>JANJGN010000016.1:93980224-95180224 GCA_026770705.1 Isurus oxyrinchus
ACACCCACCCCAAGAAACCGCACCGACCCCCAGAAACCACACCCTCCACAAGAAACCACACCCACCCCAAGAAACCACACCCTCCCCCAGACACCACACCCTCCCCCAGAAACCACACCCTCCCCCAGAAACCACATGCACCCCCAGAAACAAAACCCACCGCCAAAAACCACAAACACACCCAGAAATCAAACCCTCCCCCAGGAACCACTCCCACCCCCAGAAACCACACTCTCCTCCAGAATCTACACCCTCCCCAAGAAACCGCAAGTTGCCCCAAGAAACTACACCCTCGCCCAGAAATCTCCCCCTCCCACAGAAACCAAACACTTCCCGAGAAACCACACCCTCACCGAGAAACCACACCCACCCCCAGGATTCTCACCCTCCCCAGAAACCAAACACTTCCCGAGAAACTACACCCTCACTGAGAAACCACACCCACCCCCAGAATTCCCACCCTCCCCCAGAAACCAAACACATCCCCCAGAAACCACAACCAGCCCCCAGAAACCACACCCACCCCCAGAAAACGCAACCTGCCTCCTGAAACTTCATCCTCACTCCAGAAACCACACACTTCCCCAGAATCCTCCCCCTCCCCCAGAAATCTCACACTCCCCCAGAAACCACACCCTCCCCCAGAATCCTCAAACTACCCTAGAAACCACACACTCCCCCAGAAACCTCCCCATCCCCCAGAAAACTCCACCTCCCCAGAAACCAACGCCTCCCCAGAAACGACACTTGGCCGAAGCAACACCCTCCCCCAGTAAACACAACCTGCCCCCTTAATCCACACCCTCGCCCAGAAAACACACCTAACCCAAAAACCAAACTGTCCCCCAGTAAACACAACATGCCCACAGCAACCACACCATCCCCCAGAAACCACTACCTGCCTGCAGAAACCACACCCTCGCTCAGAAAACACATCCTGCCCCCAGAAACCACCCCCACCCCACAAAACAACACCCTCCCCCAGAAACCACACCCTCCCCAAGAAAATACAACCTGCCCCCAGAAACCACACATACCCCAAGAAAACAAACTCTCCCCCAGAAACCACACCCTCCCCCTGGATCCACACCCACCCCCAGAAACCACACCCTCCCCCAGAAACCACACCCTAACCAAGAAACCTCACCCCCCCCAGAAATCACAACCTCCTCCAAAAACCAGACTCTCCCCCAGAAATCTTACCCTCACCCAGAAACAACACCCTGCACCCAGAAACCACACCTTCCCCTGAAACCACACCTTCCCCCAGAAACCACACCCTCCTCCAGAAACCACACCCTCCCCAGAAACCACACCCTCCTCCAGAAACCACACCCGCCCCGAGAAACCACACCTTCCCCCAGAAACCAAACCCTCCTCCAGAAACCACACCCGCCCCGAGAAACCACATCTTCCCCCTGAAACCACACCCTCCCCAAAAGCCACACTCTCCCCCAGAAACAGCACCCACTCCAGAAACCACACACTCCCCCAGAAACCACACCCACCCCCAGAAACCACACCCTCCCCCAGAAACCACACCCACCCCCAGAAACCACACCCACCCCCAGAAACCACACCCTCCGCCAGAAACCACACCCACCCCCAGAAACCACACCCTCCCCTAGAAACCACACCCACCCCCAGAAACCACACCCTCCTCCTGAAACCACACCCACCCCAAGAAACCACACCCTCCCCCAGAAACCTCTCCCACCCCCAGAAACCACACCCTCCCCCAGCAAACGCAACCTGCCCCCAGAAACCACCCCCACCCCCCAGATACCATATCCTCCCCCAGAATCCTTACCTTCACCAAGAAACCACAAACTCCCCCAGCAAACACAATCTGCCCCCTGAAACCTCATCCTCCCTCCAGAAACCACACATTCCCCCAGAATCCTCGCACTCCCCCAGAAACCACACACTCCCCCAGAAACCACACACTTCCCGAGAAACCACACCCTCCACCTGAATCCTCAAACTACCCTAGAAACCACACCCTCCCCCATAAACCTCCCCATCCCCCAGAAAACTCCACCTCCCCAGAAACCACCCCCTCCCTCAGAAACCAACACCTCCCCCAGAAACCTCACACTCACTTAGGAACCACCCCCTCCCCAGAAACGTCAACTTGGCCCGAAGCAGCACCCTCCCCCATTAAACACAACCTGTCCCCTTAATCCACACCCTCCCCCAGAAAACACACCCACCCCCACAAAGCACACCCTCGCCCAGAAAACACACCTAACCCAAAAACCAAACTCTCCCCCAGAAAACACAACATGCCCCCAGAAACCCCACCCTCCCGCAGTAACCACACCTTCCCCCAGAAACCACTACCTGCCCCCAGAAACCACACCCTCGTTCAGAAAACACATCCTGCCCCCAGAAACCACACCCTCCTGCAGTAACCACACCTTCCCCAGAAAACGCAAACTGCCCCCAGAAATCACCCCCACCCCCCAGATACCATATCCTGCCCCAGAAACCTTACCCTCCCCAAGAAACCACAACCTGCCCCCAGAAACATAACCCTCACCAAGAAACCACAAACTTCCACAGAAAACACAATCTGCCCCCTGAAACCTCATCCTCCCCCAGAAACCACACACTCCCTCAGAATCCTCCCCCTCCCCCAGAAATCTCACACTCCCCCAGAAACCACAAACTTACCGAGAAACCACACACTCCCCCAGAAACCACAAACTTACCGAGAAACCACACACTCCCCCTGAATCCTCAAACTACCCTAGAAACCACACCCTCCCCCATAAACCTCCCCATCCCCCAGAAAACTCCCCCTCCCCAGAAACCACCCCCTCCCTCAGTAACCAACACCTCCCCCAGAAACCTCACCCTCCCTTAGGAACCACCCCCTCCACAGAAATGACAACTTGGCCCGAAGCAGCACCCTACCCCATTAAACACAACCTGCCCCCTTAATCCACACCCTCCCCCAGAAAACACACCTAACCCAAAAACCAAACTCTCCCCCAGAAAACACAACATGCCCCCAGAAACCCCACCCTCCCGCAGTAACCACACCTTCCCCCAGAAACCACTACCTGCCCCCAGAAACCACACCCTCGTTCAGAAAACACATCCTGCCCCAGAAATCACACCCTCCCCCAGAAACCACACCTTCCCCCTGAAACCACACCCTCCCCCAGAAACCACTAACTGCCTGCAGAAAACCACACCCTCACTCAGAAAACACATCCTGCCCCCAGAAACCACCCCCACCCCACAAAACCACACCCTCCCCCAGAAACCACACCCTCCCCAAGAAAATACAATCTGCCCCCAGAAACCATACACACCCCTAGAAAACAAACTCTCCCCCAGAAACGACACTCTCCCCCTGGATCCACACACACCCCCAGAAACCACATCTCCTCCAGAACCCACAACCTGCACCAGAAACCACCCCCACCCCACAAAACCACACCCAGCCCCAGACACCCTCCCCAAGAAAATACAACCTGCCCCCAGAAACCACACACACCCCCTAGAAAACAAACTCTCCCCCAGAAACCACACTCTCCCCCTGGATCCACACCCACTCCCAGAAACCACACCCTCCCCCAGAAACCACACACCCACCCCCAGAAACCACACCTTCACCAAGAAACCACATCCCCCCCAGAAATAACAACCTCCTCCAGAAACCAGACTCTCCCCCAGAAATCTTACCCTCACCCAGAAACAACACCCTGCACCCAGAAACCACACCCTCGCTCAGAAAACACATCCTGCCCCCAGAAACCACACCCTCCCCGCATAAACCACACCCTCCTGCAGAAACCACACCCTCCCCCAGATACCACACCCTCCCCCTGAAACCACAACCTCCCCCAGAAACCACACCCTCCCCCAGAAACCACACCCTCCCACAGAAACCACACCCTGCCCCAGAAACCACATCTTCGCCCTGAAACCAGACGCTCCCCAAAAGCCACACCCACCCCCAGAAACCACACCCTCACCAAGAAATCACATCCCCCCCAGAAATCACAACCTCCTCCAGAAACCAGACTCTCCCCCAGAAATCTTACCCTCACCCAGAAACAACACCCCAGCCCCAGATACCACACCCTCGCTCAGAAAACACATCCTGCCCCCAGACACCACACCCTCACCCAGAAACCACCCCCACCCCACAAAACCACACCCTCCCCCAGAAACCACACCCTCCCCAAGAAAATACAACCTGCCCGCAGAAACAACACACACCCCTAGAAAACAAATTCTCCCCCAGAAACCATACTCTACCCCTGGATCCACACCCACCCCCAGAAACCACACCCACCCCGAGAAACCACACCTTCCCCCAGAAACCAAACCCTCCCCCTGAAACCACATCTTCCCCCTGAAACCACACGCTCCCCAAAAGCCACACTCTCCCCCAGAAACAGCACCCTCCCCCAGAAACCACACCCACTCCAGAAACCACACCCACCCCCCAGAAACCACACACACCCCAAGAAACCACACCCACCCCAAGAAACCACACCCACCCCCAGAAACCACACCCTCCCCCAGAAACCACACCCACCCCCAGAAACCACACCCTCCCCCAGAAACCACACCCTCCCCCAGAAACCACACCCAACCCCAGAAACCACACCCTCCCCCAGAAACCACACCCACCCCCAGAAACCACACCCTCCCCCAGAAACCACACCCACCCCCAGAAACCACACCCTCCCCCAGAAACCACACCCAACCCCAGAAACCACACCCTCCCCCAGAAACCACACCCACCCCCAGAAACCACACCCACTCCCAGAAACCACACCCACCCCCAGAAACCACACCCACCCCAAGAAACTGCACCCACCCCCAGAAACCACACCCACTCCCAGAAACCACACCCTCCCCTAGAAACCACACCAACCCCAAGAAACCACACCCTCCACAAGAAACCACACCCACCCCAAGAAACCACACCCCTCCCCCAGAAACCACACCCTCCCCAGGAACCACACCCAACCCCAGAAACCACACCCTCCCCCAGAAACTACACCCTCCCCCAGAAACCACACCCTCCCCCAGGAACCACACCCACCCACAGAAACCACACCCTCCCCCAGCAAACGCAACCTGCCCCCCGAAACCGCCCCACCCCCCAGATACCATATCCTCCCCCAGAAACCTTACCCTCACCAAGAAACCACAAACTCCCCCAGAAACATAACCCTCACCAAGAAACCACAAACTCCCCCAGAAAACACAATCTGCCCCCTGAAACCTCATCCTCCCTCCAGAAACCACACACTCTCCCAGATTCCTCGCCCTCCCCCAGAAACCTCAGACTCCCCCAGAAACCACACACTTCCCGAGAAACCACACACTCCCCCTGAATCCTCAAACTACCCTAGAAACCACACCCTCCCCCATAAACCTCCCCATCCCCCAGAAAACTCCACCTCCCCAGAAACCACCCCCTCCCTCAGAAACCAACACCTCCCCCACAAACCTCACACTCCCTTAGGAACCACCCCCTCCCCAGAAACGACAACTTGGCCCGAAGCAGCACCCTCCCCCATTAAACACAACCTGCCCCCTTAATCCACACCCTCGCCCAGAAAACACACCCACCCCCACAAAGCACACCCTCGCCCAGAAAACACACCTAACCCAAAAAACAAACTCTCCCCCAGTAAACACAACATGCCCCCAGTAACCCCACCCCTCCCGCAGTAACCACTCCTTCCCCCAGAAAACGCAACCTGCCCCCAGAAATCACCCCCACCCCCCAGATACCATATCCTGCCCCAGAAACATAACCCTCACCAAGAAACCACAACCTGCCCCCAGAAACATAACCCTCACCAAGAAACCACAAACTCCCCCAAAAAACACAATCTGCCCCCTGATACCTCATCCTCCCCCCAGAAACCACACACTCCCCCCAGCATCCTCCCCCTCCCCCAGAAATCTCACACTCCCCCAGAAACCACACACTTACCGAGAAACCAAACACTCCCCCAGAAACCACACCCTCCCCCAGAATCCTCGCCCTCCCCCAGAAACCTCAGACTCCCCCAGAAACCACACACTTCCCGAGAAACCACACACTCCCCCTGAATCCTCAAACTACCCTAGAAACCACACCCTCCCCCAGAAACCTCCCCATTCCCCAGAAAACTCCACCTCCCCAGAAACCACCCCTTCCCCAGAAACGACAACTTGACCCGAAGCAACATCCTCCCCCTGTAAACACAACCTGCCCCCTTAATCCACACCCTCCCCCAGAAAACACACCTAACCCAAAAACCAAACTCTCCCCCAGTAAACACAACATGCCCCCAGAAACCCCACCCTCCCGCAGTAACCACACCTTCCCCCAGAAACCACACCCTCGCTCAGAAAACACATCCTGCCCCCAGAAACCACCCCCACCCCACAAAACCACACCCTCCCCCAGAAACCACACCCTCCCCCAGAAACCACACCCTCCCCCAGAAACCACACCCACCCCCAGAAACCACACCCACCCCAAGAAACCGCACCCACCCCCAGAAACCACACCCAATCCCAGAAACCACACCCTCCCCCAGAAACCACACCCACCCCCAGAAACCACACCCACCCCAAGAAACTGCACCCACCCCCAGAAACCACACCCACCCCCAGAAACCACACCAAACCCAAGAAACCACACCCACCCACAGAAACCCCACCCTCCCCCAGCAAACGCAACCTGCCCCCCGAAACCGCCCCACCCCCCAGATACCATATCCTCCCCCAGAAACCTTACCCTCACCAAGAAACCACAACATGCCCCCAGAAACATAACCCTCACCAAGAAACCACAAACTCCCCCAGAAAACACAATCTGCCCCCTGAAACCTCATCCTCCCCCCAGAAACCACACACTCCCCCAGATTCCTCGCACTCCCCCAGAAACCTCAGACTCCCCCAGAAACCACACACTTCCCGAGAAACCACACACTCCCCCTGAATCCTCAAACTACCCTAGAAACCACACCCTCCCCCATAAACCTCACCATCCCCCAGAAAACTCCACCTCCCCAGAAACCACCCCCTCCCTCAGAAACCAACACCTCCCCCACAAACCTCACACTCCCTTAGGAACCACCCCCTCCCCAGAAACGACAACTTGGCCCGAAGCAGCACCCTCCCCCATTAAACACAACCTGCCCCCTTAATCCACACCCTCGCCCAGAAAACACACCCACCCCCACAAAGCACACCCTCGCCCAGAAAACACACCTAACCCAAAAAACAAACTCTCCCCAGTAAACACAACATGCCCCCAGTAACCCCACCCTCCCGCAGTAACCACTCCTTCCCACAGAAAACGCAACCTGCCCCCAGAAATCACCCCCACCCCCCAGATACCATATCCTCCCCCAGAAACATAACCCTCACCAAGAAACCACAACCTGCCCCCAGAAACATAACCCTCACCAAGAAACCACAACCTGCCCCCAGAAACATAACCCTCACCAAGAAACCACAAACTCCCCCAAAAAACACAATCTGCCCCCTGATACCTCATCCTCCCCCCAGAAACCACACACTCCCCCAGCATCCTCCCCCTCCCCCAGAAATCTCACACTCCCCCAGAAACCACACCCTCCCCCAGAATCCTCGCCCTCCCCCAGAAACCTCAGACTCCCCCAGAAACCACACACTTCCTGAGAAACCAAACACTCCCCCAGAATCCTCAAACTAGCCTAGAAACCACACCCTCCCCCAGAAACCTCCCCATCCCCCAGAAAACTCCACCTCCCCAGAAACCACACCCTCCCCCAGAAACCTCCCCATCCCCCAGAAAACTCCACCTCCCCAGAAACCACACCCTCCCCCAGAAACCTCCCCATCCCCCAGAAAACTCCACCTCCCCAGAAACCACACCCTCCCCCAGAAACCTCCCCATCCCCCAGAAACCACCCCTTCCCCAGAAACGACAACTTGACCCGAAGCAACATCCTCCCCCTGTAAACACAACCTGCCCCCTTAATCCACACCCTCCCCCAGAAAACACACCCACCCCCACAAAGCACACCCTCGCCCAGAAAACACACCTAACCCAAAAAACAAACTCTCCCCCAGTAAACACAACAGGCCCCCAGCAACCACACCCTCCCCCAGAAACCACTACCTGCCCGCAGAAACCACACCCACCCCACAAAACCACACCCTCCCCCAGAAACCACACCCACCCCCAGAAACCACACCCTCCCCCAGAAACCACACCCACCCCCAGAAACCACACCCTCCCCCAGAAACCACACCCACCCCCAGAAACCACACCCACCCCAAGAAACCGCACCCACCCCCAGAAACCACACCCACCCCCAGAAACCACACCCACCCCAAGAAACCGCACCCACTCCCAGAAACCACACACTCCCCCAGAAACCACACCCACCCCCAGAAACCACACCCACCCCAAGAAACCGCACCCACTCCCAGAAACCACACACTCCCCCAGAAACCACACCAAACCCAAGAAACCACACCCACCCACAGAAACCCCACCCTCCCCCAGCAAACGCAACCTGCCCCCCGAAACCGCCCCACCCCTTAGATACCATATCCTCCCCCAGAAACCTTACCCTCACCAAGAAACCACAACATGCCCCCAGAAACATAACCCTCACCAAGAAACCACAAACTCCCCCAGAAAACACAATCTGCCCCCCTGAAACCTCATCCTCCCCCCAGAAACCCCACATTCCCCCAGATTCCTCGCCCTCCCCCAGAAACCTCAGACTCCCCCAGAAACCACACACTTCCCGAGAAACCACACACTCCCCCTGAATCCTCAAACTACCCTAGAAACCACACCCTCCCCCACAAACCTCACCCTCCCTTAGGAACCACCCCCTCCCCAGAAACGACAACTTGGCCCGAAGCAGCACCCTCCCCCATTAAACACAACCTGTCCCCTTAATCCACACCCTCCCCCAGAAATCACACCCACCCCCACAAAGCACACCCTCCCCCAGAAAACACACCTAACCCAAAAACCAAACTCTCCCCCAGAAAACACAACATGCCCCCAGAAACCCCACCCTCCCGAAGTAACCACACCTTCCCCCAGAAACCACTACCTGCCCCCAGAAACCACACCCTCGTTCAGAAAACACATCCAGCCCCCAGAAACCACCCCCACCCCACAAAACCACACCCTCCCCCAGAAACCACACCCTCCCCAAGAAAATACAACCTGCCCCCAGAAACCACACACACCCCTAGAAAACAAACTCTCCCCCAGAAACCACACTCTCCCCCTGGATCCACGCCCACACCCAGAAACCACACCCTCCCCCAGAAACCACACCCTCCCCCAGAAATAACAACCTCCTCCAGAAACCAGACTCTCCCCCAGAAATCTTACCATCACCCAGAAACAACACCCTGCACCCAGAAACCACACCCTCGCACAGAAAACACATCCTGCCCCCAGAAACCACACCCTCACCCTGAAACCACACCCTCACCCAGAAACCACACCATCCCGCATAAACCACACCCTCCTGCAGAAACCACACCCTCCCCCAGATACCACACCCTCCCCCAGAAACCACACCCTCCCCCAGAAACCATTCCTTCCCACAGAAACCACACCCTGCCCCAGAAACCACATCTTCGCCCTGAAACCACACGCTCCACAAAAGACACACCCACCCCCAGAAACCACACCCTCACCAAGAAACCACATCCCCCCCAGAAATCACAACCTCCTCCAGAAACCAGACTCTCCCCCAGAAATCTTACCCTCACCCAGAAACAACACCCTGCCCCCAGAAACCACACCCTCGCTCAGAAAACACATCCTGCCCACAGACACCACACCCTCACCCAGAAACCACACCCTCCCCAGATACCACACCTTCCCACAGAAACCACACCCAGCCTCAGAAACCACATCTTCGCCCTGTAACCACACGCTCCCCAAAAGCCACACTCTCCCCGAGAAACAGCACCCTCCCCCAGAAACCACACCCACTCCAGAAACCACACACTCCCCCAGAAACCACACCCACCCAAAGAAACCACACCCACCCCCAGAAACCACACCCTCCCCCAGAAACCACACCCTCCCCCAGAAACCACACCCACTCCCAGAAACCACACACTCCCCCAGAAACCACACCCACCCCAAGAAACCAGACCCACCCACAGAAACGACACCCTCCCCCAGAAACCACACCCTCCCCAGAAACCACACCCTCCCCAGAAACCACACCCACCCCATGAAACCACACCCACCCCAAGAAACCGCATGCACCCCCAGAAACCACACCCACTCCCAGAAACCACACACTCCCCCAGAAACCACACCCACCCCAAGAAACCACTCCCACCCCAGAAACCACACCCTCCCCCAGAAACCACACACTCCCCCACAAACCACACCCACCCCAAGAAACCACACCCACCCCAGAAACCACACCCTCTCCCAGAAACCACACCCTCCACAAGAAACCACACCCACCCCAAGAAACCACACCCACCCCAAGAAACCACACCCACCCCCAGAAACAACACCCTCGACCAGAAAATGCAATCTGCACCCAGAAACAACCACCATCCCCCAGAAACCATATCCTCCCCCAGAAACCTTACCCTCCCCAAGAAACCACAACCTGCCCCCAGAAACATAACCCTCACCAAGAAACCAGAAACTCCCCCAGAAAACACAACCTGCCCCCTGAAACCTCATCCAGCCCCCAGAAGCCACACACTCCCCCAGAATCCTCAACCTACCCTATAAACCACACCCTCCCCCATAAACCTCCCCCTCCCCCAGAAACCACACCCACCCCCAGAAACCACCCCCTCCCCCAGAAACCTCACCCTCCCTGAGGAACCACACCCACCCCTAGAAACCACACCCACCCTCAGAAACCTTAAATTGACCAAGAAACCACCCCCTCCCCAGAAATGACACCTCGGCCCGAAGCAACACCCTCCCCCTGTAAACACAACCTGCCCTCTTAATCCACACCCTCCCCCAGAAAACACACCCACCCCCAGAAAACACACCTACCCCAAAAACCAAACTCTCCCCCTGAAAACAGAACATGCCCCCAGAAACCCCACCCTCCCGCAGTAACCACACCCTCCCCCAGAAACCACACCCTCCCACAGAAGCCACTACCTGCCCCCAGAAACCACACCCTCGCTCAGAAAACACATCCTGCCCCCAGAAACCACCCCCACCCCACAAAACCACACCCTCCCCCAGAAACCACACCCTCCCCAAGAAAATACAACCTTCCCCCAGAAACAACACACACCCCTAGAAAACAAATTCTCCCCCAGAAACCATACTCTCCCCCTGGATCCACACCCACCCCCAGAAACCACACCCTCCCCCAGAAACCACACCCTAACCAAGAAACCACACACCCCCCAGAAATCACAACCTCCTCCAGAAACCAGACTCTCCCCCAGAAATCTTACCCTCACCCAGAAACAACACCCTGCACCCAGAAACCAGACCCTCGCTCAGAAAACACATCCTGCCTCCAGAAACCACACCCTCCCCCAGAAACCACACCTTCCCCCAGAAACCAAACCCTCTCACTGAAACCACAACCTCCCCCAGAAACCACATCTTCCCCCTGAAACCACACCCTCCCCAAAAGCCACACTCTCCCCCAGAAACAGCACCCTCCCCCAGAAACCACACCCACTCCCAGAAACCACACATTTTCCCAGAAACCACACCCACCCCAAGAAACCAGACCCACCACCAGGAACCACACCCTCCCCCAGAAACCACACCCACCCCAGAAACCACACCCTCCCCCAGAAACCACACCCACCCCAGAAACCACACCCTCCCCCAGAAACCACACCCACCCCAGAAACCACACCCTCCCCCAGAAACCGCACGCACCCCCAGAAACCACACCCAATCCCAGAAACCACACCCACCCCAAGAAACAACACCCTCAACCAGAAAACACAATCTGCCCCCAGAAACCACCCCCACGCCCCAGACACCATATCCTCCCCCAGAAACCTTACCCTCCCCAAGAAACCACAACTTGCCCGCAGAAACATAACACTCACCAAGAAACCACAAACTCCCCCAGAAAACACAATCTGCCCCCTGAAACCTCATCCTCACTCCAGAAACCACACATTCCCCCAGAATCCTCCCCCTCCCCCAGAAATCTCACACTTCCCCAGAAACCACACACTTCCCGAGAAACCACACACTCCCCCAGAAGACGCAACCTGCCCCCAGAAACAACCCCAATCCCCCAGAAACCATATCCTCCCCCAGAAACGTTACCTTCACCAAGAAACCACACCCTCCCCAAAAAACCACAACCTGCCCCCAGAAACATAACCCTCACCAAGAAACCAGAAACTCCCCCAGAAAACACAACCTGCCCCCTGAAACCTCATCCAGCCCCCAGAAACCACACACTCCCCCAGAATCCTCAACCTACCCTAGAAACCACACCCTCCCCCATAAACCTCCCCATCCCCCAGAAACCTCCCCCTCCCCCAGAAACCACCCCCTCCCCCAGAAACCATGCCTTCCCCTAGAAACCTCACCCTCCCTGAGGAACCACACCCTCCCCCAGAAATCACCCCCTGCCTCTGTAATCTAAACCTCTCCCAAGAGAACACCCGCTACCCACCAAAACCACACCCTCCCCCAGAAACCACACCCTCCCCCAGAAGACACACCCTCACCCAGAAACAACACCCTCCCCCAGAAACCACATTCACCCCCAGAAACAAAACCCACCGCCAAAAACCACAACCACACCCAGAAACCAAACCCTCCCCCAGGAATCACTCCCACCCCCAGAAACCACACTCTCCCCAGAAACAACACCCTCCCCAAGAAACTGCAAGTTGCCCCAAGAAACTACACCCTCGCCCAGAAATCTCCCCCTCCCACAGAAACCAAACACTTCCCCCAGAAACCACACCCACCCCAAGAAACCACACCCTCCCCCAGAAAACGCAACCTGCCCCCAGAAATCACCCCCACCCCCCAGATACCATATCCTCCCCCAGAAACCTTACCCTCACCAAGAAACCTCACCCTCCCCAAGAAACCACAACCTGCCCCCAGAAACATAACCCTCACCAAGAAACCACAACATGCCCCCAGAAACATAAGCCTCAGCAAGAAACCACAAACTTCCCCAGAAAACACAATCTGCCCCCTGAAACCTCATCCTCCCCCCAGAAACCACACATTCCCCCAGAATCCTCGCCCTCCCCCCCAGAAACCTCAGACTCCCCCAGAAACCACACACTTCCCGAGAAACCACACACTCCCCCAGAATCCTCAAACTACCCTAGAAACCACACCCTCCCCCATAAACCTCCCCATCCCCCAGAAACTTCCCCCTCCCCCAGAAACCACCCCCTCTCCCAGAAACCATGCCTTCCCCTAGAAACCTCACCCTCCCTGAGGAACCACACCCTCCCCCAGAAATCACCCCCTGCCTCTGTAATCTAAACCTCTCCCAAGAGAACACCCGCTACCCACCAAAACCACACCCTCCCCCAGAAACCACACCCTCCCCCAGAAACCACACCCTCCCCCAGAAGACACACCCTCACCCAGAAACAACACCCTCCCCCAGAAACCACATTCACCCCCAGAAACAAAACCCACCGCCAAAAACCACAACCACACCCAGAAACCAAACCCTCCCCCAGGAATCACTCCCACCCCCAGAAACCACACTCTCCCCAGAAACAACACCCTCCCCAAGAAACTGCAAGTTGCCCCAAGAAACTACACCCTCGCCCAGAAATCTCCCCCTCCCACAGAAACCAAACACTTGCCCCAGAAACCACACGTCCCCCAGAAACCACACCCACCCCAAGAAACCACACCCTCCCCCAGAAAACGCAACCTGCCCCCAGAAATCACCCCCACCCCCCAGATACCATATCCTCCCCCAGAAACCTCACCCTCCCCAAGAAACCACAACCTGCCCCCAGAAACATAACCCTCACCAAGAAACCACAAACTTCCCCAGAAAACACAATCTGCCCCCTGAAACCTCATCCTCCCCCCAGAAACCACACATTCCCCCAGAATCCTCGCCCTCCCCCCAGAAACCTCAGACTCCCCCAGAAACCACACACTTCCCGAGAAACCACACACTCCCCCTGAATCCTCAAACTACCCTAGAAACCACACACTCCCCCATAAACCTCCCCATCCCCCAGAAAACTCCACCTCCCCAGAAACCACCCCCTCCCCAGAAACGACAACTTGGCCTGAAGCAACACCCTCCCCCATTAAACACAACCTGCCCCCTTAATCCACACCCTCGCCCAGAAAACACACCTAACCCAAAAACCAAACTCTCCCCCAGAAAACACAACATGCCCCCAGAAACCCCACCCTCCCGCAGTAACCACACCCTCCCCCAGAAACCACTACCTGCCCCCAGAAACCACACCCTCGCTCAGAAAACACATCCTGCCCCAGAAATCACACCCTCCCCCAGAAACCACACCCTCCCCCCGAAACCACAACATCCCCCAGAAACCACACCCTCCCCCTGAAACCACACCCAACCCCAGAAAAAACACCCTCCCCAGAAACCACACCTTCCCCCAGAAACCACACCCTCCCCCTGAAACCACACCCTCCCCCAGAAACTACACCCTCCCCCAGAAACCACACCTCCTCCAGAACCCAGAACCTGCCCCAGAAACCACCCCCACCCCACAAAACCACACCCAGCCCCAGAAACCACACCCTCCCCAAGAAAATACAACCTGCCCCCAGAAACCACACACACCCCTAGAAAACAAACTCTCCCCCAGAAACCACACTCTCCCCCTGGATCCACACCCACCCCCAGAAACCACACCCTCACCAAGAAACCACACCCACCCAGAAATCACAACCTCCTCCAGAAACCAGACTCTCCCTCAGAAATCTTACCCTCACCCAGAAACCACACCCTCGCTCAGAAAACACATCCTGCCCCCAGAAACCACACCCTCACCCTGAAACTACACCCTCCCCCAGAAACCACACCCTCCTCCAGAAACAACACCCGCCCCGAGAAACCACACCTTCCCCCAGAAACCACACCCTCCCCCTGAAACCACACCCTCCCCAAAAGCCACACTCTCCCCGAGAAACAGCACCCTCCCCCAGAAACCACACCCACTCCAGAAACCACACATTCCCCCAGAAACCACACCCACCCCAAGAAACCACACCCTCCCCCAGAAACAACACCCTCGACCAGAAAACGCAATCTGCCCCCAGAAACCACCCCCACCCCCCAGACACCATATCCTCCCCCAGAAACCTTACCCTCCCCAAGAAACCGCAACTTGCCCGCAGAAACATAACACTCACCAAGAAACCACAAACTCCCCCAGAAAACACAACCTGCCCCCTGAAACCTCATCCTCCCCCCAGAAACCACACATTCCCCCAGAATCCTCCCCCTCCCCCAGAAATCTCACACTCCCCCAGAATCCACACCCTCTCCAGAAAACGCAACCTGCCCCCAGAAACAACCCCCATCCCCAGAAACCATATCCTCCCCCAGAAACGTTACCTTCACCAAGAAACCACACCCTCCCCAAAAAACCACAACCTGCCCCCAGAAACATAACCCTCACCAAGAAACCAGAAACTTCCCCAGAAAACACAACCTGCCCCCTGAAACCTCATCCAGCTCCCAGAAACCACACACTCCCCCAGAATCCTCAACCTACCCTATAAACCACACCCTCCCGCATAAACCTCCCCATCCGCCAGAAACCTACCCCTCCCCCAGAAACGACCCCCTCCCCCAGAAACCATGCCTTCCCGCAGAAACCTCACCCTCCCTGAGGAACCACACCCTCCCCCAGAAATCACCCCCTGCCTCTGGAAGCTAAACCTCTCCCAAGAGAACACCCGCTACCCACCAAAACCACAACCTCCCCCAGAAACCACACCCTCCCCAGAAACCACACCCTCCCCCAGAAACCACACCCACCCCCAGAAACCACACCCACCCCCAGAAGACACACCCTCACCCAGAAACAACACCCTCCCCCAGAAACCACACACACCCCCAGAAACAAAACCCACCGCCAAAAACCACAACCACCCCCAGAAACCACACCCTACCCCAGGAACCACTCCCAACCCCAGAAACCACACTCTCCTCCAGAAACTACACCCTCCCCAAGAAACCACAAGTTGCCCCAAGAAACTACACCCTCACCCAGAAATCTCCCCCTCCCACAGAAACCAAACACTTCCCGAGAAACCACACCCTCACCGAGAAACCACACCCTCCCCCAGGATTCTCACCCTCACCCAGAAACCACACACTCCCCCAGAAACCACACCCTCCCACCGGATTCTCACCCTCCTCCAGAAACTAAACACTTCCCGAGAAACCACACCCTCACCCAGAAAGCACACACTCCCCCAGAAACCTCCCCCTCCCCCAAAACCAAACACCTACCGAGAAACCACACTCTCACTGAGAAACCACAACCACCCCCAGAAATAACACGCTCCTCCAAAAACCACACACTCCCCCAGAAACAACACACTCACCCAAAAACCACACACTCCCCCAGAAAACACAGCCTGCCCTAAGAAACCACACCCTCCCCCAGAAACCACAAGTTGCCCCCAGAAAACACAACCTGCCCCCAGAAACCACACTCTCCACCAGAAACTACACCCTCCCCCAGAAACCACAACCTGCCCCAAGAAACATCATCCTCCCCCAGAAACCACACCCTCACCCAGCAAACACAACATGCCCCCAGAAACTACACCCTCCCACAGGAACCACTCCCTACCCCAGAAACCACATCCAAACCCCAGAAACTACACCCCTCCCCCAAAAACCACACACTCCCCCAAAAACCACACCCTCCCCCAGAAACCACACCCTCCCCCAGAAACCACACCCTCCCCCAGAAACCACACACTCCCCCAAAAACCACACCCTCCCCCCAAAAACCACACCCTCCCCCAGAAACCACACCCTCCCCCAGAAACCACACCCTCCCCCAGAAAACACACCCTCCCCCAGAAACCACACCTTCCACCAGAAACCACACACTCCCCCAAAAACCACACCCTCCCCCAGAAACCACACCCTCCCCCCAGAAACCACACACTCCCCCAAAAACCACACCCTCCCCCAGAAGACACACCCTCCCCCAGAAACCACCCCCTCCCCCAGAAACCACACCCTCCCTTAGAACGCACAACTTTCCCCAGAAACCACACCCTCCCCCTGAAAACACACGCACCCCCAGAAAGTACACCCTCCCCCAGAAACCACACCTCCTCCAGAACCCACAACCTGCCCCAGAAACCACACCCTCCCCCAGAAACCACACCCAGCCCCAGAAACCACAACCTGCCCCAGAAACCACCCCCACACCACAAAACCACACCCACCCCCACAAACCACACCCTCCCCAAGAAAATACAACCTGCCCCCTGAAACCACACACACCCTTGAAACCACACTCTCCCCCAGAAAGCACACTCTCCCCAAGGACCCAAACCCTCCCCCAGAAACCACAACCCCCAGAAATCACAACCTCCTCCAGAAACCACACCGTCACCAAGAAATCTTACCCTCATGCAGAAACCACTACCTGCACCCAGAAACCACACCCTCGCTCAGAAAACACATCCTGTCCCCAGAAACCACACACTCACCCAGAAACCACACCCTCCCCCAGAAACCACACCCTCCCCCAGAAACCACACCTTCCCCCTGAAACCACACTCTCCCCCAAAGACCACACCTTCCTCCAGAAAGCACACCTCAGTCCGGAAAGCTCATCTTCCCCAGAAACCACACCCTCCCCCAGAAACCACACCCTCCCCCAGAAACCACACCCTCCCCCAGAAACCACACCCTCCCCCAGAAACCACACCCTCCCACAGAAACCACACCTTCCACCAGAAACCACACCCTCCTCCAGAAACCACACCCTCCCCCAGAAACCACACCCTCCCCCAGAAACCACACCCTCCCCCAGAAACCACACCCTCCCCCAGAAACCACACCCTCCCCCAGAAACCACACCCACCCCAGAAACCACACCCTCCCCCAGAAACCACACCCTCCCCCAGAAACCACACCCACCCCAGAAACCACAACCTCCCCCAGAAACCACACCCTCCCCCAGAAACCACACCCTCCCCCAGAAACCACACCCTCCCCCAGAAACCACACCCACCCCCAGAAACCACACCCTCCCCCAGAAACCACACCCACCCCAGAAACCACACCCACCCCAGAAACCACACCCTCTCCCAGAAACCACACCCACCCCCAGAAACCACACCCTCCCCCAGAAACCACACCCACCCCAGAAACCACACCCACCCCAGAAACCACACCCTCTCCCAGAAACCACACCCACCCCAAGAAACCACACCCTCCCCCAGAAACCACACCCTCCCCCAGAATCCACTCCCACCCACAAAAAACACAACCTGCCCCCAGAAACCACACCCTCCCTCAGGAACCACTCCCTCCCCCAGAAACCACAACCTCGACCAGAAAACGCAATCTGCCCCCAGAAACCACCCCCACCCACCAGACACCATATCCTCCCCCAGAAACCTTACCCTCCCCAAGAAACCACAACATGCCCCCAGAAACATAACCCTCACCAAGAAACCACAAACTCCCCCAGAAAACACAACCTGCCCCCTGAAAGCTCATCCTCACTCCAGAAACCACACATTCCCCCAGAATCCTCCCCCTCCCCCAGAAATCTCACACTTCCCCAGAAACCACACACTTCCCGAGAAACCACACACTCCCCCAGAAACAACACCCTCCCCCGAAAATGCAACCTGCCCCCAGAAACAACGCCCATCCCCCAGAAACCATATCCTCTCCCAGAAATGTTACCTTCACCAAGAAACCACACCCTCCCCAAGAAACCACAACCTGTCCCCAGAAACATAACCCTCACCAAGAAACCAGAAACTCCCCCAGAAAACACAACCTGCCCCCTGAAACCTCATCCAGCTCCCAGAAACCACACACTCCCCCAGAATCCTCAACCTACCCTAGAAACCACACCCTCCCCCATAAACCTCCCCATCCCCCAGAAACCTCCCCCTCCCCCAGAAACGACCCCCTCCCCCAGAAACCATGCCTTCCCCCAGAAACCTCACCCTCCCTTAGGAACCACACCCTCCCCCAGAAATCACCCCCTGCCTCTGGAAGCTAAACCTCTGCCAAGAGAACACCCGCTACGCACCGAAACCACATCCTCCCCCAGAAACAGCACCCTCCCCCAGAAACCACACCCTCCCCCAGAAACCACACCCTCCCCCAGAAGACACACCCTCACCCAGAAACAACACCCTCACCCAGAAACAACACCCTCCCCCAGAAACCACACTCACCCCCAGAAACAAAACCCACCGACAAAAACCACAACCACCCCCAGAAACCACACCCTACCCCAGGAACCACTCCCACCCCCAGAAACCACACTCTCCCCCAGAAACTACACCTTCCCCAAGAAACCGCAAGTTGCCCCAAGAAACTACACCCTCGCCCAGAAATCTCCCCCTCCCACAGAAACCAAACACTTCCCGAGAAACCACACCCTCACCGAGAAACCACACCCTCCCCCAGGATTCTCACCCTCACCCAGAAACCACACACTCCCCCAGAAACCACCCCCTCCCCCCGAAACCAAACCCCTACTGAGAAACCACACTCTCACTGAGAAACCATACCCTCCCCCAGAATCCTCCCACTCCCCCAAAAACCACCCCTTCCCCCAGAAACCACACCCACGCCCAGAAATAACATGCTCCTCCAAAAACCACACACTCCCCCAGAAACAACACGCTCACCCAAAAAACCACACGCTCCCTCAGAAAACACAGCCTGCCCCAAGAAACCACACCCTCCCCCAGAAACCACACCCTCCCCTAGAGACCACAGCTTCCCCCAGAAACCACACCTTCCTCCGGAAAGCACATCTTCCCCAAAACCACACCCTCCCCAAAAGCCACACTCTCCCCCAGAAACAGCACCCACCCCCAGAAACCACACCCACCCCAAGAAACCACACCCACCCCCAGAAACCACACCCACCCCCAGAAACCACACCCTCCCCCAGAAACCACACCCACCCCAAGAAACCACACCCACCCCCAGAAACCACACCCTCCCCCAGAAACCACACCCTCCCCCAGAAACCACCCCCAACCTCAGAACCCACACCCACCCCCAGAAACCACACCCTCTCCCAGAAACCACACCCTCCCCCAGAAACCACACGCACCCCAAGAAACCACACCCACCCCCAGAAATCACACCCTCCCCCAGAAACCACACGCACCCCAAGAAACCACACCCTCCCCCAGAAACCACACGCACCCCAAGAAACCACACCTACCCCCAGAAACCATACGCTCCCCCAGAAACCACAACCAGCCCCCAGAAACCACACCCACCCACAGAAACCACACCCTCCCCCAGAAACCACACCCTCCACAACAAACCACACCCACCCCCAGAAACCACACCCTCCACAACAAACCACACCCTCCCCCAGAAACCACACCCTCCACAAGAAACCACAACCAGCCCCAAGAAACCACACCCACCCCCCAGAAACCACACCCTCCCCCAGAAAACGCAACCTGCCCCCTGAAACCTCACCCTCCCCCAGAAACCACAAACTCCCCCAGAAAACACAACCTGCCCCCTGAAACCTCATCCTCCCCCCAGAAACCCCACATTCCCCCAGAATCCACACCCTCCCCCAGAAACCTCAGACTCCCCCAGAAACCACACACTTCCCGAGAAACCACACACTCCCCCAGAATCCTCAAACTACCCTACAAACCACACCCTCCCCCATAAACCTCCCCATCCCCCAGAAAACTCTACCTCCCCAGAAACCACCCCCTTCCTCAGAAACCAACACCTCCCCCAGAAACCTCACCCTCCCTTAGGAATCACACCCTCCCCAGAAACCAAACACTTCCCGAGAAACCACACACACCCCCAGAATCCTCACCCTCCCCCAGAAACTACCCCCCTCCCCCAGAAACCTCCCACTCCACCAGAAACCACACCCTCCCCCAGTAACCACCCCCATCCCCCAGAAACATCACCCTCCCTTAGGAATCACACCCACCCCCAGAAACCACACCCTCCCCCCGAAAAACTCCCACCAACAGAAACCACACCCTCCCCCCGAAAAACTCCCACCAACAGAAACCACACCCTCCCCAGAAACAACACCCACCCCCAGAAACCACACACTCCCCCAGAAACTACGCCCACCCCCAGAAACCACAGCCAGCCCCAGAAACTACATCCTCCCACAGAATATTCACCCTCCCCCAGAAACCACACCCAACCCCGAAAAACACCCACCCCCAGAAACTACACCCTCCCCAGGAACAACACCCTCCCCCAGAAACCACACCCACCCCCAGAAACTACCTCCTCCCCCAGAATTCTCAACCTCCGCCAGAAACCACACCCACCCCCCGAAAAACACCCACCCCAGAAACTACACCCTCCCCAGGAACAACACCCACCCCCAGAAACAACACCCTCCCCCAGAAACAACACCCTCCCCCAGAAACCACACCCACCCCCAGAAACCACACCCACCCCCAGAAACAACACCCTCCCCATATACAACACCCTCCCCAGAAACAATGCCCTCCCCCAGAAAACACACCCTCACCCAGAAACAAAACCCACCCCCAGAAACCACACCCTCCCCATATACAACACCCCCCCAGAATCAATGCCCTCCCCCAGAAACCACACCCACCCCCCCGAAAAACTCCCACCAGCAGAAACCACACCCTCCCCAGAAACAACACCCACCCCCAGAAACCACACACTCCCCCAGAAACTACGTCCACCCCCAGAACTCTCCCCCACCCCCAGAACCACACCTTCCCCCAGTAACTACACCCTCCTGCAGAAACCACTCTCCCCCAGAAAACACAACCTGCCCCCAGAAACCTTACCCTCAGCAAGAAACCACACCCTCCTGCTGAAATCACACCCACCCCCAGAATCCACATCCTCCCCCAGAAAACACACACACCCCCAGAAACCACACCCTCCCCCAGAAACCAACACTGCCCCCAGAAACCTCACCCTCCCCCAGAAACCACCCCCTCCCCCAGAAACCTCCCCCCTCCACCAGAAACCACACCCTCCCCCAATAACCACCCCATCCCCCAGAAACATCACTCTCCCTTAGAAATCACACTCACCCCCAGAAACCACACCCTTCCCCAGAAAACACAACCTCCCCAAGAAAACACACCCTCACCCAGAAAACACAACACGCCCCCAGAAACCTCGCCCTCTCTCAGGAACAAAGCCGTCCCCCAGAAACCACACCCACCCCAGAAACTACACCCTCCCCCAGAAACCACACCCTCCTCCACAAACTACACCCTCCCCCAGAAATCACACACTCCTCCAGAAACGATAACCTGCCCCCAGAAACAGCACTCTCCCCCAAAAAGCACACCCTGCCCCAGAAAACACAACCTGCCCCCAGAAACCACACTCTGCACCAGAAACCACAACCTGCCCCAAGACACCACACCCTCCCCCAGAAACCTCCCCCTCCCCAGAAACCAAAACCTTCCTGAGAAACCACACCCTCCCCGAGAAACCATACCCTCCCCCAGAATCCTCCCACTACCCCAGAAACCACACCCACCCCCAGAAACAACACCCTCCCACAGAAAACATACCCTCACACAGAAACAACACCCACCCACGGAAACCACACCCTCCCCATAAACAACACACTCCCCAGAAACAATGCCCTCCCCCAGAAACCACACCCACCCCCCAGAAACCACACCCTCCGCCAGAAATCTCCCCCAACCCCAGAACCACACCTTCCCCCAGTAACTACAACCTCCTCCAGAAACCACTCTCCCCCAGAAAACACAACCTGCCCCCAGAAACCTTCCTCTCACCAAGAAACCACACCCTCCTGCTGAAATCACACCCACCCCCAGAAACCACATCCTCTCCCAGAAAACACACCCACCCCCTGAACCTACACCCTTCCCCCGAAAACACACCCACCCCCAGAAACCACACCCTCCCCTAGAAACCACACACACCCGCAGAAACCACACCCTCCCCCAGAAACCAAATCTGCCCCCAGAAACCTCACCCTCCCCCAGAAACCACCCCCTCCCCCAGAAACCTCCCCCTCTACCAGAAACCACACCCTCCCCCAGTAACCAACCCTTCCCCCAGAAACATGACCCTCCCTTAGAAATCACACCCTCCCCCAGAAACCACACCCTCCCCCAGAAACATACCCTCCCCCAGAAACCACACCCTCACCCAGAAACCACACCCTCCCCCAGTAACCAACCCTTCCCCCAGAAACATGACCCTCCCTTAGAAACCACACCCTCCCTCAGGAACCACTCCCTCCCCCAGAAACCACACACACCCCCAGAAACTACACCCACCCCCAGAAACTACACCCACCCCCAGAAACCACAGCCTCCTCCAGAAATGATAAGCTGCCCTCAGAAACAGCACTCTCCCCCAGAAACCACACCGTCCCCAGAAACTTTACCCTCAGCAAGAAAAAACACACACTCCCCCAGAAACCACAACCACCCCCAGAAACCACACATCCCATGGAAACAACACCCACCCCCAGAAACCCCACCCTCCCCATACACAACGCCCTCCCGAGAAACAATGCCCTCCCCAAAAACCACAGCCACTCCCCGAAAAACACGCAGCCCAAGTAACCACAACCTCCCCAGAAACAACACCCTCCCCCAGAAACCACACCCTCCACCAGAAATCACCCCCTCTCCCAGAAACCTCCCCCTCCCCCAGAAACCACACCCTCCCCCAGAAACCACACCCTCCACCAGAAACCTCCCCCTCCACCAGAAATCACACCCTCCCCCAGTAACCGCCCCATCCCCCAGAAACATCACCCTCCCTTAGAAATCACACCCTCCCCCAGAAACCACACCCTCCCCCCAAAACAGCATCCTCCCCCAAAAACCACACCCTCCCCCAGAAAACACAACCTGCCCGAAGAAACCACACCCTCCCCCAGAAACCACACACTCACCCAGAAAACACAACACGCCCCCAGAAACCACACCCTTCCTCAGGAACCACTCCCTCCCCCAGAAACCACACACACCCCCAGAAACTACAACCTCCCCCAGAAACCACACCCACCCCCAGAAACTACAACCTCCCCCAGAAACCACACACTCCTCCAGAAATGATAAGCTGCCCCCAGAAACCACACCGTCCCCAGAAACCTTACCCTCAGCAAGAAAACACACACTCCCCCAGAAACCACAACCACCCCCAGAAACCACACATCCCATGGAAACAACACCCACCCCCAGAAACCACACCCTCCCCATATACAAAACCATCCTGCGAAACAATGCCCTCCCCAAAAACCACAGCCACCCCCCGAAAAACACCCAGCCCAAGAAACCACAACCTCCCCAGAAACAACACCCTCCCCCAGAAACCACACCCTCCCCCAGAATTCACCCCCTCCACCATAAACCTCCCCCTCCCCCAGAAGCCACACCCTCCCCCAGAAACCACAACCTCCCCCAGAAACCTCCCCCTCCCCCAGAAAGCAATCCCGACCCCAGAATTCACACAATCCACAAGAAATCACACCCTCCCCCAGAAACCTCCCCCCTCCACCAGAAACCACACCCTCCCCCAGAAACCATCCCTTCCCCCAGAAACCTCACCCTCCCTTAGAAATCACACCCTCCCCCAGAATCTACACCGTCCCCCAGAAACAATACCCTCCCCCAAAAACCACAATCTCTCCCAGAAAACACAACCTGCCCCCAGAAACCACACCCTCCCCCAGAAACCGCAACCTGCCCCGAGAAACCACACCCTCTCCCAGAAACCACACCCTCTCCCAGAAACCACACCCTCCCACAGAAACCACTCCCTCCCCCAGAAACCACAACCTGCCCCCAGAAACCACACCCTTCCTCAGGAACCACTCCCTCCCCCAAAAACCACACACACCTCCAGAAACTACACACTCCGCCAGAAAACACACCCTCCCCCAGAAACCACACCCGCCCCCAGAAACCATAACCTGCACCCAGAAACCGCACTCTCCCCCAGACACCACAACTTCCCCAGAAACCTTACCCTCACCAAGAAACCACACCCTCCTTCAGAAACCACGCCCACTCCCAGAAACCTCCCCCTCCCCCAGAAACCATCCCCTACCCCAGAAACCATGCCTTCCCCCAGAAACCTCACCCTCCCTTAGGAACCACAACCACCCCCCACAAATCACCCCCTGCCTCTGGAAGCTAAACCTCTCCCAAGAGAACACCCGCTACCCACCGAAACCACATCCTCCCCCAGAAACCACACCCTCCCCCAGAAACCACACCCTCCCCCAGAAACCACACCCTCCCCCAGAAGACACACCCTCACCCAGAAACAACACCCTCCCCCAGAAACCACACTCACCCCCAGAAACAAAACCCACCGCCAAAAACCACAACCACCCCCAGAAACCTCACCCTACCCCAGGAACCACTCCCAACCCCAGAAACCACACTCTCCTCCAGAAACTACACCCTCCCCAAGAAACTGCAAGTTGCCCCAAGAAACTACACCCTCGCCCAGAAATCTCCCCCTCCCACAGAAACCAAACACTTCCCGAGAAACCACACCCTCACCGAGAAACCACACCCTCCCCCAGAATTCTCACCCTCCCCCAGAAACTAAACACTTCCCGAGAAACCACACACACCCCCAGAAACCTCCCCCTCCCCCAAAACCAAACCCCTACCGAGAAACCACACTCTCCCTGAGAAACCAAACCCTCCCCCAGTCCTCCCACTCCCCCAAAAACGACCCCTTCCCCCAGAAACCACAACCACCCCCAGAAATAACACGCTCCTCCAAAAACCACACACTCCCCCAGAAAACACAGCCTGCCCCAAGAAACCACACCCTCCCCCAGAAACCACAAGTTGCCCCCAGAAAACACAACCTGCCCCCAGAAACCACACTCTCCACCAGAAACTACACCCTCCCCTGAAACCACAAGTTGCCCCCAGAAACTACACCCTCCCCTGAAACCACAAGTTGCCCCCAGAAACCACACCCTCCCCCAGAAACCACAACCTGCCCCAAGAAACCACATCCTCCCCCAGAAACCACACCCTCACCCAGCAAACACAACATGCCCCCAGAAACTACACCCTCCCTCAGGAACCACTCCCTACCCCAGAAACCACATCCAAACCCCAGAAACTACACCTTCCCCCAAAAACCACACACTCCCCCAAAAACCACACCCTCCCCCAGAAACCACACCCTCCCCCAGAAATGATAACCTGCCCCCAGCAACAGCACTCTCCCCCAGCAACCACATCGTCCCCAGAAACCTTACCCTCACCAAGAAACCACACCCTCCCCCAGAAACCACACCCTCCCCCAGAAACCACACCCTCCCCCAGAAAGCACAAGTTGCCCCCAGAAACCACACGCTTCCCCAGAAACCACAACCTGCCCCAAGAAACTACAACCTCACCCAGAAACCACACCCTCACCCAGCAAACACAACCCACCCCCAGAAACCACACCCTCCCTCAGGAACCACACCCACCCCCAGAAACCACACCCTCCCTCAGGAACCACACCCTCCCCCAGAAAGCACACCCTCATCCAGAAACCACACCCAACCCCAGGATAAACACCCACCCTCAGAAACCTTACCCTCACCAAGAAACCACCCCTCCCCAGAAACAACAGCTCGGCCTGAAGCAAAACCCTCCCCCAGTAAACACAACCTGCCCCCTTAATCCACACCCTCCCCCAGAAAACACACCCACCCCCAGAAAACACACCCTCCCCCAGAAAACACACTTACCCCAAAAACCCAACTCTCCCCCTGAAAACAGAACATGCCCCCCTTAATCCACACCCTCCCGCAGTAACCACACCCACCCCCAGAAGCCACTACCTGCCCTCAGAAACCCCACCCTCGCTCAGAAAACACATCCTGCCCCCAGAAACTACACCCTTCCCCAGAAACCACACCCACCCCCAGAAACCACACCCTCCCCCAGAAACCACACCCTCCCCCAGAAACCATACCCTCCCCCAGAAAGCACACCTGCCCCGAGAAACAAACTCACCCCCAGAAACCACACCCTCCCACAGAAACCACACCATCCCCCAGAAACCACTACCTGCCCCCAGAAACCACACCCTCGCTCAGAAAACACATCCTGACCCCAGAAACTACACCCTCCCCAGAAACCACACCCTCCCCCAGAAACCACACCCTCCCCCAGAAACCACACCCTCCCCCTGAAACCACTCCCTCCCCCAGAAACTACACCCACCCCTTGAAATCACACCCTACTCCAGAAACCACACCCTCCCCCTGAAACCACACCCACCCCAGATACTACACCCACCCCCAGAAATCACACCCTACTCCAGAAACCACACCCTCCCCCAGAAACCACACCCACCCCCAGAAACTACACCCACCCCCCAGAAACCGCACCCTCCTCCAGAACGCACACCCACCCCCAGAAACTACACCCACCCCCAGAAACCGCACCCTCCTCCAGAAACCACACCCTCCCCCAGAAACCAGACCTCCTCCAGAACCCACAACCTGCCCCAGAAACCAACCCCACCCCACAAAACCACACCCAGCCCCAGAAACCACACCCTCCCCAAGAAAATACAACCTGCTCCCTGAAACTACACAAACCCTTGAAACCACATTCTCCCCCAAAAAGCACACTTACCCCCAGGACCCAAAACCACCCCCAGAAACCACACCCTCCCCCAGAAACCACACCCTCCCCCAGAAACCACACCCTCACCAAGAAACCACACCCCCCCAGAAATCACAACCTCCTCCAGAAACCAGAATCTCCCCCAGAAATCTTACCCTCACCCAGAAACCACACCCTCACCCAGAAACCACACCTTCCCCCCTGAAACCACACCCACCCCCAGAAATCACACCCTCCCCCAGAAACCACACCCGCCCCAAGAAACCACACCCACCCCCAGAAACCACACCGTCTCCCAGAAACCACACGTCCCCCAGAAACCACACCCTCCCCCAGAAACCACTCCCACCCCAAGAAACCACACCCACCCACAGAAACCACACCCTCCCCCAGAAAACGCAACCTGCCCCCAGAAACCACCCCCACCCCCCAGATACCATATCCTCCCCCAGAAACCTTACCCTCACCAAGAAACCTCACCCTCCCCAAGAAACCACAACCTGCCCCCAGAAACATAACCCTCACCAAGAAACCACAACATGCCCCCAGAAACATAACCCTCACCAAGAAACCAGAAAGTCCCCCAGAAAACACAATCTGCCCCCTGAAACCTCATTCTTCCCCAGAAACCACACTCTCCCCCAGAAACCACACACTCCCCCAGAAACCACACTCTCCCCCAGAAACCACACACTCCCCCAGAAACCACACACTCCCCTAGAAACCACACCCTCCCCCAGAAACCACACCCTCGCTCAGAAAACACATCCTACCCCAGAAACCCACACCCACCCCCAGAAACCACACCCTCCCCCAGAAACCACACCATCCCCCAGAAACCACACCCACCCCCAGAAACCACACCCTCCCCCAGAAACCACACCCTCCCCCAGAAACCACACCCTCCCCCAGAAACCACACCCTCCCCCAGAAACCACACCCACCCCCAGAAACCACACCCTCCCCCAGAAACCACACCCTCCCCCAGAAACCACACCCTCCCCCAGAAACCACACACACCCCCAGAAACCACATCCACCCCCAGAAACCACCCCCACCCCCAGAAGCCACTACCTGCCCCCAGAAACCACACCCCTCGCTCAGAAAACACATCCTGCCCCCAGAAACCACACCCTCCCCCAGAAACCACACCCTCCCCCAGAAACCACACCCTCCCCCAGAAACCACACCCTCCCCCTGAAACCACACCCTCCCCCAGAAACTACACCCACCCCTAGAAATCACACCCTACTCCAGAAACCACACCCTCCCCCTGAAACCACACCCAGCCCCAGATACTACACCCACCCCCAGAAATCACACCCTACTCCAGAAACCACACCCTCCCCCAGAAACCACACCCACCCCCAGAAACTACACCCACCCCCAGAAACTGCACCCTCCTCCAGAACGCACACCCACCCCCAGAAACTACACCCACACCCAGAAACCGCACCCTCCTCCAGAAACCACACCCTCCCCCAGAAACCAGACCTCCTCCAGAACCCACAACCTGCCCCAGAAACCAACCCCACCCCACAAAACCACACCCAGCCCCAGAAACCACACCCTCCCCAACAAAATACAACCTGCTCCCTGAAACTACACAAACCCTTGAAACCACATTCTCCCCCAAAAAGCACACTTACCCCCAGGACCCAAAACCACCCCCAGAAACCACACCCTCCCCCAGAAACCATACCCTCACCAAGAAACCACACCCCCCCAGAAATCACAACCTCCTCCAGAAACCAGACTCTCCCCCAGAAATCTTACCCTCACCCAGAAACAACACCCTGAACCCAGAAACCACACCCTCGCTCAGAAAACACATCCTGCCCCCAGAAACCACACCCTCCCCCAGAAACCACACCCTCCCCCAGAAACCACACCATCCCCCAGAAACCACACCCACCCCCAGAAACCACACCCTCCCCCAGAAACCACACCCACCCCCAGAAACCACACCCTCCCCCCAGAAACCACACCCTCCCCCAGAAACCACACCCTCCCCCAGAAACCACACCCTCCCCCAGAAACCACACCCTCCCCCAGAAACAACACACACCCCCAGAAACCACATCCACCCCCAGAAACCACCCCCACCCCCAGAAGCCACTACCTGCCCCCAGAAACCACACCCTCGCTCAGAAAACACATCCTGCCCCCAGAAACCACACCCTCCCCCAGAAACCACACCCTCCCCCAGAAACCACACCCTCCCCCAGAAACCACACCCTCCCCCAGAAACCACACCCTCCCCCTGAAACCACACCCTCCCCCCAGAAACTACACCCACCCCTAGAAATCACACCCTACTCCAGAAACCACACCCTCCCCCTGAAACCACACCCACCCCCAGATACTACACCCACCCCCAGAAATCACACCCTACTCCAGAAACCACACCCTCCCCCAGAAACCACACCCACCCCCAGAAACTACACCCACCCCCAGAAACCACACCCTCCTCCAGAACGCACACCCACCCCCAGAAACTACACCCACACCCAGAAACCGCACCCACCCCCAGAAATCACACCCTCCCCCAGAAACCAGACCTCCTCCAGAACCCACAACCTGCCCCAGAAACCAACCCCACCCCACAAAACCACACCCAGCCCCAGAAACCACACCCTCCCCAACAAAATACAACCTGCTCCCTGAAACTACACAAACCCTTGAAACCACATTCTCCCCCAAAAAGCACACTTACCCCCAGGACCCAAAACCACCCCCAGAAACCACACCCTCCCCCAGAAACCACACCCTCCCCCAGAAACCACACCCTCACCAAGAAACCACACCCCCCCAGAAATCACAACCTCCTCCAGAAACCAGACTCTCCCCCAGAAATCTTACCCTCACCCAGAAACAACACCCTGAACCCAGAAACCACACCCTCACCCAGAAACCACACCTTCCCCCCTGAAACCACACCTTCCCCTGAAACCACACCCTCCCCCAGAAACCACACCCCGCCCCAAGAATCCACACCCTCCCCCAGAAACCACACCCTCCCCCAGAAACCACATCCTCCATAAGAAACCACACCCTCCCCCAGAAACCACACCCTCCATAAGAAACCACACCCTCCCCCAGAAACCACACCCTGCCCCAGAAACCACACCCTCCCCCAGAAACAACACACACCCCCAGAAACCACACCCACCCCCAGAAACCACACCCTCCCCCAGAAACCACACCCTCCCCCAGAAACCACACCCTCCCCCAGAAACCACAACCTGCCCCCAGAAACCACACCCTCCCCCAGAAACCACAACCTGCCCCCAGAAACCACACCCTCCCCCAGAAACCACACCTGCCCCGAGAAACAAACTCACCCCCAGAAACCACACCCTCCCACAGAAACCACACCATTCCCCAGAAACCACACCCACCCCCAGAAGCCACATCCTGCCCCCAGAAACCACACCCTCGCTCAGAAAACACATCCTGCCCCCAGATACTACACCCTCCCCCAGAAACCACACCCTCCCCCAGAAACCACACCCTCCCCCTGAAACCACTCCCTCCCCCAGAAACCACATCCACCCCCAGAAATCACACCCTCCCCCAGAAACCGCACCCTCCTCCAGAACGCACACCCACCCCCAGAAACTACACCCACCCCCATAAACCGCACCCTCCTCCAGAACGCACACCCACCCCCAGAAACTACACCCACCCCCACAAACCGCACCCCTCCTCCAGAAACCACACCCTCCCCCACAAGCCACACCTCCTCCAGAACCCACAACCTGCCCCAGAAACCACCCCCACCCCACAAAACCACACCCCAGCCCCAGAAACCACACCCTCCCCAAGAAAATACAACCTGCCCCCAGAAACCACACCCTCCCCCAGAAACCACACCCTCCCCCAGAAACCACACCGTCTCCCAGAAACCACACGTCCCCCAGAAACCACACCCACCCCCAGAAACCACATCCTCCATAAGAAACCACACCCTCCCCCAGAAACCACACCCTCCCCCAGAAAACGCAACCTGCCCCCATAAACCACCCCCACCCCCCAGATACCATATCCTCCCCCAGAAACCTCACCCTCACCAAGAAACCACAACTTACCCCCTGAAACATAACCCACACCAAGAAACCAGAAACTCCCCCAGAAAACACAACCTGCCCCCTGAAACCTCATTCTTCCCCAGAAACCACACCCTCCCCCAGAAACCACACACTTCCCGAGAAACCACACACTCCCCCAGAAACCTCAAACTACCCTAGAAACCACACCCTCCCCCAGAAACCTCCCCATCCCCCAGAAACCCCCCCTCCCCAGGAAACCACCCCTTCCCCCAGAAAACCTCCCCATCCCCCAGAAACCTTACCCTCCCTTACGAACCACACCCTCCCCCAGAAATCACCCCCTGCCTCTGGAAGCCAAACCTCTCCCAAGAGAACACCCGCTACCCACCGAAACCACAACCTCCCACAGAAACCACACCCTCCCCCAGAAACCACACCCTCCCACAGAAACCACACCCTCCCCCAGAAACCACACCCTCCCCCAGAAACCACACCCTCCCACAGAAACCACAACCTCCCACAGAAACCACACCCTCCCCCAGAAACCACACCCTCCCCACAGAAACCACACCCTCCCCCAGAAATCACACCCTACCCCAGAAGACACACCCTCACCCAGAAACAACACCCTCCCCCAGAAACCACACTCATCCCCAGAAATGAAACCCACCGCCAAAAACCACACCCACCCCCAGAAACCTCACCCTACCCCAGGAACCACTCCCACCCCCAGAAACCACACTCTCCCCCAGAAACTACACCTCCCCAAGAAACCGCAAGTTGCCCCAAGAAACTATACCCTCGCCCAGAAATCTCCCCCTCCCACAGAAACCAAACACTTCCCGAGAAACCACACACTCCACCGAGAAACCACACCCACCCCCAGGATTCTCACCCTCCCCCAGAAACCAAACACTTCCCGAGAAACTACACCCTCACTGAGAAACCACACCCTCCCCCAGAATCATCCCCCTCCCCCGAAACCAATCCCCTACCGAGAAACTGCACTCTCCCCGAGAAACCACACCCTCCCCCAGAATCCTCCCACTCCCCCAAAAACGACCCCTTCCCCCAGAAACCACACCCACCCCCAGAAACAACACGCTCCTCCAAAAACCACACTCTCCACCAGAAACTACACCCTCCCCCAGAAACCACAAGTTGCCCCCAGAAAACACAACCAGCCCCCAGAAACCACACTCTCCACCAGAAACTACACCCTCCCCCAGAAACCACAAACCTGCCCCAAGAAACCACATCCTCCCCCAGAAACCACACCCTCCCCCAGAAAACCACACCCTCACCCAGCAAATACAACATGCCACCAGAAACTAAACCCACCCTCAGGAACCACTCCCTTCCCCCAGAAACCACAACCTCCCCCAGAAACCTCCCCCTCCCCCAGAAACCAATCCCTCCCCCAGAATTCACACCCACCCCCAGAAAACACCCCATCCCCCAGAAACCTCACCCTCCATCAGAAACCACACCCTCCCCCAGAAACCACCCCATCCCCCAGAAACCTCACCCTCCCTTAGAAATCACAACCTCCCCCAGAATCCACACCCACCCCCAGAAAAAACAACCTTCCCCCCAGAAACCACACTCTCTACCAGAAAGTACACCTTCCCCAAGATACCATAAGTTGCCCCCCAGATACCACACCCACCCCCAGAAACCACAACCTCCCCAGAAACCTCCCCCTCCCCCAGAAAACCAATCCCTCCCCCAGAATTCACACCCACCCCCAGAAAACACCCCATCCCCCAGAAACCTCACCCTCCATCAGAAACCACACCCTCCCCCAGAAACCACCCCTTCCCCCAGAAACCTCACCCTCCCTTAGAAATCACACCCTCCCCCAAAAACCACACCCTCCCCCAGAAAAAACAACCTTCCCCCAGAAACTACACCCTCTACCAGAAAGTACACCTTCCCCAAGATACCATAAGTTGCCCCCAGATACCACAACCTGCCCCCAAGAAACCACACTCTGCCCCAGAAACCACTCCCTCCCCCAGAAACCACACCCTCCCTCAGGAATCACTCCCATCCCCCAGAAACCACACCCACCCCCAAAAACCTCACACTCCACCAGAAACCACAACCTCCCCCAGAAACCACATCCTACGCCAGAAAACATAACCTGCCCCCAGAAACCGCACTCTCCCCCAGACACCACACCTTCCCCAGAATCCTTACCCTCACCAAGAATCCACACCCTCCCTCAGAAACCACAACCACCCGCAGAAACCACACGTCCCCCAGAAACCACACCCTACCCCAGAAACGACACCATCCCCCATAAACCACAACCACCCGCAGAAACCACACGTCCCCCAGAAACCACACCCTCCCCCATAAACCACACCCTACCCCAGAAACCACACCCTACCCCAGAAACCACACCCTCCCCCAGAAACCACACCCAACCCCAGAAACCATAACCTGCACCCAGAAACCGTACTCTCCCCCAGAAACCACACCTTGCCCAGAAACCTTACCCTCACCAAGAAACCACACCCTCCCCCAGAAACCACACCCACCCCCAGAAACTACCTCCTCCCCCAGAATTCTCAACCTCCCCCAGAAACCACACCCTCCCCCAGTAACCACCCCATCCCCCAGGAAACATCACCCTCCCTTAGAAATTCCACCCACCCCCAGAAACCACACCCTCCCCCAGAGAAACACAACCTCCCCAAGAAACCACACCCTCCCCCAGAAAACACAACCTCCCCAAGAAACCACACCCTCCCCCAGAAAACACAACACGCCCCCAGAAACCTCACCCTCCCTCAGGAACCAAGCCCACCCCCAGAAACCACACCCACCCCAGAAACTACACCCTCCCCCAGAAACCACACACACCCCCAGAAACCACACCCTCCCCCAGAAACCACACCCTCCCCATATACAACACTCTCCCCAGAAACAATGCCCTCCCCCAGAAACCAACACCCAACCCCCAAAAAACTCCCACCAACAGAAACCACACCCTCCCCCAGAAATCACACCCTCCTTCAGAAACGATAACCTGCCCCTAGAAACAGCACTCTCCCCCCAAAAAGCACACCCTGCCCCAGAAAACACAACCTGCCCCCAGAAACCACACTCTCCACCAGAAAGCACACCTTCCCCAAGATACCATAAGTTGCCCCCAGATACCACACCCACCCCCAGAAACCACAACCTGCCCCAAGAAACCACACCCTCCCCAGAAACCACTCCCTCCCCAAGAAACCACACCCTCCCTCAGGAACCACTCCCTACCCCAGAAACCACACCCACCCCCAAAAACCTCACACTCCACCAGAAACCACAAACTCCCCCAGAAACCACATCCTACGCCAGAAAACATAACCTGCCCCCAGAAACCGCACTCTCCCCCAGACACCACACCTTCCCCGGAAACCTTACCCTCACCAAGAATCCACACCCTCCCTCAGAAACCACAACCACCTGCAGAAACCACACGTCCCCCAGAAACCACACCCTTCCACAGAAACCACACCCTCCCCCAGAAACCACACCCTTCCACAGAAACCACACCCTCCCTAGAAACAACACCTTCCCCCAGAAACGACACCATCCCCCATAAACCACAACCACCCCCAGAAACCACAAGTCCCCCATAAACCACACCCTCCCCCAGAAACCACACCCTCCCCCAGAAACCACAACCACCCCAGAAACAACACCCTACCCCCAGAAACACTGCCCTCCCCCAGAAAACACAACCTGCCTCCAGAAACCACAAGATGCCCCCAGAAACCCACACCCTCCCCAGAAACCACAACCTCACCCAGAAAACACAACACGCCCACAGAAACCACACCCTCCCTCACGAACCACTCCCTCCCCCAGAAACCACCCCCACCCCCAGAAAACCACACCCACCCCCAGAAACCACACCCAACCCCAGAAAACCATAACCTGCACCCAGAAACCGTACTCTCCCCCAGAAACCACACCTTGCCCAGAACCTTACCCTCACCAAGAAACCACACCCTCCCCAGAAACCACAACCACCCCCAGAAACCACATCCTCCCCAGAAACCGCAACCTGCCCCCAGAAATCACACCATCCCCCAGAAACCATAACCTGCCACCAGAAAACGCACTCTCCCCCCAGACACCACACCTTCCCCAGAAACCACACCCTCACCAAGAAACCACACCGTCCCTCAGAAACCACACCCACCCCTAGAAATCTCCCCCACCCCCAGAACTACACCTTCCCCCAGTAACCTACACCCTCCTCCAGAACCCACACACTCCCCCAGAAACCGCAACCTGCCCCAGAAACCTTACCCACACCAAAAGCCACACCCTCCTGCTGAAATCACACCCACCCCCAGAAACCACATCCTCCCCCAGAAAACACATCCACCCCCTGAACCTACACCCTCCCCCAGAAAACACACTCTCCAGCAGAAATTGCACCCTCCCCAAGAAACCATAAGTTGCCCCCAGAAACCACAGACTCCCCCAGAAACCACACCCTCCCCCAGAAACCGCAACCTGCCCCCAGAAACCACACCCTCCCCCAGAATCCACTCCCACCCACAAAAACCACATGCCCCCAGAAACCACACCCTCCCTCAGGAACCACTCCCTCCCCCAGAAGCCACACCCACCCCCAGAAACTACACACTCCGCCAGAAAAACACACCCTCCCCCAGAAACCATAACCTGCCAACAGAAACCGCACTCTCCCCCAGACACCACACCTTCCCCAGAAACCTTACCCTCACCAAGAAACCACACCCTCCCTCAGAAACCACACCCACCCCCAGAAACCACACGTCCCCCAGAAACCCACACCCTCCCCCAGAAACCACAACCTGCCTCCAGAAACCACATCCTCCCCAGAAACTCCAAGTTGCCCCCAGAAACCACACCCTCCCCAGAAACCACAACCTCACCCAGAAAACACAACACACCCCCAGAAACCACACCCTCCCTCACGAACCACTCCCTCCCCCAGAAACCACACCCACCCCAGAATCTACACCCTCCCCCCAGAAACCACACCCTCCCCCAGAAACCACCCCCACCCCCAGAAACCATAACCTGCACCCAGAAACCGTACTCTCCCCCAGAAACCACACCTTGCCCAGAAACCTTACCCCTCACCAAGAAACCACACCCCTCCCCCAGAAACCACAACCACCCCCAGAAACCACACGTCCCCCAGATACCACACCCCCCCCAGAAACTTTGCCCTCCCCCAGAAACCACACCCACCCCCCGAAAAACACCCAACCCCAGAAACTACACCCTCCCCTTGAACAACACCCTGCCACAGAAACCACCCCCAACCCCAGTAAACACACCCTCCCCAGAATTCTCACCCTCCCCCAGAAACCACACCCACCCCCGAAAAACACCCACCCCCAGAAACAACACCCTCCCCCAGAAAATACACCCTCAACCAGAAACAACACCCACCCCAAGAAACCACACCCTCCTCATATACAACACTCTACCCAGAAACAATGCCCTCCCCCCGAAAACACACCCACCCCCCCGAAAAACTCCCACCCACAGAAACCACACCCTCCCCAGAAACAACACTCTCCTCCAGAAACCACACACTCCCCCAGAAACCACACCCACCCCCAGAAATCTACCCCACCCCCAGAACCACACCTTCCCCCCATAACTACACCCTCCTCCAGAAACCACTCTCCCCCAGAAACCACACCGTCCCCAGAAACATTACCCTCACTAAGAAACCACACCCTCCTGCTGAAATCACACCCACCCCCAGAAACCACATGGCCCCTGAAACCACAGCCTCCCCCAGAAACCACACGTCCCCCTGAAACCACACCCTCCCCAGAAACAACACCCTACCCCAGAAAGTCTGCCCTCCCCCAGAAAACACAACCAGCCTCCAGAAACCACAAGTTGCCTCCAGAAACCACACCATCCCCATAAACCACACCCTCCCCAGAAACCATAACCTCACCCAGAAAACACAACACGCCCCCAGAAACCACACCCTCCCTCAGGAACCACTCCCTCCCCCAGAAACCACACCCACCCCCAGAAACCTCCCCCTCCACCAGAAACCACACCCACCCCCAGAAACCACACCCTCCCCCAGAAACCGCACCCACCCCCAGAAACCATAACCTGCACCCAGAAACCACACCCTCCCCCAGAAACCACACCCACCCCCAGAAACCATAACCTGCACCCAGAAACCGTACTCTCCCCCAGAAACCACACCTTGCCCAGAAACCTTACCCTCACCAAGAAACTGCACCCTCCCCCAGAAACCACATCCACCCCCAGAAACCACACCCACCCCAGAAAGAACACACTTCCCCAGAAACCACAACCACCCCCAGAAACTACACGTCCCCCAGAAACCACACCCTCCCCCAGAAACCACATCCTCCCCCAGAAACCAAACCCTCCCCAGACCACACCTTGCCCAGAAACCACATCCACCCCAGAAAGAACACCCTCCCCCAGAATCCACACCCACACCCCGAAAAACTCCCACCCACAGAAACCACACCCTTCCCAGGAACAACATCTTGCCCCAGAAACCACACCCACCCCCAGAAATCAGGCCCTCCCCCAGAAACCACACCCTCCCCATGCACAACACCCTCCCTAGAAACAACGCCCTCCCCCAGAATCCACACCCACACCCCGAAAAACTCCCACCCACAGAAACCACACCCTCCCCAGCAACTACATTCTCCTCCAGAAACCACACCCACCCTCAGAAACCATACACTCCCCCAGAAACCACACCCTCCCCCAGAAATCTCCCCCACCCCCAGAACACCTTCCCCCAGTAACTACACCCTCCTCCAGAAACCACTCTCCCCCAGAAAACACAACCTGCCCCCAGAAACCTTACCCTCACCAAGAAACCACACCCTCCTGCTGAAATCACACCCACCCCCAGAATCCACATCCTCCCCCAGAAAACACACCCACCCCCTGAAACTACATCCTCCCCCAGAAACCCAACACTCCCCTAGCAACCACAAACTCCCCCAGGAACCTGACCCTCCCCCAGAAACCAAACCTGACCCCAGAAATCAAACCCTCCCCCAGAAACCACACCCTCCCCCAGAAACCTCCCCCTCCACCAGAAACCACACCCTCCCCCAGTAACCACCCCTTCCCCCAGAAACATCACCCTCCCATAGAAATCACACCCTCCCCCAGAAACCACACCCTCCCCCAGAAACAACACCTTCCCTTAGAAATCACACCCTCCCCCAAAAACCACACACTCCCCCAGAAACCACACCCTCCCCCAGAAACAACACCCTCCCTTAGAAATCACACCCCTCCCCCAAAAACCACACCCACCCCCAGAAAACACACCCTCCCCCAGAAACCACACCCTCCCCCAGAAAACACAACACACCCCCCAGAAACCTCACCCTCCCTCAGGAACAATTCCCTCCCACAGAATCCACACACACCCGCAGAAACTACACCCTCCTCTAGAAACGATAACCTGCCCCCAGAAACAGCACTCTCCCCCAAAAAGCACACCATGCCCCAGAAAACACAACCTGCCCCCAGAAACCACACTCTCCACCAGAAAGTGCACCCTTCCCAAGAAGCCAAAAGTTGCCCCCAGAAAACACAACCTGCCCCAAGAAACCACACCCTCGCCCAGAAGCCACACCCTCACCCAGAAAACACAACACACGCCCAGAAGCCACACCCTCCCTCAGGAACCACTACCTCCACCAGAAACCACACCCTACCCCAGAAACCATAACCTGCCCCCAGAAACCGCACTCTCCCCCAGACACCACACCCTCCCCCAGAAAGCTTACCCTCACCAAACAAACCACACCCTCCCTCAGAAACCAAAACCTGCCCCAAGAAACCACACCATCTCCCAAAAACCACACCCTCACCCAGAAAACACAACACGCCCACAGAAACCACACCCTCCCTCAGAAACTACACCCTCCTCCAGAAACGATAACCTGCCCCCAGAAACAGCACGCTCCCCCATAACCACACCGTCCCCAGAAACCTTATGCTCACCAAGAAACTACACCCCCCCCAGAAACAACAACCACCCCCAGAAACCACACCCTCCCCATATACAAAACCATCCCGCGAAACAATGCCCTCCCCCAGAAAAACACACCCACCCCCTCGAAAAACACCCAGCCCCAGTAACCACACCTTCCCCAGAAACAACACCCTCCCCCAGAAACCACACCCCCCCCAGAAATCACCCCCTCCCCCAGAAACCACACCCTCCCTCAGAAACCACAACCAGCCCTAAGAACCCACACCCTGACCCAGAAATCTCCCCCTCCCCCAGAAACCACACCTTACCACAGAAACTGCAACCCTCCTCCATAAACCACTCTCCCCCAGAAAAACACAACCTTACCCAAGAAACCTTACCCTAACCAAGAAACCATACCCTCCTGCTGAAATCACACCCTCCCCCAGAAACTACACCCTCCCCCAGAAACCACACCCACACCCAGAAACCACATCCTCCCCCAGAAACCACACCCACCCCCAGAAACCACACCCACCCCAAGAAACCACACATCCCCCAGAAACGATAACCTGCCCCCAGCAACAGCAATCTCCGCCAGAAACCTTACCTTACCCAGAAACCTTACCCTCACCAAGAAACCACACCCTCCCCCAGAAACAACACGTCCCCCAGAAACCACATCCACCCCAGAAACAACACCCTCCCCCAGAAACCACAACCACCCCCGGAAACGACACACCCACCCCAGAAACCACATCCACCCCAGAAACAACACCCTCCCCCAGAAACCACAACCATCCCCGGAAACGACACACCCACCCCAGAAACCACATCCACCCCAGAAACAACACCCTCCCCCAGAAACCACAACCACCCCCAGAAACCACACGTCACCCAGAAACCACACTCTCCCCCAGAAACCACACCCTCCCCAGAAACAACACCCTCCCCAAGAAACTCTTGCCCTCCCGCAGAAACCACACCCACCCCCCGAAATTACACCCTCCCCAGGAACAACACCCTGCCCCAGAAACCACACCCACTCCCAGAAACCACACCCTCCCCCAGAATGCTCACCCCTCCCCCAGAAAACTCCCCCTCCCCCAGAAACCACACCCTTCCCCAGAAACCTCCCCCTCCCCCCAGAAATCACTCCCACCACCAGAAACCACACCCTCTCCCAGAAACCACCCCTTCCCCCAGAAACCACCCCCTCCCCCACAAACCTCACCCTCCCTTAGAAAACACACCCTCTTCCAGAATCCACACCCTCCCCCAGAAACGACACCCTCCCCAAAAACCACACCCTCCCCCAGAAACCACATCCTGCCCCAAGAAACCACACCCTCACCCAGAAAACACAACATGCCCCCAGACACCAAGCCCTCCCTCAGGAACCACTCCCTCCCCCAGAAACCATACCCACCCCCAGAAACCACACCCTCCCCCAGAAACCACACCCTCCCCCAGAAACCACACCCTCCCCAGAAACTACACCCTCCCCCAGAAACCACACCCTCCCCAGAAACCACACCTTCCCCAGAAACCACACCCTCCCCCAGAAACCACACCCTCCCCCAGAAACCACACCCTCCCCCAGAAACCACACCCTCCCCAGAAACTACACCCTCCCCCAGAAACCACACCCTCCCCCAGAAACCACACCCTCCCCAGAAACCACACCCTCCCCCAGAAACCACAACCTCCCCAGAAAACACACCCTACCGCAGAAACCATAACCTGCCCCCAGAAACCACACCCACCCCAGAAACCACACCTTCCCCAGAAACCACACCCTCCCCCAGAAACCACACACTCCCCCAGAAACTACACCCTGCCCCAGAAACCACACACTCCCCCAGAAACCACACACTCCCCTAGAAACCACACCCTCCCCCAGAAACCACACCCTCGCTCAGAAAACACATCCTACCCCCAGAAAGTACACACTCCCCCTGAAACCACACCCTCCCCCAGAAACCACACCCACCCCCAGAAACCACACCCACCCCCAGAAACCACACCCTCCCCCAGAAACCACACCATCCCCCAGAAACCACACCCACCCCCAGAAACCACACACTCCCCCAGAAACCACACACTCCCCCAGAAACCACACCCTCCCCCAGAAACCACACACTCCCCCAGAAACTACACCCTGCCCCAGAAACCACACCCTCCCCAGAAACCACACCCTCCCCCAGAAACCACACACTCCCCCAGAAACCACACCCTCCCCCAGAAACCACCCCCACCCCCAGAAACCACACCCTGCCCCAGAAACCACATCCTCCCCCAGAAACCTTACCCTCACCAGAAACAACACACTACCCCAGAAACGCTGCCCTCCCCCAGAAAACACAACCTGGCCCCAGTAACCATAATCTCCAGCAGAAACCACAAGTTGCCTCCAGAAACCACACCCTCCCCAGGAACCACACCCTCCCCCAGAAAACACACCTTCACCCAGAAACATCACCCACCCCCAGAAACCACACCCTCCCCATATACAACACGCTCCCCAGAAACAATGCCCTCCCCCCGAAATCACACCCACACCCCGAAAAACTCCCACCCCCAGAAATCACACCCTCCCCAGAAACAACACCCACCCCCAGAAACCACACCCTCCCCCAGAAATCTCCCCCACCCCCAGAACCACACCTTCCCCCAGTAACTACACCCTCCTCCAGAAACCACTCTCCCCCAGAAAATACAACCTGCTCCCAGAAACCTTCCCCTCACCAAGAAACCACACCCTCCTGCTGAAATCACACCCACCCCCAGAATCCACATCCTCCCCCAGAAAACACACCCACCCCCTGAACCTACACCCTCACCCCAGAAAACACACCCACCCCCAGAAACCACACCCTTCCCCAGAAACCACACACTCCCCTAGAAACCGCACACACCCCCAGGAACCTCACCCTCCCCCAGAAACCAAATCTGCCCCCAGAAACCTCACCCTCCCCCAGAAACCACCCCCTCCCCCAGAAACCTCCCCCTCCCCCAGAAACCACACACTCCCCTAGAACCACACTCTCCCCCTGGAACCTCCCCCTCCCCCAGAAACAACACCTGCCCCCAGAAACCTCACTCTCCCCCAGAAACCACATCCTCCCCCAGAAACCACACCCTCCCCCAGAAACCACACCCTCCCCCAGAAACCACACCCACCCCCAGAAACCACACTCTCCCCCAGAAACCACGTCCTCCCCCAGAAACCACACCCTCCCCCAGAAACCACACCCTCCATCAGAAACAACAACCTGCCCGTAGAAATCACACCATCCCCCAGATACCTCCCCCCTCCCCCAGAAACCACACCCTCCCCCAGAAACCACACCCTCCCCCAGAAACCACACCCTCCCCCAGAAACCACACCCTCCCCCAGAAACCACACCCACCCCCAGAAACCACACTCTCCCCCAGAAAACACACCCTCCCCCAGAAACAACACCTGCCCCCAGAAACAACACCCACCCCCAGAAACCACACCTCCCCCAGAAACCACACCCTCCCCCAGAAAACACACCCTCCCCCAGAAACCACACCCTCCCCAAGAAACCATCCCCTCCCCCCAGAATCCATCCCCTCCCCCCAGAAACCACACCCTCCTCCCAGAAAACACCCCTACTCCCAGACACTACACCCTCCTCCAGAATCCATCCCCTCCCTCCAGAATCCGCACCCCACGCCCAGAAACAACCCCCCGTCTCAGATACCACCACCGACCCTCAGAAAACCCCCCCCCTTAAACACTGCTCCCTACCCCTGCCCCCGACACTGCCCCACCCACCACCCCTGACACTGCTCCCCACCCCTACCCCCGACAAAGACAGCGCCCCATTACCCCCGACACTGCCTCCCACTCCCGCCGCGACTCTGCTCCCCATCACCCCTGAGACTGCTCCCCACCCCCACCTCCGACACTGCCCCCCCCACCCCCGCCCCGGCCCCCACTCCCGCCCCTGCCACTGCTCCCCATCACCCCTGAGACAGCTCCCCACCCCCACCTCCAACACTGCCCCCCACCCCCACCCCTGACACTGCTCCCCACCTCCGACACTGCCCCCCACCCCCAACCCCGACACTGCTCCCCATCACCCCTGAGACAGCTCCCCACCCGCACCTCCGACACTGCCCCCCCACCCCCCGCCCCTGACACTGCTCCCCACCCCTACCCCCAACAAAGACAGCGCCCCATTACCCCCGACACTGCCCTGCTCCCCCATCACCCCTTACACTGCCTCCCACTCCCGCCGCGACTCTGCTCCCCATCACCCCTGAGACAGCTCCCCACCCCCACCTCCGACATTGCCCCCACCCCCGCCCCTGACACTGCTCCCCACCTCCGACACTGCCCCCCACCCCCAACCCCGACACTGACCCCCACCCCTACCCCTGACACTGCTCCCCACCCCGACACTGCCCCGCCCCCACCCCCGATACTGCTCCCCACCCCCGACACTGCCCCCGTCCCCGCTCTGACACTGCTTCCCACCCCCGACACTGCTCCCCAGCCCGACACTGCCCCCGTCCCCGCTCTGACACTGCTCCCCACCCCCGACACTGCTCCCCACCCCGACAATGCCCCCGTCCCCACTCTGACACTGCTCCCCACCCCCGACACTGCTCCCCACCCCCGACACTGCTCCCCACCCCCGATACTGCCCCGCCCCCGACACTGCTCCCCACCCCCGACACTGCTCCCCACCCCCGACACTGCTCCCCACCCCCGATACTGCTCCCCACCCCCCGACACTGCCCCGTCCCCGTTCTGACACTGCTCCCCACCCCCGACACTGCTCCCCACCCCCGACACTGCCCCGTCCCCGTTCTGACACTGCTCCCCACCCCCGACACTGCTCCCCACCCACCGATACTGCTCCCCACCCCCGACACTGCCCCGTCCCCGCTCTGACACTGCTCCCCACCCCCGACACTGCTCCCCACCCCCGACACTGCCCCGTCCCCGTTCTGACACTGCTCCCCACCCCCCGACACTGCTCCCCACCCCCGACACTGCTCCCCACCCCCGACACTGCCCCGTCCCCGTTCTGACACTGCTCCCCACCCCCGACACTGCTCCCCACCCACCGATACTGCTCCCCACCCCCGACACTGCCCCGTCCCCGCTCTGACACTGCTCCCCACCCCCGACACTGCTCCCCACCCCCGACACTGCCCCGCCCCCACCCCGGACACTGCTCCCCACCCCGACACTGCTCCCCACCCCCGACACTGCTCCCCACCCCCGACTCTGCCCCGCCCCCACCCCCGACACTGCTCCCCACCCTCGACACTGCTCCCCACCCCCGACACTGCTCCCCACCCCCGACACTGCTCCCCACCCCCGACACTACCCTGTAACCGACACTGCTCCCCAAGATGCCACATGACCTGATAAAAAGACCATTGATTTGCGGAGACGTTGGTAGCCGTAACGTTGCTGGAGTAAGACTCTCGAAGCCCAGGCTAACACTCTGGGGAGCAGCAATTATTCGATCTTATCTTAATGCTCTGGGGGCATGAGTTCAAATGCCACCATGACACTATCATCGATTGTCATAAAAACCCTAAGGGAAGGGTATCCGTCATCCTTACCCGGTCTGGCCTGGCCAGCAGTGTGGCTGACTCTTAACTGCCCTCTGAAATAGCCTAGCAAACCTCTCAATTCAAGGGCAATGAGGGAGGGGCAACAGAAGCTGGTCTTGCCAAGGACGCCCACAATGCAGGAAAGAAAAAAGGAACATTTCCTTGGCTGTTATCTTTGTTTTCCCTCATCCGCTGACAGCTAGGGACTGTTGATGTGTTTTTTTCGGAGAGGGAAATGAAACAGCCTTCCTGCCAGATGGGCTGATGCTGTGTCTATTAAATCTATAAGAATTCCAAATATTCTAAGAAGCACCATTCCTTATGCAGCCCACAAGCCTGCACTCTCCACAGGTGACCCCATCCCCTCCACCCCCAGAGAAGTGTCTGCGGTTTGTAAACGTGGCAAAGTTATTGAAAGAAAGGAGGAGGAAGACAAAAATTCCAGGGGTAACTTTACAAATAAAAACCAAGAGGCTGAGCAGAAGCTGGCAAAGTCTGTCCAAAAACAACAGCTGATCATTGCAATTCATTCAGTTTGTTCCTTCACTCTGTGTATTTGTATAATAAACACTTTTTTTGAGCCCCACCCCCTCACCTGCCTTCCTTCTCTAACGCTTTACTCTCACGTCACTTATTTCTCTCACCTGATTTAACCACTTCACTTTGGATTTTCCCTTTGGCTGTAGTTTCTGAAGCAAAATTTATGACTGTTACTCTATCTCTACCCTTCTGCCTGGTTTCATCCTATTCATCATACTGCCTTTTCCACCGGACTTCTTCCTGGGCCCCAGCTATGCCTGTCTCTTTATGGGGTATGTGGAACATTCCTTGTTGCAGTCCTACCCCGGCCCCCTTCCACAACTTTTTCTCCGGTACATCGATGATTACTTCGGTGCTGGTTCATGCTCTCGTCGGGACTTGGAAAAATTTATTAATTTTGCTTCCAATCTCCACCCCTCCATCATTTTCACGTGGTCCATCTCTGACACTTCCCTTCCCTTCCTTGAGCTCTCTGTCTCAATCTCTGGTGATAGACTGTCCACAAATATCCATTACAAACCCACCGACTCCCACAGCTACCTCGACTACAGCTCCTTACACCCCGCTTCCTGTAAGGGCTCCATCCTATTCTCTCAGTTCCTTCGCCTTCGTCGCATCTGTTCCGATGATGCTACCTTCAAAAACGGTTCCTCTGACAGGTCCTCCTTCTTCCTTAACCGAGGTTTTCCACCCACGGTCGTTGACAGGGCCCTCAACCGTGTCCGGCCCATCTCCCGCGCATCCACCCTCACGCCTTCTCCTCCCTCCCAGAAACATGATAGGGTCCCCCTTGTCCTCACTTATCACCCCACCAGCCTCCGCATTCAAAGGATCATCCTCCGTCATTTCCGCCAACTCCAGCATGATGCCACCACCAAACACATCTTCCCTTCACCCCCCCTATCGGCATTCCATAGGGATCGCTCCCTCCGGGACACCCTGGTCCACTCCTCCATCACCCCCTACTCCTCAACCCCCTCCTATGGCACCACCCCATGCCCACGCAAAAGATGTAACACCTGCCCCTTCACTTCCTCTCTCCTCACCGTCCAAGGGCCCAAACACTCCTTTCAAGTGAAGCAGCATTTCACTTGCATTTCCCCCAACTTAGTCTACTGCATTCGTTGCTCCCAATGTGGTCTCCTCTACATTGGAGAGACCAAATGTAAACTGGGCGACCGCTTTGCAGAACACCTGCGGTCTGTCCGCAAGAATGACCCAAACCTCCCTGTCGCTTGCCATTTTAACACTCCACCCTGCTCTCTTGCCCATATGTCTGTCCTTGGCTTGCTGCATTGTTCCAGTGAAGCCCAACGCAAACTGGAGGAACAACACCTCATCTTCCGACTAGGCACCTTACAGCCTTCCGGACTGAATATTGAATTCAACAACTTTAGATCGTGAGCTCCCTCCCCCATCCCTACCCCCATTCTGTTTCCCCCTTTCTTTTTTTTTCCAATAAATTATATAGATTTTTCTTTTCCCACCTATTTCCATTATTTTTAAATATTTTAAAATCTTTTATGCTCTCCCCACCCCCACTAGAGCTGTACCTTGAGAGCCCTACCATCCATTCTTAATTAGCACATTCGTTTAGATAATATCACCAACTTTAACTTTAACACCTATGTGTTCTTTTGTACCATTGTTGCTGACATCTTTTGATGATCTGCTTCTATCATTGCTTGTTTGTCCACACAACCACCTCTCTCTCTCTCTATCTCTCCGCCCCCCACACACACACCTTAAACCAGCTTATATTTCAACTCTTTCTTGGACTTGAAATCAAGTTCTGTCGAAGGGTCATGAGGACTCGAAACGTCAACTCTTTTCTTCTCCGCCGATGCTGCCAGACCTGCTGAGTTTTTCCAGGTAATTCTGTTTTTGTTTTGTTCTTCCTCTCTTGGCTAGTTTAAATTCACTGTAACCACTTTATTTATGCTATAAAAACAAAATAACTGCAGATGCTGGAAATCCAAAACAAAAACAGAATTACCTGGAAAAACTCAGCAGGTCTGGCAGCATCGGCGGAGAAGAAAAGAGTTGACGTTTCGAGTCCTCATGACCCTTCGACAGAACTTGAGTTCGAGTCCAAGAAAGAGTTGAAATATAAGCTGGTTTAAGGTGTGTGTGGGGGGCGGAGAGATAGAGAGAGAGAGAGGTGGTTGTGTAGACAAACAAGCAGTGATAGAAGCAGATCATCAAAAGATGTCAACGACAATGGTACAATAGAACACATAGGTGTTAAAGTTAAAGTTTGTGATATTATCTAAATGAATGTGCTAATTAAGAATGGATGGTAGGGCACTCAAGGTACAGCTCTAGTGGGGGTGTTTTTTTTTATAATGGAAATAGGTGGGAAAAGGAAAATCTTTATAATTTTTTGGAAAAAAAAGGAAGGGGGAAACAGAAAGGGGGTGGGGATGGGGGAGGGAGCTCACGACCTAAAGTTGTTGAATTCAATATTTTTGATGATCTGCTTCTATCACTGCTTGTTTGTCCATACAACCACACCCCCCCTACCTTTCTCTCTCTGTCTCTCCGCCCCCCACACACACACCTTAAACCAGCTTATATTTCAACTCTTTCTTGGACTCGAACTCAAGTTCTGTCGAAGGGTCATGAGGACTCGAAACGTCAACTGTTTTCTTCTCCGCCGATGCTGCCAGACCTGCTGAGTTTTTCCAGGTAATTCTGACTTTATTTATGCTTTCTGATAAGACCTGCCTGTTTCAGGTGAAGCCTGTCCCAGTGCTGTTGTTAGTGTCCTATGGAATGGAAATTCTCTTTCCCACACCCCTCCTACAGGAACATATTTACCTCCTGAATCTGCTTATCTCTTCTTCCAATCTGCATGTGGCTCAAATAATAATCCAGAGATTCTAATGGATCTCTTCATTGATTTATACATGCCCTCTTGTACACAACCTCTGGCCTACTCATCCCAATGTTGTTGGTCCCAACATGGGTCACGACAACTGGACTTCCCTCTCCAATATCCTTCTTAAATTGTTGTGAGATGTCCTTCCTCACTCACATCATGTAGGCAGCCAAACATGTGGGATTCTTGATCCTGCTTACATGGATGCTATGTGTTCCCTAATTTTTTAATGGGATGTGGGCATTGCTGACAAGGCCAGTGTTTATTGCCCATCCCTAATTCAGGGGGCAGTTAAGTGTCAGCCACATTGCTGTGGGTCTGGAGTCACATATAGGCCAGACCAAGTAAGGACAACAGATTTCCTTCCCTAAAGGACATTGGTGAACCAGATAGGTTTTTACAACAATCAACAATGGTTTCATGGTCATCATTAAAGTTTTTATTCCAGAGTTATTGAATTCAGATTTTGTGGTGGGATTTGAACCCAGGTCCCCAGAGCGTTACCCTGGGTCTCTGGATTACTAGGCCAGTGACAATACCACTATGCCACTGCCTCCCCCTGTAGCTACCACATTATGCTTCCCCTCGTCCCTTTTGGACAGCCTCCCGGTCACATTCAGCCTGTCTTTCTGACAGTCTCCATCTCTCTCCTCACAGGTAAATAGTACATTGTTCCTGTTGGATAGGATTTGTTTGTGCAGTACCTCATTCTCTGTCTCTACTGGGATCCCCTTATTCTGTACATTAACATTCACACCAGCCCCATTCTGACCCTGAACCTCTCCACGAGGCGAGACTGAAATCTGGAGCAAACGGTCCAGATACTGCTCTCCCTCCCTTTGTGTCAGAGTCTCCTCCACTCACACTCCAGCTCAGTGACTCTGAGCCAGACAGTTTCAAGATGGAGAGTGAGGGAAGCACAGAGTGAGACAAGGAGGACTGAGTGCCACAAGGAATGAGTGCTGAATCAGGGATTTTGTACAGTGGGAACTGGGTGAAGAAGGAGAGGGAGGTACAGCTTTTTCAGTCTCCAGTAGCTGCTGTGTGTCCTTCTTTTGTCTCCAGGCTAGATGGTTTGCTGTTACTTTGGCTGTGTAAATGAAAAACCAATTAACTAATTAAATAAATAAAGTTAGGCAGACATTGCAGGATGGTCGAGTGCTGTGACTGCATCTTATGAGAATCTGTGGAATGGATTGCAGTTCCCGATAACCACATCTGCAGCAAGTGTCTGCAGCTTGAGTAACTTCGGCTCCAAGTTGCTGAGATCCAATGTGACTTGCAGACTTTACGGAGCATCAGGGAGGGGGAGAGTTCTCTGGACACTTTGTTCCAGTCGGTGGTCACACGCCTTGTGTTAGGCACAGTTAGTCAATGGTCAGAGGCAAGAGGGTGTGACAGTGAGTCAGGCAGGTCAGGGAACCAGCCTGTCCTGGTGGAGGAGACTCAGTCCTCAACCGTTTCCAACAGATACAAGGTCCTTTCCATCTGTGTGGATGAGGAGAGGACTTCAGGGTGGATGAGTGAACTGACCACAGCACCATGGCTGCAGGAGGTGGAGGGGAGAGTGAAAAGGGACGGTATAGTGATATGGGACAGTATAGTCAGGGGGATAGATACTTCCTCTGTAGCCATGACTGGTAACTCTGGCCTGCCCGATGCCAATGTTAAGGACATCCCTTCATATCTGGAGATGATCTTGGAATAGGAGGGGATGGATTGTGGTCCACGTAGGAACCAGTGACATAGATAGATCTAGGAATGATGGTTAGCCAAGAGAGTTCGAAGAGTTGGGGTCCAAATTAAAACACAGAACATCAGAGGTAATCACCCCTGTTACCTGAGCCATGTGCTAATTGGCTCAAACAGATTAGAGAGTTAATCACATGGCTCAAAGAGTGGTATGGGAAGAAGGGGATTCAATTCATGAGGCACTGGCATCAGTATTAGGGAAGAGAGAGCTGTTCTGTTGGGATGGGGTCCACTTGAACAAGGTTGTATAGAGCTTTAAATTAAAAGCAGAGTGGGCAGAGTTTGAGTGAAGGGAGATATAGAAATCCAAAGGGAAAAGTGAAGGTATCAGAATGATGCAAGTAAAGAGAAGCAGAGTGGGCCAGAAGGGACAATGTTTAACAGTAATTGTACATTAATGAGTAAGATCCATGCATAGAATAACAGTAAAATATGAAATTATAAGTCTCTTTATCTGATCGCACGAAGAATCTGCAACAGGATAGATGAACTAGTGGCAGAAATAGGAATAAATGGTTTAGATCTAATCACCATTACAGAGATATGGGTACACGGTGACCAATGTTGGGAAATAAACATTCCAGAGTACACAATATTTAAAAGTAAAAACAAATAGAGTGGAATAGGAGGAGGGGTAGCCCTGATAGTGAAGGATGACAGAAGGATATTAGTGAGAAATGATCTTGGCTCGGAAGATCAGGAAGTAGAATCAGCATTGAAGGAGTTTAGGAACAGCAAGAGTCATAAAATACTGGTGGGAGTAGTTTATAGGCCCCCTAACAGTAATTATATCATTTGCCAGATCATTAAACAAGAAATTATTGGAGCTTGTAACACAGATAATGTGATAATTATGGAGGACTTTAATCTTCATGTAACCTGGACCAATCAAATTGGCAAGAGTTTTGTAGAAAATTAGTTTGTATCATTTGTGCCATGACAGTTTCTTGGAGCAATATGTTGTGGAGCCGACTAGCAATAAAGCCATTTTAAATTTAGCATTGTGTAATGAGGCAGAGTTAATTAGTAAACTCATAGTAAAAGACCCACTGGGAAATAGTGATCTTAATACAAATGAATTCAATGTTAAGCTTGAAAGTGACATACTCCTTTCACAGACAAGAATCTAAAATGCAACCAAAGCCAATCGCATAGGCATAAGGGGAGAACTGGCTATGGTTGACTGGGCAATTATACTAAAAGGTCATAAATGAACAGTGATAAATATTTAAAGAACAATTGAAAATGTTCAACAAAAATACATTCTATTGAAAAACAAAAACTCAGCATGAAAGACACATTTGTGTCTTACTTAGGAGGTGAAGGATAGTATTAGATTAGAAGGAGAGGCTGAAAATGTTGTAAATAAAAACATTTGCAGGTCTGAGAACTGGAGTGTTTTAGAAACCAGAAAAGGCCCACAAAAAAGTTGATAAAAAGGGAAAAATTAGAATTTGAAAGTAAACTAGCCAGAAATATGAAAACAGATTGTAAGAGCTATTATATGAAAAAGAGGAAGATAAGCTAAAATAAACACTGACCCCTTAGAAGTCTGGGAAGAGTGTCCTACAGTCAGCATCGCAGTGAAGCAGCCTGGGAAGGGTGTCCTACAGTCATTAGCGTGGTGAAGCAGTCTGGGAAGAGTGTCATACAGTCAGCATCACAGTGAAGCAGTCTGGGAAGAGTGTCCTGCAGTCGGTTCTTGTTGAAAATAATGAGTGACATCACAAGACAGCGCGAGAGAGCGGCAGAGAGATCAGAACCAGCGCAAGTCCAGGGAAGCTTCAAAAGGTGATGTCAGCACAAAGGTGAGAGCTGATTGGTGAGTAGTGGGTAAGTGTTTTTCTCCTTTTTTTTTCTCCAGTTTAAAATAAATTAAGCTAAGGAAAGGTAAGCATTCTAGTTTTTACTTAAAGTACATAAATAATTTAACTTTTTTTACTGTATTTATCTTAAAGTAAGGGTTTTTTTCAACCCAGAGGCATGGCAGGGCAGCTCAATCCCATGTTATGTACCGCCTGCAACATGTGGGAAGTCCTAGATGCTCCTTGCGCTCTGACCCACCACGAGTGCAGGAAGTGCCACCAGCTGCAGCTACTTGAGCTCTGAGTTTCGGAGCTTGAGCAACAGCTGAAGGCACTGAGGTGCATCCGCAAGGCTGAGTGTTTCGTGGATAGCACGTTTTTAGACGTGGTCACCCCACAGCTTACGGAAGTGCAGACAGAGAGGAAATGGATGACCATCAGTCAGAAGAAAGGTGTCAGGCAGGTAATCTGGAAATCCCCAAACTGCATCTCGCTCAAGAACCACTTTTCTGTGTTGGAAAACAGTGAGAGTGACGGTTTCCCTGGGGAGTGCAGCCACGCTCATGGCACTGTGAGTGGCTCAGCTGCACGGGGGAGCGGAAAAAGAGGGGAAGAGCAATAGTGGTTGGAGATTCGATTATAAGAGGAACAGGCAGGTGTTTCTGTGGCCATAGACGTGACTCCAGATTGGCATGTTGCCTCCCTGGTGCCAGGGTCAAGGATATCACTGAATGGCTGCAGGGCATTCTAAAAGGCGAGGGCAAACAGACAGAGATTGTGGTACATACTGGTACCAACAATGTAGGTAGAAAGAGGGTTGAGGTCCTGCAAGCAGAATTTAGGGAGCTAGGAAACCAATTGAAAAATAGGACTTCAAAGGTAGTAATCTCTGGATTACTTTCGGTGCCACGTGCTAGTGAGTATAGAAATAGGAGGTTAGTCCAGATGAATGCGTGGCTGCAGAGATGATGCAGGAGGGAGGGCTTTAGTTTTCTGGGACATTGGTACTGTTTCTGGGGGCAGTGGGACCTGTACAAGGTGGATGGATTTCACCTGAACCAGAATGGGACCAACATCCTTGCGGGGAGGTTTGCTAGTTCTGTTGGAGAGGGTTTAAACTAACATGGCAGGGGGATGGGATCCTGAGAGGAGGTTCAGCAGGAGGAGATGCACAGCCAAAATTAGAAGAGTGAGCAAGTGAGTCTGGAAGGCTTAGAAATTATAGGCCAGTTAAGGCACAAGGGAGTTTGGCAAGGTTAGATGGTGTTTATTTTAATGCAAGGAACCTGATGAATAAGGCAGATGAGTTGAGGGCACAAATTAACACATGGAAATATGATGTCATTGCAGTCACAGAGATATGGTTGAGAGAGGGGCAGGATTGGCAGCTCAATATTCCCGGATTATAGGGTCTTCAGGTGAGACAGGGAAGGAGGTAAAAGAGGAGGGGGTATCACAATATTGATCAAGGAATCAATCATAGCAGTAAGGAGGGATGGCATCTTAGAAAGCTCCTCAAATGAAGCCATATGGGTAGAACTGAAAACCAAAAAAAGGAGCAATCACATTGCTGGGTGTGTACTATAGGCCCCCAAACAGACAGAGATAAATAGAACAGCAGATATATAGGCAAATGTCAGAGAAGTGTAAAAATAATAGGATAGTAATGGTGGGGGATTTCAAATTCCCCAACATTAACTGGGTTAGTCATAGTTTGATAGTTTTAGAGAGACTGGAATTCTTAAAATGCATCCAGGAGAGTTTTTTAAGCCTGTACGTAGAAGGTCCTGCAAGAGAAGGGACGGTCCTGGACTTAATTTCAGGGAATGAAGCTGGGCAAGTGGTTGAGCTATTAATGGGGGAGCATTTTGCAGATAGTGATCTCTGTTAAACTCAAGGTTGTTATGGAAAAGGACAAGGGTGGGCCAGAAATCAGAGTTCTAAATTTGGAGAAAGCCAATTTTAATAAGATCAGAAATGATCTGGCCAGAATGGACTGGGAGCAGCTACTTTTAGGTAAACCTGAATCAGAGCAATGGGACTCATTCAAGAAGGAAATAGGGAGAGTACAGGGCCAACATGTCCCAGTAAAGATAAAGGGTGGGACCAATAAATCCAGGGAACCCTGTATGTCGAGAGATATACAGGATTGGATAAAGAGAAAAAGGGAGGCTTAAGGTAGATACCGAGGGCTCAAAACAGCAGAAGCCATAGAGGAGTATAGAATGTGTAGTGGGAAACTTAAAAAGGAAATTAGGAGAGCAAAAAGGGGGCATGAAATATCTTTGGCAGGTAAAATAAAGGAAAATCCAAAGTTATTTTACAAGTACATAAGAGGATAACTAAGGAGAGAGTAGGGCCCATTAAGGACCATATTGGTAATCTGTGTGGAGTCGGAAGATGTAGGTAGGGTTCTAAATGAATACTTGGTGTCAGTGTTCACAAGTGAGAGGGATGACATGGGTGTGGAAATCAGGCAGGAGGACTGTGATATAATTAAAGAAATTAGCACAGAAAGGGAGGAGGTTCTAAGTGGCCTGGCAGGCATAAAAGTCAATAAATCTCCAGGCCCAGATTAAATTTATCCCAGATTGTTGAGTGAGGTAAGGGAGGAGACAGCAGGGGCATTGGCAATAATTTTCAATACCTCTTTGGCCACAGGAGAGGTGCCAGAGGACTGGAGGACAGCCAATGTGGTACCGTTATTCAAGAAGGGAGGAAGGGATAAACCAAGGAACTACAGGCCAGTCAGTGGTGGGGAAACTATTAGAAGGAATTCCGAGGGACAGAATTAATCTACACTTACAGAAGCAGGGAATAATCAAGGACAGTCAGCATGGTTTTGTTAAGGGGAGGCCATATCTGACCAATTAGATTGAATTTTTCGAACAGGTGACCAGGTGTGTAGATGAGGGTACTGCATTTGATGTAGTCTACTTGGGCTTCAGCAATGCTTTTGATAAGATCTCGCATGGGAGACTGATAATGAAGGTAAGAGCCCATGGGATCCAAGACAATTTGGCAAATTGATACTTGCCTTTATTAGCTGAGGCATAGAATATAAGAGCAGGGAGGTTATGCTGGAACTGTATAAAACACTGGTTAGGCCACAGCTAGAGTATTGCGTGCAGTTCTGGAATCCATATTATAGGAAAGATGTGATTGCACTAGAGAGAGTGCAGAGGAGATTTACCAGGATGTTGCCTGGGCTGGAGAGTTTTAGTTATGAGGAGAGATTGGATAGACTGGGGTTATTTTCTCTGGAGCAGAGGAGATTGAGGGGGGACATGATTGAGGTGTATAAAACTAAGAGGGGCATAGACAGGGTAGACAGGAAGGAACTTTTCCCCTTGGTGGAGGGATCAATAACCAGGGGACATAGATTTAAGATAAGGGGCAGGAGGTTTAGAGCGGGTGTGAGGAAAAATTTATTCACCCAGAGGGTGGTGGGAATCTGAAACTCTCTGCCTGAAAGGGTGGTAGAGGCAGAAACCTTCGTAACATTTAAGAAGTATTTGGATATACACTTGTGATGCCATGGCAGAAAAGGCTATGGGCCTAGTGCTGGAAAATGGGTTAGAATAGCTAGATACTTGTTTGACTGATGCTGACTTGATGGGCCGAAGGGCAGGGTCAGGAGGAATTGTCATGGGGAATGAGGAAATGGCAGAGGAATTGAATAAATACCTTGTGTCTGGCTTCACTGTAGAAAACACAAGTTCCATAGCAGAAATAGAGGGTAACCCTGCGGCTAAGAAGAGTGAGGAAAATAAGGAATTAACATCAACAGAGAAAAAGAACTGTCGAAATCTGACAAACCTCTAGGACCTGACAGTTTACATCCTAGGGTTCTAAAAGAGATAGCTGCATAGATAGTGGATGTGTTGTGGTGATTTCCAAAACTTCCTAGATCCTGGATCTATCCCGGCATATTGAAAGTTATAAATGTAAAGCTGCTATTCAAGAAAAGGGAGAGAAAACAGGGAACTATCACCATCAGGAAAGTGCTGGAATCTATGATTGAAACAGTCTTAAAAATGCACATAGAACATCATAGTTGTGTGATTCTGTGATAACACTGCTACAGCACAGAAGGAGGCCATTTGGCCCGTCATGTCTGCACTGGCTTTCAGTATGAGCAATTCAGTGAATGCAACTTCCCCACCTTATCCCCGTAAGCCTACACGTTCTTCCTTTTCAGATAATAATCCAAATCCCTCTTGAAAGCCTCGATTGACCCTGTCTCCACTACACCCTCAGATAGTGCACTCCAGATCCTAACCACTTGATTGACTGTGCCTCCACCACACTCTCAGACAGTGCATTCCAGATCTTAACTGCTCACTGTGTGAGAAAGTTTCTCCCCATGTTGCCATTGCATCTCTTGCCAATTACCTTAAATCTGCACCCTCATTCCTTCCACCAATGGGAACAGTTTGTCTCTATCTACTCTGTCCAGACCCTCAGCATTTTGAACACCTCTATCTCCTCTCAGCCTTCTCTTCTCCAAGGTAAACAGTCCTAACTTCTCCAATCTATCTTCATAACTGAAATTCCTCATCCCTGGAACCGAAACCCTCACTAACACCTTCACATCTTCTCTAAAGTGCGGAGCCCAGAACTGGACACAATACACCAGCTGAGGCCAAACTAGTAACTTCTACAAGTTCAGCATAACCTCCGTGCTCTTGTACTCTATGTCCCTTTAATAAAGCCTAGGATACTGAATGCTTTATTAACCACGCTCTCAACATGTCCTGCCACCTTCAACGACTGATGTACATATACACCCAGGTCCCTCTGCTCCTGACCCCCCTTTTCGTTTTATTAACTTGTTTCCGACTGGTTTTGAAAATGGTTTTTGCTGAACTTGCTGAAGCTACACTTTCCCTTTAAGATTCAAGAATTAAGAGAGATGTGCAATACCTGAAGGCTGGAATTGAAGTGGAGTACAATCTTGGACATGAGAAACGTAATAGTTTTTACATATACTTAACCAGAGTTCGACTTTTGCAATGATGTATTTTGGTCTTTTTCATTGTTAATTATTTATTTATCTGTGATGTTTAATAAACAAGCAGCGTAACAATGACGAGTTTCTGAATGGACAATAAAACTTGCATTGAATTGAATTGACAGGGGAGAGAGTGATAGAGGGACAGAGAGAGAGTTGGAAAAATGAAGATATAGCTGGATAGCACAGTTTAAAATCTTATATTTAAACAGCTTTCCTGTGTGAGGCACTTGGCATCCTGTTGCCAGACCTGTTATGGGAGCATTTTACTTTAGAAATCCCTTTTAAAGGTCATAATGAGACTTGTCAATGTAAACTTGCCACTGTGCAACCTGGTCTCCACAATCACATCATTTCCTGATGGAATCTGCCAATCTTTCTCTCGGAAAGGGATTGCCATCTGAAAAGACTGATCCACACAGTTGTCTTTTGACATATTGTTAAGTTGAAGGCCTGTTTCAAAGGCCTGGCTTTCCCTGACGTCAGTGAGGAGGGAGTTTACAATCTGAACACATGCGGTACATTGAGTGTCTGAGCATCCAATCTGCCTACCACTCAGCTATTGAAGAGTCAATGTGCACTTTCCCAAACCTCTTTGGTTAGAACTCATTAGGTATCAGCTCTGGCTAAATTGGAATGTACTCTTGTTCTGTGGTATAAGGTTGCAGGTTCAAGCCCCCTTATAGGACATTGCATACAATGCTAACACTCCAGTGGAGCATTAAGGGAATGGTGTACTGTTGGAGATGTTTTTTAAATGAGACTTTAAACTGAGGTCCTGTCCGCTCTCTCAGGTGGTTGTAAAAGCTCCCATGATATGATTTCAAAAGAGAATTGGGGGATAATCCCTGGTGTCTTGATCAGTATTTGTCCATCAACTGAACATGACAAAAAACACATTATTTGATTATTATAGCTATTTGTGGGATCTTGCTGTGCTCAAGCTGGTTGCTGTGTTTCCTACATCAGGACAGTGACTACACTTCAAAAGCACTTTGTTGGCTGTAAAATGCAATATAAATGCAAGGTCTTTGTTTCTTTCCTAAAAGGCTTTAACACAGCAGACAGAACAATGACCACTTCTTGTTTCGTATTGGTGATTGTTTACCGAGAATGGTTTTTCACTTTATTTTAACTCAAAGAATATTGTGTTTAAAAACATCCTGGATTTCTCCAGTTCAGAATGGACCATTCAGCCCATCTTGCCTGTGTCGGCTCTCTGATGAAATGGAGATGGAATCTCTCTCCCTCTGTCAGGGGTTATTGGGGTTTCCCTAACGCTAATCCAGAGAATAATCCCAGAATTGAGGGTGGTCCCAATTGGGGAAGTGGGAGGAAAATACAGCCCAGGCGCTGAGACCTTGGGTGACTCATTTTGCCTCTTCCGTTATCCCAGCTGATGCCAGCAGGGGTAGAGTACCAATCTAATTTCATCGTCATTACAAGTTTCCTGAATCCCCAGGAAATGTTGGAGGGTGAGAGAGCAGAGAGTAAAAATTGAATGTCCTTCCATCAAAGAGTCATGCAGAAGAAGGCTATTTGACCTATTGATTCCATGCTGCCTCCCTGTAGGGCAATCCAGTCAGTCCCAGATGACTAAAGTAATGGACAGGGAAATGTCTCTGATGGTCTTTACATGGACTTTTAGAAGGCATTTGCTGAAGGTCCTCACAAAAGTGTTAGCTCAAGTTGAAATTCATGGAATTGAAGGAAAATTGGTTAGGAAATTGGTTGAGTGGCAGGAAACAGAGTGTAGTGATAACAGGCAGAGACTCAAACTGGCAGAATGTGACTTGTGGTTTCCCACAAGGATCTGTGTTGAGGAAACGCATATTGAGACCTTACCTAAACCTCTCCTCATCTCGTACCCCTCTATCAAATCTCCCCTCAATCTCCTTTGCTCCAAGGAGAACAACCCCAGCTTCTCCAACCTAACCTCATAGAACAATCCACTCAGTCCCACCCCCCTCACTCTATCCCCGTGTCCCTGTAAGTTTATTTCTTTCATGTCCCCATCTAGTTTCCTGTTGAAATTATTCATCGTCTCTGCTTCCACCCCCCTCGTGGGCAGCGAGTTCCAGGTCATCACCACTCGCTGTGTAAACAAGTTCTTCCTCACATTCCCCCTGTATCTCTTGTTCAAAACCTTAAATCTGTGTCCCCCAGTCCTTGTTCCATCAGCCAATGGGAACAGCTTTTCTTTGTCTAGCTTATATAAACCTGTCCTAAACTCGTACCCCTCTATCAATCAGTATCCCATTGAAGGTTGATACCTGTTGAATTCTGAAATTCCCTGAAATCTCTCTCTGTTGCTTCATTGAAGTTCCCTGAAATCTATTATCCAGCACAAACCCACGCTCTGCTTTACATTCACTTTGTATTGATGTTTGAAACCAGTGCCAAATATCATGCTGTTTAACATTTCCAATTAAATGATCCAGAGAGAGAGAGAGACTCGAAGCTGTTGATGTATTATTGTTCTTTTACCAAAAGATGTCAGTAGCACAATCAGTAAAATGCGCAAAAAAACTACAGTAATTCCTAGCTTCACAGTGTCATTATGTTCCTGAAAAGTGCAACTTCAAATGGAACAACATGAAAAGAATCAGTTTTCCCCCTTACAACCAATGTAAGAACTGTAGTTAGATTCTGTAGGAGCTTTCCTGTTTAAGAGAAATATTAAAACATTATACTCAGTAAGTTTAAAATACTGTACATTGCTGTACATACGTATTAGTGTACTTGTAAACAAAATAATATTTCACCTGACCCTCCCCAAATCTCCTCTACCCCCAACCCACCCTAACCTTCTCTGTCGCCTGTTCCTCCCCTATCCTGACACTCCTCTTCCCCTTCCCCAACTCTCCACTCCCCAGTCCCAGCCATGTGCTGATCAACACTCTCCCACGAACTCCCCAAAGCCCAACTCTCTCCTTCATCCTCCACTGACCCTCCACCTCTCCAACCTTCCCCAACCTGCACCCTCCCTAATCCTGGCCCTCACCCTCCACTGACCCTCTCTCTCCCCTATTCTCCCTAACCCCGACCCTCCTCCTCCTCACCCTTGACCCTCCCCCTCCCAAACCCTGCAGCTCGAAGTTCCTCTCTCTCCATCACACAAAGCAAAGGTTCAGGAGAGGGTAGCAGCCAGTGGGAGGCTCGGGGGAGCGGGAGGGTCAGGAGAGTGGGAGGAGGTGGGGTGGAGTCGGGGGAGGGTCTGGAAAGGGGAGCCAGGGGTGGGGAGGGTGCTCAGGGGCAGGGCAGGTCTGGGAGGGGGAAGGGTTGGGCGAGGAGGACCAGGGTGGGTCACAAAGCAGGAGGGTCTGAGAGGGGGTGTAGGGGTTGGAAATGTCCTGCCATTGGGGAAATGTGGCTCGGTGGCACAGACGGGCAGGCAGTGGAACTGCCAACTAGATTTTACCAGCCAGAGCCAATTAGGATCCAAGTCACTTACCATCCTGACTTGGAAATATATTGCCTTTCCTTCACTGTCACTGGGTCAAAATCCTGGACTCTCTCCCTAACAGCACTGTGGGTGTACCTACACCATGTGGACTGCAGCGGTTCAAGAAAGCAGCTCACCACCACCTTCTTAAGGGTAATTAGGGATGGGAAATAAATGCTGGCCCAGCCAGCAAAGCCCACCTCCCATGAATGAATAAAAAAGGGTGGGGGGAGCCAGCCAAATAATGGTGGTGGATGGTCCTAGTGCTGGAAGTCGCATGGAGGCTCCATTTTTAAATGCACATGTGCAACAGCTAGGCAGCATGTAGAGAGAGGCAAGAAGGAGGAGGTCACCATCAATAGAAACGGCGGAGGAATGGCTTCAGAAGCTCTCAACTTGGCGACTCCTCCCTAGAGTGGCTTCTGCAGGTGGTAGGGAGAGATATCCTGTGTCCAGCAGATGGGAGGGGGCAGCCAGCAAGTCCCACTAAAAGGCGTGGCTGGGAGAGGAGGAGATGGTGCGCAGTCAGGGGCTGTTACAAGAACCTAGATCGAGTGCAGGAAGAGATTTAATACCTCGGTGGCCTGGGAAGATGTGTGAGTGGCAAGCAGAGTTACACAGAGCATTGAGAGTTACAAAATGGAAGCCCGACATGAATGAAAAGACACACATGAAATATGAAGCCAGGTGGTAAACGCATGCGTGTCCTCGCCTTAAAAATCACCTCCAAAGCACAGCGCTGCTGAGATATATTTAAATCCATGGTCAAATGTTTGGGGGTGGGGGGGAACGAGGTGGGGCATGGGGGAGTGGATTGAGGGAGGAGGGCCTGTTCTAGGTTTCCGTGAGGGGACATAGATCAGTACCCACCCCCTTGCAGAGAAAGTTCAGCTGAGCATCCATCAGTGTTACTCTTTGGAAAGGTTCTAGTATCAGATTGGTGCAGGAACCAGGTATGGTTCCATGGTCTGGGTGCTTAGGATAACCCTATCACCTGTCTGATCTCTGCTGCCTCCTGCTGAGGAACTATTGATGTTTAGCTTATCAATCTCCTCCCCGCTGTCACCCTTGGTGTACAGGAATGTTGATCTCCCTCCAGTAACTCCAGATTGGAGTTTTCCTAATCTATTTTACCTTTACAATCCATTAAAACCAATCACAGAAAGGAAGATTTACATTTCAACATCATCTTCACAACTTCCCAAAACGTTTTGCATCATGAGGAACTTGTGGCGGGAAACACAGTGGCCAATTTGCGCAAAGCAAGGTCTCACAAACAGCAATTTGAGAATGGCTGGATAATTTGTTGTTTCTCAGCGTTGAATGCCGACAGGGAAAGGCCCCATTCTTCTTTGAATGTTGTGGGATCTTTTACTCCCACCTGAGAGGGCAGACAGGGCCTCAGCCGAAGGTTTTGAAAGACAGTGCCTCTGGCAGTGCAACACTCCCTTCGTAGTGCACCAGGGCCTGTCAACCTTGATTTCTGCTCAAGTCTCTGGAGTGTGGCCCAGATTACAACTTTGTGACTCAAAGGTGAGAGTGTGGCCTACTGAGCCCACACCTGACTGCAATCTGGCAACTCCAAGGAGTGGAGAATAGAATCGGGGCCTTCCTGAATTATGTGCCTCAACTCCACAGTCTGAGGAGGCTGAGGGGAGGTTTGATTGAGATGTACAAAATTGTGAGGGGCTTGGATAGAGCGGATGGGATGGGCCTATTTACTTTAGCAGAGGGGTCAGTGCCGAGGGAGCATAGATTTAAAGTGATTGGCTAAAGGGTTAGAGGGGAGATGAGGAAAAACCTTTTAACCCAGAGGATTGTGAAGGTCTGGAACTCACTGCCTGAAAGGAGAGTAGAGGCAGGAACCCTCGACCCATTTAAAGGGTGCCTGGGCATGCACCTCAAGCGCTGTAACCTGCAGGACTACAGACCAAATGCTGGAAAGTGGGATTAGGCTGTGTGGCTCTTTCCCCGGCCGGTGCAGACATGTCTCTTTTCTGTGCTGTAAGCTTTCTATGATTCTATGATTCACCAAACATCGAGCTGTGCTGACTAATTTCTCAAATATTGTAGCTCGCTCAATATTTACACTGAACCTAATTAATTTTTTGGCCTGAAATAACTATTTTGTGTCTGTAACGGGATGCACATCTGAACCCGGCTTTCATTAATCCAATTGTGTATCCAACACTTGAAGTGAGACACAATAATGCAACTTCATGCTACCTGTGTGTACATTCTCTGACACATGTCAGTGAATCAGCATCGTGCTCTGTTCTGGGTCATCAGACTGTATGCTGCTTCTGTACTCTGGCCCTACCCATGTGCAGTGCTGATCCCACACTGATGCCTGGCCTCAGCCTGCTGCCAGAATCTCAGTCGGAAACCCAGATTTCCGTGGTATTACGCGGTGGATCCTCATGCTTGGGAATTTAAACCAGGAGAATCCTACCCTGACCAAACATTGTCCCTAACGTTCTGTCTAGCTTTTAGTTTAATTTGTAATTTGTATTTGGGTGTTAAGAAAGGTGAAAGCTGGTTTTAGTTTTGTTTGGAGGTTTTTGTGAGCTGAGTGCCAGGGAACCTGAAGCCCCGTTTGTTTACATGCATTTTTGATGAGGTTTTGCAGCTCTTGAAGTGAAGAGATGGGCTACCAAGCGGTTAGTAGTTTAGTGAAGTTAAAGAAAAACATAAAGTAGAGAAAACGGTACTGTTATAAAAACAAAACAACTGCGGATGCTGGAAATCCAAAACAAAAACAGAATTACCTGGAAAAACTCAGCAGGTCTGGCAGCATCGGCGGAGAAGAAAAGAGTTGACGTTTCGAGTCCTCATGACCCTTCGACAGAACTTGAGTTCGAGTCCAGGAAAGAGTTGAAATATAAGCTTGTTTAAGGTGTGTGGGGGGGGGGGGGCGGAGAGAGAGAGAGAGAGACAGAGGTGCTTGTGTAGACAAACAAGCAGTGATAGAAGCAGATCATCAAAAGATGTCAGTGACAATGGTACAATAGAACACATAGGTGTTAAAGTTAAAGTTGGTGATATTATCTAAACGAATGTGCTAATTAAGAATGGATGGTAGGGCACTCAAGGTACAGCTCTAGTGGGGGTGGGGGAAGCATAAAAGATTTTAAAATATTTAAAAATAATGGAAATAGGTGGGAAAAGAAAAATCTATATAATTTATAGGGAAAAAAAAAGGGGAAAAAAGGGGGAAACAGAAAGGGGGTGGGGATGGGGGAGGGAGCTCACGACCTAAAGTTGTTGAATTCAATATTCAGTCCGGAAGGCTGTAAGGTGCCTAGTCGGAAGATGAGGTGTTGTTCCTCCAGTTTGCGTTGGGCTTCACTGGAACAATGCAGTAAGCCAAGGACAGACATGTGGGCAAGAGAGCAGGGTGGAGTGTTAAAATGGCAAGCCACAGGGAGGTTTGGGTCATTCTTGCGGACAGACCGCAGGTGTTCTGCAAAGCGGTCGCCCAGTTTACGTTTGGTCTCTCCAATGTAGAGGAGACCACATTGGGAGCAACGAATGCAGTAGACTAAGTTGGGGGAAATGCAAGTGAAATGCTGCTTCACTTGAAAGGAGTGTTTGGGCCCTTGGACGGTGAGGAGAGAGGAAGTGAAGGGGCAGGTGTTACATCTTTTGTGAGGGCATGGGGTGGTGCCATAGGAGGGGGTTGAGGAGTAGGGGGTGATGGAGGAGTGGACCAGGGTGTCCCGGAGGGAGCGATCCCTACGGAATGCCGATAAGGGGGGTGAAGGGAAGATGTGTTTGGTGGTGGCATCATGCTGGAGTTGGCGGAAATGGCGGAGGATGATCCTTTGAATGCGGAGGTTGGTGGGGTGATAAGTGAGGACAAGGGGGACCCTATCATGTTTCTGGGAGGGAGGAGAAGGCGTGAGGGCGGATGCGCGGGAGATGGGCCGGACACGGTTGAGGGCCCTGTCAACGACCGTCGGTGGAAAACCTCGGTTAAGGAAGAAGGAGGACATGTGAGAGGAACCGTTTTTGAAGGTAGCATCATCGGAACAGATGCGACGAAGGTGATGGAACTGGGAGAATGGGATGGAGTCCTTACAGGAAGCGGGGTGTGAGGAGCTGTTGTCGAGGTAGCTGTGGGAGTCGGTGGGTTTGTAATGGATATTGGTGGACAGTCTATCACCAGAGATTGAGACAGAGAGGTCAAGGAAGGGAAGGGAAGTGTCAGAGATGGACCACGTGAAAATGATGGAGGGGTGGAGATTGGAAGCAAAATTAATAAATTTTTCCAAGTCCCGACGAGAGCATGAAGCGGCACCGAAGTAATCATCGATGTGCCGGAGAAAAAGTTGTGGAAGGGGGCCGGGGTAGGACTGCAACAAGGAATGTTCCACATATCCCATAAAGAGACAGGCATAGCTGGGGCCCATGCGGGTACCCATAGCCACACCTTTTATTTGGAGAAAGTGAGAGGAGTTGAAGGAGAAATTGTTTAACGTGAGAACAAGTTCAGCCAGACGGAGGAGAGTAGTGGTGGATGGGGATTGTTCGGGCCTCTGTTCGAGGAAGAAGCTAAGGGCCCTCAGACCATCCTGGTGGGGGATGGAGGTGTAGAGGGATTGGACGTCCATGGTACTGTTGCCTAGTGACAGGAATCCAGCGACACAAAGCGAGACAGGTAAACACAGAAGGGTGGTCAGTTAGCGTGTGTATATCAGAGAGTGCAGGTAGAAGGCCTAATCACTCTAATAAGAAATCCTGTTAGCCTGCTGGTGGACTGAATTTAGGGGACTCGTGTTCGGTCTGTGGTTGAAGTAATAGTGAGCTTAGTGCGGGGTTTTGGGTGCCTCAGGGAGAGATACCAACTGAAGAAAAGCATCCAGTGAATGCTCAGATGTCCACTGGAAGAAAACTGTCTTGAAACTGAGCTGACCTATGGAAAAAACCTTGGTGTTGAGACAATGGTAAATCATCAACAGGGTTTTGTATCTGTAAGCGTTTTAGGAAAAAGGAATTGTGTGAATTTAGATCATTTTCTGGCACCTGTATTTAAATCTTTCCAACCTTTTTGTCTAGTGTAATATAGTTCAATAAACATTTTATTCTTCATGTTAACACTATACTGGCAGACTCTTGTGAATGTTTCCAGTAGCTGACCTCTATGGTTTCTAAAATAAAATAGAGCTAGGATCCCCCAAGCCAGGTATCACTCTGGGACCTGACTTGTCCTGTGTTAACATCAGCTTTTTAAAAATTCATTTACAGAATGTGGGACCAGCATTTATTGTCCATCCCTAGTTGCCCTTGAGAAGGTGGTGGTGAGCTGCCTTCTTGAACCACTGCAGTCCATGTGGTGTAGGTACACCCACAGTGCTGTTAGGGAGGGAGTTCCAGGATTTTGACCCAGCGACAGTGAAGGAACGGCGATATATTTCCAAGTCAGGATGGTAAGCGATTTGGAGGGGAACTTCCAGGTGGTGGTGTTCCCATCTATCTGCTGCCCTTGTCCTTTTTGATGGTAGTGGTCAGGGGTTTGGAAGGTGCTGTCGAAAGAGCCTTGATGAGTTCCTGCAGTGCATGCTGCTACTGTGCATTGGTGGTGGAGGGAGTGAATGTTTGTGAATGTGGTGCCATCAAGCAGGCTGCTTTGTCCTGGATGGTGTCAAGCTTCTTGAGTGTTGTTGGAGCTGCAATCCTCCAGGCAAGTGGGGAGTATTCCATCACACTCCTGACTTGTGCCTTGTAGATGGTGGACAGGCTTTGGGGAGTCAGGAGATGAGTTACTTGTCGCAATATTCCTAGCCTCTGACCTGCTCTAGTAGCCACTGTATTTATATGGCAAGTCCCGTTCTGTTTCAAGTCAATGGTAACCTCCAGGACATCGATAGCAGGCGATTCAGTGATGGTAATGCCATTGAACATCAAGGGGTGATGATTGGTTTCTCTCTTGTTGGAGAATGGTCATGGCCTGATACAATGTGGCATGAATGTTACTTGCCATTTGTTAGCCCAAACCTAAATATTGTCCAGGTCTTGCTGCATTTGGTCATGGGCTGCTTCAGTATCTGAGGAGTCATAAATGGTGCTGAACATTGTGCAATCATCAGCGAACATCCCCACTTCTGACCTTATGATGGAAGGAAGGTCATTGATGAAGCAGCTGAAGATAGTTAGGCCGAGGACACTACCCTGAGGAACTCCTGCAGTGATGGACCTACAACAACTACAACCATCTTCCTTTGTGCTAGGTATGACACAAACCAATAGAGAGTTTTCCCCCTGATTCCCAGTTTTTCTAGGGCTCCTTGATGCCAAACTCGGTCAAATGCATCCTTGACATCAAGGGGGTCACTCTCACCTCACCTTGGGAATTCAGCTCTTTTGTTCATGTTTGAAGCAAGGCTGTAATGAGGTCAGCAGCTGAGTGGTCCTGGCAGAACCCAAACTGAGCGTCAGTGAGCAGGTTATTGCTAACCAAGTGCCGCTTGATAGCACTGTTGATGACCCTTTCATTACTTTATTGATGATGGAGAGTATACTGAGGGGCAGTAATTGGCTGGGTTGGATTTGTCCTGCTTTTTATGTACAGGACATACCTGGGCAATTTTCCACATAGCCGGGTGGATGCCAGTGTTGTAGTTGTATTGGCTAGGGGCAAGGCAAGTTCTGGAGCACAAGTCTTCAGTACGATTGCCGGAATATTGTCAGGGCCCATAGCCTTTGCAGTATCCAGTGCCTTCAGCCATTTCTTGCTTTCATGTGGAGTGAATTGAATTGGCTGAAGACTGGCATCTGTGATGCTGGGGATCTCCAAAGGAGGCTGAGATGGATCATCCACTCAACACTTCTGGCTGAAGATTGTAGCAAATGCTTCACTGAGGATGGGGATAGTTGTGGAAACTCCTTCTCCAGTGAGTTGTTTAATTGTCCACCATCATTCACGAATGGATGTGGCAGGCCTGAAGAACTTAGAGCTGATCTGTTGGTTGTGGGATCGCTTATCTCTATCACTTGCTGCTTATGCTGTTTGGCACACAAGTTGTCCTGTGCTGTAGCTTCACACCTCATTTTTAGGTATGCCTGGTGCTGCTCCTGGCATGCCCTCCTGCACTCTGCATTGAACCAAGGTTGATCCCCTGGCTTGATGGTAATGATAGAGTGAAGGACAAGCCGGGCCATGAGTTTACAGGTTGTGTTTGAGTACAATTCTGCTGATGGCCCACAGTGCCTCATGGATGTCCAGTCTTGAGTTACTAGATCTGTTTGAAATCTATCTCATTTAGCACAGTGGTGGTGCTGCACAACATGATGGAGAGTATCCTCAATGATAAAGTAGGACTTTGTCTCCACAATGACTGTGCGGTGGTCATTCCTACTGATACTGCCATGGACAGATGCATCTGCAGCAGGCAGGTTGGTGAGGATGAGGTCAAGTATGTTTTTCCTGCTTGTTGGTTCCCTCACCACCTGCCGCAGACCCAGTCTAGCAGCTATGTCCTTCAGGACCCAGCCTGCTCGGTAGCGCCACTACTGACTGAGCCACGCTTGGTGATGAACATTGAAGTCACCCACCCAGACTACATTCTGTGCCCTTGCCACCTATCAATGCTTCCTCCAAGTGGTGTTCAACATGGAAGGGCACTGATTCATCAGCTGAGGGAGGGCGGTACATGATAATCAGCAGGAAGTTTCCTTGCTCATGTTTGGCCTGATGCCATGAGACTTCATGGGATCCAGAGTCGGTGTTGAGGACTCCCAGGGCAACTCCCTCCTGATTGTATACCACTGTAACACTACCTCTGCTGGGCCTGTCCTGCCGGTAGGGACAGGGCATACACCAGGGATGGTGATGGTGGAGTCTGGGACATTATCTATAAGGTATGATTCCATGAGGATGACTATGTCAAGCTGTTGCTTGGCTAGTCTGTGAAACAACTCTCTTAATTTTGGCACAAGTCCCCAGTTGTCCATAAGGAGGACTTTGCAGGGTTGACAGGAGTGAGTTTGTCATTGTCATTTCCGGTGCCCAGGTCAATGCCAGGTTGTTCATCCGGTTTCATGTCTTTGTAGCAGTTTGATACAACTGTGTGTCTTGCTGCACTATTTCAGAGGGAATTTAAGAGTCAACCACATTGGAATCACATGTAGGTCAGACCAGCAGATTTCCTTCCCTAAGGGCCATTAGTGAACCAGATGTTTATTTTTAACAACATTAGAGTTTCAATTCCCCATTTTTGTTGAATCCAAATTCCACCATCCAGGGTCTCTGGATTACTAGCCCAGTAACAATACCACTACACCATCACCTCACCCTCTAAGGATCATAACAATAGGAACTGTGAAACAAGAGACCGTTCAGCCCTTTGAGCCTGTTCTGCCATTCAACTAAATCAAATGCATGGAAAGATTTGAAAGCTAGGATGAGAATTTTAAAATTGGGTTGTGGTTTAATTTGGAGCCAGTGTCAGCTAGTGAGTTCAGGGGTGATAAGGACTTGTTGGGAGTTAGGACATTTGGCAGTTGAGATTTGGATGACTTCAAACTTATGGTAAAATTAGATAATTCTTTAGTCTCAAAGGATACAGTGCCCTGTGTGATCAGTGCTAGTGATTTAACCCTTTTAGCCCCATTATCATTGTGGGGAATCTGTGCTGCACACTCTCCAAGGCTATCATATCCTTCCTGACATCTGAAGCGGCATTTTCCGTGCCTGCTGGTGTCAGGTGTGATCGTGAGCGGACAATATCACGCCAACGGTTTTATGATGGCGGGAAACCAGTTTCTGATCGTCTGCTTAGCCTGCCGACAGCGAGCTGCATTTCCCAGCATCGGGCATCAGGAACCTCATTGTAATACATCAGCGTATCATTATCAGGCCCAGCCACCGGAATCAGCTCCCCCACCCCACCATTGAATCATCTGTCTATGTCGGTGTGAAAGCACAACAGCACATAAACCGGGTGCACTTGGAGGGCTGGACTTTGAGGGGAGGGTGGAGGTGAGCACACAGTAACGTTGTGCAGTGCTCACCAGGGTCACCTGTCAGACTTCAAGCTTCAGGGTGGTCAGGGGGTCGGGGATATGGGCAGCCCTGTCATTGAGGCAACTTGTCGAGGTGAAGGCAAGGATAGCCCTGTGCTTGAATATAACGCACAAGCGTTCGGGGTGGGGTGTAGGGTGGGTGAGGGAAGCAGCCACACACTGGGGACACCGTGTATAAAGTGACCATTCCTCCACAGCTGAGACAGTTCAGGCACAACCACATTGATATGATTGGAGTCGGGCCTCTAGCTTATCTGCCCACTCAAGCAACACAGAGACATCAAAGTGCCACCAAGTGTTCCAGAGCTTTTCACCCCTTGGCCACGGACTGCAAACTAATGAGTGTTTTAGGGGCTGCAGAACAGTTGGACAGCTGCACATGTTGTACAATCTCCTCACTAAAGCTGCTCATGGAGCAGTCGCTGCTGGAGGTGCTCACAGCCCGTTGCAATGTCATCATCCCGGTTTAGACCAGTCTCCTCCATGGTCCAAGCTAACAGAGCAGCCTTGCAGTGCGGGTTAGGAGAATGTCTGTGCCTGAGCTGAGACCACAGCATGCAGTCCAATGGGCAAAGCTGCTGCCAATCGGTCAGGTGGAGTGGGGTGGAGGAGGGTGGGGTTTTGGGCAGCCATGCAGGACACTAATCTCTGGATATCCAAATGGGGACAGCACTCTCCGGGATGTGTTAAGGGGCCTTCAGACTTAACCAGGAGAGGTTCTTAGTGCAGCCATGTTAATCATGTGTCTCTCTCTCTCATCCTGCAGGAGGAGTACATCAGGAAAATGGATCCTGGTGACCTAGCTGATTCATGGCTGATAGGGAGTGGAGACAAAGGATAAGAGAAAGACAGAGGCTCCTGGCTGGGCAGAGTGACTGAGGCTCCTGGCTGGGCAGAGGGAGGAGCAGCACCCTCAGGAAGAAGGGGCTGCTGGGGCTCCCACACAAGCTGCTGAAGAGCCACAGCCATTGCTGGTTGGTGCCTAGCAACACCCAGGGTCTATAGACACCGCCTGTCATTCCTGTAGATGACAGAGAACCAGTGTCACTGAAGACAGCGCATGTCCAGGTTGCTTACATCTGCCACCTGCTGCAGGACTTGGTGCCACGGGGACATGGAGGGCATCCACTGTCAGTGGCTGTGAAAGTAACCGTGGTGCTCAATTTTTACACTAGTGGCTCCTTCCAGGGCTCCACAGGTGACCTCTGTGGGATCTCACAATCCACCACCCACAAATACATCCATGAGGTCACCGACGCCATCTTCTCCATGGCACACAACTTTGTGCATTTCACCCATGACTGGGACAGCAGAGATGCAAAGGCCATTGGATTCGCCCGGATCTCAGGATTCCCACAGGTGCAGGGTGCGATCGACTTGACTCATGTAGCGCACATAAGGCACGGGATCAACTATATCAACCGCAAGAGCTTCCACTGGCTCAATGTGCAACTGGTGTGTGACTACCACAAACACATCCTGCAGATCTGCGCACGGTTGCCAGGGATTGTGCATGATGCACATATCCTCAGTTGGTCACAGATCAGGGGCAGACAGAGTGAACGGGGGCAGACAGTGTGAACGGGGTCAGACAGAGTGAACGGGGTCAGACAGAGTGAACGGGGACAGACAGAGGGAACAGGGACAGACAAGGTGACCAGGGACAGACAGAGGGAACGGGGACAGTACAGAGTGAACGGGGACAGACAGAATGAACAGGGGCAGACAGAATAAATGGGAATAGACAGTGTGAATGGGGACAAACAGAGTGAATGTGAACAAGACAGAGTGACCGGGGACAGAGAGAGGGAACGTGGACAGTACAGAATGAATGGGGAAAGACAGAGTGAACGGGGACAGTACAGAGTGAACGGGGACAGACAGAGTGAATGGGGGCAGAAAGAGTGAACGGGGACAGACAGAGGGAATGGGGGCAGACAGAGTGAACGGGGACAGACAGAGTGAACGGGGGCAAGATAGAGTGAATGGGTAGAGGCAGAGTGAACGGGGACAGACAGAGTGAATGGGAACAAGACAGAGTGAACGGGAACAAGAGAGAGTGAACAGGGACAGACAGAATGAACGGGGACAGACAGAGTCACAGGGGACAGGCAGAGTGAACGGGGACAGTACAGAATGAACGAGGACAGACAGAGTGAAGAGGGGCAGAAAGAATGAATGGGGGCAGACAGTGTGACCGGGGTCAGACAGAGTTAACGGGGGCAAACAGAGTGAATGGGGGCAGACGGAGCAAATGGGGACAGATAGAGTGAACAGGGACAGAAAGAGTGAATGGGGACAGACAGAGTGAACGGGAACAAGACAGAGTGAACATGGACAGACAGTGTGAATGGGGCCAGGACAGAGTGAATGGGGACAGACAGAGTGAACGGGGGCGACAGAGTGAACATGGACAGACAGTGTGAATGGGGCCAGGACAGAGTGAACGGGGACAGACAGAGTGAACGGAGACAAGACAGAGTGAACGTGTGCAGACAGAGTGACCGGGGACAGACAGAGTGAACGGGGACAAGATAGAGCGAATGAGGACAGACAGAATGAACGGGGGCAGACAGAGTGAACGGGGACAAGACAGAGTAAAAGGGGCAAGATAGAGTGAACAGGGACAAACAGAGTGAACAGGGGCTGACAGCGTGAACGGGGGCAGACAGAGTGAACAGGGGGCAGACAGAGTGAATGGCGGCAGAGAGAGTGATCCGGAACAGACAGAGTGAACGGGGACAAACAGAGAGAATGGGGACAGACAGAGTGAATGGATTGACAGACAGAGTGAATGGGGGCAGGACAGAGTGAACGGGGACAGACAGAGTGAACGGTAACAAGTCAGAGTGAACGGGGGCAGACAGAGTGAACAGTGACAGACAGAGTGACCCGGAACAGACAGAGTGAACGGGGACAGACAGTGTAAATGGGGACAGAAAGAGTAAATGAGGGCAGACAGAGTGAACAGGGAGAGAGAGTGTACAGGGGCAGACACCGTGAACGGGGGCAGACAGAGTAAACAGCGGCAGAGAGAGTGACCCAGAACAGACAGAGTGAACGGGGACGGACAGAGTGAATGGGAACAAGACAGAGTGCACAGGGACTGAGAGAGTGAATGAAAACAAGACAGAGTGAACGGGGACAGACAGAGTGAACGGAGGCAGACAGAGCGAACGGGGACAGACAGAGTGAACGGGAACAAGAGAGAGTGAACAGGGACAGACAGAATGAACGGGGACAGACAGAGTGACAGGGGACAGGCAGAGTGAACGGGGACAGTACAGAATGAACGAGGACAGACAGAGTGAAGAGGGGCAGAAAGAATGAATGGGGGCAGACAGTGTGACCGGGGTCAGACAGAGTTAACGGGGGCAAACAGAGTGAATGGGGGCAGACGGAGCAAATGGGGACAGATAGAGTGAACAGGGACAGAAAGAGTGAATGGGGACAGACAGAGTGAACGGGAACAAGACAGAGTGAACGGGGACAGACAGAGGGAACGTGGAAAGTACAGAGTGAATGGGGACAGACAGAGTGAATGGGGCCAGGACAGAGTGAACAGGGACAGACAGAATGAACGGAGACAAGACAGAGTGAACAGGGACAGACAGAGTGAACGGGGGCAAGATAGAGCGAATGAGGACAGGCAGAGTGATTGGGGGCAGTACAGAGTGAACGGGGACAGACAGAATGAACGGGGGCAGACAGAGTGAACGGGGACAAGACAGAGTAAAAGGGGCAAGATAGAGTGAACAGGGACAAACAGAGTGAACAGGGGCTGACAGCGTGAACGGGGGCAGACAGAGTGAATGGCGGCAGAGAGAGTGATCCGGAACAGACAGAGTGAACGGGGACAGACAGAGAGAATGGGGACAGACAGAGTGAATGGGGACAGACAGAGTGAATGGGGGCAGGACAGAGTGAATGGGGACAGAGAGAGTGAATGGGAACAAGACAGAGTGCACGGGGACTGAGAGAGTGAACGAAAACAAGACAGAGTGAACGGGGACAGACAGAGTGAATGGGGACAGACAGAGTGAACGGGGACAGACAGAGTGAAGAGGGGCAGACAGAGTGAAAAGGGGCAGAAAGAGTGAATAGGGACAGACATAGGGAACGGGGAGAGTACAGAGTGAAGAGGAACAGACAGCGTGAATGGGAAAAAGAGAGTGAACGGGGGCAGACAGAATGAACAGGGACAGACAGAGTGAATGCGGACAGACAGAGTAAATGCAGACAGACAGAGTGAACAGGGACAAAGAGAGTGAATGGGGGCAGGACAGAGTGAACAGGGACAGGCAGAGTGAACGGGGACAAAGAGAGTGAATGGGGGCAGGACAGAGTGAACGGGGACAAAGAGAGTGAACGGGGGCAGACAGAGTGAACAGGGACAGACAGAGTGAATGGGGACAGAGTGAATGGGGAAAAAGAGAGTGAATGGGGGCAGGACAGAGTGAACAGGGACAGGCAGAGTGAACGGGGGCAGACAGATTGAACAGAGGCAAACAGAGTGAACGGGGGCAGACAAAGTCAACAGGGGCAGACAGAGTGAATAGGGGCAAGATAGAGTAAACGGGGACAGACAGAGTGAATGGGGACAGACAGAGTGAACGCGGGCAGTACTGAGTGAATGAGGACAGACAGAGTGAATGGGGGCAAACAGAGTGACCGGAGGCAGACAGAGTGAACAGGGAAATCAGTGTGAACGGGGACAGACAGAGTGAACAGGACAAGACAGTGAGAACAGGGGCAAGACAGAGTGAACGAGGGCAAGACAGAGTGAACGGGGACAGACAGAGTCAACGGGGACAGACAGAGTGAACGGGGACAAAGAGAGTGAACGGGGGCAGACAGAATGAACAGGGACAGGCAGAGTGAACGGGGACAAGACAGAGTGAACGGGGGCAGACAGATTGAATGGGGGCAAGATAGAGTGAACGTGGACAGACAGAGTGAATACGGACATAGAGTGAACGCGGGCAGTACTGAGTGAATGAGGACAGACAGAGTGAACGGGGACAGACAGTGTGAACTGGGGCAGACAGAGTGAATGGGGACAGACAGTGTGAACTGGGGCAGAGAGAACGGGGAAAGACAGAGTGAACGGGGGCAGACAGAGTGAACGGGGACAGACAGAGTGAATGCGGGCAGCTAGAATGAATGGGGACAAGACAGAATGAATAAGGCCAGACAGAGTAAATGGGGACTGACAGATTGAACAGGGGCAAACAGTGTGAATGGGGGCAGACAGAGTGACCGGGGACAGTACAGAGTGAACGGGGACAGACAGAGTGAACGGGGGCAGACAGAATGAATGGGGGCAGACAGTGTGAACGGGGTCAGACAGAGTTAAAGGGGGCAGACAGAGTGAACGGAGACAGACAGAATGAACGGGGACAGACAGAGTGAACGGGAACAAGACAAAGTGAACGGGGACAGACAGAGTAAACGGGGACAGACAGAATGAGCGGTGACAGACAGAGGGAACGTGGACAGTACTGAGTGAACGGGGGGCAGACAGAGTGAACGGGGGCAGACGGAATGAATGGGAGCAGACAGTGTGATTGGGGGCAGACAGTGCGAACGGGGTCAGACAGAGTTAAAGGAGGCAGGCAGAGTGAATGGAGACAGACAGAGTGAACGGAGACAGACAGAGTAAACGGGGACAGACAGAATGAGCGGTGACAGACAGAGGGAACGTGGACAGTACTGAGTGAACGGGGGCAGACAGAGTGAATGGGGTCAGACAGAGTTAACGGGGGCAGACAGAGTGAATGGGGACAGACAGAGTGACCGGGGACAGACAGAGTGAATTGGGGCACACAGAGTGAATGGGGACAGACAGAATGAAAGAGGACAGACATAGTGAATGGGGACAGAGAGATTGAACGGTGACAGTACAGAGTGAACGGGGATAGACAGAATGGATTGGGGCAGACAGAGTGAATGGGGACAGACAGAGTGAATTGGGACAGACAGAGAGAACGGGGACAGAGAGAGTGAACGGGGACAGACAGCGTGAACGGAGACAAGACAGAGTGAACAGGGACAGACAGAGTGAATGCGGGCAGCCAGAATGAACGGGGACAAGACAGAGTGAACGGGGGCAAGATAGAGTGAACGGTGACAAAGAGAGTGAACAGGGGCAGACAACGTGAACAGGGGCAGACTGGGTGAATGAGGACAGACAGAATGAATGGCGGCAGACAGAGAGAACGGCGGCAGAGAGAGTGACCCGGAACAGACAGAAAGAACGGGGACAGACAGAGTAAATGGGGAAAGGCAGAGTGAATGAGGGCAGACAGAGTGAACGGGGACAGAGAGAGTAAATGGGGAAAGGCAGAGTGAATGAGGGCAGACAGAGTGAACGGGGACAGAGAGAGTAAATGGGGAAAGGCAGAGTGAATGAGGGCAGACAGAGTGAACGGGGACAGAAAGTATGACCGGGGACAGACAGTGTGACCGGGGACAGACAGTGTGACCGGGGACAGACAGTGTGAACGGGGACAGACAGAGTGAACGGGGACAGACAGAGTGAACGGGGACAGACAGAGTGAATTGGGGCAGGCAGAGTGAACGGGGACAGACAGAATGAATAAGGCCAGACAGAGTAAATGGGGACTGACAGATTGAACAGGGGCAAACATTGTGAATGGGGGCAGACTGAGTGACCGGGGACACTACAGAGTGAACGGGGACAGACAGAGTGAACGGGGGCAGACAGAATGAATAAGGCCAGACAGAGTAAATGGGGACTGACAGATTGAACAGGGGCAAACATTGTGAATGGGGGCAGACTGAGTGACCGGGGACACTACAGAGTGAACGGGGACAGACAGAGTGAACGGGGGCACGCAGAATGAATGGGGGCAGACAGTGTGAATGGGGTCAGCCAGAGTGAACGGGGGCAGACTGAGTGAATGGGAACAGACAGAGTGACCGGGGACAGACAGAGGGAACGTGGACCGTACAGACTGAACGGGGACAGACATAGTGAATTGGGGCAGACAGAGTGAATGGGGGCAGACAGTGTGAACGGGGTCAGATAGAGTTAAAGGGGGCAGACAGAGTGAACGGAGAAAGACAGAGTGAACGGAGACAGACAGAGTGAACGGGAACAAGACAAAGTGAACGGGGACAGACAGAGTAAACGGGGAGAGACAGAATGAGCGGTGACAGACAGAGGGAACGTGGACAGTACTGAGTGAACGCGGGCAGACAGAGTGAACGGGGGCAGACGGAATGAATGGGAGCAGACAGAATGAATGGGGTCAGACAGAGTTAACGGTGGCAGACGGAATGAATGGGAGCAGGCAGAATGAATGGGGTCAGTCAGAGTTAACGGTGGCAGACAGAGTGAATGGGGACAGACAGAGTGACCGGGGACAGACAGAGGGAACGTGGACAGTAGAGAGTGAACGGGGACTGACAGAGTGAATTGGGGCACACAGAGTGAATGGGGACAGACAGAATAAAAGAGGACAGACATAGTGAACGGGGACAGAGAGATTGAACGGTGACAGTGCAGAGTGAACGGGGACAGACAGAATGAATTGTGGCAGACAGAATGAATTGTGGCAGACAGAGTGAATGGGGACAGACAGAATGAATTGGGACAGACAGAGTGAACGGGGACAGAGAGAGTGAACGGGGACAGACAGAGTGAATGGAGACAAGACAGCGTGAACGGGGACAGACAGAGTGAACGGGGGCAAGATAGAGTGAATGGGGACAGACAGAGTGAACGGGGGCAGCCAGAATGAATGGGGACAAGACAGAGTGAACGGGGGCAAGATAGAGTGAACGGGGACAAACAGAGTGAACAGGGGCAGACAACGTGAACGGGGGCAGACTGGGTGAATGAGGACAGACAGAGTGAACGGGGACAAGACAGATTTAACGGGGGCAGTACAGAGTGAATGGGGACAAGACAGATTGAACGGGGGCAAGACAGAGTGAAAGGAGGCAGACAGAGTGAACAGGGAAATCAGTGTGAACGGGGACAGGCAGAGTGAACGCGGCCAAGACAGAGTGAACGGGGACAGGACAGAGTGAACGGGGGCAGGACAGAGTGAACAGGAACAGGTAGAGTGAATGGAGACAGACAGAGTGAATGGGGACAAAGAGAGTAAACGGGGGCAGACAGAATGAAGAGCGACAGACAGAGTGAATGGGGACAGACAGAGTGAACGGGGACAAAGAGAGTGAATGGGGCCAGGACAGTGTGAACGGGGACAGGCAGAGTGAATGGGGACAGACGGAGTGAACGGGGACAAACAGAGTGAACGGGGACAAGACAGAGCGAACGGGGGCAGAAAGAGTGAACTGGGACAAGACAGAGTGAACGGTGGCAAGACAGAGTGAACAGGACAAGACAGAGTGAACGTGGAGAGACATAGTGAACGGGGTCAAGACAGAGTGAATGGGGACAGACAGAGTCAATGGGGGCAAGACAGAGAGAATGGGGACAAGACAGAGTGAACGGGGGCAGACAGATTGAATGGGGGCAGACAAAGTCAACAGGCGCAGACAGAGTGAATGGGGGCAAGATAGCGTGAACGTGGACAGACAGAGTGAATAGGGACATAGAGTGAACGCGGGCAGTACTGAGTGAATGAGGACAGACAGAGTGAACGGGGACAGACAGAGTGAATTGGGGCAGGCAGAGTGAACGGGGACAGACAGTGTGAACTGGGGCAGAGTGAACGGGGAAAGACAGAGTGAATGGGGACAGACAGAGTGAATTGGGGCAGGCAGAGTGAATGGGGACAGACAGAGTGAATTGGGGCAGGCAGAGTGATAGGGGACAGACAGAGTGAATTGGGGCAGGCAGAGTGAATGGGGACAGACAGAGTGAATTGGGGCAGGCAGAGTGAACGGGGACAGACAGAATGAATAAGGCCAGACAGAGTAAATGGGGACTGACAGATTGAACAGGGGCAAACATTGTAAATGGGGGCAGACTGAGTGACCGGGGACACTACAGAGTGAACGGGGACAGACAGAGTGAACGGGGGCAGACAGAGTGAACGGGGACAGACTGAGTGAATGGGAACAGACAGAGTGAACGGGGACAGACAGAGTGACCGGGGACAGGCAGAGGGAACGTGGACCGTACAGACTGAACGGGGACAGACATAGTGAATTGGGGCAGACAGAGTGAATGGGGGCAGACAGTGTGAACGGGGTCAGATAGAGTTAAAGGGGGCAGACAGAGTGAACGGAGACAGACAGAGTGAACGGAGACAGACAGAGTGAACGGGAACAAGACAAAGTGAACGGGGACAGACAGAGTAAACGGGGACAGACAGAATGAGCGGTGACAGACAGAGGGAACGTGGACAGTACTGAGTGAACGCGGGCAGACAGAGTGAACGGGGGCAGACGGAATGAATGGGGTCAGACAGAATGAATGGGGTCAGACAGAGTTAACGGTGGCAGACGGAATGAATGGGAGCAGGCAGAATGAATGGGGACAGACAGAGTTAACGGTGGCAGACAGAGTGAATGGGGACAGACAGAGTGACCGGGGACAGACAGAGGGAACGTGGACAGTAGAGAGTGAACGGGGACTGACAGAGTGAATTGGGGCAGACAGAGTGAATGGGGACAGACGGAATGAAAGAGGACAGCCATAGTGAACGGGGACAGAGAGATTGAACGGTGACAGTACAGAGTGAACGGGGACAGACAGAATGAATTGTGGCAGACAGAGTGAATGGGGACAGACAGAGTGAATTGGGACAGACAGAGTGAACGGGGACAGAGAGAGTGAACGGGGACAGACAGAGTGAACGGGGGCAAGATAGAGTGAACGGGGACAGACAGAGTGAATGGGGGCAGCCAGAATGAACGGGGACAAGACAGAGTGAACGGGGGCAAGATAGAGTGAACGGGGACAAACAGAGTGAACAGGGGCAGACAACGTGAACGGGGGCAGACTGGGTGAATGAGGACAGACAGAGTGAACGGGGACAAGACAGATTTAACGGGGGCAGTACAGAGTGAATGGGGACAAGACAGATTGAACGGGGGCAAGACAGAGTGAAAGGAGGCAGGCAGAGTGAACAGGGAAATCAGTGTGAACGGGGTCAGACAGAGTGAACGGGGACAAACAGAGTGAACGGGGGCAGGACAGAGTGAACGGGGACAAACAGAGTGAACAGGAACAGGCAGAGTGAATGGAGACAGACAGAGTGAATGGGGACAAAGAGAGTAAACGGGGGCAGACAGAATGAAGAGCGACAGACAGAGTGAATGGGGACAGACAGAGTGAACGGGGACAAAGAGAGTGATTGGGGGCAGGACAGTGTGAACGGGGACAGGACAGAGTGAACGGGGACAAACAGAGTGAACGGGGACAAGACAGTGAACGGGGACAAGACAGAGTGAACGGTGGCAAGAGAGAGTGAACAGGACAAGACAGAGTGAATGTGGAGAGACAGAGTGAACGGGGTCAAGACAGAGTGAACGGGGGCAAGACTGAGTGAACGGGGACAGACAGAGTGAACGGGGGCAGACAGATTGAATGGGGGCAGACAAAGTCAACAGGGGCAGACAGAGTGAATGGGGGCAAGACAGTGTGAACGGGGACATACAGAGTGAATGGGGACATAGAGTGAACGCGGGCAGTACTGAATGAATGAGGACAGACAGAGTGAACGGGGACAGACAGTGTGAACTGGGGCAGAGTGAACGGGGAAAGACAGAGTGAACGGAGACAGACAGAGAGAACGGGGACAGACAGACTTAACGGGAACAAGACAAAGTGAACGGAGACAGACAGAGTAAACGGGGACAGACAGAATGAGCGGTGACAGACAGAGGGAACGTGGACAGTACTGAGTGAACGCGGGCAGACAGAGTGAACGGGGGCAGACGGAATGAATGGGAGCAGACAGAATGAATGGGGTCAGACAGAGTTAACGGTGGCAGACAGAGTGAATGGGGACAGACAGAGTGACCGGGGACAGACAGAGGGAACGTGGACAGTAGAGAGTGAACGGGGACTGACAGAGTGAATTGGGGCACACAGAGTGAATGGGGACAGACAGAATGAAAGAGGACAGCCATAGTGAATGGGGACAGAGAGATTGAACGGTGACAGTACAGAGTGAACGGGGACAGACAGAATGAATTGTGGCAGACAGAGTGAATGGGGACAGACAGAGTGAATTGGGGCAGGCAGAGTGAACGGGGACAGACAGAATGAATAAGGCCAGACAGAGTAAATGGGGACTGACAGATTGAACAGGGGCAAACATTGTAAATGGGGGCAGACAGAGTGACCGGGGACAGTACAAAGTGAACGGGGACAGACAGTGTGAACGGGGGCAGACAGAATGAATGGGGGCAGACAGTGTGAACGGGGTCAGATAGAGTTAAAGGGGGCAGACAGAGTGATCGGAGACAGACAGAGTGAACGGGGCCAGACTGAGTGAATGGGAACAAGACAAAGTGAACGGGGGCAGACAGAGTGAACGGGGGCAGACAGATTGAATGGGGGCAGACAAAGTCAACAGGGGCAGTCAGAGTGAATGGGGACAGAGTGAGTGAACGAGAACAACACGGAGTGAACGGGAACAGACAGGGTCAATGGCGACAAGACAGAGTGAACGGGGGCAGACGGAATGAATGGGAGCAGGCAGAATGAATGGGGTCAGACAGAGTTAACGGTGGCAGACAGAGTGAATGGGGACAGACAGAGTGACCGGGGACAGACAGAGGGAACGTGGACAGTAGAGAGTGAACGGGGACTGACAGAGTGAATTGGGGCAGACAGAGTGAATGGGGACAGACAGAATGAAAGAGGACAGACATAGTGAACGGGGACAGAGAGATTGAACGGTGACAGTACAGAGTGAACGGGGACAGACAGAATGAATTGTGGCAGACAGAGTGAATGGGGACAGACAGAGTGAATTGGGACAGACAGAGTGAATGGGGACAGAGAGAGTGAACGGAGACAGACAGGCTGAATGGGGGCAGGACAGAGTGAACAGGGACAGACAGAGTGAACAGAGACAAGACAGAGTGAACGGAGACAAGACAGAGTGAACGGGGACCGACAGAGTGAACGGGGGCAAGATAGAGAGAATGGGGACAGACAGAGTGAATGAGGGCAGCCAGAATGAACGGGGACAAGACAGAGTGAACGGGGGCAAGATTGAGTGAACGGGGACAAACAGAGTGAACAGGGGCAGACAACATGAACGGGGGCAGACTGGGTGAATGAGGACAGACAGAGTGAACGGCGGCAGACAGAGTGAATGGGGTCAAGATAGAGTGAACAGGGGCAGACAACGTGAACGGGGGCAGACAGAGTGAACGGCGACAAGACAGAGTGACCGGGGACAGACAGAGGGAACGTGGACAGTAGAGAGTGAACGGGGACTGACAGAGTGAATTGGGGCAGACAGAGTGAATGGGGACAGACAGAATGAAAGAGGACAGACATAGTGAACGGGGACAGAGAGATTGAACGGTGACAGTACAGAGTGAACGGGGACAGACAGAATGAATTGTGGCAGACAGAGTGAATGGGGACAGACAGAGTGAATTGGGACAGACAGAGTGAATGGGGACAGAGAGAGTGAACGGAGACAGACAGGCTGAATGGGGGCAGGACAGAGTGAACAGGGACAGACAGAGTGAACAGAGACAAGACAGAGTGAACGGAGACAAGACAGAGTGAACGGGGACCGACAGAGTGAACGGGGGCAAGATAGAGAGAATGGGGACAGACAGAGTGAATGAGGGCAGCCAGAATGAACGGGGACAAGACAGAGTGAACGGGGGCAAGATTGAGTGAACGGGGACAAACAGAGTGAACAGGGGCAGACAACATGAACGGGGGCAGACTGGGTGAATGAGGACAGACAGAGTGAACGGGGACAGACTGATTGAACCGGGGGCAAGATAGAGTGAACGGGGACAGACAGAGTGAACGGGGGCAAGACAGAGTGAATGGGGGCACACAGATTGAATGGGGGCAGACAAAGTCAACAGGGGCAGTCAGAGTGAATGGGGACAGAGTGAGTGAACGAGAACAACACGGAGTGAACGGGAACAGACAGAGTCAACGTCGACAAGACAGAGTGATCGGGGACAGTCAGAATTTACGGGAACAAGACAGAGTGAACGGGGACAAGACAGAGTGAGCGGTGGCAAAACATAGTGAACGGGGACAGTCAGAATTTACGGGGACAAGACAGAGTGAACGGGGACAGACTAATTGAACCGGGGGCAAGATAGAGTGAACGGGGACAGACAGAGTGAACGGGGGTGAGACAGAGAGAATGGGGACAAGACAGAGTGAACGGGGGCAGACAGATTGAATGGGGGCAGACAAAGTCAACAGGGGCAGACAGAGTGAATAGGGACATAGAGTGAACGCGGGCAGTACTGTGTGAATGAGGACAGACAGAGTGAATGGGGACAGACAGTGTGAACTGGGGCAGACAGAGTGAACGGGGACAGACAGTGTGAACTGGGGCAGAGTGAACGGGGAAAGACAGAGTGAATGGGGACAGACAGAATGAACGGGGGCAAAGAGTAACCGGGGACAGACAGATTGAACTGGGGGCAAGATAGTGTGAACGGGGACAGACAGAGTGAAATGGGGCAGGCAGAGTGAATGGGTACAGACAGAATGAATAAGGCCAGACAGAGTAAATGGGGACTGACAGATTGAAGAGGGGCAAACAGTGTGAATGGGGACAGACAGAGTGCCCGGGGACAGTACAGAGTGAACGGAGACATACAGAGTGAACGGGGGCAGACAGAATGAATGGGGGCAGACAGAGTGAACAGGGTCAGACAGAGTTAAAGGGGGCAGACAGAGTGACCGGAGACAGACAGAGTGAACGGGGACAGACAGAGTGAACGGGAACAAGACAAAGTGAACGGGGACAGACAGAATGAGCGGTTACAGACAGAGTAAACGTGGACAGTACTGAGTGAACGGGGGCAGACAGAGTGAACGGGGGCAGACGGAATGAATGAAAGCAGACAGTGTGAATGGGGGCAGACAGTGTGAACGGGGTCAGACAGAGTTAAAGGGGGCAGACAGAGTGACCCGAGACAGACAGAGTGAACGGGGACAGACAGAGTGAACTGGAAGAAGACAAAGTGAACGGGTACAGACAGAGTAAAAGTGGACAGACAGAATGAGCGGTGACAGACAGAGGGAACGTGGACAGTATTGAGTGAACGGGGCAGACAGAGTGAACGGGGGCAGACGGAATGAATGGGAGCAGACAGAGCGAATGGGGTCAGACAGAGTTAACGGGGGCAGACAGAGTGAATGGGGACAGACAGAGTTAACGGTGGCAGACAGAGTGAATGGGGACAGACAGAGTTAACGGTGGCAGACAGAGTGAACGGGGGCAGACGGAATGAATGGGAGCAGGCAGAATGAAAGGGGTCAGACAGAGTTAACGGTGGCAGACAGAGTGAATGGGGACAGACAGAGTGACTGGGGACAGACAGAGGGAACGTGGACAGTACAGAGTGAACGGGGACAGACAGAGTGAATTGAGACATACAGAGTGAATGGGGACAGACAGAATGAAAGAGGACAGACATAGTGAACGGGGACAGAGAGATTGAACGGTGACAGTACAGAGTGAACGGGGACAGACAGAATGAATTGTGGCAGACAGAGTGAATGGGCACAGACAAAGTGAATTGGGACAGACAGAGTGAACGGGGATAGAGAGAGTGAATGGTGACAGACAGAGTGAACGGAGGCAAGACAGAGTGAACGGGGTCAGACAGAGTGAACGTGGCCAGACAGAGTGACCGGGGAAAAACAGAGTGACCGGGGGCAGACAAAGTGACCGGGGGCATACAGAGTGACCGGGGACAGACAGAGTGAACGGGGACAGACAGTGTGAACAGGGACAGACAGAGTCAACGGTGACAAGACAGAGTGAACGGGGACAGACTGATTGAACTGGGGGCAAGATAGAGTGAACGGGGACAGACAGAGTGAACGGGGCCAAAACAGAGTGAACGGGGGCAGACAGATTGAATGGGGGCAGACAAAGTCAACAGGGGCAGACAGAGTGAATGGGGGCAAGATAGAGTGAACCTGGAAAGACAGAGTGAATAGGGACATAGAGTGAACGTGGGCAGTACTGAGTGAATGAGGACAGACAGAGTGAATGGGGAGAGACAGAGTGACCGGGGACAGACAGAGTGACCGGTGACAAAGTGTAACCGGGGACAGACAGATTGAACTGGGGGCAAGATAGAGTGAACGGGGACAGACAGAGTGAATTGGGGCAGACGGAGTGAACGGGGACAGACAGAATGCCTAAGGCCAGACAGAGTAAATGGGGACTGAGAGATTGAATAGGGGCAAACTGAGTGAATGGGGGCAGACAGAGTGACCGGGGAGAGTACAGAGTGAACGGGGACAGACAGAGTGAACGGGGGCACGCAGAATGAATGGGAGCAGACAGTGTGAATGGGGTCAGACAGAATGAACGGGGCCAGACTGAGTGAACGGGAACAAGACAAAGTGAGCGGGGACAGACAGAGTAAACGGGGACAGACAGAGTGAGCGGTGACAGACAGAGGGAACGTGGACAGTACTGAGTGAACGGGGGCAGACGGAACGAATGGGAGCAGACAGTGTGACCGGGGTCAGACAGAGTTAACGGGGGCAGACAGAGTGAACGGGGACAGACAGAGGGAATGTGGACAGTACAGAGTGAACGGGGACAGATATAGTGAATTGGGACAGACAGAGTGAATGGGGACAGACAGAGTGAACGGGGACAGAGAGTGTGAACGGGGACAGACAGAGTGAATTGGGGCAGGACAGAGTGAATGGGGTCAGACAGAGTGAACGGAGACAAGATGGAGTAAACGGGGACAGACAGTTTGAATGGGGGCAAGATAGAGAGAATGGGGACAGACAGAATGAATGGGGGCAGACAGAGTGAATGGGGGCAGCCAGAATGATCGGGGACAAGACAGAGTGAACGGGGGCAAGATAGAGTGAACTGGGACAAACAGAGTGAACTGGGGCAGACAGAGTGAATGGGGACAGACAAAGTCAACATTGGCAGACAGAGTGAATGTTGGCAAGACAGTGTGAACGGGGACATACAATGTGAACGGGGACAGACAGAGTGAATGGGGACAGACAGAGTGAACAGGACAAGACAGAGTGAACGTGGAGAGAAAGAGTGAACGGGGGCAAGACTGAGTGTATGGGGACAGACAGAGTGACCGGAGGCAGACAGAGTGAACCGGGAAAACTGTGTGAACATGGACAGACAGAGTGAACATGGACAGACAGTGTGAATAGGGACATAGAGTGAACGCGGGCAGTACTGAGTGAATGAGGACAGACAGAGTGAACGGGGAAAGACAGTGTGAACTGGGGCAGACAGAGTGAACGGGGACAGACAGTGTGAACTGGGGCAGAGTGAACGGGGACAGACAGAGTGAACGGGGAAAGACAGAGTGAATGGGGACAGACAGAGTGAATTGGGGCAGACAGAGTGAATTGGGGCAGGCAGAGTGAATGGGGACAGACAGAATGAATAAGGCCAGACAGAGTGAATGGGGACTGACTGATTGAACAGGGGCAAACAGTGTGAATGGGGGCAGACAGAGTGACCGGGGACAGTACAGAGTGAACGGGGACAGACAGAGTGAACGGGGGCAGACAGAATGAATGGGGGCAGACAGTGTGAACGGGGTCAGATAGAGTTAAAGGGGGCAGACAGAGTGAACGGAGACAGACAGAGAGAACGGGGACAGACAGAGTGAACGGGAACAAGACAAAGTGAACGGAGACAGATAGAGTAAACGGGGACAGACAGAATGAGCGGTGACAGACAGAGGGAACGTGGACAGTACTGAGTGAACGCGGGCAGACAGAGTGAACGGGGGCAGACGGAGTGACCGGGGACAGTACAGAGTGAATCGGGACAGACAGAGTGACCGGGGACAGTACAGAGTGAACGGAGACATACAGAGTGAACGGGGGCAGACAGAATGAATGGGGGCAGACAGTGTGAACGGGGTCAGACAGAGTTAAAGGGGGCAGACAGAGTGAACGGAGACAGACAGAGTGAACGGGGACAGACAGTGTGAACGGGGGCAAGATTGAGTGAACGGGGACAGACAGAGTGAACGGGGACAGACAAAGTCAACAGGGGCAGACAGAGTGAATGTGGGCAAGACAGTGTGAACGGGGACAGACAGAGTGAATGGGGACAGACAGAGTGAACAGGACAAGACAGAGTGAACGTGGAGAGAAAGAGTGAACGGGGGCAAGACTGAGTGAACGGGGACAGACAGAGTGACCGGAGGCAGACAGATGGAACCGGGAAAACTGTGTGAACATGGACAGACAGAGTGAACGTGGAAAGACAGAGTGAACGGGGACAGACAGAGTGAACCGGGGCAGACAGAGTGAACGGGGACAGACAGTGCGAAAGGGGACAGACAGAGTGAACCGGGGCAGACAGAGTGAACGGGGGAAGACAGAGTGAACGGCGGCAGAGAGAGTGACCCAGAATAGACAGAGTGAAAGTTACAGACAGTGTAAATGTAGACAGACAGAGTGAATGATGGCAGACAGTGTGAACGGGGACAGACAGAGTGAACGGGGACAGAGTGAATGGGGACAGAGAGAGTGAATGAGAACAAGACAGAGTGAACGGGAACAGACAGAGTGAACGGGGACAGAGTGAATGGGGACAGAGAGAGTGAATGAGAACAAGACACAGTGAACGGGAACAGACAGAGTGAACGGGAACAGACAGAGTGAACGGGAACAGACAGAGTGAACTGGAGCAGACAGAGTGAACGGGGGCAAACAAAGTCAACAGGGGCAGACAGAGTGAACTGGGGCAGACAGAGTGAACTGGGGCAGACAGAGTGAACGGGGGCAGACAAAGTCAACAGGGGTAGACAGAGTGAATGGGGGCAAGACAGTGTGAACGGGGACAGACAGTGTGAACTGGGGCAGACAGAGTGACCAGGGACAGACAGTGTGAACTGGGGCAGAGACAGTGAACGCGGGCAGTACTGAGTGAATGAGGACAGACAGAGTGAACGGGGACAGACAGTGTGAACTGGGGCAGAGTGAACGGGGAAAGACAGAGTGAATTGGGGCAGGCTGAGTGAACGGGGATAGACAGAATGAATAAGGCCAGACAGAGTAAATGGGGACAGACAGAGTGAATGCGGGCAGGCTGAGTGAACAGGGACAGACAGAATGAATAAGGCCAGACAGAGTAAATGGGGACTGACAGATTGAACAGGGGCAAACATTGTGAATGGGGGCAGACAGAGTGAACGGGGGCAGACGGAATGAATGGGAGCAGACAGAATGAATGGGGTCAGACAGAGTTAACAGGGGCAGACAGAGTGAATGGGGACAGACAGAGTGACCGGGGACAGACAGAGGGAACGTGGACAGTAGAGAGTGAACGGGGACTGACAGAGTGAATTGGGGCACACAGAGTGAATAGGGACAGACGGAATGAAAGAGGACAGACATAGTGAACGGGGACAGAGAGATTGAACGGTGACAGTACAGAGTGAACGGGGACAGACAGAATGAATTGTGGCAGACAGAGTGAATGGGGACAGACAGAGTGAATTGGGACAGACAGAGTGAACGGGGACAGAGAGAGTGAACGGAGACAAGACAGAGTGAACGGGGACCGACAGAGTGAACGGGGGCAAGATAGAGTGAATGGGGACAGACTGAGTGAATGAGGGCAGCCAGAATGAATGGGGACAAGACAGAGTGAACGGGGGCAAGATAGAGTGAACGGGGACAAACAGAGTGAACAGGGGCAGACAACGTGAACGGGGGCAGACTGGGTGAATGAGGACAGACAGAGTGAACGGCGGCAGACAGAGTGAACGGCGGCAGAGTGAGTGACCCGGAACAGACAGAAAGAACGGGGACAGACAGAGTAAATGGGGACAGACAGAGTAAATGAGGGCAGACAGAGTGAATGGGGACAGATAGAGTGAACGGGGACAGACAGAGTGAACGGGGACAGACAGAGTGAACGGGGACAGACAGTGTGACTGGGGACAGACAGTGTGAACAGGGACAGACAGTGTGACCGGGGACAGACAGAGTGAACAGGGTCAAGAAAGAGTGAACAGGGGCAGACAACATGAACGGGGGCAGACAGAGTGAACGGCGACAAGACAGAGTGAACGGGGACAGACTGATTGAGCCGGGGGCAAGATAGAGTGAACGGGGACAGACAGAGTGAACGGGGGCAAGACAGAGTGAACGGGGGCAGACAGAGTGAACGGGGGCAGACAGACTGAATGGGGGCAGACAAAGTCAACAGGGGCAGACAGAGTGAATGGGGGCAGATGGAATGAATGGGAGCAGACATAGTGAATGGGGTCAGACAGAGTTAATGGGGGCAGACAGAGTGAATGGGGACAGGCAGAGTGACCGGGGACAGACAGAGGGAACGTGGACAGTAGAGAATGAACGGGGACAGACAGAGTGAATTGGGGCACACAGAGTGAATGGGGACAGACAGAATGAAAGAGGACAGACATAGTGAACGGGGACAGAGAGATTGAACGGTGACAGTACAGAGTGAACGGGGACAGACAGAATGAATTGTGGCAGACAGAGTGAATGGGCACAGACAAAGTGAATTGGGACAGACAGAGTGAACGGGGACAGTGAGAGTGAACGGGGACAGAGAGAGTGAATGGGGACAGACAGAGTGAACGGAGACAAGACAGAGTGAACGGGGTCAGACAGAGTGAACGGGGGCAGACAGAGTGACCAGGGACGGACAGAGTGAACGGGGACAGACAGTGTGAACGGGGACAGACAGAGTCAACGGCGACCAGACAGAGTGAACGGGGACAGACTGATTGAACTGGGGGCAAGATAGAGTGAATGGGGACAGACAGAGTGAACGGGGGCAAAACAGAGTGAATGGGGGCAGACAGATTGAATGGTGGCAGACAAAGTCAACAGGGGCAGACAGAGTGAATGGGGGCAAGATAGAGTGAACGTGGACAGACAGAGTGAATAGGGACATAGAGTGAACGCGGACAGTACTGAGTGAATGAGGACAGACAGAGTGAACGGGGACAGACAGTGTGAATGGGGACAGAGTGACCGGGGACAAAGATTAACCGGGGACAGACAGATTGAACTGGGGGCAAGATAGAGTGAACGGGGACAGACAGAGTGAATTGGGGCAGGCGGAGTGAACGGGGACAGACAGAATGAATAAGGCCAGACAGAGTAAATGGGGACTGAGAGATTGAACAGGGGCAAACAGTGTGAACGGGGACAGACAGAGTGAATGAGGGCAGACAGTGTGAACGGCGGCAGAGAGAGTGACCCAGAACAGACAGAGTGAACGGGGACAGACAGTGTACATGGGGACAGACAGAGTGAATGAGGGCAGACAGTGTGAATGGGGACAGACAGACTGAATGGGGACAGACAGAGTGAACGGGAACAAGACAGAGTGCACGGGGACAGAGTGAATGGGGACAGAGAGAGTGAACAAGAACAAGGCAGAGTGAACGGGAACAGACAGAGTGAATGGGGGCAGACAGAGTGAATGGGGACAGATAGACTGAACAGGGGCAAACAGAGTGAACTGGAGCAGACAGAGTGAACGGGGGCAGACAAAGTCAACAGGGGCAGACAGAGTGAATGGGGGCAAGACAGTGTGAACGGGGACAGACAGTGTGAACGTGGACAGACAGAGCGAATAGGGACATAGCGTGAACGCGGGCAGTACTGAGTGAATGAGGACAGATGGAGTGAACGGAGAAAGACAGTGTGAACTGGGGCAGACAGAGTGAATTGGGGCAGGCAGAGTGAATGCGGGCAGGCAGAGTGAACGGGGACAGACAGAATGAATAAGGCCAGACAGAGTAAATGGGGACTGACAGATTGAACAGGGGCAAACATTGTGAATGGGGGCAGACAGAGTGACCGGGGACAGTACAAAGTGAACGGGGACAGACAGAGTGAACAGGGGCAGACAGAATGAATGGGAGCAGACAGTGTGAACGGGGTCAGACAGAGTTAAAGGGGGCAGACAGAGTGAACGGAGACAGACAGAGTGAGCAGGGACAGACAGTGTGAACGGGAACAAGACAATGTGAACGGAGACAGATAGAGTAAACGGGGACAGACAGAATGAGCGGTGACAGACAGAGGGAACGTGGACAGTACTGAGTGAACGCGGGCAGACAGAGTGAACGGGGGCAGACGGAACGAATGGGAGCAGACAGAATGAATGGGGTCAGACAGAGTTAACGGTGGCAGACAGAGTGAATGGGGATAGACAGAGTGACCGGGGACAGACAGAGGGAACGTGGACAGTAGAGAGTGAACGGGGACTGACAGAGTGAATTGGGGCACACAGAGTGAATGGGGACAGACAGAATGAAAGAGGACAGACATAGTGAACGGGGACAGAGAGATTGAACGGTGACAGTACAGAGTGAACGGGGACAGACAGAATGAATTGTGGCAGACAGAGTGAATGGGGACAGACAGAGTGAATTGGGACAGACAGAGTGAACGGGGACAGTGAGAGTGAACGGGGACAGAGAGAGTGAACGGAGACAGACAGGCTGAATGGGGGCAGGACAGAGTGAACAGGGACAGACAGAGTGAACGGGGGCAAGATAGAGTGAATGGAGACAGACAGAGTGAATGCGGGCAGCCAGAATGAACGGGGACAAGACAGAGTGAACGGCGGCAGACAGAGTGAACGGCGGCAGAGAGAGTGACCCGGAACAGACAGAAAGAACGGGGACAGACAGAGTAAATTGGGACAGACAGAGTAAATGAGGGCAGACAGAGTGAACGGGGACAGATAGAGTGAATGGGGACAGACAGAGTGAACGGGGACAGACGGTGTGACCGGGGACAGACAGTGTGACTGGGGACAGACAGTGTGAACGGGGACAGACAGTGTGACTGGGGACAGACAGAGTGAATGGGGTCAAGATAGAGTGAACAGGGGCAGACAACGTGAATGGGGGCAGACAGAGTGAACAGCGACAAGACAGAGTGAACGGGGACAGACTGATTGAACCGGGGGCAAGATAGAATGAACGGGGACAGACAGAGTGAACGGGGGCAAGACAGAGTGAATGGGGGCACACAGATTGAATGGGGGCAGACAAAGTCAACAGGGGCAGTCAGAGTGAATGGGGACAGAGTGAGTGAACGAGAACAACACGGAGTGAACGGGAACAGACAGAGTCAACGGCGACAAAACAGAGTGAACGGGGACAGTCAGAATTTACGGGAACAAGACAGAGTGAACGGGGACAAGACAGAGTGAGCGGTGGCAAAACATAGTGAACGGGGACAGTCAGAATTTACGGGGACAAGACAGAGTGAATGGGGACAGACTAATTGAACCGGGGGCAAGATAGAGTGAACGGGGACAGACAGAGTGAACGGGGGCAAGACAGAGAGAATGGGGACAAGACAGAGTGAACGGGGGCAGACAAAGTCAACAGGGGCAGACAGAGTGAATAGGGACATAGAGTGAACGCGGGCAGTACTGTGTGAATGAGGACAGACAGAGTGAATGGGGACAGACAGAGTGAATTGGGGCAGGCAGAGTGAACGGGGACAGACAGTGTGAACTGGGGCAGAGTGAACGGGGAAAGACAGAGTGAATGGGGACAGACAGAGTGACCGGGGACAAAGAGTAACCGGGGACAGACAGATTGAACTGGGGGCAAGATAGTGTGAACGGGGACAGACAGAGTGAATGCGGGCAGGCAGAGTGAACGGGTACAGACAGAATGAATAAGGCCAGACAGAGTAAATGGGGACTGACAGATTGAAGAGGGGCAAACAGTGTGAATGGGGGCAGACAGAGTGACCGGGGACAGTACAGAGTGAACGGAGACATACAGAGTGAACGGGGGCAGACAGAATGAATGGGGGCAGACAGTGTGAACAGGGTCAGACAGAGTTAAAGGGGGCAGACAGAGTGAACGGAGACAGACAGAGTGAACGGGGACAGACAGAGTGAACGGGAACAAGACAAAGTGAACGGGGACAGACAGAATGAACGGTTACAGACAGAGTAAACGTGGACAGTACTGAGTGAACGGGGGCAGACGGAATGAATGAAAGCAGACAGTGTGAATGGGGGCAGACAGTGTGAACGGGGTCAGACAGAGTTAAAGGGGGCAGACAGAGTGACCCGAGACAGACAGAGTGAACGGGGACAGACAGAGTGAACGGGAACAAGACAAAGTGAACGGGGACAGACAGAGTAAACGGGGACAGACAGAATGAGCGGTGACAGACAGAGGGAACGTGGACAGTATTGAGTGAACGGGGCAGACAGAGTGAACGGGGGCAGACGGAATGAATGGGAGCAGACAGAGTGAATGGGGTCAGACAGAGTTAACAGGGGCAGACAGAGTGAATGGGGACAGACAGAGTGACCGGGGACAGACAGAGGGAACGTGGACAGTACAGAGTGAACGGGGACAGACAGAGTGAATTGAGGCATACAGAGTGAATGGGGACAGACAGAATGAAAGAGGACAGACATAGTGAACGGGGACAGAGAGATTGAACAGTGACAGTACAGAGTGAACGGGGACAGACAGAATGAATTGTGGCAGACAGAGTGAATGGGCACAGACAAAGTGAATTGGGACAGACAGAGTGAACGGGGATAGAGAGAGTGAACGGGGATAGAGAGAGTGAACGGGGACAGACAGAGTGAACGGGGACAATACAGAGTGAACGGGGTCAGACAGAGTGAACGTGGGCAGACAGAGTGACCGGGGAAAAACAGAGTGACCGGGGGCAGACAAAGTGACCGGGGGCATACAGAGTGACCGGGGACAGACTGAGTGAACGGGAACAAGACAAAGTGAGCGGGGACAGACAGAGTGAACGGGGACAGACAGAGTGAGCGGTGACAGACAGAGGGAATGTGGACAGTACTGAGTGAACGGGGGCAGACGGAACGAATGGGAGCAGACAGTGTGACCGGGGTCAGACAGAGTTAACGGGGGCAGACAGAGTGAACGGGGACAGACAGAGTGAACAGGGACAGACAGAGTGAACGGGGACAGAGAGTGTGAACGGGGACATACAGAGTGAATGGGGGCAGGACAGAGTGAACAGGGACAGACAGAGTGAACTGGGACAGACAGAGTGAACGGGGACAGACAGAGTGAACGGGGACAGAGAGTGTGAACGGGGCCATACAGAGTGAATGGGGGCAGGACAGAGTGAACGGGGACAGACAGAGTGAATGGAGACAAGATGGAGTAAACGGGGACAGACAGTTTGAATGGGGGCAAGATAGAGTGAATGGGGACAGACAGAGTGAATGGGGGCAGCCAGAATGATCGGGGACAAGACAGAGTGAACGGGGGCAAGATAGAGTGAACTGGGACAAACAGTGTGAACTGGGGCAGACAGTGTGAATGTTGGCAAGACAGTGTGAACGGGGACATACAATGTGAACGGGGACAGACAGAGTGAATGAGGACAGACAGAGTGAACAGGACAAGACAGAGTGAACGTGGAGAGAAAGAGTGAACGGGGGCAAGACTGAGTGAACGGGGACAGACAGAGTGACCGGAGGCAGACAGAGTGAACCGGGAAAACTGTGTGAACATGGACAGACAGAGTGAACGGGGACAAGACAGTGTGAACGGGGACAGACAGTGCGAAAGGGGACAGACAGAGTGAATGGGGGCAAGATAGAGTGAACGTGGACATACAGAGTAAATAGGGACATAGAGTGAATGCGGGCAGTACTGAGTGAATGAGGACAGACAGAGTGAACGGGGACAGACAGTGTGAACTGGGGCAGACAGAGTGACCGGGGACAAAGATTAACCGGGGACAGACAGATTGAACTGGGGGCAAGATAGAGTGAAGATAGAGTGAACAGACAGAGTGAATTGGGGCAGGCGGAGTGAACGGGGACAGACAGAATGAATAAGGCCAGACAGAGTAAATGGGGACTGAGAGATTGAACAGGGGCAAACAGAGTGAATGGGGGCAGACAGAGTGACCGGGGAGAGTACAGAGTGAACGGGGACAGACAGAGTGAACGGTGGCAGACTGAGTGAACGGGAACAGGACAAAGTGAGCGGGGACAGACAGAGTAAATGGGGACAGACAGAGTGAGCGGTGATAGACAGAGGGAACGTGGACAGTACAGACTGAACGGGGACAGACATAGTGAATTGGGGCACACAGAGTGAATGGGGACAGACAGAATGAAAGAGGACAGACAGAGTGAACGGGGACAGAGAGATTGAACGGTGACATTACAGAGTGAACGTGATAGACAGAATGAATTGGGGCAGACAGAGTGAATGGGGACAGACAGAGTGAATTGGGACAGACAGAGTGAACGGGGACAGACAGAGTGACCGGGGACAGACAGAGGGAATGTGGACAGTACAGACTGAACGGGGACAGACGTAGTGAATTGGGGCAGACAGAGTGAATGGGGACAGACAGAGTGAACTGGGACAGACAGAGTGAACGGGGACAGAGAGTGTGAACGGGGACAGACAGAGTGAATGGGGGCAGGACAGAGTGAACGGGGACAGACAGAGTAAACGGAGACAAGATGGAGTAAACGGGGACAGACAGTTTGAATGGGTGCAAGATAGAGTGAATGGGGACAGACAGAGTGAATGGGGGCAGCCAGAATGATCGGGGACAAGACAGAGTGAACTGGGGGCAAGATAGAGTGAACTGGGACAAACAGTGTGAACTGGGGCAGACAGTGTGAATGGGGACAGACAACGTCAACAGGGGCAGACAGAGTGAATGTGGGCAAGACAGTGTGAACGGGGACATACAATGTGAACGGGGACAGACAGAGTGAATGGGGACAGACAGAGTGAACAGGACAAGACAGATTAAATATGGAGAGAAAGAGTGAACGGGGGCAAGACTGAGTGACCGGAGGCAGACAGATGGAACCGGGAAAACAGTGTGAACGTGGACAGAGAGAGTGAACGGGGACAAGACAGTGTTTACGGGGACAGAGAGTGCAAAAGGGGACAGACAGAGTGAATGGAGACAAGACAGTGTGAACGGGGACAGACAGTGCGAAAGGGGACAGACAGAGTGAACGGGGGCAAGATAGAGTGAACGGGGGCAGACAGAGTGAACAGGGGCAGACAGAGTGAACGGGGGCAGACAGAGTGAACGGAGGCAGAGAGAGTGACCCAGAACAGACAGAGTGAAAGGGACAGACAGTGCAAATGGGGACAGACAGAGTGAATGAGGGCAGACAGTGTGAACGGGGACAGACAGAGTGGATGGGGACAGACAGAGTGAACGGGGACAGACAGAGTGAATGGGGACAGACAGAGTGAACGGGGACAGACAGAGTGATTGAGGGCAGACAGTGTGAACGGGGACAGACAGAGTGAATGGGGGCAGACAGAGTGAACGGGGACAGACAGAGTGAATGGGGACAGAGAGAGTGAACGGGAACAAGACAGAGTGCACGGGGACAGAGTGAATGGGGACAGAGAGAGTGAACGAGAACAAGACAGAGTGAACGGGAACAGACAGAGTGAATGGGGGCAGACAGAGTGAATGGGGACAGATAGACTGAACAGGGGCAAACAGAGTGAACTGGGGCAGACAGAGTGAACGGGGGCAGACAGAGTGAATGAGAACAAGACAGAGTGAACGGGAAAAGACAGAGTGAATGGGGACAGACAGTGTGAACGGGGACAGACAGTGTGAATTTGGACAGACAGAGTGAATGGGGACAGATAGACTGAACAGGGGCAAACAGAGTGAACTGGAGCAGACAGAGTGAACGGGGGCAAACAAAGTCAACAGGGGCAGACAGAGTGAATGGGGGCAGACAGAGTCAACAGGGGCAGACAGAGTGAATGGGGGCAAGATAGAGTAAACGGGGACAAACATACTGAACTGGGGGCAAGATAGAGTGAACATGGACAGACAGAGTGAATAGGGACATAGAGTGAACGCGGGCAGTACTGAGTGAATGAGGACAGACAGAGTGAACGGGGACAGACAGTGTGAACTGGGGCAGAGTGAACGGGGAAAGACAGAGTGAATGGGGACAGACAGAGTGAACGGGGGCAAGATAGAGTGAATTGGGGCAGGCAGAGTGAATTGGGGCAGGCAGAGTGAATTGGGGCAGGCAGAGTGAATGCGGGCAGGCAGAGTGAATGGGGACAGACAGAAGGAATAAGGCCAGACAGAGGAAATGGGGACTGACAGATTGAACAGGGGCAAACATTGTGAATGGGGGCAGACAGAGTGACCGGGGACAGTACAGAGTGAACAGGGACAGACAGAGTGAACGGGGGCAGACAGAATGAATGGGGGCAGACAGTGTGAACGGGGTCAGATAGAGTTAAAGGGGGCAGACAGAGTGAACGGAGACAGACAGAGTGAACAGGGACAGACAGAGTGAACGGGAACAAGACAAAGTGAACGGAGACAGACAGATTAAACGGGGACAGACAGAATGAGCGGTGACAGACAGAGGGAAGGTGGACAGGACTGAGTGAACGGGGGCAGACAGAGTGAATGGGGTCAGACAGAGTTAACGGTGGCAGACAGAGTGAATGGGGACAGACAGAGTGACCGGGGACAGACAGAGGGAACGTGGACAGTAGAGAGTGAACGGGGACTGACAGAGTGAATTGGGGCACACAGAGTGCACGGGGACTGACAGAGTGAATTGGGGCAGACAGAGTGAATGGGGACAGACGGAATGAAAGAGGACAGACATAGTGAACGGGGACAGAGAGATTGAACGGTGACAGTACAGAGTGAACGGGGACAGACAGAATGAATTGTGGCAGACAGAGTGAATGGGGACAGACAGAGTGAATTGGGACAGACAGAGTGAACGGGGACAGAGAGAGTGAACAGAGACAGACAGTGTGAATGGGGGCAGGACAGAGTGAACAGGGACAGACAGAGTGAACGGAGACAAGACAGAGTGAACGGGGACCGACAGAGTGAACGGGGGCAAGATAGAGTGAATGGGGACAGACAGAGTGAACGGGGGCAAGATAGAGTGAACAGGGACAGACAGAGTGAACGGAGACAAGACAGAGTGAACGGAGACAAGACAGAGTGAACGGGGACAAGACAGAGTGAACGGGGGCAAGATAGAGTGAACGGGGACAAACAGAGTGAACAGGGGCAGACAACGTGAACGGGGGCAGACTGGGTGAATGAGGGCAGACAGAGTGAACGGCGGCAGACAGAGTGAACGGCGGCAGAGAGAGTGACCCGGAACAGACAGAAAGAACAGGGACAGACAGAGTAAATGGGGACAGACAGAGTAAATGAGGGCAGACAGAGTGAATGAGGGCAGACAGAGTGAATGGGGACAGATAGAGTGAACGGGGACAGACAGAGTGAACGGGGACAGACAGTGTGAATGGGGACAGACAGTGTGACTGGGGACAGACAGTGTGACCGGAGACAGACAGAGTGAACGGGGTCAAGATAGAGTGAACAGGGGCAGACAACATGAACGGGGGCAGACAGAGTGAACGGCGACAAGACAGAGTGAACGGAGACAGACTGATTGAACCGGGGGCAAGATAGAGTGAACGGGGACAGACAGAGTGAACGGGGGCAAGACAGAGTGAACGGGGGCAGACAGAGTGAACGGGGGCAGACAGATTGAATGGGGGCAGACAAAGTCAACAGGGGCAGTCAGAGTGAATGGGGACAGAGTGAGTGAACGAGAACAACACGGAGTGAACGGGAACAGACAGAGTCAATGGCGACAAGACAGAGTGAACGGGGGCAGACGTAATGAATGGGAGCAGACAGAGTGAATGGGGTCAGACAGAGTTAACGGGGGCAGACAGAGTGAATGGGGACAGACAGAGTGACCGGGGACAGACAGAGGGAACGTGGACAGTAGAGAGTGAACGGGGACAGACAGAGTGAATTGAGACATACAGAGTGAATGGGGACAGACAGAATGAAAGAGGACAGACATAGTGAACGGGGACAGAGAGATTGAACGGTGACAGTACAGAGTGAACGGGGACAGACAGAATGAATTGTGGCAGACAGAGTGAATGGGCACAGACAAAGTGAATTGGGACAGACAGAGTGAACGGGGATAGAGAGAGTGAACAGGAACAGACAGAGTGAATGGAGACAAGACAGAGTGAACGGGGTCAGACAGAGTCAACGGTGACAAGACAGAGTGAACAGGGACAGACTGATTGAACTGGGGGCAAGATAGAGTGAACGGGGACAGACAGAGTGAACGGGGGCAAAACAGAGTGAACGGGGGCAGACAGATTGAATGGGGGCAGACAAAGTCAACAGGGGCAGACAGAGTGAATGGGGGCAAGATAGAGTGAACCTGGACAGACAGAGTGAATAGGGACATAGAGTGAACGCGGGCAGTACTGAGTGAATGAGGACAGACAGAGTGAATGGGGAGAGACAGAGTGACCGGGGACAGACAGAGTGACCGGTGACAAAGTGTAACCGGGGACAGACAGATTGAACTGGGAGCAAGATAGAGTGAACGGGGACAGACAGAGTGAATTGGGGCAGGCGGAGTGAACGGGGACAGACAAAATGTGTAAGGCCAGACAGAGTAAATGGGGACTGAGAGATTGAATAGGGGCAAACTGAGTGAATGGGGGCAGACAGAGTGACCGGGGAGAGTACAGAGTGAACGGGGACAGACAGAGTGAACGGGGGCACGCAGAATGAATGGGGGCAGACAGTGTGAATGGGGTCAGACAGAGTGAACGGGGCCAGACTGAGTGAACGGGAACAAGACAAAGTGAGCGGGGACAGACAGAGTGAACGGGGACAGACAGAGTGAGCGGTGACAGACAGAGGGAATGTGGACAGTACTGAGTGAACGGGGGCAGACGGAACGAATGGGAGCAGACAGTGTGACCGGGGTCAGACAGAGTTAACGGGGGCAGACAGAGTGAACGGGGACAGACAGAGTGAACAGGGACAGACAGAGTGAACGGGGACAGAGAGTGTGAACGGGGACATACAGAGTGAATGGGGGCAGGACAGAGTGAACAGGGACAGACAGAGTGAACTGGGACAGACAGAGTGAACGGGGACAGACAGAGTGAACGGGGACAGAGAGTGTGAACGGGGCCATACAGAGTGAATGGGGGCAGGACAGAGTGAACGGGGACAGACAGAGTGAATGGAGACAAGATGGAGTAAACGGGGACAGACAGTTTGAATGGGGGCAAGATAGAGTGAATGGGGACAGACAGAGTGAATGGGGGCAGCCAGAATGATCGGGGACAAGACAGAGTGAACGGGGGCAAGATAGAGTGAACTGGGACAAACAGTGTGAACTGGGGCAGACAGTGTGAATGTTGGCAAGACAGTGTGAACGGGGACATACAATGTGAACGGGGACAGACAGAGTGAATGAGGACAGACAGAGTGAACAGGACAAGACAGAGTGAACGTGGAGAGAAAGAGTGAACGGGGGCAAGACTGAGTGAACGGGGACAGACAGAGTGACCGGAGGCAGACAGAGTGAACCGGGAAAACTGTGTGAACATGGACAGACAGAGTGAACGGGGACAAGACAGTGTGAACGGGGACAGACAGTGCGAAAGGGGACAGACAGAGTGAATGGGGGCAAGATAGAGTGAACGGGGTCAAACAGAGTGAACAGGGGCAGACAGAGTGAACGGGGGCAGACAGAGTGAACAGCGGCAGAGAGAGTGACCCAAAACAGACAGAGTGAATGGGGACAGACAGTGTAAATGGGGACAGACAGAGTGAATGAGGGCAGACAGTGTGAATGGGGACAGACAGAGTGAATGAGGGCAGACAGTGTGAAGGGGGACAGACAGAGTGAATGGGGACAGACAGAGTGAACGGGAACAAGACAGAGTGCACGGGGACAGAGTGAATGGGGACAGAGAGAGTGAACGAGAACAAGACAGAGTGAACGGGAACAGACAGAGTGAACTGGGGACAGATAGACTGAACAGGGGCAAACAGAGTGAACTGGGGCAGACAGAGTGAACGGAGACAGACTGATTGAACCGGGGGCAAGATAGAGTGAACGGGGACAGACAGAGTGAACGGGGGCAAGACAGAGTGAACGGGGGCAGACAGAGTGAACGGGGGCAGACAGATTGAATGGGGGCAGACAAAGTCAACAGGGGCAGTCAGAGTGAATGGGGACAGAGTGAGTGAACGAGAACAACACGGAGTGAACGGGAACAGACAGAGTCAATGGCGACAAGACAGAGTGAACGGGGGCAGACGTAATGAATGGGAGCAGACAGAGTGAATGGGGTCAGACAGAGTTAACGGGGGCAGACAGAGTGAATGGGGACAGACAGAGTGACCGGGGACAGACAGAGGGAACGTGGACAGTAGAGAGTGAACGGGGACAGACAGAGTGAATTGAGACATACAGAGTGAATGGGGACAGACAGAATGAAAGAGGACAGACATAGTGAACGGGGACAGAGAGATTGAACGGTGACAGTACAGAGTGAACGGGGACAGACAGAATGAATTGTGGCAGACAGAGTGAATGGGCACAGACAAAGTGAATTGGGACAGACAGAGTGAACGGGGATAGAGAGAGTGAACAGGAACAGACAGAGTGAATGGAGACAAGACAGAGTGAACGGGGTCAGACAGAGTCAACGGTGACAAGACAGAGTGAACAGGGACAGACTGATTGAACTGGGGGCAAGATAGAGTGAACGGGGACAGACAGAGTGAACGGGGGCAAAACAGAGTGAACGGGGGCAGACAGATTGAATGGGGGCAGACAAAGTCAACAGGGGCAGACAGAGTGAATGGGGGCAAGATAGAGTGAACCTGGACAGACAGAGTGAATAGGGACATAGAGTGAACGCGGGCAGTACTGAGTGAATGAGGACAGACAGAGTGAATGGGGAGAGACAGAGTGACCGGGGACAGACAGAGTGACCGGTGACAAAGTGTAACCGGGGACAGACAGATTGAACTGGGAGCAAGATAGAGTGAACGGGGACAGACAGAGTGAATTGGGGCAGGCGGAGTGAACGGGGACAGACAAAATGTGTAAGGCCAGACAGAGTAAATGGGGACTGAGAGATTGAATAGGGGCAAACTGAGTGAATGGGGGCAGACAGAGTGACCGGGGAGAGTACAGAGTGAACGGGGACAGACAGAGTGAACGGGGGCACGCAGAATGAATGGGGGCAGACAGTGTGAATGGGGTCAGACAGAGTGAACGGGGCCAGACTGAGTGAACGGGAACAAGACAAAGTGAGCGGGGACAGACAGAGTGAACGGGGACAGACAGAGTGAGCGGTGACAGACAGAGGGAATGTGGACAGTACTGAGTGAACGGGGGCAGACGGAACGAATGGGAGCAGACAGTGTGACCGGGGTCAGACAGAGTTAACGGGGGCAGACAGAGTGAACGGGGACAGACAGAGTGAACAGGGACAGACAGAGTGAACGGGGACAGAGAGTGTGAACGGGGACATACAGAGTGAATGGGGGCAGGACAGAGTGAACAGGGACAGACAGAGTGAACTGGGACAGACAGAGTGAACGGGGACAGACAGAGTGAACGGGGACAGAGAGTGTGAACGGGGCCATACAGAGTGAATGGGGGCAGGACAGAGTGAACGGGGACAGACAGAGTGAATGGAGACAAGATGGAGTAAACGGGGACAGACAGTTTGAATGGGGGCAAGATAGAGTGAATGGGGACAGACAGAGTGAATGGGGGCAGCCAGAATGATCGGGGACAAGACAGAGTGAACGGGGGCAAGATAGAGTGAACTGGGACAAACAGTGTGAACTGGGGCAGACAGTGTGAATGTTGGCAAGACAGTGTGAACGGGGACATACAATGTGAACGGGGACAGACAGAGTGAATGAGGACAGACAGAGTGAACAGGACAAGACAGAGTGAACGTGGAGAGAAAGAGTGAACGGGGGCAAGACTGAGTGAACGGGGACAGACAGAGTGACCGGAGGCAGACAGAGTGAACCGGGAAAACTGTGTGAACATGGACAGACAGAGTGAACGGGGACAAGACAGTGTGAACGGGGACAGACAGTGCGAAAGGGGACAGACAGAGTGAATGGGGGCAAGATAGAGTGAACGGGGTCAAACAGAGTGAACAGGGGCAGACAGAGTGAACGGGGGCAGACAGAGTGAACAGCGGCAGAGAGAGTGACCCAAAACAGACAGAGTGAATGGGGACAGACAGTGTAAATGGGGACAGACAGAGTGAATGAGGGCAGACAGTGTGAATGGGGACAGACAGAGTGAATGAGGGCAGACAGTGTGAAGGGGGACAGACAGAGTGAATGGGGACAGACAGAGTGAACGGGAACAAGACAGAGTGCACGGGGACAGAGTGAATGGGGACAGAGAGAGTGAACGAGAACAAGACAGAGTGAACGGGAACAGACAGAGTGAACTGGGGACAGATAGACTGAACAGGGGCAAACAGAGTGAACTGGGGCAGACAGAGTGAACGGGGGCAGACAAAGTCAACAGGGGCAGACAGAGTGAATGGGGGCAAGATAGAGTGAACGTGGACAGACAGAGTAAATAGGGACATAGAGTGAACGCGGGCAGTACTGAGTGAATGAGGACAGACAGAGTGAATGGGGACAGACAGTGTGAACTGGGGCAGACAGAGTGACCGGGGACAAAGATTAACCGGGGACAGACAGATTGAACTGGGGGCAAGATAGAGTGAACGGGGACAGACAGAGTGAATTGGGGCAGGCGGAGTGAATGGGGACAGACAGAATGAATAAGGCCAGACAGAGTAAATGGGGACTGAGAGATTGAACAGGGGCAAACAGAGTGAATGGGGGCACACAGAGTGACCGGGGAGAGTACAGAGTGAACGGGGACAGACAGAGTGAACGGGGGCAGACTGAGTGAACGGGAACAAGACAAAGTGAGCGGGGACAGACAGAGTAAATGGGGACAGACAGAGTGAGCGGTGATAGACAGAGGGAACGTGGACAGTACAGACTGAACGGGGACAGACATAGTGAATTGGGGCACACAGAGTGAATGGGGACAGACAGAATGAAAGAGGACAGACAGAGTGAACGGGGACAGAGAGATTGAACGGTGACATTACAGAGTGAACGTGATAGACAGAATGAATTGGGGCAGACAGAGTGAATGGGGACAGACAGAGTGAATTGGGACAGACAGGGTGAACGGGGACAGACAGAGTGACCGGGGACAGACAGAGGGAATGTGGACAGTACAGACTGAACGGGGACAGACGTAGTGAATTGGGGCAGACAGAGTGAATGGGGACAGACAGAGTGAACTGGGACAGACAGAGTGAACGGGGACAGAGAGTGTGAACGGGGACAGACAGAGTGAATGGGGGCAGGACAGAGTGAACGGGGACAGACAGAGTAAACGGAGACAAGATGGAGTAAACGGGGACAGACAGTTTGAATGGGTGCAAGATAGAGTGAATGGGGACAGACAGAGTGAATGGGGGCAGCCAGAATGATCGGGGACAAGACAGAGTGAATGGGGGCAAGATAGAGTGAACTGGGACAAACAGTGTGAACTGGGGCAGACAGTGTGAATGGGGACAGACAACGTCAACAGGGGCAGACAGAGTGAATGTGGGCAAGACAGTGTGAACGGGGACATACAATGTGAACGGGGACAGACAGAGTGAATGGGGACAGACAGAGTGAACAGGACAAGACAGATTAAATATGGAGAGAAAGAGTGAACGGGGGCAAGACTGAGTGACCGGAGGCAGACAGATGGAACCGGGAAAACAGTGTGAACGTGGACAGAGAGAGTGAACGGGGACAAGACATTTTTTAACGGAGACAGAGAGTGCGAAAGGGGACAGACAGAGTGAACGGAGACAAGACAGTGTGAATGGGGACAGACAGTGCGAAAGGGGACAGACAGAGTGAACGGGGGCAAGATAGAGTGAACGGGGGCAGACAGAGTGAACAGGGGCAGACAGAGTGAACGGGGGCAGACAGAGTGAACGGAGGCAGAGAGAGTGACCCAGAACAGACAGAGTGAAAGGGACAGACAGTGCAAATGGGGACAGACAGAGTGAATGAGGGCAGACAGTGTGAACGGGGACAGACAGAGTGAATGGGGACAGACAGAGTGAACGGGGACAGACAGAGTGAATGGGGACAGACAGAGTGAACGGGGACAGACAGAGTGATTGAGGGCAGACAGTGTGAAAGGGGACAGACAGAGTGAATGGGGGCAGACAGAGTGAATTAGGGCAGACAGAGTGAACGGGGACAGACAGAGTGAATGGGGACAGAGAGAGTGAACGGGAACAAGACAGAGTGCACGGGGACAGAGTGAATGGGGACAGAGAGAGTGAACGAGAACAAGACAGAGTGAACGGGAACAGACAGAGTGAATGGGGGCAGACAGAGTGAATGGGGACAGATAGACTGAACAGGGGCAAACAGAGTGAACTGGGGCAGACAGAGTGAACGGGGGCAGACAGAGTGAATGAGAACAAGACAGAGTGAACGGGAAAAGACAGAGTGAACGGGGACAGACAGTGTGAATTTGGACAGACAGAGTGAATGGGGACAGATAGACTGAACAGGGGCAAACAGAGTGAACTGGAGCAGACAGAGTGAACGGGGGCAAACAAAGTCAACAGGGGCAGACAGAGTGAATGGGGGCAGACAGAGTCAACAGGGGCAGACAGAGTGAATGGGGGCAAGATAGAGTAAACGGGGACAAACATACTGAAGCGGGGGCAAGATAGAGTGAACGTGGACAGACAGAGTGAATAGGGACATAGAGTGAACGCGGGCAGTACTGAGTGAATGAGGACAGACAGAGTGAACGGGGACAGACAGTGTGAACTGGGGCAGAGTGAACGGGGAAAGACAGAGTGAATGGGGACAGACAGAGTGAACGGGGGCAAGATAGAGTGAATTGGGGCAGGCAGAGTGAATTGGGGCAGGCAGAGTGAATTGGGGCAGGCAGAGTGAATGCGGGCAGGCAGAGTGAATGGGGACAGACAGAATGAATAAGGCCAGACAGAGTAAATGGGGACTGACAGATTGAACAGGGGCAAACATTGTGAATGGGGGCAGACAGAGTGACCGGGGACAGTACAGAGTGAACAGGGACAGACAGAGTGAACGGGGGCAGACAGAATGAATGGGGGCAGACAGTGTGAACGGGGTCAGATAGAGTTAAAGGGGGCAGACAGAGTGAACGGAGACAGACAGAGTGAACAGGGACAGACAGAGTGAACAGGAACAAGACAAAGTGAACGGAGACAGACAGATTAAACGGGGACAGACAGAATGAGCGGTGACAGACAGAGGGAAGGTGGACAGGACTGAGTGAACGGGGGCAGACAGAGTGAATGGGGTCAGACAGAGTTAACGGTGGCAGACAGAGTGAATGGGGACAGACAGAGTGACTGGGGACAGACAGAGGGAACGTGGACAGTAGAGAGTGAACGGGGACTGACAGAGTGAATTGGGGCACACAGAGTGCACGGGGACTGACAGAGTGAATTGGGGCAGACAGAATGAATGGGGACAGACGGAATGAAAGAGGACAGACATAGTGAACGGGGACAGAGAGATTGAACGGTGACAGTACAGAGTGAACGGGGACAGACAGAATGAATTGTGGCAGACAGAGGGAATGGGGACAGACAGAGTGAATTGGGACAGACAGAGTGAACGGGGACAGAGAGAGTGAACAGAGACAGACAGAGTGAATGGGGGCAGGACAGAGTGAACAGGGACAGACAGAGTGAACGGAGACAAGACAGAGTGAACGGGGACCGACAGAGTGAACGGGGGCAAGATAGAGTGAATGGGGACAGACAGAGTGAACGGGGGCAAGATAGAGTGAACAGGGACAGACAGAGTGAACGGAGACAAGACAGAGTGAACGGGGGCAAGATAGAGTGAACGGGGACAAACAGAGTGAACAGGGGCAGACAACGTGAACGGGGGCAGACTGGGTGAATGAGGACAGACAGAGTGAACGGCGGCAGACAGAGTGAACGGCGGCAGAGCGAGTGACCCGGAACAGACAGAAAGAACAGGGACAGACAGAGTAAATGGGGACAGACAGAGTAAATGAGGGCAGACAGAGTGAATGAGGGCAGACAGAGTGAATGGGGACAGATAGAGTGAACGGGGACAGACAGAGTGAACGGGGACAGACAGTGTGAATGGGGACAGACAGTGTGACTGGGGACAGACAGTGTGACCGGAGACAGACAGAGTGAACGGGGTCAAGATAGAGTGAACAGGGGCAGACAACATGAACGGGGGCAGACAGAGTGAACGGCGACAAGACAGAGTGAACGGAGACAGACTGATTGAACCGGGGGCAAGATAGAGTGAACGGGGACAGACAGAGTGAACGGGGGCAAGACAGAGTGAACGGGGGCAGACAGAGTGAACGGGGGCAGACAGATTGAATGGGGGCAGACAAAGTCAACAGGGGCAGTCAGAGTGAATGGGGACAGAGTGAGTGAACGAGAACAACACGGAGTGAACGGGAACAGACAGAGTCAATGGCGACAAGACAGAGTGAACGGGGGCAGACGTAATGAATGGGAGCAGACAGAGTGAATGGGGTCAGACAGAGTTAACGGGGGCAGACAGAGTGAATGGGGACAGACAGAGTGACCGGGGACAGACAGAGGGAACGTGGACAGTAGAGAGTGAACGGGGACAGACAGAGTGAATTGGGGCACACAGAGTGAATGGGGACAGACAGAATGAAAGAGGACAGACATAGTGAACGGGGACAGAGAGATTGAACGGTGACAGTACAGAGTGAACGGGGACAGACAGAATGAATTGTGGCAGACAGAGTGAATGGGCACAGACAAAGTGAATTGGGACAGACAGAGTGAACGGGGACAGAGAGAGTGAACGGGGACAGAGAGAGTGAATGGTGACAGACAGAGTGAACGGAGACAAGACAGAGTGAACGGGGTCAGACAGCGTGAACGTGGGCAGACAGAGTGACCGGGGAAACACAGAGTGACCGGGGACAGACAGAGTGACCAGGGGCATACAGAGTGACCGGGGACAGACAGAGTGAACGGGAACAGACAGTGTGAACGGGGACAGACAGAGTGAACGGCGACAAGACAGAGTGAACGGGGACAGACTGATTGAACTGAGGGCAAGATAGAGTGAATGGGGACAGACAGAGTGAACGGGGGCAAAACAGAGTGAACGGGGGCAGACAGATTGAATGGGGGCAGACAAAGTCAACAGGGGCAGACAGAGTGAATGTGGGCAAGATAGCGTGAACGTGGACATACAGAGTGAATAGGGACATAGAGTGAACGCGTGCAGTACTGAGTGAATGAGGACAGACAGAGTGAACGGGGACAGACAGATTGAAAGGGGACAGACAGAGTGAACGGGAGCAAACAGAGTGAACGGGGACAGACAGAGTGACCGGAGGAAGACAGAGTGACCTGGGAAAACAGTGTGAACATGGACTGACAGAGTGAACGGGGACAAGACAGTGTGAACATGGGCAAGAAAGAGTGAACGGGGGCAAGACAGAGTGAACGGGAACAGACAGAATGAATGGGGGCAGACAGATGAATGGGGACAGATAGACTGAACAGGGGCAAACAGAGTGAACTGGGGCAGACAGAGTGAATGGGGGCAGACAAAGTCAACAGGGGCAGACAGAGTGAATGGGGGCAAGACAGTGTGAACGGGGACAGACAGAGTGAATGAGGACAAACAGAGTGACCGGAGGAAGACAGAGTGACCTGGGATAACAGTGTGAACATGGACCGACAGAGTGAATGGGGACAAGACAGTGTGAACGGGGGCAAGAAAGAGTGAACGGGGGCAAGACAGAGTGAACGGGGACGGACAGATTGAACGGGGACAAGACAGAGTGAACGGGGACAGACCGAGTGAATGGGGACAAGACAGATTGAACGGGGACAGACCGAGTGAATGGGGACAAGGCAGAGTGAAAGGAGGCAGACAGAGTGAACAGCGAAATCCGTGTGAATGGGGACAGACAGAGTGAACGGGACAAGACACTGTTTACGGGGGCAAGACAGAGTGAACGCGGCCAAGACTGAGTGAACGGGGACAGACAGAGTGAACGGGGACAGACAGAGTGAATTGGGGCAGGCAGAGTGAATGGGGACAGACAGAATGAACAGGGGCAGACAGTTTGAATGGGGGCAGACATAGTGACCGGGGACAGTACAGAGTGAACGGGGACAGACAGAGTGAACGGGGGCAGACAGAATGAATGGGGGCAGATAGTGTGAACGGGGTCAGACAGAGTTAAAGGGGGCAGACAGAGTGAACGGAGACAGACAGAGTGAACGGAGACAGACAGTGTGAACGGGGTCAGACAGAGTTACAGGGGGCAGACATAGTGAATTGGGGCAGACAGAGTGAATGGGGACAGACAGAATGAAAGAGGACAGACAGAGTGAACGGGGACAGAGAGATTGAACGTTGACAGTACAGTGTGAACGGGGACATACAGAGTGAATGGGGACAGACAGAGTGAACGGGGACAGACAGAGTGAACGGAGACAAGATGGAGTAAACAGGGACAGACAGTTTGAATGGGGGCAAGATAGAGTGAATGGGGACAGACAGAATGAATGGGGGCAGCCAGAATGAACGGGGACAAGACAGAGTGAACAGGGGCAAGATAGAGTGAACGGGGGCAGACTGGGTGAATGAGGACAGACAAAGTCAACAGGGGCAGACAGAGTGAATGTGGGCAAGACAGTGTGAACGGGGACATACAATGTGAACGGGTACAGACAGAGTGAATGGGGACAGACAGAGTGAACAGGACAAGACAGAGTGAACGTGGAGAGAAAGAGTGAATGGGGGCAAGACTGAGTGAACGGGGACAGACAGAGTGACCGGAGGCAGACAGATGGAACCGGGAAAACAGTGTGAACATGGACAGACAGAGTGAACGTGGAAAGACAGTGTGAACGGGGACAGACAGTGCGAAAGGGGACAGACAGAGTGAACGGGGTCAAACAGAGTGAACAGGGGCAGACAGAGTGAACGGGGGCAGACAGAGTGAACGGAGGCAGAGAGAGTGACCCAGAACAGACAGAGTGAAAGGGACAGACAGTGTAAATGGAGACAGACAGAGTGAATGGGGACAGAGTGAATGGGGACAGAGAGAGTGAACAAGAACAAGACAGAGTGAACGGGAACAGACAGAGTGAATGGGGGCAGACAGAGTGAATGGGGACAGAGAGAGTGAACAAAAACAAGACAGAGTGAACGGGAACAGACAGAGTGAATGGGGGCAGACAGTGTGAACGGGGACAGACGAGGAAATGGGGACAGACAGAATGAACGAGAACAGACAGAATGAATGGGGGCAGACAGAGTGAATGGGGACAGATATACTGAACAGGGGCAAACAGAGTGAACTGGGGCAGACAGAGTGAACTGGGGCAGACAGAGTGAACGGGGGCAGACAAAGTCAACAGGGGCAGACAGAGTGAATGGGGGCAAGACAATGTGAACGGGGACAGACAGATTGAATGGGGACAAACAGAGTGAACGGGAGCAAACAGAGTGAACGGGGACAGACAGAGTGACCGGAGGAAGACAGAGTGACCTGGGATAACAGTGTGAACATGGACCGACAGAGTGAACGGGGGCAAGACAGAGTGAACGGGGACGGACAGATTGAACGGGGAGAAGACAGATTTAACGGGGGCAGTACAGAGTGAATGGGGACAAGACAGATTGAACGGGGGCAAGACAGAGTGAAAGGAGGCAGACAGAGTGAACAGGGAAATCAGAGTGAACGGGGACAGACAGAGTGAACGCGGCCAAGACAGAGTGAACGGGGACAGACAGAGTGATCGGGGACCAGCAGAGTGAACGGGGGCAGGACAGAGTGAACAGGAACATGCAGAGTGAATGGAGACAGACAGAGTGAATGGGGACAAAGAGAGTGAATGGGGGCAGACTGAGTGAACGGGGGCAGGACAGAGTGAACAGGAACAGGCAGAGTGAATGGAGACAGACAGAGTGAATGGGGACAAAGAGAGTGAATGGGGGCAGACTGAGTGAACGGGGACAGACAGAGTGAACGGCGGCAAGACAGAGTGCACGGGAGCAAGACAGAGTGAACGGGGGCAGACAGAGTGAATGGGGACAAAGAGAGTGAATGGGGGCAGGGCAGAGTCAACGGGGACAGACAGAGTGAATGGGGAGAGACAGTTTGAACGGGGACCAAGAGAGTGAATGGGGGCAGGACAGAGTGACAGGGACAGGCAGAGTGAACGGGGACAGACAGAGTGAACGGGGACAAACAGAGTGAACGGGGACAAGACAGAGTGAACGGGGGCAGACAGAGTGAACTGGGACAAGACAGAGTGAACGGTGGCAAGACATTGTGAACAGGACAAGACAGAGTGAACGTGGAGACACAGAGTGAACGGGGTCAAGACAGAGTGAACGGTGGCAAGACAGAGTGAACGGGGGCAAGACAGAGAGAACGGGGGCAGTACAGAGTGAACGGAGACAAGACAGAGTGAACGGGGGCAGACAATGTGAATGGGGGCAAGACAGAGAGATCGGGGTCAAGACAGAGTGAACGGGGACAGACAGAGTGAACGGGCACAAACAGAGTGAACGGGGACAAGACAGAGTGAACGGGGGCAGACAGAGTGAACGAGGACAAGACAGAGTGAACGGTGGCAAGACAGAGTGAACAGGACAAGACAGAGTGAACGTGGAGAGACAGAGTGAACGGGGTCAAGACAGAGTGAACGGGGGCAAGACTGAGTGAACGGGGACAGACAGAGTGAACGGGGGCAAGACAGAGAGAACGGGGGCAGTACAGAGTGAACGGGGACAAGACAGAGTGAACAGGGGCAAGACAGAGTGAACGGGGACAGACAGATTGAACGGGGGCAAGACAGAGAGAACGGGGGCAGTACAGAGTGAACGGGGACAAGACAGAGTGAACGGGGGCAAGACAGAGTGAACGGGGGCAGACAGAGTGAACATGGGCAGACAGAGTGACCGGGGACAAACAGAGTGACCGGGGGCAGATAGAGTGACTGGGGACAGACAGAGTGAACGGGGACAGACAGTGTGAACCAAGACAGACGGAGTGAACGGCGACAAGACAGAGTGAACGGGGACAGACTGATTGAACCGGGGGCAAGATAGAGTGAACGGGGACAGATAGAGTGAACGGGGGCAAGACAGAGTGAACAGGGGCAGACCGAGTGAATGAGGACAGACAGAGTGAACGGGGACAGACAGTGTGAACTGGAGCAGACAGAGTGAATGGGGACAGACAGTGTGAACTGGGGCAGAGTGAATGGGGACAGTCAGAGTGAATGGGGACAGACAGTGTGAACTGGGGCAGAGTGAATGGGGACAGACAGAGTGAACAGGGACAGACAGAATGAATAAGGCCAGACAGAGTAAATGGGGACTGACAGATTGAACAGGGGCAAACAGTGTGAATGGGGGCAGACAGAGTGAACGGGGACAGTACAGAGTGAACAGGGACAGTACAGAGTGAACGGGGACAGATAGTGTGAACGGGGTCAGACAGAGTTAAAGGGGGCAGACAGAGTCATCGGGAACAAGACAAAGTGAACGGGGACAGAAAGAGTCATCGGGAACAAGACAAAGTGAGCGGGGACAGACAGAGTAAATGGGGACAGACAGAGTGAACGGTGGCAGACAGAGGGAACGTGGACAGTACTGAGTGAACGGGGGCAGACAGAGTGAACGGGGGCAGATGGAATGAATGGGAGCAGACAGTGTGAACGGGGTCAGACAGAGTTAACGGGGACAGACAGAGTGAACGGGGACAGACAGCGTGACCGGGGACAAACAGAGGGAATGTGGACAGTACAGAGTGAATGGGGACAGAGTGAATTGGGGCAGACAGAGTGAATGGGGACAGACAGAATGAAAGTATACAGACAGAGTGAACGGGGACAGAGAGAGTGAACATAGGCAGACAGAGTGAACGGGGACAGACAGAGTGAATTGGGACTGACAGAGTGAACTGGGACAGACAGAGTGAATGGGGACAGACAGAATGAACGGGGGCAGACAGTGTGAACGGGGACAGACAGTTTTAAAGGGGATAAACAGAGTGAACGGGGGCAAGATAGAGTGAAAGGTGTCAAACAGAGAGAACAGGGGCGCACAGCGTGAACGGATCAGGACAGAGTGAACAGGGACAGACAGAGTGAACGGGGACAGGCAGAGTGAACGGGGACAGACAGAGTGAACGGGGACAAACAGAGTGAACGGGGAGAAGACAGAGTGAGCAGGGGCAGACAGAGTGAACGGTTACAAGACAGAGTGAACGGTGGCAAGATAGAGTGAACGGGGACAGACAGAGTGAACGGGGGCAAGACAGAGTGAACGGGGGCAAGACTGAGTGAACGGAGGCAAGACAGAGTGAATGGGGCAAGACAAAGAACGGGGGCAGTACAGAGTGAACGGGGACAAGACAGAGTGAACGGGGACTGACAGAGTGAACGGGCACAAACAGAGTGAACGGGGACAAGACAGAGTGAACGGGGGCAGACAGAGTGAACGAGGACAAGACAGAGTGAACGGTGGCAAGACAGAGTGAACAGGACAAGACAGAGTGAACGTGGAGAGACAGAGTGAACGGGGTCAAGACAGAGTGAACGGGGGCAAGACTGAGTGAACGGGGACAGACAGAGTGAACGGGGGCAAGACAGAGAGAACGGGGGCAGTACAGAGTGAACGGGGACAAGACAGAGTGAACAGGGGCAAGACAGAGTGAACGGGGACAGACAGATTGAACGGGGGCAAGACAGAGAGAACGGGGGCAGTACAGAGTGAACGGGGACAAGACAGAGTGAACGGGGGCAAGACAGAGTGAACGGGGGCAGACAGAGTGAACATGGGCAGACAGAGTGACCGGGGACAAACAGAGTGACCGGGGGCAGATAGAGTGACTGGGGACAGACAGAGTGAACGGGGACAGACAGTGTGAACCAGGACAGACGGAGTGAACGGCGACAAGACAGAGTGAACGGGGACAGACTGATTGAACCGGGGGCAAGATAGAGTGAACGGGGACAGATAGAGTGAACGGGGGCAAGACAGAGTGAACAGGGGCAGACCGAGTGAATGAGGACAGACAGAGTGAACGGGGACAGACAGTGTGAACTGGAGCAGACAGAGTGAATGGGGACAGACAGTGTGAACTGGGGCAGAGTGAATGGGGACAGTCAGAGTGAATGGGGACAGACAGTGTGAACTGGGGCAGAGTGAATGGGGACAGACAGAGTGAACAGGGACAGACAGAATGAATAAGGCCAGACAGAGTAAATGGGGACTGACAGATTGAACAGGGGCAAACAGTGTGAATGGGGGCAGACAGAGTGAACGGGGACAGTACAGAGTGAACAGGGACAGTACAGAGTGAACGGGGACAGATAGTGTGAACGGGGTCAGACAGAGTTAAAGGGGGCAGACAGAGTCATCGGGAACAAGACAAAGTGAACGGGGACAGAAAGAGTCATCGGGAACAAGACAAAGTGAGCGGGGACAGACAGAGTAAATGGGGACAGACAGAGTGAACGGTGGCAGACAGAGGGAACGTGGACAGTACTGAGTGAACGGGGACAGACAGAGTGACCGGAGGCAGACAGATGGAACCGGGAAAACAGTGTGAACATGGACAGACAGAGTGAACGTGGAAAGACAGTGTGAACGGGGACAGACAGTGCGAAAGGGGACAGACAGAGTGAACGGGGTCAAACAGAGTGAACAGGGGCAGACAGAGTGAACGGGGGCAGACAGAGTGAACGGAGGCAGAGAGAGTGACCCAGAACAGACAGAGTGAAAGGGACAGACAGTGTAAATGGAGACAGACAGAGTAATGGGGACAGAGTGAATGGGGACAGAGAGAGTGAACAAGAACAAGACAGAGTGAACGGGAACAGACAGAGTGAATGGGGGCAGACAGAGTGAATGGGGACAGAGAGAGTGAACAAAAACAAGACAGAGTGAACGGGAACAGACAGAGTGAATGGGGGCAGACAGTGTGAACGGGGACAGACGAGGAAATGGGGACAGACAGAATGAACGAGAACAGACAGAATGAATGGGGGCAGACAGAGTGAATGGGGACAGATATACTGAACAGGGGCAAACAGAGTGAACTGGGGCAGACAGAGTGAACTGGGGCAGACAGAGTGAACGGGGGCAGACAAAGTCAACAGGGGCAGACAGAGTGAATGGGGGCAAGACAATGTGAACGGGGACAGACAGATTGAATGGGGACAAACAGAGTGAACGGGAGCAAACAGAGTGAACGGGGACAGACAGAGTGACCGGAGGAAGACAGAGTGACCTCGGATAACAGTGTGAACATGGACCGACAGAGTGAACGGGGGCAAGACAGAGTGAACGGGGACGGACAGATTGAACGGGGAGAAGACAGATTTAACGGGGGCAGTACAGAGTGAATGGGGACAAGACAGATTGAACGGGGGCAAGACAGAGTGAAAGGAGGCAGACAGAGTGAACAGGGAAATCAGAGTGAACGGGGACAGACAGAGTGAACGCGGCCAAGACAGAGTGAACGGGGACAGACAGAGTGATCGGGGACCAGCAGAGTGAACGGGGGCAGGACAGAGTGAACAGGAACATGCAGAGTGAATGGAGACAGACAGAGTGAATGGGGACAAAGAGAGTGAATGGGGGCAGACTGAGTGAACGGGGGCAGGACAGAGTGAACAGGAACAGGCAGAGTGAATGGAGACAGACAGAGTGAATGGGGACAAAGAGAGTGAATGGGGGCAGACTGAGTGAACGGGGACAGACAGAGTGAACGGCGGCAAGACAGAGTGCACGGGAGCAAGACAGAGTGAACGGGGGCAGACAGAGTGAATGGGGACAAAGAGAGTGAATGGGGGCAGGGCAGAGTCAACGGGGACAGACAGAGTGAATGGGGAGAGACAGTTTGAACGGGGACCAAGAGAGTGAATGGGGGCAGGACAGAGTGAACGGGGACAAACAGAGTGAACGGGGACAAGACAGAGTGAACGGGGGCAGACAGAGTGAACTGGGACAAGACAGAGTGAACGGTGGCAAGACATTGTGAACAGGACAAGACAGAGTGAACGTGGAGACACAGAGTGAACGGGGTCAAGACAGAGTGAACGGTGGCAAGACAGAGTGAACGGGGGCAAGACAGAGAGAACGGGGGCAGTACAGAGTGAACGGAGACAAGACAGAGTGAACGGGGGCAGACAATGTGAACGGGGGCAAGACAGAGAGATCGGGGTCAAGACAGAGTGAACGGGGACAGACAGAGTGAACGGGCACAAACAGAGTGAACGGGGACAAGACAGAGTGAACGGGGGCAGACAGAGTGAACGAGGACAAGACAGAGTGAACGGTGGCAAGACAGAGTGAACAGGACAAGACAGAGTGAACGTGGAGAGACAGAGTGAACGGGGTCAAGACAGAGTGAACGGGGGCAAGACTGAGTGAACGGGGACAGACAGAGTGAACGGGGGCAAGACAGAGAGAACGGGGGCAGTACAGAGTGAACGGGGACAAGACAGAGTGAACAGGGGCAAGACAGAGTGAACGGGGACAGACAGATTGAACGGGGGCAAGACAGAGAGAACGGGGGCAGTACAGAGTGAACGGGGACAAGACAGAGTGAACGGGGGCAAGACAGAGTGAACGGGGGCAGACAGAGTGAACATGGGCAGACAGAGTGACCGGGGACAAACAGAGTGACCGGGGGCAGATAGAGTGACTGGGGACAGACAGAGTGAACGGGGACAGACAGTGTGAACCAGGACAGACGGAGTGAACGGCGACAAGACAGAGTGAACGGGGACAGACTGATTGAACCGGGGGCAAGATAGAGTGAACGGGGACAGATAGAGTGAACGGGGGCAAGACAGAGTGAACAGGGGCAGACCGAGTGAATGAGGACAGACAGAGTGAACGGGGACAGACAGTGTGAACTGGAGCAGACAGAGTGAATGGGGACAGACAGTGTGAACTGGGGCAGAGTGAATGGGGACAGTCAGAGTGAATGGGGACAGACAGTGTGAACTGGGGCAGAGTGAATGGGGACAGACAGAGTGAACAGGGACAGACAGAATGAATAAGGCCAGACAGAGTAAATGGGGACTGACAGATTGAACAGGGGCAAACAGTGTGAATGGGGGCAGACAGAGTGAACGGGGACAGTACAGAGTGAACAGGGACAGTACAGAGTGAACGGGGACAGATAGTGTGAACGGGGTCAGACAGAGTTAAAGGGGGCAGACAGAGTCATCGGGAACAAGACAAAGTGAACGGGGACAGAAAGAGTCATCGGGAACAAGACAAAGTGAGCGGGGACAGACAGAGTAAATGGGGACAGACAGAGTGAACGGTGGCAGACAGAGGGAACGTGGACAGTACTGAGTGAACGGGGGCAGACAGAGTGAACGGGGGCAGATGGAATGAATGGGAGCAGACAGTGTGAACGGGGTCAGACAGAGTTAACGGGGACAGACAGAGTGAACGGGGACAGACAGCGTGACCGGGGACAAACAGAGGGAATGTGGACAGTACAGAGTGAATGGGGACAGAGTGAATTGGGGCAGACAGAGTGAATGGGGACAGACAGAATGAAAGTATACAGACAGAGTGAACGGGGACAGAGAGAGTGAACATAGGCAGACAGAGTGAACGGGGACAGACAGAGTGAATTGGGACTGACAGAGTGAACTGGGACAGACAGAGTGAATGGGGACAGACAGAATGAACGGGGGCAGACAGTGTGAACGGGGACAGACAGTTTTAAAGGGGATAAACAGAGTGAACGGGGGCAAGATAGAGTGAAAGGTGTCAAACAGAGAGAACAGGGGCGCACAGCGTGAACGGATCAGGACAGAGTGAACAGGGACAGACAGAGTGAACGGGGACAGGCAGAGTGAACGGGGACAGACAGAGTGAACGGGGACAAACAGAGTGAACGGGGAGAAGACAGAGTGAGCAGGGGCAGACAGAGTGAACGGTTACAAGACAGAGTGAACGGTGGCAAGATAGAGTGAACGGGGACAGACAGAGTGAACGGGGGCAAGACAGAGTGAACGGGGGCAAGACTGAGTGAACGGAGGCAAGACAGAGTGAATGGGGCAAGACAAAGAACGGGGGCAGTACAGAGTGAACGGGGACAAGACAGAGTGAACGGGGACTGACAGAGTGAACGGGCACAAACAGAGTGAACGGGGACAAGACAGAGTGAACGGGGGCAGACAGAGTGAACGAGGACAAGACAGAGTGAACGGTGGCAAGACAGAGTGAACAGGACAAGACAGAGTGAACGTGGAGAGACAGAGTGAACGGGGTCAAGACAGAGTGAACGGGGGCAAGACTGAGTGAACGGGGACAGACAGAGTGAACGGGGGCAAGACAGAGAGAACGGGGGCAGTACAGAGTGAACGGGGACAAGACAGAGTGAACAGGGGCAAGACAGAGTGAACGGGGACAGACAGATTGAACGGGGGCAAGACAGAGAGAACGGGGGCAGTACAGAGTGAACGGGGACAAGACAGAGTGAACGGGGGCAAGACAGAGTGAACGGGGGCAGACAGAGTGAACATGGGCAGACAGAGTGACCGGGGACAAACAGAGTGACCGGGGGCAGATAGAGTGACTGGGGACAGACAGAGTGAACGGGGACAGACAGTGTGAACCAGGACAGACGGAGTGAACGGCGACAAGACAGAGTGAACGGGGACAGACTGATTGAACCGGGGGCAAGATAGAGTGAACGGGGACAGATAGAGTGAACGGGGGCAAGACAGAGTGAACAGGGGCAGACCGAGTGAATGAGGACAGACAGAGTGAACGGGGACAGACAGTGTGAACTGGAGCAGACAGAGTGAATGGGGACAGACAGTGTGAACTGGGGCAGAGTGAATGGGGACAGTCAGAGTGAATGGGGACAGACAGTGTGAACTGGGGCAGAGTGAATGGGGACAGACAGAGTGAACAGGGACAGACAGAATGAATAAGGCCAGACAGAGTAAATGGGGACTGACAGATTGAACAGGGGCAAACAGTGTGAATGGGGGCAGACAGAGTGAACGGGGACAGTACAGAGTGAACAGGGACAGTACAGAGTGAACGGGGACAGATAGTGTGAACGGGGTCAGACAGAGTTAAAGGGGGCAGACAGAGTCATCGGGAACAAGACAAAGTGAACGGGGACAGAAAGAGTCATCGGGAACAAGACAAAGTGAGCGGGGACAGACAGAGTAAATGGGGACAGACAGAGTGAACGGTGGCAGACAGAGGGAACGTGGACAGTACTGAGTGAACGGGGACAGACAGAGTGACCGGAGGCAGACAGATGGAACCGGGAAAACAGTGTGAACATGGACAGACAGAGTGAACGTGGAAAGACAGTGTGAACGGGGACAGACAGTGCGAAAGGGGACAGACAGAGTGAACGGGGTCAAACAGAGTGAACAGGGGCAGACAGAGTGAACGGGGGCAGACAGAGTGAACGGAGGCAGAGAGAGTGACCCAGAACAGACAGAGTGAAAGGGACAGACAGTGTAAATGGAGACAGACAGAGTGAATGGGGACAGAGTGAATGGGGACAGAGAGAGTGAACAAGAACAAGACAGAGTGAACGGGAACAGACAGAGTGAATGGGGGCAGACAGAGTGAATGGGGACAGAGAGAGTGAACAAAAACAAGACAGAGTGAACGGGAACAGACAGAGTGAATGGGGGCAGACAGTGTGAACGGGGACAGACGAGGAAATGGGGACAGACAGAATGAACGAGAACAGACAGAATGAATGGGGGCAGACAGAGTGAATGGGGACAGATATACTGAACAGGGGCAAACAGAGTGAACTGGGGCAGACAGAGTGAACTGGGGCAGACAGAGTGAACGGGGGCAGACAAAGTCAACAGGGGCAGACAGAGTGAATGGGGGCAAGACAATGTGAACGGGGACAGACAGATTGAATGGGGACAAACAGAGTGAACGGGAGCAAACAGAGTGAACGGGGACAGACAGAGTGACCGGAGGAAGACAGAGTGACCTCGGATAACAGTGTGAACATGGACCGACAGAGTGAACGGGGGCAAGACAGAGTGAACGGGGACGGACAGATTGAACGGGGAGAAGACAGATTTAACGGGGGCAGTACAGAGTGAATGGGGACAAGACAGATTGAACGGGGGCAAGACAGAGTGAAAGGAGGCAGACAGAGTGAACAGGGAAATCAGAGTGAACGGGGACAGACAGAGTGAACGCGGCCAAGACAGAGTGAACGGGGACAGACAGAGTGATCGGGGACCAGCAGAGTGAACGGGGGCAGGACAGAGTGAACAGGAACATGCAGAGTGAATGGAGACAGACAGAGTGAATGGGGACAAAGAGAGTGAATGGGGGCAGACTGAGTGAACGGGGGCAGGACAGAGTGAACAGGAACAGGCAGAGTGAATGGAGACAGACAGAGTGAATGGGGACAAAGAGAGTGAATGGGGGCAGACTGAGTGAACGGGGACAGACAGAGTGAACGGCGGCAAGACAGAGTGCACGGGAGCAAGACAGAGTGAACGGGGGCAGACAGAGTGAATGGGGACAAAGAGAGTGAATGGGGGCAGGGCAGAGTCAACGGGGACAGACAGAGTGAATGGGGAGAGACAGTTTGAACGGGGACCAAGAGAGTGAATGGGGGCAGGACAGAGTGACAGGGACAGGCAGAGTGAACGGGGACAGACAGAGTGAACGGGGACAAACAGAGTGAACGGGGACAAGACAGAGTGAACGGGGGCAGACAGAGTGAACTGGGACAAGACAGAGTGAACGGTGGCAAGACATTGTGAACAGGACAAGACAGAGTGAACGTGGAGACACAGAGTGAACGGGGTCAAGACAGAGTGAACGGTGGCAAGACAGAGTGAACGGGGGCAAGACAGAGAGAACGGGGGCAGTACAGAGTGAACGGAGACAAGACAGAGTGAACGGGGGCAGACAATGTGAACGGGGGCAAGACAGAGAGATCGGGGTCAAGACAGAGTGAACGGGGACAGACAGAGTGAACGGGCACAAACAGAGTGAACGGGGACAAGACAGAGTGAACGGGGGCAGACAGAGTGAACGAGGACAAGACAGAGTGAACGGTGGCAAGACAGAGTGAACAGGACAAGACAGAGTGAACGTGGAGAGACAGAGTGAACGGGGTCAAGACAGAGTGAACGGGGGCAAGACTGAGTGAACGGGGACAGACAGAGTGAACGGGGGCAAGACAGAGAGAACGGGGGCAGTACAGAGTGAACGGGGACAAGACAGAGTGAACAGGGGCAAGACAGAGTGAACGGGGACAGACAGATTGAACGGGGGCAAGACAGAGAGAACGGGGGCAGTACAGAGTGAACGGGGACAAGACAGAGTGAACGGGGGCAAGACAGAGTGAACGGGGGCAGACAGAGTGAACATGGGCAGACAGAGTGACCGGGGACAAACAGAGTGACCGGGGGCAGATAGAGTGACTGGGGACAGACAGAGTGAACGGGGACAGACAGTGTGAACCAGGACAGACGGAGTGAACGGCGACAAGACAGAGTGAACGGGGACAGACTGATTGAACCGGGGGCAAGATAGAGTGAACGGGGACAGATAGAGTGAACGGGGGCAAGACAGAGTGAACAGGGGCAGACCGAGTGAATGAGGACAGACAGAGTGAACGGGGACAGACAGTGTGAACTGGAGCAGACAGAGTGAATGGGGACAGACAGTGTGAACTGGGGCAGAGTGAATGGGGACAGTCAGAGTGAATGGGGACAGACAGTGTGAACTGGGGCAGAGTGAATGGGGACAGACAGAGTGAACAGGGACAGACAGAATGAATAAGGCCAGACAGAGTAAATGGGGACTGACAGATTGAACAGGGGCAAACAGTGTGAATGGGGGCAGACAGAGTGAACGGGGACAGTACAGAGTGAACAGGGACAGTACAGAGTGAACGGGGACAGATAGTGTGAACGGGGTCAGACAGAGTTAAAGGGGGCAGACAGAGTCATCGGGAACAAGACAAAGTGAACGGGGACAGAAAGAGTCATCGGGAACAAGACAAAGTGAGCGGGGACAGACAGAGTAAATGGGGACAGACAGAGTGAACGGTGGCAGACAGAGGGAACGTGGACAGTACTGAGTGAACGGGGGCAGACAGAGTGAACGGGGGCAGATGGAATGAATGGGAGCAGACAGTGTGAACGGGGTCAGACAGAGTTAACGGGGACAGACAGAGTGAACGGGGACAGACAGCGTGACCGGGGACAAACAGAGGGAATGTGGACAGTACAGAGTGAATGGGGACAGAGTGAATTGGGGCAGACAGAGTGAATGGGGACAGACAGAATGAAAGTATACAGACAGAGTGAACGGGGACAGAGAGAGTGAACATAGGCAGACAGAGTGAACGGGGACAGACAGAGTGAATTGGGACTGACAGAGTGAACTGGGACAGACAGAGTGAATGGGGACAGACAGAATGAACGGGGGCAGACAGTGTGAACGGGGACAGACAGTTTTAAAGGGGATAAACAGAGTGAACGGGGGCAAGATAGAGTGAAAGGTGTCAAACAGAGAGAACAGGGGCGCACAGCGTGAACGGATCAGGACAGAGTGAACAGGGACAGACAGAGTGAACGGGGACAGGCAGAGTGAACGGGGACAGACAGAGTGAACGGGGACAAACAGAGTGAACGGGGAGAAGACAGAGTGAGCAGGGGCAGACAGAGTGAACGGTTACAAGACAGAGTGAACGGTGGCAAGATAGAGTGAACGGGGACAGACAGAGTGAACGGGGGCAAGACAGAGTGAACGGGGGCAAGACTGAGTGAACGGAGGCAAGACAGAGTGAATGGGGCAAGACAAAGAACGGGGGCAGTACAGAGTGAACGGGGACAAGACAGAGTGAACGGGGACTGACAGAGTGAACGGGGACAAGACAGAGTGAACGGTGACAAGACAGAGTGAAGGGGGACTGACAGAGTGAACGTGGGCAGACAGAGTGACCGGTGACACTACAGAGTGAACGGGGACAGACAGAGTGAAAGGGGACAGAAAGAGTGAACAGAGACAGACAGGCTGAATGGGGACAGACAGAGTGAACGGGGGCAAGATAGAGAGAATGGGGACAGACAGAGTGAATGGGGGCAGCCAGAGTGAACGGGGACAAGACAGAGTGAACGGGGGCAAGATAGAGTGAACGAGGACAAACAGAGTGAACTGGGGCAGACAACCTGAATGGGGGCAGACTGGGTGAATGAGGACAGACAGAGTGAATGGGGACAGACAGAGTGAATGGGGACAAATAGACTGAAACGGGGCAAACAGAGTGAACTGGGGCAGACAGAGTGAACGGGGGCAGACAAAGTCAACAGGGGCAGACAGAGTGAATGTGGGCAAGGCAGTGTGAACGGGGACAGACAATGTGAATGGGGACAGACAGAGTGAATGGGGACAGACAGAGTGAACGGGGGCAAACAGAGTGAACGGGGACAGTCAGAGTGAACGGGGACAGAGAGATTGATCGCTGACAGTACAGAGTGAACGGGGACAGACATAGTGAATCGGGGCAGACAAAGTGAATGGGGACAGACAAAATGAAAGTATACAGACAGAGTGAACAGGGACAGAGAGAGTGAACATGGGCAGACAGAGTGAACGGGGACAGACAGAGTGAATTGGGACTGACAGAGTGAATGGGGACGGACAGAATGAATGGGGGCAGACAGAGTGAACGGGGACAGACAGTGTGAACGGGAACAAGACAGTGTGAATGGGAACAAGATAGAGTGAACGAGGACAAACAGAGTGAACAGGGGCAGACAACGTGAACGGGGACAGACTGGGTGAATGGGGACAAATAGAATGAACAGGGGCAAACAGAGTGAACTGGGGCAGACAGAGTGAATGGAGACAGACAGAGTGAACGTGGACAGACAGAGTGAACGGGAACAAGACAAAGTGAATGGGGACAGAAAGAGTGAACGGTGACAGACAGAGGGACCGTGGACAGCACAGAGTGAATGGGGACAGACAGAGTGAATTGGGGCAGAGAGAGTGAATGGGGACAGACAGAGTGAACTGGGACAGACAGAGTGATTGGGGACAGAGAGAGTGAACGGGGACAGACAGAGTGAATGGGGGCAAACAGAGTGAACGGGGACAGACAGAGTGACCGGAGGCAGACAGAGTGAACCGGGAAAACAGTGTGAACGTGGACAGACAGAGTGAACAGGGGCAAGACAGAGTGAAAGGGGGCAAGATAGAGTGAATGGGGACAGACAGAGTGAATGGGGGCAGCCAGAGTGAACGGGGACAAGACAGATTGAACGGGGGCAAGATAGAGTGAACGGGGGCAGACTGGGTGAATGGGGACAGACAGAGTGAACGGCGGCAGACAGAGTGAACGGCAGCAGAGTAAGTGACCCGGAACAGACAGAGAGAATGGGGACAGACAGAGTAAATGGGGACAGACAGAGTGAATGAGGGCAGACAGAGTGAACGGGGACAGACAGAGTGAACGGGGACAGAAAGAGTGAATGGGGACAGACAGAGTGAATGGGGACAGACAGAGTGAATGGGAACAAGACAGAGTGCACGGGGACAGAGTGAATGGGGACAGAGAGAGTGAACGAGAAAAAGGCAGAGTGAATGGGAACAGACAGAGTGAATGGGGGCAGACAGAGTGAATGGGGACAGATAGACTGAACAGGGGCAAACAGAGTGAACGGGGACAGACAGTGTGAATGGGGACAGACAGTGTGACTGGGGACAGACAGTGTGACCGGAGACAGACAGAGTGAACGGGGTCAAGATAGAGTGAACAGGGGCAGACAACATGAACGGGGGCAGACAGAGTGAACGGCGACAAGACAGAGTGAACGGAGACAGACTGATTGAACCGGGGGCAAGATAGAGTGAACGGGGACAGACAGAGTGAACGGGGGCAAGAAAGAGTGAACGGGGGCAGACAGAGTGAACGGGGGCAGACAGATTGAATGGGGGCAGACAAAGTCAACAGGGGCAGTCAGAGTGAATGGGGACAGAGTGAGTGAACGAGAACAACACGGAGTGAACGTGAACAGACAGAGTCAATGGCGACAAGACAGAGTGAACGGGGGCAGACGTAATGAATGGGAGCAGACAGAGTGAATGGGGTCAGACAGAGTTAACGGGGGCAGACAGAGTGAATGGGGACAGACAGAGTGACCGGGGACAGACAGAGGGAACGTGGACAGTAGAGAGTGAACGGGGACAGACAGAGTGAATTGGGGCACACAGAGTGAATGGGGACAGACAGAATGAAAGAGGACAGACATAGTGAACGGGGACAGAGAGATTGAACGGTGACAGTACAGAGTGAACGGGGACAGACAGAATGAATTGTGGCAGACAGAGTGAATGGGCACAGACAAAGTGAATTGGGACAGACAGAGTGAACGGGGACAGAGAGAGTGAACGGGGACAGAGAGAGTGAATGGTGACAGACAGAGTGAACGGAGACAAGACAGAGTGAACGGGGTCAGACAGCGTGAACGTGGGCAGACAGAGTGACCGGGGAAACACAGAGTGACCGGGGACAGACAGAGTGACCAGGGGCATACAGAGTGACCGGGGACAGACAGAGTGAACGGGAACAGACAGTGTGAACGGGGACAGACAGAGTGAACGGCGACAAGACAGAGTGAACGGGGACAGACTGATTGAACTGAGGGCAAGATAGAGTGAATGGGGACAGACAGAGTGAACGGGGGCAAAACAGAGTGAACGGGGGCAGACAGATTGAATGGGGGCAGACAAAGTCAACAGGGGCAGACAGAGTGAATGTGGGCAAGATAGCGTGAACGTGGACATACAGAGTGAATAGGGACATAGAGTGAACGCGTGCAGTACTGAGTGAATGAGGACAGACAGAGTGAACGGGGACAGACAGATTGAAAGGGGACAGACAGAGTGAACGGGAGCAAACAGAGTGAACGGGGACAGACAGAGTGACCGGAGGAAGACAGAGTGACCTGGGAAAACAGTGTGCACATGGACTGACAGAGTGAACGGGGACAAGACAGTGTGAACATGGGCAAGAAAGAGTGAACGGGGGCAAGACAGAGTGAACGGGAACAGACAGAATGAATGGGGGCAGACAGAGTGAATGGGGACAGATAGACTGAACAGGGGCAAACAGAGTGAACTGGGGCAGACAGAGTGAATGGGGGCAGACAAAGTCAACAGGGGCAGACAGAGTGAATGGGGGCAAGACAGTGTGAACGGGGACAGACAGAGTGAATGAGGACAAACAGAGTGACCGGAGGAAGACAGAGTGACCTGGGATAACAGTGTGAACATGGACCGACAGAGTGAATGGGGACAAGACAGTGTGAACGGGGGCAAGAAAGAGTGAACGGGGGCAAGACAGAGTGAACGGGGACGGACAGATTGAACGGGGACAAGACAGAGTGAACGGGGGCAGACCGAGTGAATGGGGACAAGACAGATTGAACGGGGACAGACCGAGTGAATGGGGACAAGGCAGAGTGAAAGGAGGCAGACAGAGTGAACAGCGAAATCCGTGTGAATGGGGACAGACAGAGTGAACGGGACAAGACACTGTTTACGGGGGCAAGACAGAGTGAACGCGGCCAAGACAGAGTGAACGGGGACAGACAGAGTGAACGGGGACAGACAGAGTGAATTGGGGCAGGCAGAGTGAATGGGGACAGACAGAATGAACAGGGGCAGACAGTTTGAATGGGGGCAGACAGAGTGACCGGGGACAGTACAGAGTGAACGGGGACAGACAGAGTGAACGGGGGCAGACAGAATGAATGGGGGCAGATAGTGTGAACGGGGTCAGACAGAGTTAAAGGGGGCAGACAGAGTGAACGGAGACAGACAGAGTGAACGGAGACAGACAGTGTGAACGGGGTCAGACAGAGTTACAGGGGGCAGACAGAGTAAACGGGGACAGACAGAGTGAGCGGTGACAGACAGAGGGAACGTGGACAATACTGAGTGAACGGGGGCAGACGGAATGAATGGAAGCAGACAGTGTGAACGGGGTCAGACAGAGTTACAGGGGGCAGACAGAGTAAACGGGGACAGACAGAGTGAGCGGTGACAGACAGAGGGAACGTGGACAGTACTGAGTGAACGGGGGCAGACGGAATGAATGGGAGCAGACAGTGTGACCGGGGTCAGACAGAGTTAACGGGGGCAGACAGAGTGAACGGGGACAGACAGAGTGACCGGGGACAGACAGAGGGAACGTGGACCGTACAGACTGAACGGGGACAGACATAGTGAATTGGGGCAGACAGAGTGAATGGGGACAGACAGAATGAAAGAGGACAGACAGAGTGAACGGGGACAGAGAGATTGAACGTTGACAGTACAGTGTGAACGGGGACATACAGAGTGAATGGGGACAGACAGAGTGAACGGGGACAGACAGAGTGAACGGAGACAAGATGGAGTAAACAGGGACAGACAGTTTGAATGGGGGCAAGATAGAGTGAATGGGGACAGACAGAATGAATGGGGGCAGCCAGAATGAACGGGGACAAGACAGAGTGAACAGGGGCAAGATAGAGTGAACGGGGGCAGACTGGGTGAATGAGGACAGACAAAGTCAACAGGGGCAGACAGAGTGAATGTGGGCAAGACAGTGTGAACGGGGACATACAATGTGAACGGGTACAGACAGAGTGAATGGGGACAGACAGAGTGAACAGGACAAGACAGAGTGAACGTGGAGAGAAAGAGTGAATGGGGGCAAGACAGTGTGAACGGGGACAGACAGAGTGACCGGAGGCAGACAGATGGAACCGGGAAAACAGTGTGAACATGGACAGACAGAGTGAACGTGGAAAGACAGTGTGAACGGGGACAGACAGTGCGAAAGGGGACAGACAGAGTGAACGGGGTCAAACAGAGTGAACAGGGGCAGACAGAGTGAACGGGGGGCAGACAGAGTGAACGGAGGCAGAGAGAGTGACCCAGAACAGACAGAGTGAAAGGGACAGACAGTGTAAATGGAGACAGACAGAGTGAATGGGGACAGAGTGAATGGGGACAGAGAGAGTGAACAAGAACAAGACAGAGTGAACGGGAACAGACAGAGTGAATGGGGGCAGACAGAGTGAATGGGGACAGAGAGAGTGAACAAGAACAAGACAGAGTGAACGGGAACAGACAGAGTGAATGGGGGCAGACAGTGTGAACGGGGACAGACGAGGAAATGGGGACAGACAGAATGAACGAGAACAGACAGAATGAATGGGGGCAGACAGAGTGAATGGGGACAGATATACTGAACAGGGGCAAACAGAGTGAACTGGGGCAGACAGAGTGAACTGGGGCAGACAGAGTGAACGGGGGCAGACAAAGTCAACAGGGGCAGACAGAGTGAATGGGGGCAAGACAATGTGAACGGGGACAGACAGATTGAATGGGGACAAACAGAGTGAACGGGAGCAAACAGAGTGAACGGGGACAGACAGAGTGACCGTAGGAAGACAGAGTGACCTCGGATAACAGTGTGAACATGGACCGACAGAGTGAACGGGGGCAAGACAGAGTGAACGGGGACGGACAGATTGAACGGGGAGAAGACAGATTTAACGGGGGCAGTACAGAGTGAATGGGGACAAGACAGATTGAACGGGGGCAAGACAGAGTGAAAGGAGGCAGACAGAGTGAACAGGGAAATCAGAGTGAACGGGGACAGACAGAGTGAACGCGGCCAAGACAGAGTGAACGGGGACAGACAGAGTGATCGGGGACCAGCAGAGTGAACGGGGGCAGGACAGAGTGAACAGGAACAGGCAGAGTGAATGGAGACAGACAGAGTGAATGGGGACAAAGAGAGTGAATGGGGGCAGACTGAGTGAACGGGGGCAGGACAGAGTGAACAGGAACAGGCAGAGTGAATGGAGACAGACAGAGTGAATGGGGACAAAGAGAGTGAATGGGGGCAGACTGAGTGAACGGGGACAGACAGAGTGAACGGCGGCAAGACAGAGTGCACGGGAGCAAGACAGAGTGAACGGGGGCAGACAGAGTGAATGGGGACAAAGAGAGTGAATGGGGGCAGGGCAGAGTCAACGGGGACAGACAGAGTGAATGGGGAGAGACAGTTTGAACGGGGACCAAGAGAGTGAATGGGGGCAGGACAGAGTGACAGGGACAGGCAGAGTGAACGGGGACAGACAGAGTGAACGGGGACAAACAGAGTGAACGGGGACAAGACAGAGTGAACGGGGGCAGACAGAGTGAACTGGGACAAGACAGAGTGAACGGTGGCAAGACATTGTGAACAGGACAAGACAGAGTGAACGTGGAGACACAGAGTGAACGGGGTCAAGACAGAGTGAACGGTGGCAAGACAGAGTGAACGGGGGCAAGACAGAGAGAACGGGGGCAGTACAGAGTGAACGGAGACAAGACAGAGTGAACGGGGGCAGACAATGTGAACGGGGGCAAGACAGAGAGATCGGGGTCAAGACAGAGTGAACGGGGACAGACAGAGTGAACGGGCACAAACAGAGTGAACGGGGACAAGACAGAGTGAACGGGGGCAGACAGAGTGAACGAGGACAAGACAGAGTGAACGGTGGCAAGACAGAGTGAACAGGACAAGACAGAGTGAACGTGGAGAGACAGAGTGAACGGGGTCAAGACAGAGTGAACGGGGGCAAGACTGAGTGAACGGGGACAGACAGAGTGAACGGGGGCAAGACAGAGAGAACGGGGGCAGTACAGAGTGAACGGGGACAAGACAGAGTGAACAGGGGCAAGACAGAGTGAACGGGGACAGACAGATTGAACGGGGGCAAGACAGAGAGAACGGGGGCAGTACAGAGTGAACGGGGACAAGACAGAGTGAACGGGGGCAAGACAGAGTGAACGGGGGCAGACAGAGTGAACATGGGCAGACAGAGTGACCGGGGACAAACAGAGTGACCGGGGGCAGATAGAGTGACTGGGGACAGACAGAGTGAACGGGGACAGACAGTGTGAACCAGGACAGACGGAGTGAACGGCGACAAGACAGAGTGAACGGGGACAGACTGATTGAACCGGGGGCAAGATAGAGTGAACGGGGACAGATAGAGTGAACGGGGGCAAGACAGAGTGAACAGGGGCAGACCGAGTGAATGAGGACAGACAGAGTGAACGGGGACAGACAGTGTGAACTGGAGCAGACAGAGTGAATGGGGACAGACAGTGTGAACTGGGGCAGAGTGAATGGGGACAGTCAGAGTGAATGGGGACAGACAGTGTGAACTGGGGCAGAGTGAATGGGGACAGACAGAGTGAACAGGGACAGACAGAATGAATAAGGCCAGACAGAGTAAATGGGGACTGACAGATTGAACAGGGGCAAACAGTGTGAATGGGGGCAGACAGAGTGAACGGGGACAGTACAGAGTGAACAGGGACAGTACAGAGTGAACGGGGACAGATAGTGTGAACGGGGTCAGACAGAGTTAAAGGGGGCAGACAGAGTCATCGGGAACAAGACAAAGTGAACGGGGACAGAAAGAGTCATCGGGAACAAGACAAAGTGAGCGGGGACAGACAGAGTAAATGGGGACAGACAGAGTGAACGGTGGCAGACAGAGGGAACGTGGACAGTACTGAGTGAACGGGGGCAGACAGAGTGAACGGGGGCAGATGGAATGAATGGGAGCAGACAGTGTGAACGGGGTCAGACAGAGTTAACGGGGACAGACAGAGTGAACGGGGACAGACAGCGTGACCGGGGACAAACAGAGGGAATGTGGACAGTACAGAGTGAATGGGGACAGACAGAGTGAATTGGGGCAGACAGAGTGAATGGGGACAGACAGAATGAAAGTATACAGACAGAGTGAACGGGGACAGAGAGAGTGAACATAGGCAGACAGAGTGAACGGGGACAGACAGAGTGAATTGGGACTGACAGAGTGAACTGGGACAGACAGAGTGAATGGGGACAGACAGAATGAACGGGGGCAGACAGTGTGAACGGGGACAGACAGTTTTAAAGGGGATAAACAGAGTGAACGGGGGCAAGATAGAGTGAAAGGTGTCAAACAGAGAGAACAGGGGTGCACAGCGTGAACGGATCAGGACAGAGTGAACAGGGACAGACAGAGTGAACGGGGACAGGCAGAGTGAACGGGGACAGACAGAGTGAACGGGGACAAACAGAGTGAACGGGGAGAAGACAGAGTGAGCAGGGGCAGACAGAGTGAACGGTTACAAGACAGAGTGAACGGTGGCAAGATAGAGTGAACGGGGACAGACAGAGTGAACGGGGGCAAGACAGAGTGAACGGGGGCAAGACTGAGTGAACGGAGGCAAGACAGAGTGAATGGGGCAAGACAAAGAACGGGGGCAGTACAGAGTGAACGGGGACAAGACAGAGTGAACGGGGACTGACAGAGTGAACGGGGACAAAACAGAGTGAACGGTGACAAGACAGAGTGAAGGGGGACTGACAGAGTGAACGTGGGCAGACAGAGTGACCGGTGACACTACAGAGTGAACGGGGACAGACAGAGTGAAAGGGGACAGAAAGAGTGAACAGAGACAGACAGGCTGAATGGGGACAGACAGAGTGAACGGGGGCAAGATAGAGAGAATGGGGACAGACAGAGTGAATGGGGGCAGCCAGAGTGAACGGGGACAAGACAGAGTGAACGGGGGCAAGATAGAGTGAACGAGGACAAACAGAGTGAACTGGGGCAGACAACCTGAATGGGGGCAGACTGGGTGAATGAGGACAGACAGAGTGAATGGGGACAGACAGAGTGAATGGGGACAAATAGACTGAAACGGGGCAAACAGAGTGAACTGGGGCAGACAGAGTGAACGGGGGCAGACAAAGTCAACAGGGGCAGACAGAGTGAATGTGGGCAAGGCAGTGTGAACGGGGACAGACAATGTGAATGGGGACAGACAGAGTGAATGGGGACAGACAGAGTGAACGGGGGCAAACAGAGTGAACGGGGACAGTCAGAGTGAACGGGGACAGAGAGATTGATCGCTGACAGTACAGAGTGAACGGGGACAGACATAGTGAATCGGGGCAGACAAAGTGAATGGGGACAGACAAAATGAAAGTATACAGACAGAGTGAACAGGGACAGAGAGAGTGAACATGGGCAGACAGAGTGAACGGGGACAGACAGAGTGAATTGGGACTGACAGAGTGAATGGGGACGGACAGAATGAATGGGGGCAGACAGAGTGAACGGGGACAGACAGTGTGAACGGGAACAAGACAGTGTGAATGGGAACAAGATAGAGTGAACGAGGACAAACAGAGTGAACAGGGGCAGACAACGTGAACGGGGACAGACTGGGTGAATGGGGACAAATAGAATGAACAGGGGCAAACAGAGTGAACTGGGGCAGACAGAGTGAATGGAGACAGACAGAGTGAACGTGGACAGACAGAGTGAACGGGAACAAGACAAAGTGAATGGGGACAGAAAGAGTGAACGGTGACAGACAGAGGGACCGTGGACAGCACAGAGTGAATGGGGACAGACAGAGTGAATTGGGGCAGAGAGAGTGAATGGGGACAGACAGAGTGAACTGGGACAGACAGAGTGATTGGGGACAGAGAGAGTGAACGGGGACAGACAGAGTGAATGGGGGCAAACAGAGTGAACGGGGACAGACAGAGTGACCGGAGGCAGACAGAGTGAACCGGGAAAACAGTGTGAACGTGGACAGACAGAGTGAACAGGGGCAAGACAGAGTGAAAGGGGGCAAGATAGAGTGAATGGGGACAGACAGAGTGAATGGGGGCAGCCAGAGTGAACGGGGACAAGACAGATTGAACGGGGGCAAGATAGAGTGAACGGGGGCAGACTGGGTGAATGGGGACAGACAGAGTGAACGGCGGCAGACAGAGTGAACGGCAGCAGAGTAAGTGACCCGGAACAGACAGAGAGAATGGGGACAGACAGAGTAAATGGGGACAGACAGAGTGAATGAGGGCAGACAGAGTGAACGGGGACAGACAGAGTGAACGGGGACAGAAAGAGTGAATGGGGACAGACAGAGTGAATGGGGACAGACAGAGTGAATGGGAACAAGACAGAGTGCACGGGGACAGAGTGAATGGGGACAGAGAGAGTGAACGAGAAAAAGGCAGAGTGAATGGGAACAGACAGAGTGAATGGGGGCAGACAGAGTGAATGGGGACAGATAGACTGAACAGGGGCAAACAGAGTGAACGGGGACAGACAGAGTGAACGGGGGCAGACAGAGTGAAAGGGGACAGACAGAGTGAATGGGGGCAGACAGAGTGAACGGGGACAGACAGAGTGAACGGGGACAAGACAGAGTGAACGGGGGCAGACAGAGTGAACGGGGACAAGATAGAGTGAACGGGGGCAAGACAGAGTGAACAGGGACAAGACAGAGTAAACGCGGAGAGACAGAGTGAACGGGGTCAAGACAGAGTGAACGGGGACAAGACTGAGTGAACGGGGACAGACAGAGTGAACGGGGGCAAGACAGAGAGAACGGGCACAGACAGAGTGAACGGGGGCTAGACAGAGAGAACGGGGGCAAGACAGATTGAACGGGGACAAAACAGAGTGAACGGGGGCAAGATAGAGTGAACGTGGGCAGACAGAGTGACCGGGGACATACAGAGTGACCGGGGACATACAGAGTGACCGGGGGCAGCCAGAGTGACCGGGGACAGACAGAGTGAACGGGGACAGACAGTGTGAACGGGGACAGACAGAGTGAACGGCGACAAGACAGAGTGAACGGGGACAGACTGATTGAACCGGGGGCAAGATGGAGTGAACGGGGACAGACAGAGTGAAAGGGGGCAGACAGATTGAACAGGGGCAGACAGAGTGAACGGGGGCAGACAGAGTGAACGGGGGCAGACAAAGTGAACAGGGACAGACAGAGTGAACGGGGGCAGACAGATTGAATGGGGGCAGAAAAGTGCACAGGGGCAGACATAGTGAATGGTGGCAAGATAGAGTGAACGTGGACAGACAGAGTGAATAGGGACATAGAGTGAACGCAGGCAATACTGAGTGAATGAGGACAGACAGAGTGAACAGGGAAAGACAGTGTGAACTGGGGCAGAGTGAATGGGGACAGACAGAGTGAATGGGGACAGACAGAGTGAATAGGGACAGACAGAGTGACTGGGGACCAAGAGTATCCGGGGACAGACAGATTGAACTGGGGGCAAGATAAAGTGAACGGGGACAGACAGAATAAATTGGGGCCGGCAGAGTGAACAGGGACAGACAGAATGAATAAGGCCAGACAGAGTAAATGGGGACTGACAGATTGAACAGGGGCAAACAGTGTGAATGGGAGCAGACAGAGTGACCGGGGACAGTACAGAGTGAACGGGGACAGACAGAGTGAACGGGGGCAGACAGAATGAATGGGGGCAGAGAGTGTGAGTGGAGTCAGACAGAGTTAAAGGGGGCAGACAGAGTGAACGGAGTCAGACAGAGTGAACGCGGACAGACAGACTGAACGGGAACAAGACAAAGTGAACGGGGACTGACAGAGTAAACGGGGACAGACAGAATGAGCGGTGACAGACAGAGGGAACGTGGACAGTACTGAGTGAACGGGGGCAGACAGAGTGAACGGGGGCAGATGGAATGAATGGGAGCAGACAGAGTGTCCGGGGACAGACAGAGGGAACGTGGACAGTACAGAGTGAACGGGGACAGACAGAGTGAATTGGGGCAGACAGAGTGAATGGGGACTGACAGAGTGAACGGGGACAGACAGAGTGAATTTTTGCAGACAGGGTGAATGGGGGCAGACAGAATGAAAGAGGACAGACATAGTGAACGGGGACAGAGAGAGTGAACATGGGCAGACAGAGTGAATTGGGGCAGAAAGAATGAACGGCGACAGCGAGAGTGACCCGGAACAGATAGAGAGAATGGGGACAGACAGAGTAAATGGGGACAGACAGAGTGAATGAGGGCAGACAGAGTGAACGGGGACAGACAGGGTGAACAGGGACAGACAGAGTGAACGGGGGCAGACAGTTTGAACGGGGATAGACAGCGTGACTGGGGACAGACAGAGTGAACGGGGTCAAGATAGAGTGAACGGGGACAAACACTGTGAACAGGGGCAGACAACGTGAACGGGGGCAGACAGAGTGAACGGCGGCAGAGAGAGTGACCCAGAACAGACAGAGTGAACGGGGACAGACAGTGCAAATGGGGACAGACAGAGTGAATGAGGGCAGACAGTGTGAACGGGGACAGACAGAGTGAATGGGGACAGACAGAGTGAACGGGAACAAGACAGAGTGCACGGGGACAGAGTGAATGGGGACAGAGAGAGTGAACGAGAACAAGACAGAGTGAACGGGAACAGACAGAGTGAATGGGGACAGACAGAGTGAATGGGGACAGATAGACTGAACAGGGGCAAACAGAGTGAACTGGGGCAGACAGAGTGAACGGGGGCAGACAAAGTCAAGAGGGGCAGACAGAGTGAATGCGGGCAAGACAGTGTGAACGGGGACAGACAGAGTGAACGGGGGCAGACAGAGTGAACCGGGAAAACAGTGTGAACGTGGACAGACAGAGTGAACAGGGGCAAGACAGAGTGAACGGGGGCAGACAGAATGAATGGGGGCAGACAGTGTGAACGGGGTAGACAGAGTTAAAGGGGGCAGACTGACTGAACGGAGACAGAGTGAACAGTGACATACAGAGTGAACGGGAACAAGACAAAGTGAGCGGGGACAGACAGAGTAAACGGGGACAGACAGAGTGAACGGTGACAGACAGAGGGAACGTGGACAGTACTAAGTGAACCGGGGCAGTCCGAGTGAACGGGGGCAGACGGAATGAATGGGAGCAGACAGTGTGAACGGGGTCTGACAGAGTTAATGGGGTCAGACAGAGTGAACGGGGAGAGACAGAGTGAACGGGATCAAGACAGAGTGAACGGGGACAGACAGAGTAAACGGGGACAGAGAGAGTGAGCGGTGACAGACAGAGGGAATGGGGACAGTACAGAGTGAACGGGGACAGAGAGAGTGAATTGGGGCAGACAGATTGAATGGGGACAGACAGAGTGAACGGGGACAGACAGAGTGAATGGGGGCAGGACAGAGTGAACGGGGACAGAGTGAACGGGGGCAAGATAGAGTGAATGGGGACAGACAGAGTGAATGGGGACAGATAGAGTGAATGGGGACAGACAGAGTGAACGGGGACAAGACAGAGTGAATGGGGGCAAGACAGTGTGAACGGGGACAGACAGAGTGAACGGGGGCAAACAGAGTGAACGGGGACAGACAGAGTGAACGGAGGCAGACAGAGTGAACCGGGAAAACAGTGTGAACGTGGACAGACAGAGTGAACAGGGGCAAGACAGAGTGAACGGGGGCAGACAGAATGAATGGGGGCAGACAGTGTGAACGGGGTAGACGGAGTTAAAGGGGGCAGACTGACTGAACGGAGACAGAGTGAACAGTGACATACAGAGTGAACGGGAACAAGACAAAGTGAACGGGGATAGACAGAGTAAACGGGGACAGACAGAGTGAACGGTGACAGACAGAGGGAACGTGGACAGTACTAAGTGAACCGGGGCAGTCCGAGTGAACGGGGGCAGACGGAATGAATGGGAGCAGACAGTGTGAACGGGGTCTGACAGAGTTAATGGGGTCAGACAGAGTGAACGGGGAGAGACAGAGTGAACGGGATCAAGACAGAGTGAACGGGGACAGACAGAGTAAACGGGGACAGAGAGAGTGAGCGGTGACAGTACAGAGTGAACGGGGACAGACATAGTGAATCGGGGCAGACAAAGTGAATGGGGACAGACAAAATGAAAGTATACAGACAGAGTGAACAGGGACAGAGAGAGTGAACATGGGCAGACAGAGTGAACGGGGACAGACAGAGTGAATTGGGACTGACAGAGTGAATGGGGACGGACAGAATGAATGGGGGCAGACAGAGTGAACGGGGACAGACAGTGTGAACGGGAACAAGACAGTGTGAATGGGAACAAGATAGAGTGAACGAGGACAAACAGAGTGAACAGGGGCAGACAACGTGAACGGGGACAGACTGGGTGAATGGGGACAAATAGAATGAACAGGGGCAAACAGAGTGAACTGGGGCAGACAGAGTGAATGGAGACAGACAGAGTGAACGTGGACAGACAGAGTGAACGGGAACAAGACAAAGTGAATGGGGACAGAAAGAGTGAACGGTGACAGACAGAGGGACCGTGGACAGCACAGAGTGAATGGGGACAGACAGAGTGAATTGGGGCAGAGAGAGTGAATGGGGACAGACAGAGTGAACTGGGACAGACAGAGTGATTGGGGACAGAGAGAGTGAACGGGGACAGACAGAGTGAATGGGGGCAAACAGAGTGAACGGGGACAGACAGAGTGACCGGAGGCAGACAGAGTGAACCGGGAAAACAGTGTGAACGTGGACAGACAGAGTGAACAGGGGCAAGACAGAGTGAAAGGGGGCAAGATAGAGTGAATGGGGACAGACAGAGTGAATGGGGGCAGCCAGAGTGAACGGGGACAAGACAGATTGAACGGGGGCAAGATAGAGTGAACGGGGGCAGACTGGGTGAATGGGGACAGACAGAGTGAACGGCGGCAGACAGAGTGAACGGCAGCAGAGTAAGTGACCCGGAACAGACAGAGAGAATGGGGACAGACAGAGTAAATGGGGACAGACAGAGTGAATGAGGGCAGACAGAGTGAACGGGGACAGACAGAGTGAACGGGGACAGAAAGAGTGAATGGGGACAGACAGAGTGAATGGGGACAGACAGAGTGAATGGGAACAAGACAGAGTGCACGGGGACAGAGTGAATGGGGACAGAGAGAGTGAACGAGAAAAAGGCAGAGTGAATGGGAACAGACAGAGTGAATGGGGGCAGACAGAGTGAATGGGGACAGATAGACTGAACAGGGGCAAACAGAGTGAACGGGGACAGACAGAGTGAACGGGGGCAGACAGAGTGAAAGGGGACAGACAGAGTGAACGGGGGCAGACAGAGTGAACGGGGACAGACAGAGTGAACGGGGACAAGACAGAGTGAACGGGGGCAGACAGAGTGAACGGGGACAAGATAGAGTGAACGGGGGCAAGACAGAGTGAACAGGGACAAGACAGAGTAAACGCGGAGAGACAGAGTGAACGGGGTCAAGACAGAGTGAACGGGGACAAGACTGAGTGAACGGGGACAGACAGAGTGAACGGGGGCAAGACAGAGAGAACGGAGGCAGTACAGAGTGAACGCGGACAAGATAGAGTGAACGGGGGCAAGACAGAGTGAACGGGCACAGACAGAGTGAACGGGGGCTAGACAGAGAGAACGGGGGCAAGACAGATTGAACGGGGACAAAACAGAGTGAACGGGGGCAAGATAGAGTGAACGTGGGCAGACAGAGTGACCGGGGACATACAGAGTGACCGGGGACATACAGAGTGACCGGGGGCAGCCAGAGTGACCGGGGACAGACAGAGTGAACGGGGACAGACAGTGTGAACGGGGACAGACAGAGTGAACGGCGACAAGACAGAGTGAACGGGGACAGACTGATTGAACCGGGGGCAAGATGGAGTGAACGGGGACAGACAGAGTGAAAGGGGGCAGACAGATTGAACAGGGGCAGACAGAGTGAACGGGGGCAGACAGAGTGAACGGGGGCAGACAAAGTGAACAGGGACAGACAGAGTGAACGGGGGCAGACAGATTGAATGGGGGCAGAAAAGTGCACAGGGGCAGACATAGTGAATGGTGGCAAGATAGAGTGAACGTGGACAGACAGAGTGAATAGGGACATAGAGTGAACGCAGGCAATACTGAGTGAATGAGGACAGACAGAGTGAACAGGGAAAGACAGTGTGAACTGGGGCAGAGTGAATGGGGACAGACAGAGTGAATGGGGACAGACAGAGTGAATAGGGACAGACAGAGTGACTGGGGACCAAGAGTATCCGGGGACAGACAGATTGAACTGGGGGCAAGATAAAGTGAACGGGGACAGACAGAATAAATTGGGGCCGGCAGAGTGAACAGGGACAGACAGAATGAATAAGGCCAGACAGAGTAAATGGGGACTGACAGATTGAACAGGGGCAAACAGTGTGAATGGGAGCAGACAGAGTGACCGGGGACAGTACAGAGTGAACGGGGACAGACAGAGTGAACGGGGGCAGACAGAATGAATGGGGGCAGAGAGTGTGAGTGGAGTCAGACAGAGTTAAAGGGGGCAGACAGAGTGAACGGAGTCAGACAGAGTGAACGCGGACAGACAGACTGAACGGGAACAAGACAAAGTGAACGGGGACTGACAGAGTAAACGGGGACAGACAGAATGAGCGGTGACAGACAGAGGGAACGTGGACAGTACTGAGTGAACGGGGGCAGACAGAGTGAACGGGGGCAGATGGAATGAATGGGAGCAGACAGAGTGTCCGGGGACAGACAGAGGGAACGTGGACAGTACAGAGTGAACGGGGACAGACAGAGTGAATTGGGGCAGACAGAGTGAATGGGGACTGACAGAGTGAACGGGGACAGACAGAGTGAATTTTTGCAGACAGGGTGAATGGGGGCAGACAGAATGAAAGAGGACAGACATAGTGAACGGGGACAGAGAGAGTGAACATGGGCAGACAGAGTGAATTGGGGCAGAAAGAATGAACGGCGACAGCGAGAGTGACCCGGAACAGATAGAGAGAATGGGGACAGACAGAGTAAATGGGGACAGACAGAGTGAATGAGGGCAGACAGAGTGAACGGGGACAGACAGGGTGAACAGGGACAGACAGAGTGAACGGGGGCAGACAGTTTGAACGGGGATAGACAGCGTGACTGGGGACAGACAGAGTGAACGGGGTCAAGATAGAGTGAACGGGGACAAACACTGTGAACAGGGGCAGACAACGTGAACGGGGGCAGACAGAGTGAACGGCGGCAGAGAGAGTGACCCAGAACAGACAGAGTGAACGGGGACAGACAGTGCAAATGGGGACAGACAGAGTGAATGAGGGCAGACAGTGTGAACGGGGACAGACAGAGTGAATGGGGACAGACAGAGTGAACGGGAACAAGACAGAGTGCACGGGGACAGAGTGAATGGGGACAGAGAGAGTGAACGAGAACAAGACAGAGTGAACGGGAACAGACAGAGTGAATGGGGACAGACAGAGTGAATGGGGACAGATAGACTGAACAGGGGCAAACAGAGTGAACTGGGGCAGACAGAGTGAACGGGGGCAGACAAAGTCAAGAGGGGCAGACAGAGTGAATGCGGGCAAGACAGTGTGAACGGGGACAGACAGAGTGAACGGGGGCAGACAGAGTGAACCGGGAAAACAGTGTGAACGTGGACAGACAGAGTGAACAGGGGCAAGACAGAGTGAACGGGGGCAGACAGAATGAATGGGGGCAGACAGTGTGAACGGGGTAGACAGAGTTAAAGGGGGCAGACTGACTGAACGGAGACAGAGTGAACAGTGACATACAGAGTGAACGGGAACAAGACAAAGTGAGCGGGGACAGACAGAGTAAACGGGGACAGACAGAGTGAACGGTGACAGACAGAGGGAACGTGGACAGTACTAAGTGAACCGGGGCAGTCCGAGTGAACGGGGGCAGACGGAATGAATGGGAGCAGACAGTGTGAACGGGGTCTGACAGAGTTAATGGGGTCAGACAGAGTGAACGGGGAGAGACAGAGTGAACGGGATCAAGACAGAGTGAACGGGGACAGACAGAGTAAACGGGGACAGAGAGAGTGAGCGGTGACAGACAGAGGGAATGGGGACAGTACAGAGTGAACGGGGACAGAGAGAGTGAATTGGGGCAGACAGATTGAATGGGGACAGACAGAGTGAACGGGGACAGACAGAGTGAATGGGGGCAGGACAGAGTGAACGGGGACAGAGTGAACGGGGGCAAGATAGAGTGAATGGGGACAGACAGAGTGAATGGGGACAGATAGAGTGAATGGGGACAGACAGAGTGAACGGGGACAAGACAGAGTGAATGGGGGCAAGACAGTGTGAACGGGGACAGACAGAGTGAACGGGGGCAAACAGAGTGAACGGGGACAGACAGAGTGAACGGAGGCAGACAGAGTGAACCGGGAAAACAGTGTGAACGTGGACAGACAGAGTGAACAGGGGCAAGACAGAGTGAACGGGGGCAGACAGAATGAATGGGGGCAGACAGTGTGAACGGGGTAGACGGAGTTAAAGGGGGCAGACTGACTGAACGGAGACAGAGTGAACAGTGACATACAGAGTGAACGGGAACAAGACAAAGTGAACGGGGATAGACAGAGTAAACGGGGACAGACAGAGTGAACGGTGACAGACAGAGGGAACGTGGACAGTACTAAGTGAACCGGGGCAGTCCGAGTGAACGGGGGCAGACGGAATGAATGGGAGCAGACAGTGTGAACGGGGTCTGACAGAGTTAATGGGGTCAGACAGAGTGAACGGGGAGAGACAGAGTGAACGGGATCAAGACAGAGTGAACGGGGACAGACAGAGTAAACGGGGACAGAGAGAGTGAGCGGTGACAGACAGAGGGAATGGGGACAGTACAGAGTGAACGGGGACAGACAGAGTGAATTGGGGCAGACAGATTGAATGGGGACAGACAGAGTGAACGGGGACAGACAGAGTGAATGGGGGCAGGACAGAGTGAACGGGGACAGAGTGAACGGGGGCAAGATAGAGTGAATGGGGACAGACAGAGTTAATGGGGACAGATAGAGTGAATGGGGACAGACAGAGTGAACGGGGACAAGACAGAGTGAACGGGGGCAGACTGGGTGAATGGGGACAGACAGAGTGAACGGCGGCAGACAGAGTGAATGGCAGCAGAGTGAGTGACCCGGAACAGACAGAGAGAATGGGGACAGACAGAGTAAATGGCGACAGACAGAGTGAATGAGGGCAGACAGAGTGAATGGGGACAGACAGAGTGAACTGGGACAGACAGAGTGAATGGGGGCAGACAGAGTGAATGGGAACAAGACAGAGTGCACGGGGACAGAGTGAATGTGGACAGAGAGAGTGAACGAGAAAAAGGCAGAGTGAACGGGAACAGACAGAGTGAATGGGGGCAGACAAAGTGAATGGGGACAGATAGACTGAACAGGGGCAAACAGAGTGAACGGGGACAGACAGAGTGAACGGGGGCAGACAGAGTGAAAGGGGACAGACAGAGTGAATGGGGGCAGACAGAGTGAAAGGGGACAGACAGTTTGAACGGAGACAGACAGTGTGACTGGGGACAGACAGAGTGAACAGGGTCAAGATAGATTGAACGGGGACAAACAATGTGAACAGGGGCAGAGAACGTGAACGGGGGCAGACAGAGTGAACGGCGGCAGAGAGAGTGACCCAGAACAGACAGAGTGAATGGGGACAGACAGTCTAAATGGGGACAGACAGAGTGAATGAGGGCAGAAAGAGTGAACGGGGACAGACAGAGTGAACGGGAACAAGACAGAGTGCACGGGGACAGAGTGAATAGGGACAGAGAGAGTGAACGAGAACAAGACAGAGTGAATGGGAACAGACAGAGTGAATGGGGGCAGACAGAGTGAATGGGGACAGATAGACTGAACAGGGGAAAACAGAGTGAACTGGGGCAGACAGAGTGAACGGGGGCAGACAGAGTGACCGGGGGCAGACAAAGTCAACAGGGGCAGACCGAGTGAATGTGGGCAAGACAGTGTGAACTGGGACAGACAGTGTGAACAGGGACAGACAGAGTGAAAGGGGACAGACAGTTTGTACGGGGACAGACAATGTGACTGGGGACAGACAGAGTGAACAGGGTCAAGATAGATTGAACGGGGACAAACAATGTGAACAGGGGCAGAGAACGTGAACGGGGGCAGACAGAGTGAACGGCGGCAGAGAGAGTGACCCAGAACAGACAGAGTGAATGGGGACAGACAGTCTAAATGGGGACAGACAGAGTGACCGGAGGCAGACAGAGTGAACCGGGAAAACAGTGTGAACGTGGACAGACAGAGTGAACGGGGACAAGACAGTGTGAACGGGGGCAAGACAGATTAAACGGGGGCAGTACAGAGTGAATGGGGACAAGACAGAGTGAACGGGGGCAAGACAGAGTGTATGGAGGAAAGATAGAGTGAACGGGGGCAAGACAGAGTGAACGGGGTCAGACAGAATTAATGGGGGCAGACAGAGTGAACGGAGACAGACAGAGTGAACGGGGACAGACAGAGTGAATGGGAACAGACAGAGTGAGCGGTGACAGACAGAGGGTACGTGGACAGTACTGAGTGAACGGGGGCAGACGGAATGAATGGGAGCAGACAGTGTGAACGGGGTCAGACAGAGTTAACGGGGACAGACAGGGTGAATGGGGGCAGACAGAGTGAAAGGGGACAGACAGTTTGTACGGGGACAGACAATGTGACTGGGGACAGACAGAGTGAACAGGGTCAAGATAGATTGAACGGGGACAAACAATGTGAACAGGGGCAGAGAACGTGAACGGGGGCAGACAGAGTGAACGGCGGCAGAGAGAGTGACCCAGAACAGACAGAGTGAATGGGGACAGACAGTCTAAATGGGGACAGACAGAGTGACCGGAGGCAGACAGAGTGAACCGGGAAAACAGTGTGAACGTGGACAGACAGAGTGAACGGGGACAAGACAGTGTGAACGGGGGCAAGACAGATTAAACGGGGGCAGTACAGAGTGAATGGGGACAAGACAGAGTGAACGGGGGCAAGACAGAGTGTATGGAGGAAAGATAGAGTGAACGGGGGCAAGACAGAGTGAACGGGGTCAGACAGAATTAATGGGGGCAGACAGAGTGAACGGAGACAGACAGAGTGAACGGGGACAGACAGAGTGAATGGGAACAGACAGAGTGAGCGGTGACAGACAGAGGGTACGTGGACAGTACTGAGTGAACGGGGGCAGACGGAATGAATGGGAGCAGACAGTGTGAACGGGGTCAGACAGAGTTAACGGGGACAGACAGGGTGAATGGGGGCAGACAGAGTGAAAGGGGACAGATAGTTTGTACGGGGACAGACAATGTGACTGGGGACAGACATAGATTGAACGGGGACAAACAGAGTGAACAGGGGCAGACAGAGTGAACGGGGGCAGACAGAGTGAACGGCGGCAGAGTGAGTGACCCAGAACAGACAGAGTGAATGGGGACAGACAGTGTAAATGGGGACAGACAGAGTGACCGGAGGCAGACAGAGTGAACCGGGAAAACAGTGTGAACGTGGACAGACAGAGTGAACGGGGACAAGACAGTGTGAACGGGGGCAAGACAGATTAAACGGGGGCAGTACAGAGTGAATGGGGACAAGACAGAGTGAACGGGGGCAAGACAGAGTGTATGGAGGAAAGATAGAGTGAACGGGGGCAAGACAGAGTGAACGGGGTCAGACAGAATTAATGGGGGCAGACAGAGTGAACGGAGACAGACAGAGTGAACGGGGACAGACAGAGTGAATGGGAACAGACAGAGTGAGCGGTGACAGACAGAGGGTACGTGGACAGTACTGAGTGAACGGGGGCAGACGGAATGAATGGGAGCAGACAGTGTGAACGGGGTCAGACAGAGTTAACGGGGACAGACAGGGTGAATGGGGGCAGACAGAGTGAAAGGGGACAGATAGTTTGTACGGGGACAGACAATGTGACTGGGGACAGACATAGATTGAACGGGGACAAACAGAGTGAACAGGGGCAGACAGAGTGAACGGGGGCAGACAGAGTGAACGGCGGCAGAGTGAGTGACCCAGAACAGACAGAGTGAATGGGGACAGACAGTGTAAATGGGGACAGACAGAGTGACCGGAGGCAGACAGAGTGAACCGGGAAAACAGTGTGAACGTGGACAGACAGAGTGAACGGGGACAAGACAGTGTGAACGGGGGCAAGACAGATTAAACGGGGGCAGTACAGAGTGAATGGGGACAAGACAGAGTGAACGGGGGCAAGACAGAGTGTATGGAGGAAAGATAGAGTGAACGGGGGCAAGACAGAGTGAACGGGGTCAGACAGAATTAATGGGGGCAGACAGAGTGAACGGAGACAGACAGAGTGAACGGGGACAGACAGAGTGAATGGGAACAGACAGAGTGAGCGGTGACAGACAGAGGGTACGTGGACAGTACTGAGTGAACGGGGGCAGACGGAATGAATGGGAGCAGACAGTGTGAACGGGGTCAGACAGAGTTAACGGGGACAGACAGGGTGAATGGGGGCAGACAGAGTGAAAGGGGACAGATAGTTTGTACGGGGACAGACAATGTGACTGGGGACAGACATAGATTGAACGGGGACAAACAGAGTGAACAGGGGCAGACAGAGTGAACGGGGGCAGACAGAGTGAACGGCGGCAGAGTGAGTGACCCAGAACAGACAGAGTGAATGGGGACAGACAGTGTAAATGGGGACAGACAGAGTGAATGAGGGCAGAAAGAGTGAACGGGGACAGACAGAGTGAATGGGGACAGACAGAGTGAACGGGAACAAGACAGAGTGCACGGGGACAGAGTGAATGGGGACAGAGAGAGTGAACGAGAACAAGACAGAGTGAACGGGAACAGACAGAATGAATGGCGGCAGACAGAGTGAATGGGGACAGATAGACTGAACAGGGGCAAACAGAGTGAACTGGGGCAGACAGAGTGAACGGGGGCAGACAAAGTCAACAGGGGCAGACAGAGTGAATGTGGGCAGGACAGTGTGAACTGGGACAGAAAGTGTGAACAGGGACAGACAGAGTGAATGAGGACAGACAGAGTGAATGGGGGCAAACAGAGTGAACGGGGACAGACAGGGTGTACGGGGACAAGACAGTGTGAACAGGGGCAAGACAGAGTGAACGGGGGCAGACAGAATGAATGGGGGCAGACAGTGTGAATGGGGACAGATAGAGTGAATGGGGACAGACAGAGTGAACGGGGACAAGACAGAGTGAACGGGGGCAGACTGGGTGAATGGGGACAGACAGAGTGAACGGCGGCAGACAGAGTGAACGGCGGCAGAGTGAGTGACCCGGAACAGACAGAGAGAATGGGGACAGACAGAGTAAATGGCGACAGACAGAGTGAATGAGGGCAGACAGAGTGAATGGGGACAGACAGAGTGAACTGGGACAGACAGAGTGAATGGGGGCAGACAGAGTGAACGGGGACAGACAGAGTGAATGGGGACAGACAGAGTGAATGGGAACAAGACAGAGTGCACGGGGACAGAGTGAATGTGGACAGAGAGAGTGAACGAGAAAAAGGCAGAGTGAACGGGAACAGACAGAGTGAATGGGGGCAGACAAAGTGAATGGGGACAGATAGACTGAACAGGGGCAAACAGAGTGAACGGGGACAGACAGAGTGAACGGGGGCAGACAGAGTGAAAGGGGACAGACAGAGTGAATGGGGGCAGACAGAGTGAAAGGGGACAGACAGTTTGAACGGAGACAGACAGTGTGACTGGGGACAGACAGAGTGAACAGGGTCAAGATAGATTGAACGGGGACAAACAATGTGAACAGGGGCAGAGAACGTGAACGGGGGCAGACAGAGTGAACGGCGGCAGAGAGAGTGACCCAGAACAGACAGAGTGAATGGGGACAGACAGTCTAAATGGGGACAGACAGAGTGAATGAGGGCAGAAAGAGTGAACGGGGACAGACAGAGTGAACGGGAACAAGACAGAGTGCACGGGGACAGAGTGAATAGGGACAGAGAGAGTGAACGAGAACAAGACAGAGTGAATGGGAACAGACAGAGTGAATGGGGACAGACAGAGTGAACGGGGACAAGACAGAGTGAACGGGGGCAGACTGGGTGAATGGGGACAGACAGAGTGAACGGCGGCAGACAGAGTGAATGGCAGCAGAGTGAGTGACCCGGAACAGACAGAGAGAATGGGGACAGACAGAGTAAATGGCGACAGACAGAGTGAATGAGGGCAGACAGAGTGAATGGGGACAGACAGAGTGAACTGGGACAGACAGAGTGAATGGGGGCAGACAGAGTGAATGGGAACAAGACAGAGTGCACGGGGACAGAGTGAATGTGGACAGAGAGAGTGAACGAGAAAAAGGCAGAGTGAACGGGAACAGACAGAGTGAATGGGGGCAGACAAAGTGAATGGGGACAGATAGACTGAACAGGGGCAAACAGAGTGAACGGGGACAGACAGAGTGAACGGGGGCAGACAGAGTGAAAGGGGACAGACAGAGTGAATGGGGGCAGACAGAGTGAAAGGGGACAGACAGTTTGAACGGAGACAGACAGTGTGACTGGGGACAGACAGAGTGAACAGGGTCAAGATAGATTGAACGGGGACAAACAATGTGAACAGGGGCAGAGAACGTGAACGGGGGCAGACAGAGTGAACGGCGGCAGAGAGAGTGACCCAGAACAGACAGAGTGAATGGGGACAGACAGTCTAAATGGGGACAGACAGAGTGAATGAGGGCAGAAAGAGTGAACGGGGACAGACAGAGTGAACGGGAACAAGACAGAGTGCACGGGGACAGAGTGAATAGGGACAGAGAGAGTGAACGAGAACAAGACAGAGTGAATGGGAACAGACAGAGTGAATGGGGGCAGACAGAGTGAATGGGGACAGATAGACTGAACAGGGGAAAACAGAGTGAACTGGGGCAGACAGAGTGAACGGGGGCAGACAGAGTGACCGGGGGCAGACAAAGTCAACAGGGGCAGACCGAGTGAATGTGGGCAAGACAGTGTGAACTGGGACAGACAGTGTGAACAGGGACAGACAGAGTGAAAGGGGACAGACAGTTTGTACGGGGACAGACAATGTGACTGGGGACAGACAGAGTGAACAGGGTCAAGATAGATTGAACGGGGACAAACAATGTGAACAGGGGCAGAGAACGTGAACGGGGGCAGACAGAGTGAACGGCGGCAGAGAGAGTGACCCAGAACAGACAGAGTGAATGGGGACAGACAGTCTAAATGGGGACAGACAGAGTGACCGGAGGCAGACAGAGTGAACCGGGAAAACAGTGTGAACGTGGACAGACAGAGTGAACGGGGACAAGACAGTGTGAACGGGGGCAAGACAGATTAAACGGGGGCAGTACAGAGTGAATGGGGACAAGACAGAGTGAACGGGGGCAAGACAGAGTGTATGGAGGAAAGATAGAGTGAACGGGGGCAAGACAGAGTGAACGGGGTCAGACAGAATTAATGGGGGCAGACAGAGTGAACGGAGACAGACAGAGTGAACGGGGACAGACAGAGTGAATGGGAACAGACAGAGTGAGCGGTGACAGACAGAGGGTACGTGGACAGTACTGAGTGAACGGGGGCAGACGGAATGAATGGGAGCAGACAGTGTGAACGGGGTCAGACAGAGTTAACGGGGACAGACAGGGTGAATGGGGGCAGACAGAGTGAAAGGGGACAGACAGTTTGTACGGGGACAGACAATGTGACTGGGGACAGACAGAGTGAACAGGGTCAAGATAGATTGAACGGGGACAAACAATGTGAACAGGGGCAGAGAACGTGAACGGGGGCAGACAGAGTGAACGGCGGCAGAGAGAGTGACCCAGAACAGACAGAGTGAATGGGGACAGACAGTCTAAATGGGGACAGACAGAGTGACCGGAGGCAGACAGAGTGAACCGGGAAAACAGTGTGAACGTGGACAGACAGAGTGAACGGGGACAAGACAGTGTGAACGGGGGCAAGACAGATTAAACGGGGGCAGTACAGAGTGAATGGGGACAAGACAGAGTGAACGGGGGCAAGACAGAGTGTATGGAGGAAAGATAGAGTGAACGGGGGCAAGACAGAGTGAACGGGGTCAGACAGAATTAATGGGGGCAGACAGAGTGAACGGAGACAGACAGAGTGAACGGGGACAGACAGAGTGAATGGGAACAGACAGAGTGAGCGGTGACAGACAGAGGGTACGTGGACAGTACTGAGTGAACGGGGGCAGACGGAATGAATGGGAGCAGACAGTGTGAACGGGGTCAGACAGAGTTAACGGGGACAGACAGGGTGAATGGGGGCAGACAGAGTGAAAGGGGACAGATAGTTTGTACGGGGACAGACAATGTGACTGGGGACAGACATAGATTGAACGGGGACAAACAGAGTGAACAGGGGCAGACAGAGTGAACGGGGGCAGACAGAGTGAACGGCGGCAGAGAGAGTGACCCAGAACAGACAGAGTGAATGGGGACAGACAGTGTAAATGGGGACAGACAGAGTGACCGGAGGCAGACAGAGTGAACCGGGAAAACAGTGTGAACGTGGACAGACAGAGTGAACGGGGACAAGACAGTGTGAACGGGGGCAAGACAGATTAAACGGGGGCAGTACAGAGTGAATGGGGACAAGACAGAGTGAACGGGGGCAAGACAGAGTGTATGGAGGAAAGATAGAGTGAACGGGGGCAAGACAGAGTGAACGGGGTCAGACAGAATTAATGGGGGCAGACAGAGTGAACGGAGACAGACAGAGTGAACGGGGACAGACAGAGTGAATGGGAACAGACAGAGTGAGCGGTGACAGACAGAGGGTACGTGGACAGTACTGAGTGAACGGGGGCAGACGGAATGAATGGGAGCAGACAGTGTGAACGGGGTCAGACAGAGTTAACGGGGACAGACAGGGTGAATGGGGGCAGACAGAGTGAAAGGGGACAGACAGTTTGTACGGGGACAGACAATGTGACTGGGGACAGACAGAGTGAACAGGGTCAAGATAGATTGAACGGGGACAAACAATGTGAACAGGGGCAGAGAACGTGAACGGGGGCAGACAGAGTGAACGGCGGCAGAGAGAGTGACCCAGAACAGACAGAGTGAATGGGGACAGACAGTCTAAATGGGGACAGACAGAGTGACCGGAGGCAGACAGAGTGAACCGGGAAAACAGTGTGAACGTGGACAGACAGAGTGAACAGGGACAAGACAGTGTGAACGGGGGCAAGACAGATTAAACGGGGGCAGTACAGAGTGAATGGGGACAAGACAGAGTGAACGGGGGCAAGACAGAGTGTATGGAGGAAAGATAGAGTGAACGGGGGCAAGACAGAGTGAACGGGGTCAGACAGAATTAATGGGGGCAGACAGAGTGAACGGAGACAGACAGAGTGAACGGGGACAGACAGAGTGAATGGGAACAGACAGAGTGAGCGGTGACAGACAGAGGGTACGTGGACAGTACTGAGTGAACGGGGGCAGACGGAATGAATGGGAGCAGACAGTGTGAACGGGGTCAGACAGAGTTAACGGGGACAGACAGGGTGAATGGGGGCAGACAGAGTGAAAGGGGACAGATAGTTTGTACGGGGACAGACAATGTGACTGGGGACAGACATAGATTGAACGGGGACAAACAGAGTGAACAGGGGCAGACAGAGTGAACGGGGGCAGACAGAGTGAACGGCGGCAGAGTGAGTGACCCAGAACAGACAGAGTGAATGGGGACAGACAGTGTAAATGGGGACAGACAGAGTGAATGAGGGCAGAAAGAGTGAACGGGGACAGACAGAGTGAATGGGGACAGACAGAGTGAACGGGAACAAGACAGAGTGCACGGGGACAGAGTGAATGGGGACAGAGAGAGTGAACGAGAACAAGACAGAGTGAACGGGAACAGACAGAATGAATGGCGGCAGACAGAGTGAATGGGGACAGATAGACTGAACAGGGGCAAACAGAGTGAACTGGGGCAGACAGAGTGAACGGGGGCAGACAAAGTCAACAGGGGCAGACAGAGTGAATGTGGGCAGGACAGTGTGAACTGGGACAGAAAGTGTGAACAGGGACAGACAGAGTGAATGAGGACAGACAGAGTGAATGGGGGCAAACAGAGTGAACGGGGACAGACAGGGTGTACGGGGACAAGACAGTGTGAACAGGGGCAAGACAGAGTGAACGGGGGCAGACAGAATGAATGGGGGCAGACAGTGTGAATGGGGACAGATAGAGTGAATGGGGACAGACAGAGTGAACGGGGACAAGACAGAGTGAACGGGGGCAGACTGGGTGAATGGGGACAGACAGAGTGAACGGCGGCAGACAGAGTGAACGGCAGCAGAGTGAGTGACCCGGAACAGACAGAGAGAATGGGGACAGACAGAGTAAATGGCGACAGACAGGGTGAATGAGGGCAGACAGAGTGAATGGGGACAGACAGAGTGAACTGGGACAGACAGAGTGAATGGGGGCAGACAGAGTGAACGGGGACAGACAGAGTGAATGGGGACAGACAGAGTGAATGGGAACAAGACAGAGTGCACGGGGACAGAGTGAATGTGGACAGAGAGAGTGAACGAGAAAAAGGCAGAGTGAACGGGAACAGACAGAGTGAATGGGGGCAGACAAAGTGAATGGGGACAGATAGACTGAACAGGGGCAAACAGAGTGAACGGGGACAGACAGAGTGAACGGGGGCAGACAGAGTGAAAGGGGACAGACAGAGTGAATGGGGGCAGACAGAGTGAAAGGGGACAGACAGTTTGAACGGAGACAGACAGTGTGACTGGGGACAGACAGAGTGAACAGGGTCAAGATAGATTGAACGGGGACAAACAATGTGAACAGGGGCAGAGAACGTGAACGGGGGCAGACAGAGTGAACGGCGGCAGAGAGAGTGACCCAGAACAGACAGAGTGAATGGGGACAGACAGTCTAAATGGGGACAGACAGAGTGAATGAGGGCAGAAAGAGTGAACGGGGACAGACAGAGTGAACGGGAACAAGACAGAGTGCACGGGGACAGAGTGAATAGGGACAGAGAGAGTGAACGAGAACAAGACAGAGTGAATGGGAACAGACAGAGTGAATGGGGGCAGACAGAGTGAATGGGGACAGATAGACTGAACAGGGGAAAACAGAGTGAACTGGGGCAGACAGAGTGAACGGGGGCAGACAGAGTGACCGGGGGCAGACAAAGTCAACAGGGGCAGACCGAGTGAATGTGGGCAAGACAGTGTGAACTGGGACAGACAGTGTGAACAGGGACAGACAGAGTGAAAGGGGACAGACAGTTTGTACGGGGACAGACAATGTGACTGGGGACAGACAGAGTGAACAGGGTCAAGATAGATTGAACGGGGACAAACAATGTGAACAGGGGCAGAGAACGTGAACGGGGGCAGACAGAGTGAACGGCGGCAGAGAGAGTGACCCAGAACAGACAGAGTGAATGGGGACAGACAGTCTAAATGGGGACAGACAGAGTGACCGGAGGCAGACAGAGTGAACCGGGAAAACAGTGTGAACGTGGACAGACAGAGTGAACGGGGACAAGACAGTGTGAACGGGGGCAAGACAGATTAAACGGGGGCAGTACAGAGTGAATGGGGACAAGACAGAGTGAACGGGGGCAAGACAGAGTGTATGGAGGAAAGATAGAGTGAACGGGGGCAAGACAGAGTGAACGGGGTCAGACAGAATTAATGGGGGCAGACAGAGTGAACGGAGACAGACAGAGTGAACGGGGACAGACAGAGTGAATGGGAACAGACAGAGTGAGCGGTGACAGACAGAGGGTACGTGGACAGTACTGAGTGAACGGGGGCAGACGGAATGAATGGGAGCAGACAGTGTGAACGGGGTCAGACAGAGTTAACGGGGACAGACAGGGTGAATGGGGGCAGACAGAGTGAAAGGGGACAGACAGTTTGTACGGGGACAGACAATGTGACTGGGGACAGACATAGATTGAACGGGGGCAAACAGAGTGAACAGGGGCAGACAGAGTGAACGGGGGCAGACAGAGTGAACGGCGGCAGAGAGAGTGACCCAGAACAGACAGAGTGAATGGGGACAGACAGTGTAAATGGGGACAGACAGAGTGAATGAGAGCAGAAAGAGTGAACGGGGACAGACAGAGTGAATGGGGACAGACAGAGTGAACGGGAACAAGACAGAGTGCACGGGGACAGAGTGAATGGGGACAGAGAGAGTGAACGAGAACAAGACAGAGTGAACGGGAACAGACAGAATGAATGGCGGCAGACAGAGTGAATGGGGACAGATAGACTGAACAGGGGCAAGACAGAGTGAACTGGGGCAGACAGAGTGAACGGGGGCAGACAAAGTCAACAGGGGCAGACAGAGTGAATGTGGGCAGGACAGTGTGAACTGGGACAGAAAGTGTGAACAGGGACAGACAGAGTGAATGAGGACAGACAGAGTGAATGGGGGCAAACAGAGTGAACGGGGACAGACAGGGTGTACGGGGACAAGACAGTGTGAACAGGGGCAAGACAGAGTGAACGGGGGCAGACAGAATGAATGGGGGCAGACAGTGTGAACGGGGTAGACAGAGTTAAAGGGGGCAGACAGACTGAACGGAGACAGACAGAGTGAATGGGAACAAGACAAAGTGAACGGGGACAGACAGAGTAAACAGGAACAGACAGAGTGAACGGTGACAGACAGAGGGAACGTGGACAGTACTAAGCGAACCGGGGCAGACCGAGTGAACGGGGGCAGAAGGAATGAACGGGGACAGACAGTGTGAACGGGGACAGACAGAGTGAACGGGATCAAGACAGAGTGAACGGGGACAGAAAGAGTGAGCGGTGACAGTCAGAGGGAACGGGGATAGTACAGAGTGAATGGGGACAGACAGAGTGAATTGGGGCAGACAGAGTGAATTGAGACAGAGAGAGTGAACGGGGACAGACAGAGTGAATGGGGACAGACAGAGTGAATGGGGGCAAGATAGTTTGAATGGGGACAGACAGAGTGAATGGGGGCAGACAGAGTGAACGGGGACAAGACAGAGTGAACGGGGGCAAGATAGAGTTAATGGGGGCAGACTGGGTGAATGGAGACAGACAGAGTGAACGGCGGCAGACAGAGTGAACGGCAGCAGAGTGAGTGACGCGGAACAGACAGAGAGAATGGGGACAGACAGAGAGAATGGGGACAGACAGAGTGAATGAGGGCAGACAGAGTGAATGGGGACAGACAGAGTGAATGGGGACAGACAGAGTGAACGGGGACAGACAGAGTGAACGGGGACAGACAGAGTGAATGGGGACAGACAGAGTGAATGGGGGCAGACAGAGTGAAAGGGGACAGACAGTTTGAACGGAGACAGACAGTGTGACTGGGGACAGACAGAGTGAACAGGGTCAAGATAGATTGAACGGGGACAAACAATGTGAACAGGGGCAGAGAACGTGAACGGGGGCAGACAGAGTGAACGGCGGCAGAGAGAGTGACCCAGAACAGACAGAGTGAATGGGGACAGACAGTCTAAATGGGGACAGACAGAGTGAATGAGGGCAGAAAGAGTGAACGGGGACAGACAGAGTGAACGGGAACAAGACAGAGTGCACAGGGACAGAGTGAATAGGGACAGAGAGAGTGAACGAGAACAAGACAGAGTGAATGGGAACAGACAGAGTGAATGGGGGCAGACAGAGTGAATGGGGACAGATAGACTGAACAGGGGCAAACAGAGTGAACTGGGGCAGACAGAGTGAACGGGGGCAGACAAAGTCAACAGGGGTAGACCGAGTGAATGTGGGCAAGACAGTGTGAACTGGGACAGACAGTGTGAACAGGGACAGACAGAGTGAATGGGGACAGACAGAGTGAACGGGGGCAAACAGAGTGAACGGGGACAGACAGAGTGACCGGAGGCAGACAGAGTGAACCGGGAAAACAGTGTGAACATGGACAGACAGAGTGAACGGGGACAAGACAGTGTGAACAGGGGCAAGACAGAGTGAACGGGGCAAGACAGAGTGAACGGAGAAGGACAGAGTGAACGGGGACAAACAGAGTGAACAGGGACAAGACAGAGTGAACGGGGGCAGACAGAACGAACGGGGACAAGGCAGAGTGAACGGTGGCAAGACAAAGTGAACAGGGGCAAGACAGAGTGAACTGGCACAGACAGAGTGAACGGGGGCAAGACAGATTAAACGGGGGCAGTACAGAGTGAATGGCACAAGACAGAGTGAACGGGAACAAGACAGAGTGCACAGGGACAGAGTGAATAGGGACAGAGAGAGTGAACGAGAACAAGGCAGAGTGAATGGGAACAGACAGAGTGAATGGGGGCAGACAGAGTGAATGGGGACAGATAGACTGAACAGGGACAGACAGAGTGAATGGGGACAGACAGAGTGAATGGAGGAAAGATAGAGTGAACGGCGGCAAGACAGAGTGAACGGGGTCAGACAGAATTAATGGGGGCAGACAGAGTAAACGGAGACAGACAGAGTGAAGGGGGACAGACATAGTGAATGGGAACAAGACAAAGTGAGCGGGGACAGACAGAGTAAACAGGAACAGACAGAGTGAGCGGTGACAGACAGAGGGAACGTGGACAGTACTGAGTGAACGGGGGCAGACGGAATGAATGGGAGCAGATAGTGTGAACAGGGTCAGACAGAGTTAACGGGGACAGACAGGGTGAACGGGGGCAGACAGAGTGAAAGGGGACAGACAGTTTGAACGGGGACAGTCAATGTGACTGGGGACAGGCAGAGTGAACAGGGTCAAGATAGATTGAATGGGGACAAACAATTTGAACAGGGGCAGAGAACGTGAACGGGGGCAGACAGAGTGAACGGAGGCAGAGAGAGTGACCCAGAACAGACAGAGTGAATGGGGACAGACAGTGTAAATGGGGACAGACAGAGTGAATGAGGGCAGACAGTGTGAACGGGGACAGACAGAGTGAACGGGAACAGACAGAATGAATGGGGGCAGACAGAGTGAATGGGGACAGATAGACTGAACAGGGGCAAACAGAGTGAACTGGGGCAGACAGAGTGAACGGGGGCAGACAAAGTCAACAGGGACAGACAGAGTGAATGTGGGCAGGACAGTATGAACAGGGACAGACAGTGTGAACAGGGACAGACAGAGTGAACGGGGACAGACAGTGTGAACTGGGGCAGACAGAGTGAACGGGGAAAGACAGAGTGAATGGGGACAGACAGAGTGAATTGGGGCAGGCAGAGTGAACGGGGACAGACAGAATGAATAAGGCCAGACAGAGTGAATGGGGACTGACAGATTGAACAGGGGCAAACAGTGTGAATGGGGGCAGACAGAGTGACCGGGGACAGTACAGAGTGAACGGGGACAGACAGAGTGAACGGGGACAGTACAGAGTGCCCGGGGACAGTACAGAGTATCTGGGGACAGTACAGAGTGACCGGGGACAGTACAGAGTGAACGGGGACAGACAGTGTGAATGGGGTCAGACAGAGTTATCGGGGGCAGACAGTGTTATCGGAGACAGACAGAGTGAACGGGGACAGACAGAGTGAATGGGCACAGACAGAGTGAACGGGGGCAGACAGAATGAATGGGGGCAGACAGTGTTAACGAGGTCAGACAGAGTTAAAATGGGGCAGACAGAGTGAACGGAGACAGACAGAGTGAACGGGGACAGACAGAGTGAATGGGAACAAGACAAAGTGAGCGGTGACAGACAGAGGGATCGTGGACAGTACTGAGTGAACGGGGGCAGTCAGAGTGAACGGGGACAGACAGGGTGAACGGGGACAGACAGAGTGAACAGGAACAAGACAGAGTGAACGGGGACAGACAGAGTAAACGGGGACAGAGAGAGTGAGCGGTGACAGACAGAGGGAACGTGGACAGTACAGAGTGAACGGGGACAGATAGTGTGAATGGGGACTAGACAGATTGAACGGGGGGAATACAGAGTGAATAGGGACAAACAGAGTGAACTGGGGCAGACAAAATCAACAAAGGCAGACAGAGTGAATGGGGGCAAGACAGTGTGAACGGGGCAGAAAGTATGACGGGGACAGACAGAGTGAATGGGGACAGACAGAGTGACCGGAGGCAGACAGAGTGAACCGGGAAAACAGTGTGAATGTGGACAGAGTGAACGGGGACAAGACAGTGTGAACGGGGGCAAGACAGAGTGAATGGGGGCAGACAGTGTGAACGGGGTCAGACAGAGTTACAGGGGGCAGACAGAGTAAACGGAGACAGACAGAGTGAGCGGTGACAGACAGAGGGAACGTGGACAGTACTGAGTGAACGGGGGCAGACAGAGTGAATGGGGGCAGACAGAGTGAACGGTGGCAAGACAGAATGTATAAGGGCAGATCGAGTTAATGTGGACAGACAGACTGAACAGGGGCAAACAGAGTTAATGGGGACAGACAAGGTGAACGGGGGCAGACAGATTGAATGGTGGCAGAAAAAGTCAACAGGGACAGACAGAGTGAATGGGGGCAAGATAGAGTGAACGTGGACAGACAGAGTGAATAGGGACAGAGAGAGAAGGCAGGCAGTACTGACTGAATGAGGACAGACAGAGTGAACGGGGACAGACAGTGTGAACTGGGGCAGACAGAGTGAAATGGGACAGACAGTGTGAACTGGGGCAGAGTGAACGGGGACAGACAGTGTGAATGGGGGCAGCCAGAGTAAACGGGGACAAGACAGAGTGAACGGGGGCAAGATAGAGTGAATGGGGACAGACAGAGTGAATGGGGGCAGCCAGAGTAAACGGGGACAAGACAGAGTGAACGGGGGCAAGATAGAGTGAACGGGGACGAACAGAGTGAACAGGGGCAGACAACGTGAACGGGGGCAGACTGGGTGAATGGGGACAGACAGATTGAACTTCAGCAGACAGAGTGAACGGCGGCAGAGTGAGTGACCCGGAACAGACAGAGAGAATGGGGACAGACAGAGTAAATGGGGACAGACAGAGTGAATGAGGGCAGACAGAGTGAATGGGGACAGACAGAGTGAATGGGGACAGACAGAGTGAACGGGGACAGATTGAATGGGGACAGAGAGAGTGAACGAGAACAAGACAGAGTGAACGGGAACAGACAGAGTGAACTGGGGCAGACAGAGTGAATGGGGACAGACAATGTCAAGAGGGGCAGACAGATTGAATGGGGGCAGACGGAATGAGTGGGAGCAGACAGTGTGAATAGGGTCAGACAGAGTAAACGGTGACAGAGAGAATGAACGGTGACAGACGAAGGGAACGTGGACAGTTCGGAGTAAACCGGGACAGACAGAGTGAACGGGGGCAGACGGAATGAATGGGAGCAGGCAGTGTGAACAGCGTCAGACAGAGTTAATGGGGACAGACAGTGTGAACGGGGACAGACAGAGTGAACGGAGACAAGACAGAGTGAACGGGGACAGACAGAGTGAACGGTGGCAAGATAGAGTGAACAGGAACAAGACAGTGTGAACGGGGACAGACAGAGTGAACGGAGACAAGACAGAGTGAACGGGGACAGACAGAGTGAACGGCGACAAACAGAGTGAACGGGGACAAACAGAATGAACGGGGACAGACAGTGTGAAAGGGGACAGACAGAGTGAACGGGGGCAAGATAGAGTGAACGGGGACAAACAGAGTGAATGGGGACAGACGGAGTGACCTGGGACAAAGAGTAACCGGGGACAGAGAGATTGAACTGGGGGCAAGATAGAGTGAACTGGGACAGACAGATTGAATTGGGGCAGGCAGAGTGAATGGCGACAGACAGAATGAATAAGGCCAGAAAGAGTGAATGGGGTCTGACAGATTGAACAGGGGCAAACAGTGTGAATGGGGGCAGACAGAGTGCCCGGTGGACAGTACAGAGTGAACGGGGATAGACAGAGTGAACGGGGGCAGACAGAATGAATGGGGGCAGACAGTGTTAACAAAGTCAGACAGTTAAAATGGGGGCAGACAGAGTGAACGGAGACAGACAGAGTGAATGGGGACAGACAGAGTGAACGGGGACAGACAGAGTGAACGGGGGCAGACAGAATGGATGGGGGCAGACAGTGTTAACGAGGTCAGACAGAGTTAAAATGGGGCAGACAGAGTGAACGGAGACAGACAGAGTGAACGGGGACAGACAGAGTGAATGGGAACAAGACAAAGTGAGCGGTGACAGACAGAGGGATCGTGGACAGTACTGAGTGAACGGGGACAGACAGAGTGAATGGGAGCAGACAGTGTGAATGGGGTCAGACAGAGTGAATGGGGACAGACAGCGTGAACGGGGACAGACAGAGTGAACGGGGACAAACAGAATAAACGGGGACAGAGAGAGTGAGCGGTGACAGACAGAGGGAACGTGGACAGTACAGAGTGAACGGTGACAGACAGAGTGAACGGGGAAAGACAGTGTGAATGGGGACTAGACAGATTGAACGGGGGGAATACAGAGTGAATGGGGACAGACGTAGGGAACGGGGAGAGTACAGAGTGAATAGGGACAAACAAAGTGAACTGGGGCAGACAAAGTCAACAAGGGCAGACAGAGTGAATGGGGGCAAGACAGTGTGAACGGGGCAGAAAGTATGACGGGGACAGACAGAGTGAATGGGGACAGACAGAGTGACCGGAGGCAGACAGACTGAACCGGGAAAACAGTGTGAACGTGGATAGAGTGAACGGGGACAAGATAGTGTGAACGGGCGCAAGACAGAGTGAACGGGGACAGACAGAATGAATTGGGGCAGACAGTGTGAACGGGGTCAGACAGAGTTACAGGGGGCAGACAGAGTGAACGGAGACAGACAGAGTGAGCGGTGACAGACAGAGGGAACGTGGACAGTACTGAGTGAACGGGGGCAGACAGAGTGATCGGGGGCTGACGGAATGAATGGGAGCTACAGTGTGAACGGGGTCAGACAGAGTGAACGGGGTCAGACAGAGTGAACGGGGACAGACAGAGTGAACGGGGTCAGACAGAGTGAACGGGGACAGACAGAGTGAACGGGGACAGAAAGAGTGAACGGGAACAAGACAGAGTGAACGAGGAGAGACAGAATGAATGGGGGCAGACAGTGTGAAGGGGGTCAGACAGAGTTAAAGGGGGCAGACAGAGTGAACGGAGACAGACAGAGTGAACGGGGACATACAGAGTGAATAGGAACAAGACAAAGTGAGCGGTGACAGACAGAGGGAACGTGGACAGTACTGAGTGAATTGGGGCAGACAGAGTGAACGGGGGCAGACGGAATAAATGGGAGCAGACAGTGTGAACAGGGTCAGACAGAGTGAACGGGGACAGACAGCGTGAACGAGGACAGACAGAGTGAACGGGAACAAGACAGAGTGAACGGGGACAGACAGAGTAAACGGGGACAGAGAGAGTGAGCAGTGAGAGACTGAGGGATCGTGGAGAGTACAGAGTGAACAGGGACAGACAGAGTGAATTGGGGCAGACAGAGTGAATGGGGACAGACAGAGTGAACTGGGACAGACAGAGTGAATGGGGACAGAGAGAGTGAACGGGGACAGACAGAGTGAATGGGGGCAGGACAGAGTGAACGGGGACAGACAGAGTAAACGGGGACAGAGAGAGTGAGCAGTGAGAGACTGAGGGATCGTGGACAGTACAGAGTGAACAGGGACAGACAGAGTGAATTGGGGCAGACAGAGTAAACGGGGACAGACAGAGTGAATTGGGGCAGACAGAGTGAATGGGGACAGACAGAGTGAACGGGGACAAGACAGAGTGAATGGGGACAGAAAGAATGAACGTGGACAGACAGAGTGAATGGTGGCAGGACAGAGTGAATGGGGACAGAGAGAATGAACGATGTCAAGACAGATTAAACCGGGACAGACAGAGTGAACGGGGGCAAGATAAAGTGAATGGGGACAGACAGAGTGAATGAGGGCAGCCAGAGTGAACTGGGACAAGACAGAGTGAACGGGGGCAAGATACAGTGAATGGGGACAAACAGAGTGAACGGGGGCAGACAACGTGAACAGGGGCAGACTGGGTGAATGGGGACAGACAGAGTGAACGGCGGCAGACAGAGAGAACGGCGGCAGAGTGAGTGACCCGGAACAGACAGAGAGAATGGGGACAGACAGAGTAAATGGGACAGACAGAGTGAATGAGGGCAGACAGAGTGAATGGGGATAGATGGAGTGAACGGGGACAGACAGAGTAAATGGGGGCAGACAGAGTGAACGGGGATAGACAGAGTGAATGGGGACAGACAGAATAAACGGGGGCAGACAGAGTGAACGGGGATAGACAGTGTGAACAGGGACAGACAGATTGAACGGGGGCAAGATAGAGTGAACGGGGACACACAGAGTGAATGGGGACAGACAGAATGACCAGGGACAAAGAGTAACCGGGGACAAACATACTGAACTGGGGGCAAGATAGTGTGAACGGGGGACAGACAGTGTGAATAGGGACATAGAGTGAACGCAGGCAGTACTGAGTGAATGAGGACAGACGGAGTGAACGGGGAAAGACAGTGTGAACTGGGGCAGACAGAGTGAACGGGGACAGACAGAGTGAATTGGGGCAGGCGGAGTGAACGGGGACAGACAGAGTGAACGGGGGCAGACAGAGTGAACGGGGACAGACAGAGTGAATTGGGGCAGGCGGAGTGAACGGGGACAGACAGAATGAATAAGGCCAGACAGAGTGAATGGGGACTGACAGATTGAACAGGGGCAAACAGTGTGAATGGGGGCAGACAGAGTGACCGGGGACAGTACAGAGTGACCGGGGACAGTACAGAGTGAACGGGTACAGACAGAGTGAACGGGGACAGACAGAATGAATGAGGGCAGACAGTGTTAACGGGGTCAGACAGAGTTAAAATGGGGCAGAGTGAACGGAGACAGACAGAGTGAACGGGGACAGACAGAATGAATGGGAACAAGACAAAGTGAGCGGTGGCAGACAGAGGGTACGTGGACAGTACTGAGTGAACGGGGGCAGACAGAGTGAACGGGAACAAGACAAAGTGAACGGGGACAGACAGAGTGAACGGGAACAAGACAAAGTGAACGGGGACAGACAGAGTAAACGGGGACAGACAGAATGAGCGGTGACAGACAGAGGGTACGTGGACAGTACTGAGTGAACGGGGGCAGACAGAGTGAACGGGGGCAGATTGAATGAATGGGAGCAGACAGTGTGAACGGGGTCAGACAGAGTAACCGGGGACAGACAGAGTGAATGGGGACAGACAGCGTGAACAGGGACAGACAGAGTGAACGGGGACAACACAGAGTGAACGGGGACAGACAGACTAAACGGGGACAGAGAGAGTGAGCGGTGACAGACAGAGGGAACGTGAACAGTACTGCGTGAACGGTGGCAGACAGAGTGAACGGGGAAAGACAGTGTAAATGGGGACAAGACAGAGGGAATGGGGGCAGCCTGAGTGAACGGGGACATGACAGAGTGAATGGGGGCAAGATAGAGTGAACGGGGACAAACAGAGTGAACAGGGGCAGACAACGTGAACAGGGGCAGACTGGGTGAATGGGGACAGACAGAGTGAACGGCGGCAGACAGAGAGAACGAAGGCAGAGTGAGTGACCCGGAACAGGCAGAGAGAAAGGGGACAGACAGAGTAAATGGGACAGACAGAGTGAATGGGGGCAGACAGTGTGAACGGGGACAGACAGAGTGAATGGGGCAGACAGTGTGAACGGGGACAGACAGAATGAATGGGGACAGACAGAATGAACGGGAGCAGACAGAGTGAACGGGGACAGACAGTGTGAACGGGGACAGACAGTGTGAATTGGGGCAGACAGAGTGAATGGGGACAGACAGAGTGAACGGGGACAGACAGAGTGAACGGGAACAAGGCAGAGTGAACGGGGAGAGACACAATGAATCGGGGCTGACAGTGTGAACGGGGTCACACTGAGTTAAAGGGGGCAGACAGAGTGAATGGAGACAGACCGAGTGAACAGGGACAGACAGAGTGAATGGGAACAAGACAAAGTGAGCGGGGACAGAAAGAGTAAACGGGAACAGACAGAGTGAACAGTGGCAGACAGAGGGAACGTGGACAGTACTGAGTGAATGGGGACAGACAGAGTGAACGGGGGCAGAAGGAATGAATGGGAGTAGACAGTGTGAACAGGGTCAGACAGAGTTAACGGGGGCAGAGAGAGTGAACAGGGACAGACAGAGTGAACAGGAACAAGACAGAGTGAACAGGGACAGACAGAGTGAACGGGGACAGACAGAGTGAATGGGGACAGACAGTGTGAACGGGGACAGACAGAGTGAACGGGGGAAAGATAGAGTGAACGGGGACAAACAGAGTGAATGGGGACAGACAGAGTGACCCGGGACAAAGAGTAACCGGGGACAGACAGATTGAACTGGGGGCAAGATAGAGTGAACGGGGACAGACAGAGAGAATTGGGGCAGGCAGAGTGAACGGCGACTGACAGAATGAATAAGGCCAGATAGAGTGAATGGGGACTGACAGATTGAACAGGGGCAAACTGAATGAATGGGGGCAGACAGAGTGACCGGAGACAGTACAGAGTGAACGGGGACAGACAGAGTGAACGGGGGCAGACAGAATGAATGGGGGCAGACAGTGTTAATGGGGTCAGACAGAGTTAAAATGGGGCAGACAGAGTGAACGGAGACAAACAGAGTGAACAGGGACAGACAGAGTGAACGGGGGCAGACAGAGTGAACGGAGACAAACAGAGTGAACGGGGGCTAGACAGAGTGAACGGAGACAAACAGAGTGAACGGGGACAGACAGAGTGAATGGGAACAAGACAAAGTGAGCGGTGACAGACAGAGGGATCGTGGACAGTACTGAGTGAACGGGGTCAGACAGAGTGAACGGGGGCAGACAGAGTGAACGGGAACAAGACAGAGTGAATGGGGAGAGACAGAGTAAACGGGGACAGAGAGAGTGAGCGGTGACAGACAGAGGGATCGTGGACAGTACTGAGTGAACGGGGTCAGACAGAGTTATCGGGGGCAGACAGTGTGAACGGGATCAGACAGAGTGAACGGGGACAGACAGAGTGAACGGGGACAGAGAGAGTGAGCGGTAACAGACAGAGGGAACGTGGACAGTACAGAGTGAACGGTGGCAGACAGAGTGAACGGGGAAAGACAGTGTGAATGGGGACTAGACAGATTGAACGGGGGCAATACAGAGTGAATGGGGACAGACATAGGGAACGGGGAGAGTACAGAGTGAATAGGGACAAACAAAGTGAACGGGGGCAGACAAAGTCAACAAGGGCAGACAGAGTGAATGGGGGCAAGACAGTGTGAACGGGGCAGACAGTATGATGGGGACAGACAGAGTGAATAGGGACAGACAGAGTGACCGGAGGCAGACAGACTGAACCGGGAAAACAGTGTGAACGTGGACAGACAGAGTGAACGGGGACAAGATAGTGTGAACGGGCGCAAGACAGAGTGAACGGGGGCAGACAGAATGAATGGGGGCAGACAGTGTGAACGGGGTCAGACAGAGTTACAGGGGACAGACAGAGTAAACGGAGACAGACAGAGTGAGCGGTGACAGACAGAGGGAACATGGACAGTACTGAGTGAACGGGGGCAGACAGAGTGAACGGGGGCAGACGGAATGAATGGGAGCGGACAGTGTGACCGGGGTCAGACAGAGTGAACGGGGTCAGACAGAGTGAACGGGGACAGACAGAGTGAACGTGGACAGACAGAGTGAATGGGGGCAGACAGTGTGAACGGGGTCAGACAGAGTTAAAGGGGGCAGACAGAGTGAACGGGGACAGACAGAATGAATGGGGGCAGACAGTGTGAACGGGGTCAGACAGAGTTAAATGGGGCTGACAGAGTGAACGGAGACAGACCGAGTGAACTGGGACAGACAGAGTGAACGGAGACAGACCGAGTGAACAGGGACAGACAGAGTGAACGGGGTCAGACAGAGTGAACGGGGACAGACAGAGTGAATGGGGGCAGGACAGAATGAACGGGGACAGACAGAGTGAACGGTGTCAAGACAGAATAAAAGGGGACAGACAGAGTGAACGGGGGCAAGATAGAGTGAATGGGGACAGACAGAGTGAATGAGGGCAGCCAGAGTGAAAGGGGACAAGACAGAGTGAACGGGGGCAAGATAGAGTGAACGGGGGTAGACAGAGTGAGCGGTGACAGACAGAGGGAACGTGGACAGTACTGAGTGAACGGGGTCAGAAGAGTTAACGGGGGCAGACAGAGTGAACGGGGTCAGACAGAGTGAACGGGGACAGACAGAGTGAACGGGGACAGACAGCGTGAACAGGGACAGACAGAGTAAACGGGGACAGAGAGAGTGAGCGGTGACAGATGGAGGGAACGTGGACAGTACAGAGTAAACGGGGACAGACAGAGTGAATGGGGACAGACAGAGTGAACTGGGACAGACAGAGTGAATGGAGACAGAGTGAACGGGGTCAGACAGAGTGAATGGGAGCAAGACAAAGTGAATGGGGACAGAAAGAGTAAATGGGGACAGACAGAGTGAACGGGGGCAGACGGAATGAATGGGAGCAGAATGTGTGAACAGGGTCAGACAGAGTGAACGGGGGCAGACAGAGTGAACGGGGACAGACAGCGTGAACGGGGGCAGACAGTGTGACCGGAGGCAGACAGAGTGAAACGGGAAAAAAGTGTGAACGTGGACAGACAGAGTGAACGGGGAAAAGACAGTGTGAAAGGGGGCAAGCAGAGTGAACGGGGGCAAACAGAATGAATGGGGGCAGGCAGTGTGAACGGGGTCAGACAGAGTTAAAGGGGGCAGACAGAGTAAACGGAGACAGACAGAGTGAGCGGTGACAGACAGAGGGAACGTGGACAGTACTGAGTGAACGGGGGCAGACGGAATGAATGGGAGCAGACAGTGTGAACAGGGTCAGACAGAGTTAACGGGGTCAGACAAAGTGACCGGGGACAGACAGCGTGAACGGGGACAGACAGAGTGAACGGTAACAAGACAGAGTGAACGGGGTCAGACAGAATGAACGGGGACAGACAGAGTAAACGGGGACAGAGAGAGTGAGTGGTGACAGACGGAGGGAACGTGAACAGTACAGAGTAGACGGGGACAGACGGAGTGAATTGGGGCAGAGTGAATGGGGACAGTCAGAGTGAACGGGGACAGACAGAGTGAATGGGGGCTGACAGAATAAATGGGGGCAGACAGTGTGAACGGGGTCAGACTGAGTTAAATGGGGCTGACAGAGTGAACGGTGGCAGACCGAGTGAACAGGGACAGACAGAGTGAATGGGAGCAAGACAAAGTGAATGGGGACAGAAAGAGTAAATGGGGACAGACAGAGTGAACGGGGGCAGACAGAGTGAACGGGGACAGACAGCGTGAACAGGGACACACAGAGTGAACGGGAACAAGACAGAGTGAACGGGAACAAGACAGAGTGAACGGGGACAGACAGAATGAACGGGGACAGACAGAGTAAACGGGGACAGAGAGAGTGAGCGGTGACAGACGGAGGGAACGTGGACAGTACAGAGTAAACGGGGACAGATGGAGTGAATTGGGGCAGACAAAGTGAATGGGTCAGACAGAGTGAACTGGGACAGACAGAGTGAATGGAGACAGAGAGAGTGAACGGGGACAGACAGAGTGAACGGGGAGAGACAGAATAAATGGGGGCAGACAGTGTGAACGGGTTCAGACAGAGTTAAATGGGGCTGACAGAGTGAACGGAGACAGACCGAGTGAACAGGGACAGACAGAGTGAATGGGAACAAGACAAAGTGAACGGGGACAGACAGAGTGAACGGTGGCAGACAGAGGGAACGTGGACAGTAATGAGTGAACGGAGACAGACAGAGTGAACAGGGACATACAGAGTGAACGGGAACAAGACAAATTGAATGGGGACACAAAGAGTAACCGGGGACAGACAGCGTGAACGGGGACAGACAGAGTGAACGGGAACAAGACAGAGTGAACGGGGACAGACAGAGTGAACGGGAACAAGACAGAGTGAACGGGGACAGACAGAGTGAACGGGGACAGACAGAGTGAACGGGAACAAGACAGAGTGAACGGGGACAGACAGAGTAAACGGGGACAGACAGAGTGAATTGGGGCAGACAGAGTGAACGGGGACAGACAGAGTGAATTGGGGCAGACAGAGTGACTGTGGACAGACAGAGTGAACTGGGACAGACAGAGTGAATGGGGACAGGACAGAGTGAATGGGGACGGACAGAATGAACGGTGTCAAGACAGAGTGAATGGGGACGGACAGAATGAACGGTGTCAAGACAGAGTAAACCGGGACAGACAGAGTGAATGGGGACAGACAGAGTGAACAGGGGCAGACAACGTGAACGGGGGCAGACTGGGTGAATGGGGACAGACAGAGTGAACGGCGGCAGACAGAGAAAACGGCGGCAGAGTGAGTGACCCGGAAGAGACAGAGAGAATGGGGACAGACAGAGTAAATGGGACAGACAGAGTGAATGAGGGCAGACAGAGTGAACTGGGACAGAAAGTGTGAATGATGGTAGACAGAGTGAATGGGGACAGACAGAGTGAACGGGGACAGACAGAGTGAACGGGGACAGACAGAGTGAATGGGAACAAGACAAAGTGAGCGGTGACAGACAGAGGGATCGTGGACAGTACTGAGTGAACGGGGGCATACAGAGTGAATGGGGGCAGATGGAATGAATGGGAGCAGACAGTGTGAACGGGATCAGACAGAGTGAATGGGGACAGACAGAGTGAACGGGAACAAGACAGAGTGAACGGGGAGAGACAGAGTAAACGGGGACAGAGAGAGTGAGCGGTAACAGACAGAGGGAACGTGGACAGTACAGAGTGAACGGGGACAGATAGTGTGAATGGGGACTAGACAGATTGAACGGGGGCAATACAGAGTGAATGGGGACAGACATAGGGAACGGGGAGAGTACAGATTTAATAGGGACAAACAAAGTGAACGGGGGCAGACAAAGTCAAAAAGGGCAGACAGAGCGAATGGGGGCAAGACAGTGTGAACGGGGCAGAAAGTATGATGGGGACAGACAGAGTGAATGGGGACAGACAGAGTGACCGGAGGCAGACAGAGTGAACCGGGAAAACAGTGTGAACGTGGACAGACAGAGTGAACGGGGACAAGATAGTGTGAACGGGCGCAAGACAGAGTGAACGGGGGCAAACAGAATGAATGGGGGCAGACAGTGTGAACGGGGTTAGACAGAGTTACAGGGGGCAGACAGAGTAAATGGAGACAGACAGAGTGAGCGGTGACAGACAGAGTGAACATGGACAGTACTGAGTGAACGGGTCAGGCAGAGTGATCGGGGACAGACAGAGTGAACGGTGGCAGACAGAGGGAACGTGGACAGTACTGAGTGAATGGGGGCAGACAGAGTGAACGGGGGCAGACGGAAAGAATGGGAGCAGACAGTGCGATCAGGGTCAGACAGAGTTAGCGGGGACAGACAGCGTGAACGGGGACAGAAAGAGTGAACGGGAACAAAACAGAGTAAACGGGGACAGAGAGAGTGAGCGGTGAGAGACTGAGGGAACGTGGACAGTACAGAATAAACAGGGACAGACAGAGTGAATTGGGGCAGACATAGTGAATGGGGACAGACAGAGTGAACTGGGACAGACAGAGTGAACGGGGACATAGATAGTGAACGGGGACAGACAGAGTGAACGGGGACAGACAGAGTGAACGGTGTCAAGACAGAATAAAAGGGGACAGACAGAGTGAACGGGGGCAAGATAGAGTGAATGGGGACAGACAGAGTGAATGAGGGCAGCCAGAGTGAAAGGGGACAAGACAGAGTGAACGGGGGCAAGATAGAGTGAACGGGAGCAGACAGAATGAATGGGGGCAGGCAGTGTGAACGGGGTCAGACAGAGTTAAAGGGGACAGAGAGAGTGAGCGGTGACAGAAGGAGGGAATGTGGACAGTACAGAGTAAACGGGGACAGACAGAGTGAATTGGGGCAGACAGAGTGAATGGGGACAGACAGAGTGAACGGGGTCAGACAGAGTGAACGGGGACAGACAGAGTGAACGGGGACAGAGAGAGTGAGCGGTGACAGACAGAGGGAACGTGGACAGTACAGAGTGAACGGTGGCAGACAGAGTGAACGGGGAAAGACAGTGTGAATGGGGACAGACATAGGGAACGGCGAGAGTACAGAGTGAATAGGGACAAACAAAGTGAACGGGGGCAGACAAAGTCAAAAAGGGCAGACAGAGCGAATGGGGGCAAGACAGTGTGAACAGGGCAGACAGTATGATGGGGACAGACAGAGTGAATGGGGACAGACAGAGTGAACGGGGTTAGACAGAGTTACAGGGGGCAGACAGAGTAAATGGAGACAGACAGAGTGAGCGGTGACAGACAGAGGGAACATGGACAGTACTGAGTGAACGGGTCAGGCAGAGTGATCGGGGGCAGACGGAATGAATGGGAGCTTACAGTGTGAAAGGGGTCAGACAGAGTGAACGGGGTCAGACAGAGTGAACGGGGACAGACAGAGTGAACGGTGACAGAAGGAGGGAATGTGGACAGTACAGAGTAAACGGGGACAGACAGAGTGAATTGGGGCAGACAGAGTGAATGGGGACAGACAGAGTGAACGGGGTCAGACAGAGTGAACGGGGACAGACAGAGTGAACGGGGACAGAGAGAGTGAGCGGTGACAGACAGAGGGAACGTGGACAGTACAGAGTGAACGGTGGCAGACAGAGTGAACGGGGAAAGACAGTGTGAATGGGGACTAGACAGATTGAACGGGGGCAATACAGAGTGAATGGGGACAGACATAGTGAATGGGGACAGACAGAGTGAACTGGGACAGAGAGAGTGAACTGGGACAGACAGGGTGAATGGGGACAGACAGAGTGAACGGGGACAGACAGAGTGAACGGGGACAGACAGAATAAAAGGGGACAGACAGAGTGAACGGGGACAGACAGAGTGAATGGGGGCCGGACAGAGTGAACGGGGACAGACAGAGTGAATGGTGTCAAGACAGAATAAAAGGGGACAGACAGAGTGAACGGGGGCAAGATAGAGTGAATGGGGGCAGGCAGTGTGAACGGGGTCAGACAGAGTTAAAGGGGGCAGACAGAGTGAACGGGGCCAGACTGAGTGAACGGGGGCAGACAGAGTGAATGGGAACAAGACAAAGTGAGCGGGGACAGACAGAGTAAACGGAGACAGACAGAATGAGCGGTGACAGACAGAGGGAACGTGGACAGTACTGAGTGAACGGGGGCAGACAGAGTGAACGGGGGCAGACGGAATGAATGGGAGATTACAGTGTGAACGGAGTAAGACAGAGTGAACGGGGTCAGACAGAGTGAATGAGGACAGACAGAGTGAACAGGGACAGACAGAGTGAATGGGAATAAGACAAAGTGAATGGGGACAGAAAGAGTAAATGGGGACAAACAGAGTGAACGGTGGCAGACAGAGGGAACGTGGACAGCAATGAGTGAAAGGGGGCAGACAGAGAGAACAGGGGCAGACGGAATGAATGGGAGCAGACAGTGTGAACAGGGTCAGACAGAGTTAACGGGGACAGACAGAGTGAACGGGGACAGACAGAGTTAACGGGGACAGACAGAGTGAACGGGGACAGACAGCGTGAACAGGGACACAGAGCGAACGGGGACAGTACAGAGTAAACGGGGACAGACAGAGTGAACAGGAACAAGACAGAGTGAACGGGGAGAGAAAGAATAAATGGGGGCAGACAGTGTGAACGGGGTCAGACAGAGTTAAATGGGGCTGACAGAGTGAACGGAGACAGACTGAGTGAACAGGGACAGACAGAGTGAATAGGAACAAGACAAAGTGAATGGGGACAGAAAGAGTAAACGGGGGCAGACAGAGTGAATTGGGGCAGACAGAGTGACTGTGGACAGACAGAGTGAACTGGGACAGACAGAGTGAATGGGGACAGACAGAGTGAACTGGGACAGACAGAGTGAATGGGGACAGAAAGAATGAACGTGGACAGACAGAGTGAATGGTGGCAGGACAGAGTGAACGGTGTCAAGACAGAGTAAACCGGGACAGACAGAGTGAACAGGGACAGACAGAGTGAACGGGGGCAAGATAGAGTGAACGGGGACAAACAGAGTGAACAGGGGCAGACAACGTGACCGGGGGCAGACTGGGTGAATGGGGACAGACAGAGTGAACTGCGGCAGACAGAGAGAACGGCGGCAGAGTGAGTGACCCGGAACAGGCAGAGAGAATGGGGACAGACAGAGTAAATAGGACAGAAAGAGTAAATAGGGCAGACAGAGTGAACGGGGACCGACAGAGTGAAAGGGGACAGAGTGAACGGGGGCAAGATAGAGTGTACGGGGACAAACTGAGTGAATGGAGACAGACAGAGTGACCGGTGACAAAGAGTAACCGGGGACAGACATATTGAACTGGGGGCAAGATAGAGTAAACAGGGGCAGACAGAGTGAACGGGGTCAGACAGAGTGAACGGGGACAGAGAGAGTGAGCGGTGACAGACAGAGGGAACGTGGACGGTACTGAGTAAACAGGGGCAGACAGAGTGAACGGGGACAGACAGCGTGAACTGGAACAAGACAGAATGAATAAGGCCAGACAGAGTGAATGGGGACTGACAGATTGAACAGGGGCAAACAGTGTGAATGGGGGCAGACAGAGTGTCTGGGGACAGTACAGAGTGAACGGGTACAGACAGAGTGAACGGGGGCAGACAGAATGAATGGGGGCAGACAGTGTTAATGGGGTCAGACAGAGTTAAAATAGGGCAGACAGAGTGAATGGAGACAGACAGAGTGAACGGGGACAGACAGAGTGAATGGGAACAAGACAAAGTGAGCGGTGACAGACAGAGGGAAGGTGGACAGTACTGAGTGAACGGGGACAGACAGAGTAAACGGGGGCAGACAGAGTGAACGGGGACAGACAGCGTGAACTGGAACAAGACAGAGTAAACGGGGACAGAGAGAGTGAGCGGTGACAGACGGAGGGAACGTGGACAGTACAGAGTAAAGGGGGACAGACAGAGTGAATTGGGGCAGACAGAGTGAATGGGGACAGACAGAGTGAACTGGGACAGACAGAGTGAATGGAGACAGAGAGAGTGAACGGGGACAGACGGAGTGAATTGGGGCAGACAGAGTGAATGGGGACAGACAGAGTGAACGGGGACAGACAGAGTGAATGGGGACAGACAGAGTGAACGGGGGGAGACAGAACAAATGGGGGCAGACAGTGTGAACGGGGTCAGACAGAGTTAAATGGGGCTGACAGAGTGAACGGAGACAGACCGAGTGAACAGGGACAGACAGAGTGAACGGTGGCAGACAGAGGGAACGTGGACAGTACTGAGTGAACTGGGGCAGACAGAGTGAACGGGGGCAGATGGAATGAATGGGAGCAGACAGTGTGAACAGGGTCAGACAGAGTTAACGGGGGCAGACAGAGTGAACGGGGACAGACAGGGTGAACGGGGACAGACAGAGTGAACAGGAACAAGACAGAGTGAACGGGGACAGACAGAGTAAACGGGGACAGAGAGAGTGAGTGGTGACAGAAGGAGGGAACGTGGACAGTACAGAGTAAAGGGGGACAGACAGAGTGAATTGGGGCAGACAGAGTGACTGGGGACAGACAGAGTGAACTGGGACAGACAGAGTGAATGGGGACAGAAAGAATGAACATGGACAGACAGAGTGAACGGGGGCAAGATAGAGTGAATGGGGACAGACAGAGTGAATGAGGGCAGCCAGAAGAACGGGGAAAAGACAGAGTGAACGTGGGCAAGATAGAGTGAATGGGGACAAACAGAGTGAACAGGAGCAGACAACGTGAACGGGGGCAGACTGGGTGAATGGGAACAGACAGAGTGAACGGGGACAGACGGAGTGAATTGGGGCAGACAGAGTGAATGGGGAGAGACAGATTGAACTGGGACAGACAGAGTGAATGGAGACAGAGAGAGTGAATGGGGACAGACAGAGTGAACGGGGAGAGAAAGAATAAATGGGGGCAGACAGTGTGAACAGGGTCAGACAGAGTTAAATGGGGCTGACAGAGTGAACGGAGACAGACCGAGTGAACAGGGACAGACAGAGTGAATGGGAACAAGACAAAGTGAATGGGGACAGAAAGAGTAAATGGGGACAGACAGAGTGAACGGTGGCAGACAGAGGGAACGTGGACAGTAATGAGTGAACGGGGCAGACAGAGTGAACGGGGGCAGATGGAATGAATGGGAGCAGACAGTGTGAACGGGGTCAGACAGAGTTAACGGGGGCAGACAGAGTGAACGGGGACAGACAGGGTGAACGGGGACAGACAGAGTGAACAGGAACAAGACAGAGTGAACGGGGACAGACAGAGTAAACGGGGACAGAGAGAGTGAGTGGTGACAGAAGGAGGGAACGTGGACAGCACAGAGTAAAGGGGGACAGACAGAGTGAATTGGGGCAGACAGAGTGAATGGGGACAGAAAGAATGAACGTGGACAGACAGAGTGAATGGGGACAGAAAGAATGAACGTGGACAGACAGAGTGAATGGTGGCAGGACAGATTGAATGGGGACAGAAAGAATGAACGGTGTCAAGACAGAGTAAACCGGGACAGACAGAGTGAACGTGGGCAAGATAGAGTGAACGGGGACAAACAGAGTGAACAGGGGCAGACAACGTGAACGGGGGCAGACTGGGTGAATGGGGACAGACAGAGTGAACGGCGGCAGACAGAGAGAACGGCGGCAGAGTGAGTGACCCGGAAGAGACAGAGAGAATGGGGACAGACAGAGTAAATAGGACAGACAGAGTGAATGAGGGCAGACAGAGTGAATGGGGGCAGACAGAGTGAACAGGGACAGACAGTGTGAACGGGGACAGACAGTGTGAAAGGAGACAGAGTGAACGGGGTCAAGATAGAGTGAACGGGGACAAACTGAGTGAATGGGGACAGACAGAGTGACCAGGGACCAAGAGTAACCGGGGACAGACATATTGAACTGGGGGCAAGATAGAGTGAATTGGGGCAGGCAGAGTGAACGGGGACAGACAGAATGAATAAGGCCAGACAGAGTGAATGGGGACTGACAGATTGAACAGGGGCAAACAGTGTGAATGGGGGCAGACAGAGTGAACGGGGGCAGACAGAATGAATGGGGACAGACAGAGTGAATGGGAACAAGACAAAGTGAGCGGTGACAGACAGAGGGAAGATGGACAGTACTGAGTGAACGGGGGCAGACAGAGTGAACGGGGACAGACAGCATGAACTGGAACAAGACAGAGTGAACGGGGACAGACAGAGTAAACGGGGACAGAGAGAGTGAGCGGTGACAGACGGAGGGAACGTGGACAGTACAGAGTTAACGGGGACAGACGGAGTGAATTGGGGCAGACAGAGTGAATGGAGACAGAGAGAGTGAACGGGGACAGACAGAGTGAATGGGGGCAGACAGAGTGAATGGGGACAGACAGAGTGAACGGGGAGAGACAGAACAAATGGGGGCAGACAGTGTGAACGGGGTCAGACAGAGTTAAATGGGGCTGACAGAGTGAACGGAGACAGACCGAGTGAACAGGGACAGACAGAGTGAACGGTGACAGACAGAGGGAACGTGGACAGTAATGAGTGAACTGGGGCAGACAGAGTGAACGGGGGCAGATGGAATGAATGGGAGCAGACAGTGTGAACAGGGTCAGACAGTTAACGGGGGCAGACAGAGTGAACGGGGACAGACAGGGTGAACGGGGACAGACAGAGTAAACAGGAACAAGACAGAGTGAACGGGGACAGACAGAGTAAACGGGGACAGAGAGAGTGAGTGGTGACAGAAGGAGGGAACGTGGACAGTACAGAGTAAAGGGGGACAGACAGAGTGAATTGGGGCAGACAGAGTGACTGGGGACAGACAGAGTGAACTGGGACAGACAGAGTGAATGGGGACAGAAAGAATGAACATGGACAGACAGAGTGAATGGTGGCAGGACAGATTGAATGGGGACAGACAGAATGAACGGTGTCAAGACAGAGTAAACCGGGACAGACAGAGTGAACGGGGGCAAGATAGAGTGAATGGGGACAGACAGAGTGAATGAGGGCAGCCAGAAGAACGGGGACAAGAAGAGTGAATGTGGGCAAGATAGAGTGAATGGGGACAAACAGAGTGAACAGGAGCAGACAACGTGAACGGGGGCAGACTGGGTGAATGGGAACAGACAGAGTGAACGGGGACAGACGGAGGGAACGGGGACAGTACAGAGTAAACGGGGACAGACGGAGTGAATTGGGGCAGACAGAGTGAATGAGGAGAGACAGATTGAACTGGGACAGACAGAGTGAATGGAGACAGAGAGAGTGAATGGGGACAAGACAAAGTGAATGGGGACAGAAAGAGTAAATGGGGACAGACAGAGTGAACGGTGGCAGACAGAGGGAACGTGGACAGTAATGAGTGAACGGGGCAGACAGAGTGAACGGCGGCAGATGGAATGAATGGGAGCACAGTGTGAACAGGGTCAGACAGAGTTAACGGGGGCAGACAGAGTGAACGGGGACAGACAGGGTGAACGGGGACAGACAGAGTGAACAGGAACAAGACAGAGTGAACGGGGACAGACAGAGTAAACGGGGACAGAGAGAGTGAGTGGTGACAGAAGGAGGGAACGTGGACAGTACAGAGTAAACGGGGACAGACAGAGTGAATTGGGGCAGACAGAGTGACTGGGGACAGACAGAGTGAACTGGGACAGACAGAGTGAATGGGGACAGAAAGAATGAACGTGGACAGACAGAGTGAATGGTGGCAGGACAGATTGAATGGGGACAGACAGAGTGAATGGGGGCAGGACAGAATGAACGGGGACAGACAGAATGAACGGTGTCAAGACAGAGTAAACCGGGACAGACAGAGTGAACGGGGGCAAGATAGAGTGAATGGGGACAGACAGAGTGAATGAGGGCAGCCAGAGTGAACGGGGACAGACAGAGTGAACGGAGACAGACAGGCTGAATTGGGGCAGGACAGAGTGAACGGGGACAGACAGAGTGAACGGAGACAAGACAGAGTAAACCGGGACAGACAGAGTGAACGGGGGCAAGACAAAGTGAATGGGGACAGACTGAGTGAATGCGGGCAGCCAGAAGAACGGGGACAAGACAGAGTGAACGTGGGCAAGATAGAGTGAACGGGGACAAACAGAGTGAACGGGGCAGACAACGTGAACGGGGGCAGACTGGGTGAATGGGGACAGACAGAGTGAACGGCGGCAGACAGAGAGAACGGCGGCAGAGTGAGTGACCCGGAAGAGACAGAGAGAATGGGGACAGACAGAGTAAATGGGACAGACAGAGTGAATGAGGGCAGACAGAGTGAATGGGGGCAGACAGAGTGAACAGGGACAGACAGAGTGAACGGGGACAGACAGAATAAACGGGGCCAGACAGAGTGAACGGGGACAGACAGTGTGAACGGGGACAGACAGTGTGAAAGGAGACAGAGTGAACGGGGTCAAGATAGAGTGAACGGGGACAAACAGAGTGAACAGGGACAGACAGAGTGAACGGGGACAGACAGAATGAATAAGGCCAGACAGAGTGAATGGGGACTGACAGATTAAACAGGGGCAAACAGTGTGAATGGGAGCAGACAGAGTGACTGGGGACAGTACAGAGTGAACGGGGACAGACAGAGTGAATGGGGACAGACAGAATGAATTGGGGCAGACAGTGTTAATGGGGTCAGACAGAGTTAAAATGGGGCAGACAGAGTGAACGGAGACAGACAGAGTGAACGGAGACAGACAGAGTGAACGGGGACAGAGAGAGTGAAAGGGAACAAGACAAAGTGATCGGTGACAGACAGAGGGATCGTGGACAGTACTGAGTGAACGGGGACAGACAGGGTGAACGGGGACAGACAGAGTGAACAGGAACAAGACAGAGTGAACGGGGACAGACAGAGTAAACGGGGACAGAGAGAGTGAGTGGTGACAGAAGGAGGGAACGTGGACAGCACAGAGTAAAGGGGGACAGACAGAGTGAATTGGGGCAGACAGAGTGACTGGGGACAGACAGAGTGAACTGGGACAGACAGAGTGAATGGGGACAGAAAGAAGGAACGTGGACAGACAGAGTGAATGGTGGCAGGACAGATTGAATGGGGACAGACAGAATGAACGGTGTCAAGACAGAGTAAACCGGGACAGACAGAGTGAACGGGGTCAAGATAGAGTGAACGGGGACAGACAGAGTGAACAGGGGCAGACAGAGTGAACAGGGGCAGACAGAGTGAATGGGGGCCAGACAGTGTGAACGGGGACAGACAGTGTGAACGGGGACAGACAGTGTGAACGGGCTCAGACAGAGTGAACGGGGACAAGACAGTGAGAACAGGGGCAAGACAGAATGAATGGGGGCAGACAGAATGAATGGGGGCAGACAGTGTGAATGGGGTCAGACAGAGTTAAAGGGGGCAGACAGAGTGAACGGAGACAGACAGAGTGAGCGGTGACAGACAGAGGGAACTTGGACAGTACAGAGTGAAAGGGGACAGACAGAGTGAACTGGGACAGACTGAGTGAACGGGGACAGAGAGAGTGAATGGGGACAGACAGGCTGAACGGGGACAGACAGAGTGAACGGAGACAAGAAAGAGTAAACGGGGACAGACAGTGTGAACAGGGGCAAGATAGAGTGAACAGGGGCAGACAGCGTGTACGGGGGCAGACAGAGTGAATGGGGACTGACAGAGTGAACGGCGGCAGACAGAGTGAATGGCGGCAGAGTGAGTGACCGGGAACAGACAGAGAGAACGGGGACAGACAGAGTGAACGGAGACAAGAAAGAGTAAACGGGGACAGACAGAGTGAACAGGGGCAAGATAGAGTGAATGGGGGCAGACAGAGTGTCTGGGGACAGTACAGAGTGAACGGGTACAGACAGAGTGAACGGGGGCAGACAGGGTGAATGGGGGCAGACAGTGTTAATGGGGTCAGACAGAGTTAAAATGGGGCAGACAGAGTGAACGGAGACAAGAAAGAGTAAACGGGGACAGACAGTGTGAACAGGGGCAAGATAGAGTGAACAGGGGCAGACAGCGTGTATGGGGGCAGACAGAGTGAATGGGGACTGACAGAGTGAACGGCGGCAGACAGAGTGAATGGCGGCAGAGTGAGTGACCGGGAACAGACAGAGAGAACGGGGACAGACAGAGTGAACGGAGACAAGAAAGAGTAAACGGGGACAGACAGAGTGAACAGGGGCAAGATAGAGTGAATGGGGGCAGACAGAGTGTCTGGGGACAGTACAGAGTGAACGGGTACAGACAGAGTGAACGGGGGCAGACAGGGTGAATGGGGGCAGACAGTGTTAATGGGGTCAGACAGAGTTAAAATGGGGCAGACAGAGTGAATGGAGACAGACAGAGTGAACGGGGACAGACAGAGTGAATGGGAACAAGACAAAGTGAGCGGTGACAGACAGAGGGATCGTGGACAGTACTGAGTGAACGGGGACAGACAGAGTGAATGGGAGCAGACAGTGTGAACGGGGTCAGACAGAGTTAACGGGGACAGACAGAGTGAACGGGGGCAGACAGAGTGAACGGGGACAGACAGCGTGAACTGGAACAAGACAGAGTGAACGGGGACAGACAGAGTAAATGGGGACAGATAGAGTGAGCGGTGAGAGACTGAGGGAACGTGGACAGTACAGAGTAAACGGGGACAGACGAAGTGAATGGGGGCAGTACTGAGTGAATGAGGTCTGACAGTGTGAATGGGGTCAGACAGAGTGAATGGGGACAGACAGAGTGAACGTGGGCAGACAGAGTGAATGGGGACAGACAGAGTGAACGCGGGCAGTACTGAGTGAAAGAGGACAGTCAGAGTGAACGGGGGCAGAGTGAATGGGGACAGACAGAGTGAACGGGGGCAGACAGAGTGAATGGGGACAGACAGAGTGAACGCGGGCAGTACTGAGTGAATGAGTACATATAGAGTGGACGGGGACAGAGTGAATGGGGACAGACAGAGTGAACGGGGGCAGACAGAGTGAACAGGGACAGACAGAATGAATGGGGACAGACAGAGTGAATGGGGGCAGACAGAATGAACGGGGAAAAGACAGATTGAACGGGGACAGACAGATTGAACTGGGGGCAAGATAGAGTGAACAGGGACAGACAGAGTGAATGGGGGCAGACAGAGTGAACTGAGGCTGACAGAGTGAATGCGGGCAGTACTGAGTGAATGAGGACTCACAGAGTGTACGGTGACAGACAGAATGAATGAGGGCAGTCCGAGTTAATGGGGACGGACAGACTGAACAGGGGCAAACAAAACAAAATTAACGGGGGCAGACAGAGTGAACGGGGACAGACAAAGTTAACAGGGGCAGACAAAGTGAACGGGGGCAGACAGATTGAATGGGTGCAGACAAAGTCATCAGGGGCAGACAGAGTGAATGGGGGCAAGATAGAGTGAATGGCGGCAGACAGAGTGAACAGCGGCAGAGAGAGTGACCTGGAACAGTCAGAGAGAATGGGGACAGACAGAGTTAATGGGGACAGACAGAGTGAATGAGGGCAGACAGAGAGAACGGGGACAGACAGAGTGACCGGGGGCAGACAGAGTGAACGGGGGCAGACAGATTGAATGGGGGCAGACAGAGTGAACGGGGAAATACAGAGTGACCGGGGGCAGACAGAGTGGACGGGGATTTACAGAGTGACTGGGTGCAGACAGAGTGAACGGGGACAGATAGAGTGAACGGGGACAGACAGAGTGACCGGCGGCATACAGAGTGAACGGGGACAGATAGAGTGAACGGGGACAGACAGAGTGAATGGGGAAAGAAAGAGTGAATGGGGGCAGTACTGAGTGAATGAGGTCAGACAGCGTGAATGGGGTCAGACAGAGTGAATGGGGACAGACAGAGTGAACGGAGGCAGACAGAGTGAATGAGGACAGACAGAGAGAACGCGGGCAGTACTGAGTGAATGAGGTCAGACAGCGTGAATGGGGTCAGACAAAATGAATGGGGACAGACAGAGTGAACGGGGGCAGACAGATTGAATGGGGACAGACAGAGTGAACGCGGGCAGTACTGATTGAATGAGGACAGATGGAGTGAATGGGGGCAGACAGAGTGAATGGGGACAGACAGAGTGAACGCGGGCAGTACTGAGTGAATGAGTACATACAGAGTGGACGGGGACAGAGTGAACGGGGACAAGACAGAGTGAACGAGGTCAGACAGAGTGAACGGCGGCAGACAGAATGAATGGGGGCAGAGAGAGTGAACGGGGGCAAACAGAGTGAATGGGGACAGACAGTGTGACCGGAGGCAGACAGAGTGAACCGGGAAAACAGTGTGAACGTGGACAGACAGAGTGAACGGGGACAAGACAGTGTGAACGGGGGCAAGACAGAGTGAACGGGGGAAGACAGAATGAATAGGGGCAGACAGTGTGAACGGGGTCAGACAGAGTTAAAGGGGACAGACAGAGTGAACAGGGACAGACAGAGTGAATGGGAACAAGACAGAGTGAACGGGGACAGACAGAGTAAACGGGGGCAGACAGAGTGAGCGGTGACAGACAGAAGGAACGTGGACAGTACTGAGTGAACAGGGACAGACAGTGTAAATGGGGACCGACAGAGTGAATTAGGGCAGACAGAGTGAACGGGGACAGACAGAGTGAATGGGGACATACAGAGTGAACGGGAACAAGAGAGAGTGCACGGGGACAGAGTGAATGGAGACAGAGAGAGTGAACGAGAACAAGACAGAGTGAACGGGAACAGACAGAGTGAACTGGGGCAGACAGAGTGAATGGGGACAGATAGACTGAACAGGGGCAAACAGAGTGAACTGGGGCAGACAGAGTGAACGGGGGCAGACAAAGTCAACAGGGGCAGACAGAGTGAATGGGGGCAAGACAGTGTGAACGTGGACAGACAGTGTGAACGGGGACAGACGAGGAAATGAGGACAGACAGAGTGAACGGGGGCAAATAGAGTGAACGGGGACAGACAAAGTGACTGGAGGAAGACAGAGTGAACGTGGGCAAGACAGAGTGAACGGGGACAAGACAATGTGAACGGGCACAGACAGAGTGAATGGGGACAGACAGAGTGAATGGGGACAGACAGAGTGAATGGGGAAAGACAGAGTGAACGTGGGCAAGACAGATTTAACGGGGGCAGTACAGAGTGAATGGGGTCAAGACAGAGTGAACGGGGGCAAGACAGAGTGAAAGGAGGAAAGATAGAGTGAACGGGGGCAAGACAGAGTGAACGGGCACGGACAGAGTGAACGGGGGCAAGACAGATTTAACGGGGGCAGTACAGAGTGAATGGGGTCAAGACAGAGTGAACGGGGGCAAGACAGAGTGTATGGAGGAAAGATAGAGTGAACGGGGGCAAGACAGAGTGAACGGGCACGGACAGAGTGAACGGGGGCAAGACAGATTTAACGGGGGCAGTACAGAGTGAATGGGGTCAAGACAGAGTGAACGGGGGCAAGACAGAGTGAACGGGGACAGACAGAGTGAACGGGGACAGACAGAGTGAACGGGGGCAGACAGAGTGAACGGGGACAGACAGAGTGAACGGGGACAGACAGAGTGAACGGGGACAGACAGAGTGAACGGGGGCAGACAGAGTGAACGGGAACAAGACAGAGTGAACTTGGACAGACAGAGTGAACGGGGGCAGACAGATTGTACGGGGACAGTGAATGTGAATGGGGACTGTCAGTGTGAATGTGGACAGACAGTGAGAACGGGGACAAGACAGAGTGAACGGGCGCAGACAGTGCGAACGGGGACAAGACAGAGTGAGCGGTGGCAAGACATAGTGAACAGGGGAAGACAGAATGAATAGGGGCAGACAGTGTGAACGGGGTCAGACAGAGTGAATGGGGAAAGACAGAGTGAACGGGGGCAAGACGGAGTGAAAGGAGGAAAGATAGAGTGAACGGGGGCAAGACAGAGTGAACGGGCACGGACAGAGTGAACGGGGGCAAGACAGATTTAACGGGGGCAGTACAGAGTGAATGGGGTCAAGACAGAGTGAACGGGGGCAAGACAGAGTGTATGGAGGAAAGATAGAGTGAACGGGGGCAAGACAGTGTGAACGGGCACGGACAGAGTGAACGGGGGCAAGACAGATTTAACGGGGGCAGTACAGAGTGAATGGGGTCAAGACAGAGTGAACGGGGGCAAGACAGAGTGAACGGGGACAGACAGAGTGAACGGGGACAGACAGAGTGAACGGGGGCGGACAGAGTGAACGGGGACAGACAGAGTGAACGGGGACAGACAGAGTGAACGGGGACAGATAGAGTGAACGGGGGCAGACAGAGTGAACGGGAACAAGACAGAGTGAACTTGGACAGACAGAGTGAACGGGGGCAGACAGATTGTACGGGGACAGTGAATGTGAATGGGGACTGTCAGTGTGAATGTGGACAGACAGTGAGAACGGGGACAAGACAGAGTGAACGGGCGCAGTCAGTGCGAACGGGGACAAGACAGAGTGAGCGGTGGCAAGACATAGTGAACAGGGGAAGACAGAATGAATAGGGGCAGACAGTGTGAACGGGGTCAGACAGAGTTAACGGGGGCAGACAGAGTGAACGGGAGCAGACAGATTGAATGGGGACAGACAGAGTGAACGCAGGCTTTACTGAGTGAACGAGGACAGACAGAGTGAACACGGGCAGTACTGATTGAATGAGGACAGACGGAGTGAATGGGGACAGACAGAGTGAATGGGGACAGACAGAGTGAACGCGGGCAGTACTGAGTGAATGAGTATATACAGAGTGGACGGGGACAGAGTGAACGGGGACAGACAGAGTGAATGGGGACAGACAGAGTGAACGCGGGCAGTACTGAGTGAATGAGTACATACAGAGTGGACGGGGACAGAGTGAACGGGGACAAGACAGAGTGAACGAGGTCAGACAGAGTGAACGGCGGCAGACAGAATGAATGGGGGCAGAGAGAGTGAACGGGGGCAAACAGAGTGAATGGGGACAGACAGTGTGACCGGAGGCAGACAGAGTGAACCGGGAAAACAGTGTGAACGTGGACAGACAGAGTGAACGGGGACAAGACAGTGTGAACGGGGGCAAGACAGAGTGAACGGGGGAAGACAGAATGAATAGGGGCAGACAGTGTGAACGGGGTCAGACAGAGTTAAAGGGGACAGACAGAGTGAACAGGGACAGACAGAGTGAACGGGAACAAGACAGAGTGAACGGGGACAGACAGAGTAAACGGGGGCAGACAGAGTGAGCGGTGACAGACAGAAGGAACGTGGACAGTACTGAGTGAACAGGGACAGACAGTGTAAATGGGGACCGACAGAGTGAATTAGGGCAGACAGAGTGAACGGGGACAGACAGAGTGAATGGGGACATACAGAGTGAATGGGAACAAGAGAGAGTGCACGGGGACAGAGTGAATGGAGACAGAGAGAGTGAACGAGAACAAGACAGAGTGAACGGGAACAGACAGAGTGAACTGGGGCAGACAGAGTGAATGGGGACAGATAGACTGAACAGGGGCAAACAGAGTGAACTGGGGCAGACAGAGTGAACGGGGGCAGACAAAGTCAACAGGGGCAGACAGAGTGAATGGGGGCAAGACAGTGTGAACGTGGACAGACAGTGTGAACGGGGACAGACGAGGAAATGAGGACAGACAGAGTGAACGGGGGCAAATAGAGTGAACGGGGACAGACAGAGTGACTGGAGGAAGACAGAGTGAACGTGGGCAAGACAGAGTGAACGGGGACAAGACAGTGTGAACGGGCACAGACAGAGTGAATGGGGACAGACAGAGTGAACGGGGACAGACAGAGTGAATGGGGAAAGACAGAGTGAACGTGGGCAAGACAGTGTGAACGGGCACGGACAGAGTGAACGGGGGCAAGACAGATTTAACGGGGGCAGTACAGAGTGAATGGGGTCAAGACAGAGTGAACGGGGGCAAGACGGAGTGAAAGGAGGAAAGATAGAGTGAACGGGGGCAAGACAGAGTGAACGGGGGCAAGACAGATTTAACGGGGGCAGTACAGAGTGAATGGGGTCAAGACAGAGTGAACGGGGGCAAGACAGAGTGTATGGGGGAAAGATAGAGTGAACGGGGGCAAGACAGAGTGAACGGGCACGGACAGAGTGAACGGGGGCAAGACAGATTTAACGGGGGCAGTACAGAGTGAATGGGGTCAAGACAGAGTGAACGGGGGCAAGACAGATTTAACGGGGGCAGTACAGAGTGAATGGGGTCAAGACAGAGTGAACGGGGGCAAGACAGAGTGAACGGGGACAGACAGAGTGAACGGGGACAGACAGAGTGAACGGGGGCAGACAGAGTGAACGGGGATAGACAGAGTGAACGGGGACAGACAGAGTGAACGGGGACAGACAGAGTGAACGGGGACAGACAGAGTGAACGGGAACAAGACAGAGTGAACTTGGACAGACAGAGTGAACGGGGGCAGACAGATTGTACGGGGACAGTGAATGTGAATGGGGACTGTCAGTGTGAATGTGGACAGACAGTGAGAACGGGGACAAGACAGAGTGAACGGGCGCAGACAGTGCGAACGGGGACAAGACAGAGTGAGCGGTGGCAAGACATAGTGAACAGGGGAAGACAGAATGAATAGGGGCAGACAGTGTGAACGGGGTCAGACAGAGTTAACGGGGGCAGACAGAGTGAACGGGAGCAGACAGATTGAATGGGGACAGACAGAGTGAACGCAGGCTTTACTGAGTGAACGAGGACAGACAGAGTGAACACGGGCAGTACTGATTGAATGAGGACAGACGGAGTGAATGGGGACAGACAGAGTGAATGGGGACAGACAGAGTGAACGCGGGCAGTACTGAGTGAATGAGTACATACAGAGTGGACGGGGACAGAGTGAACGGGGACAGACAGAGTGAACGGGGACAAGACAGAGTGAACGAGGTCAGAAAGAGTGAATGGCGGCAGACAGAATGAATGGGGGCAGAGAGAGTGAATGGGGGCAAACAGAGTGAACGGGGACAGACAGAGTGAATGGAGGCAGACAGAGTGAACCGGGAAAACAGTGTGAACGTGGACAGGCAGAGTGAACGGGGACAAGACAGTGTGAACGGTGGGCAAGACAGAGTGAACGGGGACAGACAGAATGAACGGGAACAGACAGAGTGAGAGGTGACAGACAGAAGGAACGTGGACAGTACTGAGTGAACAGGGACAGACAGTGTAAATGGGGACCGACAGAGTGAATTAGGGCAGACAGAGTGATCGGGGACAGACAGAGTGAATGGGGACAGACAGAGTGAACGGGAACAAGACAGAGTGCACGGGGACAGAGTGAATGGAGACAGAGAGAGTGAACGAGAACAAGACAGAGTGAACGGGAACAGACAGAGTGAATGGAGACAGAGAGAGTGAACGAGAACAAGACAGAGTGAACGGGAACAGACAGAGTGAATGGGGACAGACAGAGTGAATGGGGGCAGACAGAGTGAATGGGGACAGACAGAGTGAATGGGGACAGACAGAGTGAACTGGGACAGACAGAGTGAATGGGGACATACAGAGTGAACGGGAACAAGAGAGAGTGCACGGGGACAGAGTGAATGGAGACAGAGAGAGTGAACGAGAACAAGACAGAGTGAACAGGAACAGACAGAGTGAACTGGGGCAGACAGAGTGAATGGGGACAGATAGACTGAACAGGGGCAAACAGAGTGAACTGGGGCAGACAGAGTGAACGGGGGCAGACAAAGTCAACAGGGGCAGACAGAGTGAATGGGGGCAAGACAGTGTGAACGTGGACAGACAGTGTGAACGGGGACAGACGAGGAAATGAGGACAGACAGAGTGAACGGGGGCAAATAGAGTGAACGGGGACAGACAAAGTGACTGGAGGAAGACAGAGTGAACGTGGGCAAGACAGAGTGAACGGGGACAAGACAATGTGAACGGGCACAGACAGAGTGAATGGGGACAGACAGAGTGAATGGGGACAGACAGAGTGAATGGGGAAAGACAGAGTGAACGTGGGCAAGACAGATTTAACGGGGGCAGTACAGAGTGAATGGGGTCAAGACAGAGTGAACGGGGGCAAGACAGAGTGAAAGGAGGAAAGATAGAGTGAACGGGGGCAAGACAGAGTGAACGGGCACGGACAGAGTGAACGGGGGCAAGACAGATTTAACGGGGGCAGTACAGAGTGAATGGGGTCAAGACAGAGTGAACGGGGGCAAGACAGAGTGTATGGAGGAAAGATAGAGTGAACGGGGGCAAGACAGTGTGAACGGGCACGGACAGAGTGAACGGGGGCAAGACAGATTTAACGGGGGCAGTACAGAGTGAATGGGGTCAAGACAGAGTGAACGGGGGCAAGACAGAGTGAACGGGGACAGACAGAGTGAACGGGGACAGACAGAGTGAACGGGGGCGGACAGAGTGAACGGGGACAGACAGAGTGAACGGGGACAGACAGAGTGAACGGGGACAGATAGAGTGAACGGGGGCAGACAGAGTGAAGGGAACAAGACAGAGTGAACTTGGACAGACAGAGTGAACGGGGGCAGACAGATTGTACGGGGACAGTGAATGTGAATGGGGACTGTCAGTGTGAATGTGGACAGACAGTGAGAACGGGGACAAGACAGAGTGAACGGGCGCAGACAGTGCGAACGGGGACAAGACAGAGTGAATGGGGAAAGACAGAGTGAACGGGGGCAAGACGGAGTGAAAGGAGGAAAGATAGAGTGAACGGGGGCAAGACAGAGTGAACGGGCACGGACAGAGTGAACGGGGGCAAGACAGATTTAACGGGGGCAGTACAGAGTGAATGGGGTCAAGACAGAGTGAACGGGGGCAAGACAGAGTGTATGGAGGAAAGATAGAGTGAACGGGGGCAAGACAGTGTGAACGGGCACGGACAGAGTGAACGGGGGCAAGACAGATTTAACGGGGGCAGTACAGAGTGAATGGGGTCAAGACAGAGTGAACGGGGGCAAGACAGAGTGAACGGGGACAGACAGAGTGAACGGGGACAGACAGAGTGAACGGGGGCGGACAGAGTGAACGGGGACAGACAGAGTGAACGGGGACAGACAGAGTGAACGGGGACAGATAGAGTGAACGGGGGCAGACAGAGTGAACGGGAACAAGACAGAGTGAACTTGGACAGACAGAGTGAACGGGGGCAGACAGATTGTACGGGGACAGTGAATGTGAATGGGGACTGTCAGTGTGAATGTGGACAGACAGTGAGAACGGGGACAAGACAGAGTGAACGGGCGCAGTCAGTGCGAACGGGGACAAGACAGAGTGAGCGGTGGCAAGACATAGTGAACAGGGGAAGACAGAATGAATAGGGGCAGACAGTGTGAACGGGGTCAGACAGAGTTAACGGGGGCAGACAGAGTGAACGGGAGCAGACAGATTGAATGGGGACAGACAGAGTGAACGCAGGCTTTACTGAGTGAACGAGGACAGACAGAGTGAACACGGGCAGTACTGATTGAATGAGGACAGACGGAGTGAATGGGGACAGACAGAGTGAATGGGGACAGACAGAGTGAACGCGGGCAGTACTGAGTGAATGAGTATATACAGAGTGGACGGGGACAGAGTGAACGGGGACAGACAGAGTGAATGGGGACAGACAGAGTGAACGCGGGCAGTACTGAGTGAATGAGTACATACAGAGTGGACGGGGACAGAGTGAACGGGGACAAGACAGAGTGAACGAGGTCAGACAGAGTGAACGGCGGCAGACAGAATGAATGGGGGCAGAGAGAGTGAACGGGGGCAAACAGAGTGAATGGGGACAGACAGTGTGACCGGAGGCAGACAGAGTGAACCGGGAAAACAGTGTGAACGTGGACAGACAGAGTGAACGGGGACAAGACAGTGTGAACGGGGGCAAGACAGAGTGAACGGGGGAAGACAGAATGAATAGGGGCAGACAGTGTGAACGGGGTCAGACAGAGTTAAAGGGGACAGACAGAGTGAACAGGGACAGACAGAGTGAATGGGAACAAGACAGAGTGAACGGGGACAGACAGAGTAAACGGGGGCAGACAGAGTGAGCGGTGACAGACAGAAGGAACGTGGACAGTACTGAGTGAACAGGGACAGACAGTGTAAATGGGGACCGACAGAGTGAATTAGGGCAGACAGAGTGAACGGGGACAGACAGAGTGAATGGGGACATACAGAGTGAACGGGAACAAGAGAGAGTGCACGGGGACAGAGTGAATGGAGACAGAGAGAGTGAACGAGAACAAGACAGAGTGAACGGGAACAGACAGAGTGAACTGGGGCAGACAGAGTGAATGGGGACAGATAGACTGAACAGGGGCAAACAGAGTGAACTGGGGCAGACAGAGTGAACGGGGGCAGACAAAGTCAACAGGGGCAGACAGAGTGAATGGGGGCAAGACAGTGTGAACGTGGACAGACAGTGTGAACGGGGACAGACGAGGAAATGAGGACAGACAGAGTGAACGGGGGCAAATAGAGTGAACGGGGACAGACAAAGTGACTGGAGGAAGACAGAGTGAACGTGGGCAAGACAGAGTGAACGGGGACAAGACAATGTGAACGGGCACAGACAGAGTGAATGGGGACAGACAGAGTGAATGGGGACAGACAGAGTGAATGGGGAAAGACAGAGTGAACGTGGGCAAGACAGATTTAACGGGGGCAGTACAGAGTGAATGGGGTCAAGACAGAGTGAACGGGGGCAAGACAGAGTGAAAGGAGGAAAGATAGAGTGAACGGGGGCAAGACAGAGTGAACGGGCACGGACAGAGTGAACGGGGGCAAGACAGATTTAACGGGGGCAGTACAGAGTGAATGGGGTCAAGACAGAGTGAACGGGGGCAAGACAGAGTGTATGGAGGAAAGATAGAGTGAACGGGGGCAAGACAGAGTGAACGGGCACGGACAGAGTGAACGGGGGGCAAGACAGATTTAACGGGGGCAGTACAGAGTGAATGGGGTCAAGACAGAGTGAACGGGGGCAAGACAGAGTGAACGGGGACAGACAGAGTGAACGGGGACAGACAGAGTGAACGGGGGCAGACAGAGTGAACGGGGACAGACAGAGTGAACGGGGACAGACAGAGTGAACGGGGACAGACAGAGTGAACGGGGGCAGACAGAGTGAACGGGAACAAGACAGAGTGAACTTGGACAGACAGAGTGAACGGGGGCAGACAGATTGTACGGGGACAGTGAATGTGAATGGGGACTGTCAGTGTGAATGTGGACAGACAGTGAGAACGGGGACAAGACAGAGTGAACGGGCGCAGACAGTGCGAACGGGGACAAGACAGAGTGAGCGGTGGCAAGACATAGTGAACAGGGGAAGACAGAATGAATAGGGGCAGACAGTGTGAACGGGGTCAGACAGAGTGAATGGGGAAAGACAGAGTGAACGGGGGCAAGACGGAGTGAAAGGAGGAAAGATAGAGTGAACGGGGGCAAGACAGAGTGAACGGGCACGGACAGAGTGGAACGGGGGCAAGACAGATTTAACTGGGGCAGTACAGAGTGAATGGGGTCAAGACAGAGTGAACGGGGGCAAGACAGAGTGTATGGAGGAAAGATAGAGTGAACGGGGGCAAGACAGAGTGGAACGGGCACGGACAGAGTGAACGGGGGCCAAGACAGATTTAACGGGGCAGTACAGAGTGAATGGGGTCAAGACAGAGTGAACGGGGGCAAGACAGAGTGAACGGGGACAGACAGAGTGAACGGGGACAGACAGAGTGAACGGGGGCGGACAGAGTGAACGGGGACAGACAGAGTGAACGGGGACAGACAGAGTGAACGGGGACAGATAGAGTGAACGGGGGCAGACAGAGTGAACGGGAACAAGACAGAGTGAACTTGGACAGACAGAGTGAACCGGGGGCAGACAGATTGTACGGGGACAGTGAATGTGAATGGGGACTGTCAGTGTGAATGTGGACAGACAGTGAGAACGGGGACAAGACAGAGTGAACGGGCGCAGTCAGTGCGAACGGGGACAAGACAGAGTGAGCGGTGGCAAGACATAGTGAACAGGGGAAGACAGAATGAATAGGGGCAGACAGTGTGAACGGGGTCAGACAGAGTTAACGGGGGCAGACAGAGTGAACGGGAGCAGACAGATTGAATGGGGACAGACAGAGTGAACGCAGGCTTTACTGAGTGAACGAGGACAGACAGAGTGAACACGGGCAGTACTGATTGAATGAGGACAGACGGAGTGAATGGGGACAGACAGAGTGAATGGGGACAGACAGAGTGAACGCGGGCAGTACTGAGTGAATGAGTATATACAGAGTGGACGGGGACAGAGTGAACGGGGACAGACAGAGTGAATGGGGACAGACAGAGTGAACGCGGGCAGTACTGAGTGAATGAGTACATACAGAGTGGACGGGGACAGAGTGAACGGGGACAAGACAGAGTGAACGAGGTCAGACAGAGTGAACGGCGGCAGACAGAATGAATGGGGGCAGAGAGAGTGAACGGGGGCAAACAGAGTGAATGGGGACAGACAGTGTGACCGGAGGCAGACAGAGTGAACCGGGAAAACAGTGTGAACGTGGACAGACAGAGTGAACGGGGACAAGACAGTGTGAACGGGGGCAAGACAGAGTGAACGGGGGAAGACAGAATGAATAGGGGCAGACAGTGTGAACGGGGTCAGACAGAGTTAAAGGGGACAGACAGAGTGAACAGGGACAGACAGAGTGAACGGGAACAAGACAGAGTGAACGGGGACAGACAGAGTAAACGGGGGCAGACAGAGTGAGCGGTGACAGACAGAAGGAACGTGGACAGTACTGAGTGAACAGGGACAGACAGTGTAAATGGGGACCGACAGAGTGAATTAGGGCAGACAGAGTGAACGGGGACAGACAGAGTGAATGGGGACATACAGAGTGAACGGGAACAAGAGAGAGTGCACGGGGACAGAGTGAATGGAGACAGAGAGAGTGAACGAGAACAAGACAGAGTGAACGGGAACAGACAGAGTGAACTGGGGCAGACAGAGTGAATGGGGACAGATAGACTGAACAGGGGCAAACAGAGTGAACTGGGGCAGACAGAGTGAACGGGGGCAGACAAAGTCAACAGGGGCAGACAGAGTGAATGGGGGCAAGACAGTGTGAACGTGGACAGACAGTGTGAACGGGGACAGACGAGGAAATGAGGACAGACAGAGTGAACGGGGGCAAATAGAGTGAACGGGGACAGACAGAGTGACTGGAGGAAGACAGAGTGAACGTGGGCAAGACAGAGTGAACGGGGGACAAGACAGTGTGAACGGGCACAGACAGAGTGAATGGGGACAGACAGAGTGAACGGGGACAGACAGAGTGAATGGGGAAAGACAGAGTGAACGTGGGCAAGACAGTGTGAACGGGCACGGACAGAGTGAACGGGGGCAAGACAGATTTAACGGGGGCAGTACAGAGTGAATGGGGTCAAGACAGAGTGAACGGGGGCAAGACGGAGTGAAAGGAGGAAAGATAGAGTGAACGGGGGCAAGACAGAGTGAACGGGGGCAAGACAGATTTAACGGGGGCAGTACAGAGTGAATGGGGTCAAGACAGAGTGAACGGGGGCAAGCCAGAGTGTATGGGGGAAAGATAGAGTGAACGGGGGCAAGACAGAGTGAACGGGCACGGACAGAGTGAACGGGGGCAAGACAGATTTAACGGGGGCAGTACAGAGTGAATGGGGTCAAGACAGAGTGAACGGGGGCAAGACAGATTTAACGGGGGCAGTACAGAGTGAATGGGGTCAAGACAGAGTGAACGGGGGCAAGACAGAGTGAACGGGGACAGACAGAGTGAACGGGGACAGACAGAGTGAACGGGGGCAGACAGAGTGAACGGGGACAGACAGAGTGAACGGGGACAGACAGAGTGAACGGGGACAGACAGAGGTGAACGGGGACAGACAGAGTGAACGGGAACAAGACAGAGTGAACTTGGACAGACAGAGTGAACGGGGGCAGACAGATTGTACGGGGACAGTGAATGTGAATGGGGACTGTCAGTGTGAATGTGGACAGACAGTGAGAACGGGGACAAGACAGAGTGAACGGGCGCAGACAGTGCGAACGGGGACAAGACAGAGTGAGCGGTGGCAAGACATAGTGAACAGGGGAAGACAGAATGAATAGGGGCAGACAGTGTGAACGGGGTCAGACAGAGTTAACGGGGGCAGACAGAGTGAACGGGAGCAGACAGATTGAATGGGGACAGACAGAGTGAACGCAGGCTTTACTGAGTGAACGAGGACAGACAGAGTGAACACGGGCAGTACTGATTGAATGAGGACAGACGGAGTGAATGGGGACAGACAGAGTGAATGGGGACAGACAGAGTGAACGCGGGCAGTACTGAGTGAATGAGTACATACAGAGTGGACGGGGACAGAGTGAACGGGGACAGACAGAGTGAACGGGGACAAGACAGAGTGAACGAGGTCAGACAGAGTGAATGGCGGCAGACAGAATGAATGGGGGCAGAGAGAGTGAATGGGGGCAAACAGAGTGAACGGGGACAGACAGAGTGAATGGAGGCAGACAGAGTGAACCGGGAAAACAGTGTGAACGTGGACAGGCAGAGTGAACGGGGACAAGACAGTGTGAACGGTGGGCAAGACAGAGTGAACGGGGACAGACAGAATGAACGGGAACAGACAGAGTGAGCGGTGACAGACAGAAGGAACGTGGACAGTACTGAGTGAACAGGGACAGACAGTGTAAATGGGGACCGACAGAGTGAATTAGGGCAGACAGAGTGATCGGGGACAGACAGAGTGAATGGGGACAGACAGAGTGAACGGGAACAAGACAGAGTGCACGGGGACAGAGTGAATGGAGACAGAGAGAGTGAACGAGAACAAGACAGAGTGAACGGGAACAGACAGAGTGAATGGAGACAGAGAGAGTGAACGAGAACAAGACAGAGTGAACGGGAACAGACAGAGTGAATGGGGACAGACAGAGTGAATGGGGGCAGACAGAGTGAATGGGGACAGACAGAGTGAATGGGGACAGACAGAGTGAACTGGGACAGACAGAGTGAATGGGGACATACAGAGTGAACGGGAACAAGAGAGAGTGCACGGGGACAGAGTGAATGGAGACAGAGAGAGTGAACGAGAACAAGACAGAGTGAACAGGAACAGACAGAGTGAACTGGGGCAGACAGAGTGAATGGGGACAGATAGACTGAACAGGGGCAAACAGAGTGAACTGGGGCAGACAGAGTGAACGGGGGCAGACAAAGTCAACAGGGGCAGACAGAGTGAATGGGGGCAAGACAGTGTGAACGTGGACAGACAGTGTGAACGGGGACAGACGAGGAAATGAGGACAGACAGAGTGAACGGGGGCAAATAGAGTGAACGGGGACAGACAAAGTGACTGGAGGAAGACAGAGTGAACGTGGGCAAGACAGAGTGAACGGGGACAAGACAATGTGAACGGGCACAGACAGAGTGAATGGGGACAGACAGAGTGAATGGGGACAGACAGAGTGAATGGGGAAAGACAGAGTGAACGTGGGCAAGACAGATTTAACGGGGGCAGTACAGAGTGAATGGGGTCAAGACAGAGTGAACGGGGGCAAGACAGAGTGAAAGGAGGAAAGATAGAGTGAACGGGGGCAAGACAGAGTGAACGGGCACGGACAGAGTGAACGGGGGCAAGACAGATTTAACGGGGGCAGTACAGAGTGAATGGGGTCAAGACAGAGTGAACGGGGGCAAGACAGAGTGTATGGAGGAAAGATAGAGTGAACGGGGGCAAGACAGAGTGAACGGGCACGGACAGAGTGAACGGGGGCAAGACAGATTTAACGGGGGCAGTACAGAGTGAATGGGGTCAAGACAGAGTGAACGGGGGCAAGACAGAGTGAACGGGGACAGACAGAGTGAACGGGGACAGACAGAGTGAACGGGGGCAGACAGAGTGAACGGGGACAGACAGAGTGAACGGGGACAGACAGAGTGAACGGGGACAGACAGAGTGAACGGGGGCAGACAGAGTGAACGGGAACAAGACAGAGTGAACTTGGACAGACAGAGTGAACGGGGGCAGACAGATTGTACGGGGACAGTGAATGTGAATGGGGACTGTCAGTGTGAATGTGGACAGACAGTGAGAACGGGGACAAGACAGAGTGAACGGGCGCAGACAGTGCGAACGGGGACAAGACAGAGTGAGCGGTGGCAAGACATAGTGAACAGGGGAAGACAGAATGAATAGGGGCAGACAGTGTGAACGGGGTCAGACAGAGTGAATGGGGAAAGACAGAGTGAACGGGGGCAAGACGGAGTGAAAGGAGGAAAGATAGAGTGAACGGGGGCAAGACAGAGTGAACGGGCACGGACAGAGTGAACGGGGGCAAGACAGATTTAACGGGGGCAGTACAGAGTGAATGGGGTCAAGACAGAGTGAACGGGGGCAAGACAGAGTGTATGGAGGAAAGATAGAGTGAACGGGGGCAAGACAGTGTGAACGGGCACGGACAGAGTGAACGGGGGCAAGACAGATTTAACGGGGGCAGTACAGAGTGAATGGGGTCAAGACAGAGTGAACGGGGGCAAGACAGAGTGAACGGGGACAGACAGAGTGAACGGGGACAGACAGAGTGAACGGGGGCGGACAGAGTGAACGGGGACAGACAGAGTGAACGGGGACAGACAGAGTGAACGGGGACAGATAGAGTGAACGGGGGCAGACAGAGTGAACGGGAACAAGACAGAGTGAACTTGGACAGACAGAGTGAACGGGGGCAGACAGATTGTACGGGGACAGTGAATGTGAATGGGGACTGTCAGTGTGAATGTGGACAGACAGTGAGAACGGGGACAAGACAGAGTGAACGGGCGCAGACAGTGCGAACGGGGACAAGACAGAGTGAGCGGTGGCAAGACATAGTGAACAGGGGAAGACAGAATGAATAGGGGCAGACAGTGTGAACGGGGTCAGACAGAGTTAACGGGGGCAGACAGAGTGAACGGGAGCAGACAGATTGAATGGGGACAGACAGAGTGAACGCAGGCTTTACTGAGTGAACGAGGACAGACAGAGTGAACACGGGCAGTACTGATTGAATGAGGACAGACGGAGTGAATGGGGACAGACAGAGTGAATGGGGACAGACAGAGTGAACGCGGGCAGTACTGAGTGAATGAGTATATACAGAGTGGACGGGGACAGAGTGAACGGGGACAGACAGAGTGAATGGGGACAGACAGAGTGAACGCGGGCAGTACTGAGTGAATGAGTACATACAGAGTGGACGGGGACAGAGTGAACGGGGACAAGACAGAGTGAACGAGGTCAGACAGAGTGAACGGCGGCAGACAGAATGAATGGGGGCAGAGAGAGTGAACGGGGGCAAACAGAGTGAATGGGGACAGACAGTGTGACCGGAGGCAGACAGAGTGAACCGGGAAAACAGTGTGAACGTGGACAGACAGAGTGAACGGGGACAAGACAGTGTGAACGGGGGCAAGACAGAGTGAACGGGGGAAGACAGAATGAATAGGGGCAGACAGTGTGAACGGGGTCAGACAGAGTTAAAGGGGACAGACAGAGTGAACAGGGACAGACAGAGTGAACGGGAACAAGACAGAGTGAACGGGGACAGACAGAGTAAACGGGGGCAGACAGAGTGAGCGGTGACAGACAGAAGGAACGTGGACAGTACTGAGTGAACAGGGACAGACAGTGTAAATGGGGACCGACAGAGTGAATTAGGGCAGACAGAGTGAACGGGGACAGACAGAGTGAATGGGGACATACAGAGTGAACGGGAACAAGAGAGAGTGCACGGGGACAGAGTGAATGGAGACAGAGAGAGTGAACGAGAACAAGACAGAGTGAACGGGAACAGACAGAGTGAACTGGGGCAGACAGAGTGAATGGGGACAGATAGACTGAACAGGGGCAAACAGAGTGAACTGGGGCAGACAGAGTGAACGGGGGCAGACAAAGTCAACAGGGGCAGACAGAGTGAATGGGGGCAAGACAGTGTGAACGTGGACAGACAGTGTGAACGGGGACAGACGAGGAAATGAGGACAGACAGAGTGAACGGGGGCAAATAGAGTGAACGGGGACAGACAGAGTGACTGGAGGAAGACAGAGTGAACGTGGGCAAGACAGAGTGAACGGGGACAAGACAGTGTGAACGGGCACAGACAGAGTGAATGGGGACAGACAGAGTGAACGGGGACAGACAGAGTGAATGGGGTCAAGACAGATTTAACGGAGGCAGTACAGAGTGAATGGGGTCAAGACAGAGTGAACGGGGGCAAGACAGAGTGTATGGAGGAAAGATAGAGTGAACGGGGGCAAGACAGAGTGAACGGGCACGGACAGAGTGAACGGGGGCAAGACAGATTTAACGGGGGCAGTACAGAGTGAATGGGGTCAAGACAGAGTGAACGGGGGCAAGACAGAGTGAACGGGGACAGACAGAGTGAACGGGGACAGACAGAGTGAACGGGGGCGGACAGAGTGAACGGGGACAGACAGAGTGAACGGGGACAGACAGAGTGAACGGGGACAGATAGAGTGAACGGGGGCAGACAGAGTGAACGGGAACAAGACAGAGTGAACTTGGACAGACAGAGTGAACGGGGGCAGACAGATTGTACGGGGACAGTGAATGTGAATGGGGACTGTCAGTGTGAATGTGGACAGACAGTGAGAACGGGGACAAGACAGAGTGAACGGGCGCAGTCAGTGCGAACGGGGACAAGACAGAGTGAGCGGTGGCAAGACATAGTGAACAGGGGAAGACAGAATGAATAGGGGCAGACAGTGTGAACGGGGTCAGACAGAGTTAACGGGGGCAGACAGAGTGAACGGGAGCAGACAGATTGAATGGGGACAGACAGAGTGAACGCAGGCTTTACTGAGTGAACGAGGACAGACAGAGTGAACACGGGCAGTACTGATTGAATGAGGACAGACGGAGTGAATGGGGACAGACAGAGTGAATGGGGACAGACAGAGTGAACGCGGGCAGTACTGAGTGAATGAGTATATACAGAGTGGACGGGGACAGAGTGAACGGGGACAGACAGAGTGAATGGGGACAGACAGAGTGAACGCGGGCAGTACTGAGTGAATGAGTACATACAGAGTGGACGGGGACAGAGTGAACGGGGACAAGACAGAGTGAACGAGGTCAGACAGAGTGAACGGCGGCAGACAGAATGAATGGGGGCAGAGAGAGTGAACGGGGGCAAACAGAGTGAATGGGGACAGACAGTGTGACCGGAGGCAGACAGAGTGAACCGGGAAAACAGTGTGAACGTGGACAGACAGAGTGAACGGGGACAAGACAGTGTGAACGGGGGCAAGACAGAGTGAACGGGGGAAGACAGAATGAATAGGGGCAGACAGTGTGAACGGGGTCAGACAGAGTTAAAGGGGACAGACAGAGTGAACAGGGACAGACAGAGTGAACGGGAACAAGACAGAGTGAACGGGGACAGACAGAGTAAACGGGGGCAGACAGAGTGAGCGGTGACAGACAGAAGGAACGTGGACAGTACTGAGTGAACAGGGACAGACAGTGTAAATGGGGACCGACAGAGTGAATTAGGGCAGACAGAGTGAACGGGGACAGACAGAGTGAATGGGGACATACAGAGTGAACGGGAACAAGAGAGAGTGCACGGGGACAGAGTGAATGGAGACAGAGAGAGTGAACGAGAACAAGACAGAGTGAACGGGAACAGACAGAGTGAACTGGGGCAGACAGAGTGAATGGGGACAGATAGACTGAACAGGGGCAAACAGAGTGAACTGGGGCAGACAGAGTGAACGGGGGCAGACAAAGTCAACAGGGGCAGACAGAGTGAATGGGGGCAAGACAGTGTGAACGTGGACAGACAGTGTGAACGGGGACAGACGAGGAAATGAGGACAGACAGAGTGAACGGGGGCAAATAGAGTGAACGGGGACAGACAGAGTGACTGGAGGAAGACAGAGTGAACGTGGGCAAGACAGAGTGAACGGGGACAAGACAGTGTGAACGGGCACAGACAGAGTGAATGGGGACAGACAGAGTGAACGGGGACAGACAGAGTGAATGGGGAAAGACAGAGTGAACGTGGGCAAGACAGTGTGAACGGGCACGGACAGAGTGAACGGGGGCAAGACAGATTTAACGGGGGCAGTACAGAGTGAATGGGGTCAAGACAGAGTGAACGGGGGCAAGACGGAGTGAAAGGAGGAAAGATAGAGTGAACGGGGGCAAGACAGAGTGAACGGGGGCAAGACAGATTTAACGGGGGCAGTACAGAGTGAATGGGGTCAAGACAGAGTGAACGGGGGCAAGCCAGAGTGTATGGGGGAAAGATAGAGTGAACGGGGGCAAGACAGAGTGAACGGGCACGGACAGAGTGAACGGGGGCAAGACAGATTTAACGGGGGCAGTACAGAGTGAATGGGGTCAAGACAGAGTGAACGGGGGCAAGACAGATTTAACGGGGGCAGTACAGAGTGAATGGGGTCAAGACAGAGTGAACGGGGGCAAGACAGAGTGAACGGGGACAGACAGAGTGAACGGGGACAGACAGAGTGAACGGGGGCAGACAGAGTGAACGGGGACAGACAGAGTGAACGGGGACAGACAGAGTGAACGGGGACAGACAGAGTGAACGGGGACAGACAGAGTGAACGGGAACAAGACAGAGTGAACTTGGACAGACAGAGTGAACGGGGGCAGACAGATTGTACGGGGACAGTGAATGTGAATGGGGACTGTCAGTGTGAATGTGGACAGACAGTGAGAACGGGGACAAGACAGAGTGAACGGGCGCAGACAGTGCGAACGGGGACAAGACAGAGTGAGCGGTGGCAAGACATAGTGAACAGGGGAAGACAGAATGAATAGGGGCAGACAGTGTGAACGGGGTCAGACAGAGTTAACGGGGGCAGACAGAGTGAACGGGAGCAGACAGATTGAATGGGGACAGACAGAGTGAACGCAGGCTTTACTGAGTGAACGAGGACAGACAGAGTGAACACGGGCAGTACTGATTGAATGAGGACAGACGGAGTGAATGGGGACAGACAGAGTGAATGGGGACAGACAGAGTGAACGCGGGCAGTACTGAGTGAATGAGTACATACAGAGTGGACGGGGACAGAGTGAACGGGGACAGACAGAGTGAACGGGGACAAGACAGAGTGAACGAGGTCAGACAGAGTGAATGGCGGCAGACAGAATGAATGGGGGCAGAGAGAGTGAATGGGGGCAAACAGAGTGAACGGGGACAGACAGAGTGAATGGAGGCAGACAGAGTGAACCGGGAAAACAGTGTGAACGTGGACAGGCAGAGTGAACGGGGACAAGACAGTGTGAACGGTGGGCAAGACAGAGTGAACGGGGACAGACAGAATGAACGGGAACAGACAGAGTGAGCGGTGACAGACAGAAGGAACGTGGACAGTACTGAGTGAACAGGGACAGACAGTGTAAATGGGGACCGACAGAGTGAATTAGGGCAGACAGAGTGATCGGGGACAGACAGAGTGAATGGGGACAGACAGAGTGAACGGGAACAAGACAGAGTGCACGGGGACAGAGTGAATGGAGACAGAGAGAGTGAACGAGAACAAGACAGAGTGAACGGGAACAGACAGAGTGAATGGAGACAGAGAGAGTGAACGAGAACAAGACAGAGTGAACGGGAACAGACAGAGTGAATGGGGACAGACAGAGTGAATGGGGGCAGACAGAGTGAATGGGGACAGACAGAGTGAATGGGGACAGACAGAGTGAACTGGGACAGACAGAGTGAATGGGGACATACAGAGTGAACGGGAACAAGAGAGAGTGCACGGGGACAGAGTGAATGGAGACAGAGAGAGTGAACGAGAACAAGACAGAGTGAACAGGAACAGACAGAGTGAACTGGGGCAGACAGAGTGAATGGGGACAGATAGACTGAACAGGGGCAAACAGAGTGAACTGGGGCAGACAGAGTGAACGGGGGCAGACAAAGTCAACAGGGGCAGACAGAGTGAATGGGGGCAAGACAGTGTGAACGTGGACAGACAGTGTGAACGGGGACAGACGAGGAAATGAGGACAGACAGAGTGAACGGGGGCAAATAGAGTGAACGGGGACAGACAAAGTGACTGGAGGAAGACAGAGTGAACGTGGGCAAGACAGAGTGAACGGGGACAAGACAATGTGAACGGGCACAGACAGAGTGAATGGGGACAGACAGAGTGAATGGGGACAGACAGAGTGAATGGGGAAAGACAGAGTGAACGTGGGCAAGACAGATTTAACGGGGGCAGTACAGAGTGAATGGGGTCAAGACAGAGTGAACGGGGGCAAGACAGAGTGAAAGGAGGAAAGATAGAGTGAACGGGGGCAAGACAGAGTGAACGGGCACGGACAGAGTGAACGGGGGCAAGACAGATTTAACGGGGGCAGTACAGAGTGAATGGGGTCAAGACAGAGTGAACGGGGGCAAGACAGAGTGTATGGAGGAAAGATAGAGTGAACGGGGGCAAGACAGAGTGAACGGGCACGGACAGAGTGAACGGGGGCAAGACAGATTTAACGGGGGCAGTACAGAGTGAATGGGGTCAAGACAGAGTGAACGGGGGCAAGACAGAGTGAACGGGGACAGACAGAGTGAACGGGGACAGACAGAGTGAACGGGGGCAGACAGAGTGAACGGGGACAGACAGAGTGAACGGGGACAGACAGAGTGAACGGGGACAGACAGAGTGAACGGGGGCAGACAGAGTGAACGGGAACAAGACAGAGTGAACTTGGACAGACAGAGTGAACGGGGGCAGACAGATTGTACGGGGACAGTGAATGTGAATGGGGACTGTCAGTGTGAATGTGGACAGACAGTGAGAACGGGGACAAGACAGAGTGAACGGGCGCAGACAGTGCGAACGGGGACAAGACAGAGTGAGCGGTGGCAAGACATAGTGAACAGGGGAAGACAGAATGAATAGGGGCAGACAGTGTGAACGGGGTCAGACAGAGTGAATGGGGAAAGACAGAGTGAACGGGGGCAAGACGGAGTGAAAGGAGGAAAGATAGAGTGAACGGGGGCAAGACAGAGTGAACGGGCACGGACAGAGTGAACGGGGGCAAGACAGATTTAACGGGGGCAGTACAGAGTGAATGGGGTCAAGACAGAGTGAACGGGGGCAAGACAGAGTGTATGGAGGAAAGATAGAGTGAACGGGGGCAAGACAGTGTGAACGGGCACGGACAGAGTGAACGGGGGCAAGACAGATTTAACGGGGGCAGTACAGAGTGAATGGGGTCAAGACAGAGTGAACGGGGGCAAGACAGAGTGAACGGGGACAGACAGAGTGAACGGGGACAGACAGAGTGAACGGGGGCGGACAGAGTGAACGGGGACAGACAGAGTGAACGGGGACAGACAGAGTGAACGGGGACAGATAGAGTGAACGGGGGCAGACAGAGTGAACGGGAACAAGACAGAGTGAACTTGGACAGACAGAGTGAACGGGGGCAGACAGATTGTACGGGGACAGTGAATGTGAATGGGGACTGTCAGTGTGAATGTGGACAGACAGTGAGAACGGGGACAAGACAGAGTGAACGGGCGCAGACAGTGCGAACGGGGACAAGACAGAGTGAGCGGTGGCAAGACATAGTGAACAGGGGAAGACAGAATGAATAGGGGCAGACAGTGTGAACGGGGTCAGACAGAGTTAACGGGGGCAGACAGAGTGAACGGGAGCAGACAGATTGAATGGGGACAGACAGAGTGAACGCAGGCTTTACTGAGTGAACGAGGACAGACAGAGTGAACACGGGCAGTACTGATTGAATGAGGACAGACGGAGTGAATGGGGACAGACAGAGTGAATGGGGACAGACAGAGTGAACGCGGGCAGTACTGAGTGAATGAGTATATACAGAGTGGACGGGGACAGAGTGAACGGGGACAGACAGAGTGAATGGGGACAGACAGAGTGAACGCGGGCAGTACTGAGTGAATGAGTACATACAGAGTGGACGGGGACAGAGTGAACGGGGACAAGACAGAGTGAACGAGGTCAGACAGAGTGAACGGCGGCAGACAGAATGAATGGGGGCAGAGAGAGTGAACGGGGGCAAACAGAGTGAATGGGGACAGACAGTGTGACCGGAGGCAGACAGAGTGAACCGGGAAAACAGTGTGAACGTGGACAGACAGAGTGAACGGGGACAAGACAGTGTGAACGGGGGCAAGACAGAGTGAACGGGGGAAGACAGAATGAATAGGGGCAGACAGTGTGAACGGGGTCAGACAGAGTTAAAGGGGACAGACAGAGTGAACAGGGACAGACAGAGTGAACGGGAACAAGACAGAGTGAACGGGGACAGACAGAGTAAACGGGGGCAGACAGAGTGAGCGGTGACAGACAGAAGGAACGTGGACAGTACTGAGTGAACAGGGACAGACAGTGTAAATGGGGACCGACAGAGTGAATTAGGGCAGACAGAGTGAACGGGGACAGACAGAGTGAATGGGGACATACAGAGTGAACGGGAACAAGAGAGAGTGCACGGGGACAGAGTGAATGGAGACAGAGAGAGTGAACGAGAACAAGACAGAGTGAACGGGAACAGACAGAGTGAACTGGGGCAGACAGAGTGAATGGGGACAGATAGACTGAACAGGGGCAAACAGAGTGAACTGGGGCAGACAGAGTGAACGGGGGCAGACAAAGTCAACAGGGGCAGACAGAGTGAATGGGGGCAAGACAGTGTGAACGTGGACAGACAGTGTGAACGGGGACAGACGAGGAAATGAGGACAGACAGAGTGAACGGGGGCAAATAGAGTGAACGGGGACAGACAGAGTGACTGGAGGAAGACAGAGTGAACGTGGGCAAGACAGAGTGAACGGGGACAAGACAGTGTGAACGGGCACAGACAGAGTGAATGGGGACAGACAGAGTGAACGGGGACAGACAGAGTGAATGGGGTCAAGACAGAGTGAACGTGGGCAAGACATTGTGAACGGGCACGGACAGAGTGAACGGGGGCAAGACAGATTTAACGGGGGCAGTACAGAGTGAATGGGGTCAAGACAGAGTGAACGGGGGCAAGACGGAGTGAAAGGAGGAAAGATAGAGTGAACGGGGGCAAGACAGAGTGAACGGGGGCAAGACAGATTTAACGGGGGCAGTACAGAGTGAATGGGGTCAAGACAGAGTGAACGGGGGCAAGACAGAGTGTATGGGGGAAAGATAGAGTGAACGGGGGCAAGACAGAGTGAACGGGCACGGACAGAGTGAACGGGGGCAAGACAGATTTAACGGGGGCAGTACAGAGTGAATGGGGTCAAGACAGAGTGAACGGGGGCAAGACAGATTTAACGGGGGCAGTACAGAGTGAATGGGGTCAAGACAGAGTGAACGGGGGCAAGACAGAGTGAACGGGGACAGACAGAGTGAACGGGAACAAGACAGAGTGAACTTGGACAGACAGAGTGAACGGGGGCAGACAGATTGTACGGGGACAGTGAATGTGAATGGGGACTGTCAGTGTGAATGTGGACAGACAGTGAGAACGGGGACAAGACAGAGTGAACGGGCGCAGACAGTGCGAACGGGGACAAGACAGAGTGAGCGGTGGCAAGACATAGTGAACAGGGGAAGACAGAATGAATAGGGGCAGACAGTGTGAACGGGGTCAGACAGAGTTAACGGGGGCAGACAGAGTGAACGGGAGCAGACAGATTGAATGGGGACAGACAGAGTGAACGCAGGCTTTACTGAGTGAACGAGGACAGACAGAGTGAACACGGGCAGTACTGATTGAATGAGGACAGACGGAGTGAATGGGGACAGACAGAGTGAATGGGGACAGACAGAGTGAACGCGGGCAGTACTGAGTGAATGAGTACATACAGTGTGGACGGGGACAGAGTGAACGGGGACAGACAGAGTGAACGGGGACAAGACAGAGTGAACGAGGTCAGACAGAGTGAATGGCGGCAGACAGAATGAATGGGGGCAGAGAGAGTGAATGGGGGCAAACAGAGTGAACGGGGACAGACAGAGTGAATGGAGGCAGACAGAGTGAACCGGGAAAACAGTGTGAACGTGGACAGGCAGAGTGAACGGGGACAAGACAGTGTGAACGGTGGGCCAGACAGAGTGAACGGGGACAGACAGAATGAACGGGAACAGACAGAGTGAGCGGTGACAGACAGAAGGAACGTGGACAGTACTGAGTGAACAGGGACAGACAGTGTAAATGGGGACCGACAGAGTGAATTAGGGCAGACAGAGTGATCGGGGACAGACAGAGTGAATGGGGACAGACAGAGTGAACGGGAACAAGACAGAGTGCACGGGGACAGAGTGAATGGAGACAGAGAGAGTGAACGAGAACAAGACAGAGTGAACGGGAACAGACAGAGTGAATGGGGACAGACAGAGTGTATGGGGGCAGACAGAGTGAATGGGGACAGACAGAGTGAATGGGGACAGACAGAGTGAACTGGGACAGACAGAGTGAATGGGGAAAGACAGAGTGAACGTGGGCAAGACAGAGTGAACGGGTGCAAGACAGATTTAACGGGGGCAGTACAGAGTGAATGGGGACAAGACAGAGTGAATGGGGGCAAGACAGAGTGAAAGGAGGAAAGATAGAGTGAACGGGGGCAGACAGAGTGAACGGGGTCAGACAGAGTTAACGGGGGCAGACAGAATGAATGGGGACAGACAGAGTGAACGGGCACAGACAGAGTGAACGGGCACAGACAGAGTGAACGGGGGCAAGACAGATTTAACGGGGGCTGAGAGAGTGAAAGGAGGAAAGACAGAGTGAACGCGGGCAGTACTGAGTGAACGGAGGCAGACAGAGTGAACGGGGACAGACAGAGTGAACGGGGGCAGTCAGAATGAACGGGGACAGACAGAGTGAACGGGGGCAGACAGAGTGAACGGGGACAGACAGAGTGAACGGGGACAGACAGAGTGAACGGGGGCAGACAGAGTGAATGGGGACAGACAGAGTGAACGGGGGCAGGCAGAGTGAATGGGGACAGACAGAGTGAACGGGGGCAGGCAGAGTGAATGGGGACAGACAGAGTGAACGCGGGCAGTACTGATTGCATGAGGACAGACGGAGTGAATGGGGACAGACAGAGTGAATGGGGACAGACAGAGTGAACGCGCGCAGTACTGAGTGAATGAGTACATACAGAGTGGACGGGGACAGAGTGAACGGGGACCGACAGAGTGAACGGGGACAAGACAGAGTGAACGAGGTCAGACAGAGTGAACAGCGGCAGACAGAATGAATGGGGGCAGAGAGAGTGAACGGGGACAGACAGAGTAACCAGAGTCAGAAAGAGTAAACGGGGACAGACAGAGTGAACGGGGACAGACAGAGTGAACGGGGACAGGCAGAATGAACAGTGACAGACAGATTAAATGGGGACAGTCGGAGAGAACGGGTCAGACCGAGACAATGGGGACAGACTAAGTAAATGGGGTCAGACAGAGTAAACGGGGACAGACAGAGTGAACCGGGACAGCCAGACTGAATGGGGACAGGCTGAGTGAATGGGGACAGGCAGTGTGAACGGGGACAGACAGAGTGAATGGGAACAATACAGAGTGAACAGGAACAAGACAGAGTGAACGGGGACAGACAGAGTGAACGGGGACAGACAGAGTGAATGGGGGCAGTACTGAGTGAATGAGGTCAGACAGCGTGAATGGGGGCAGACAGAGTGAACGCGGGCAGTACTGAGTGAATGGTGGCAGACAGAGTGAACGCGGGCAGTACTGAGTGAATGAGGACAGACAGATTGAACGGGGACAGAGTGAACGGGGACAGACAGAGTGAACGGGGGCAGACAGAGTGAACAGGGACAGACAGAGTGAATGGGGACAGACAGAGTGAATGGGGGCAGGACAGAATGAACAGGGACAGACAGAGTGTACGGGGAAAAGACAGAGTGAACGGGGACAGACAGATTGAACTGGGGGCAAGATAGAGTGAACAGGGACAGAGTGAATGGGGGCAGACAGAGTGAACGGGGGCTGACAGAATGAACGCGGACAGATAGTGTGAATGGGGACAGACAAAGTGAAAGGTGGAAGACTGTGTGAATGGTGACAGACTGAATGAATGGGAGCAGGCAGAGTGAACAGGGACAGACAGAGTGAATGCTGACAGACAGAGTGAACGGGGACAGACAGAGTGAATGCTGACAGACAGAGTGAACGGGGACAGACAGAGTGAATGCGGACAGACAGAGTGAACGGGAGCAGGCATTGTGAACCGGGGCAGACAGAGTGAACGGGGACAAGACAGAGTGAATGGGGGCAAGATAGTGTGAACGGGGACAAGATAGAGTGAACGGGGGCAGACAGAGTGAACGAGGTCAGACAGAGTGAACGGCGGCAGACAGACTGAACGGGGACAGACAGAGTAACCAGAGTCAGACCGAGTAAACGGGGACAGACAGAGTGAATGGGGACATACAGAGTGAACAGTGACAGACAGAGTAAATGGGGACAGTCGGAGAGAACGGGTCAGACCGAGTGAACGGGGACAGACTAAGTAAATGGGGTCAGACCGAGTAAACAGGGACAGACAGAGTGAACCGGGACAGCCAGACTGAATGGGGACAGGCAGAGTGAATGCGGACTGGCAGAGTGAATGGGGACAGGCAGTGTGAGCGGGGGCAGGACAGATTGAACAGGGGCAGACAGACTATACGGGAATAAGGCAGAATCTGTAGGTCAGCCTGGTGATTTCCAGTCAGCCATAGCTCAGTCAGCCACAGGCCAGTCACCTCTAGGCCAGTCACCTCTAGGTCAGTCACCTCTAGGCCAGTCACCTCTAGGCCAATCACCTCTAGGCCAGTCACCTCTAGGTCAGTCAGCTGGAGGTCAGTCAGCAGTAGGCCAGTCAGCCATATGCCAGTCAGGCATACGTCTGTTAGCCATAGGTCATTCAGCTATAGTTCAGTCAGGTGTATGCCAGGCAGGTGTATGCCAGTCAGCAGCTGCAGGTCAGTCAGCTGTATGTCAGTCAGCAGTAGGTCAGTACGTTGCAGGTCAGTCAGATTTAGGTAAATTCATCTAGGTCACATCGCTGTACTTCAGTCATTTGCAGCTCAGTCAGCTGTAGGCCAGTAATATATAAGTCAGTCAGCTGTTTGTCACTCATCTATATGTTAGTCAGCCGTCATTGAGTCAGCTTATGGTCAGTCATCTGTATGTCTGTCTGCAATAGGTCAGTCAGATGAATGTCAGTCCACTGGATGTCAGTCAGCTGGATGTCAGTCAGCTGTTTGTCAGTCAGCTGCAAGTCTGTCAGCCATAAATCAGTCAGATATAAGTCAGTCAGCTGCAGGTCAGTCAGCTGCAAGTCAGTCAGCTGCAGGGCAGTCTGCTCTATGTCAGTGAACTGTATGTAAGGCAGCTATATGTAGGTTAGTTGTCTCTAGGTCAGTTAGCTGTAAACCAGTCAGCTGCAGATTGGTCAGCTTTAGGACACTCACCTGTATATAGATCAGTCAGCTGTAGGGTCAGTCATCTGTCAGTCAGTCAGCAGTAGGTCAGTCAGCTGCAGGTCAGTCATATTTAAGTCCATTAGCCTAGGTCACTCAGCTGTAAGTCAGTCATTTGCAGCTCAGTCAGCTCTAGGTCAGTCAGCTACTGGTCAGTCAGTTCTATGTCAGTCAGTGGTAGATCAGTCAGTTGCACGTCTGTTAGCTGTAGGTTAGTTGTCTCTAGGTCAGTTAGCTGTAAACCAGTCAGCTGCAGATTGGTCAGCTTTAGGACACTCACCTGTATATAGATCAGTCAGTTGTCAATCAGTCAGCTGTAGGTTAGTGAGCTATATGTTAGTTAGTTGTACATTAGTTAACTGTACGTCAGTCAGCTGTATGTCAGGCAGCTATATGTCAGTCAGCTGCAGGTCAGTCAACTGCAAGTCAGTCAGCTGTAGGGCAGTCCACTCTATGTCAGTCAACTGTACGTAAGGCAGCTATAGATCAGGCAGAAGCAGCTCAGTCAGTTGTCAATCAGTCAGCTGTAGGTCAGTTAGCTGTATGTTAGTTAGTTGTACATTAGTTAGCTATACGTCAGTCAGCTGTATGTCAGGCAGCTATATGTCAGTCAGCTGCAGGTCAGTCAGCTCGATGTCAGTCAGCTGTATGTTAGTCAGATATATGTAAGGCAGCTATGGATCAGGCAGTAGCAGCTCAGTCAGTTGTCAATCAGTCAGCTGTCAGTCAGCTGTAAGTCAGTTAGCTGTATGTCAGTCAGCTGTATGTCAGGCAGCTATATGTCAGTCAGCTACAGATCAGTCAGCTGTATGTCAGTCAGCTGCAGGTCAGTCAGCAGCAGGTAAGTCCACTATGTCAGTCAATGTTTGGTCATTCAGCTCTGGGTCAGTCAGTGTATGTAAGGCAGCTGTAGATCAGGCAGTTGCAACTCAGTCAGCTGTCGATCAGTCAGCTGTCAATCAGTCAGCTGTAGGGTCAGTCATCTGCAGGTCAGTCATATTTAAGTCCATTAGCCTAGGTCACTCAGCTGTAAGTCAGTCATTTGCAGCTCAGTCAGCTCTAGGTCAGTCAGCTACTGGTCAGTCACTTCTATGTCAGTCAGTGGTAGATCAGTCAGTTGCACGTCTGTTAGCTGTAGGTTAGTTGTCTCTAGGTCAGTTAGCTGTAAACCAGTCAGCTGCAGATTGGTCAGCTTTAGGACACTCACCTGTATATAGATCAGTCAGTTGCAGTTCAGTCAGCTGCTTGTCAGTCAACTGTAAGTCAGCTGTAAGCCAGTCAGCTGCAGGTCAGTCATCAGTATGTCAGTCAGCTGCAGGTCAGTCAACAGCGGGTAGGTCCACTATGTCAGTCAGCGATTGGTCATTCAGCTCTGGGTCAGTCGGATGTATGTCAGTCAATTGTATCTCTCTCAGCTGCAGGTCAGCCAGCTGTCGGACAGTCAGCTGTAGGTCATTCAGCTTTGGGTCAGTCAGATGTATGTAAGGCAACTGTAGATCAGGCAGTTGCAGCTCAGTCAGCTGTCGATCAGTCGGCTGTGGGTCAGTCAGCTGTATGTCGGTTAGTTGTATGTAAGGCAGGTGTATGCCAGTCAGCTGCAGGTCATTCAACTGTATGTATGTCAGGACAAAGCAGTCTGCTTGATTGGCACCATATCCACAAACATTCACTCCCTTCACCACTGACATACACTAGCAGCAGTATGTACCATCTACAAGATGCGCTGCAGGAATTCATCAAGGCTCCTTCGACAGCGCCTTCCAAACCCATGACCACTACCATCTAGAAGGATAAGGGCAGCAGATAGATGGGAACACCAGCACCTAGAAGCTCCTCTCCAAGTCATTCACCACCCTGACTTGGAAATTTATCACTGTTCCTTCACTGTCGTTGGGTCAAAATTCTGGAATTCCCTCTCTAACAGCACTGTGGGTGTACCTACACCACATGGACTGCAGCGGTTCAAGAAGGCAGCTCACCACCACCTTCTCACGGGCAACTAGGAATGGGCAACAAATGCTGGCCCAGCCAGCGAAGCCCACATCCAGTGAATGAATAAAATAAAGTTGCAGGTCAGCCAGTTGCCTCACAGTCATCTGTATTCAGTCAGCTGTGTGAGTCAGTCAGCCGTAGGCCAGTCAGCTGTACGTCATCATCTGTAGTTCAGTCAGCTGTTTTTCAGTGAGCTGTAGTTCATGCAGCTACATGTCAGTCAGCCATATGCCAGGCAGCCGCATGTCATTTAGCCGCATGTCAGACAGCTGAATGTAGGTCAATTGTCTCTCAGTCAGCTGTGTGTCAGTCAGCTGTCTTTCCTTCAGCTGTAGGTGAGTCAGCTGTAGGTCACTCATCCGTAGGTCAATCGTCCATAGTACAGTCACCTGTAGGTCATTCATCTGTTTGTCTGCCAGCCATCAGCCGTAGGTCAGTCAATCTTATGTCAGTCAGATTTCGGTCTGTCACCTGTCGGTCAGTATGCATTAGATCAGTCATCTGTAGGTCAGGGAGCTGCATGCCACTGAGCTGTATGCCAGTGAGATGCATGCTTGTCATGTGTAGGTCAGTGAGCTGTAGGTCAGTCAACTGAAGGCCAGTCAGCTGTTTGTCGGTCAGCTGCATGTCGGTTAACAGCAGGTCAGTCAGCTGTGGGTCAGTCAACTGTATGTCTGTAACCTGCAGGTCAGTTATCTGTAGGTCAGTAAGCTGTAGGTTAGTCAGCTTTGAGTCAGTCAGATGTATGTAAGGCAACTGTATGTCAGTCAGCTGTAAGACAGGCAGATACATGTCAGTCAGTTGCAGGTTATTCAACTATATGGCAGTCAGCTGTTGGTCAGCCAGTAACCTCACAGTCTCCTGTATTCATTCAGCTGTATGTCATTCAGCCGTAGGTCAGTCACCTGTGTTCAGTCAACTGTTTTTCAGTCAGCTGTAGGTCACGCAGCTGCATGTTAGGCAGCCGGGTTTCAGGTAGCCGTATGTCAGACAGCCACAAGTCATTCAGCTGCAGGCCAGTCAGCGACAGGTCAGTCAGAAGTAGGTCTGTCAGCTGTGTGTCAGTCGGCTTTCTGTTCTTCAGCTGTAGGTGAGTCAGCTGTAGTTGAGTGATCCGTAGGCCAGTCAGCCGTATGTCAGTCAGCTGTTTGTCAGTCACCTGTATCTCAGTCACCTGTGCGCCACTCAGCTGCATGTCGGTCAGGTGCAGGTCAGTCAGCAGCAGGCAAGTCCACTGTATGTCAGTCAGCGGTAGGTCAGTCAGCTGCAGGTCAGTCACCTGTATGTCAGGCAGCAGTAGGTCAATAAACTGCAGTCAGATTTAGTCAATTTGTCGAGGTCACTCAGCTGTAAGTCAGTCCTTTGCAGCTCAGTCAGCTGTTCATCACTCATCTGTATGTCAGTCAGCTGTAGGTCAGTCAGCTGTATGTCAGTCTGCTGTATGTCAGGCAGCTATATGTCAGTCAGCTGCAGATCAGTTATTTCTATATCAATCAGCTTTAGGTCAATTGGTCTAGGTCATTCACCTGTATGTCCGGCAGCGGTAGATCCATCAGTTGCACATCTGTCAGTTGTCTAAGGGTCAGTCAGCTGCAAGTCAGTCAGCTGCAGGCCAGTCACCTGTATGTCAGTCAGCAGTTGGTCAGTAAGCTGCAGGCCAGTCAGATTTATGTCAATACGTCTAGGTCACTCAGCTGTAGATCAGTCATTTGCATCTCGGTCAGCTATAAGTCAGTCAGCTGTTTGTCAGTCAGCTCTATTTCTGTCAGACATAGGGCAGTCAGATGCTTGTCAGTCACATGTATGTCTGTCAGCTTCAGATCACTCAGCTACTGGCCAGTCAACTATCGGTCACTCAGCTGCAGGTCAGTCAGTTGCAGGTCAGCCAGCTGTAGGTCTTTCAGCTTTGTGTCTGTCTGATGTATGCAAGGCAGTTGTAGATCAGTCAGCTGTCATTCAGTCAGCTGTAGGTAAGTCAGCTGTAGGTCAGTCAATTGTATGTCAGTCAGCTGTATGTCAGGCAGCTGCATGTCAGTCAGCTGAAGGTTAGTCATCTGTAGGCAGGGAGCTGCACGTCAGTCAGCTGCAGGCCATTCAGCATTAGGTAACTCCACTGTATGTCAGTCAGCTGTACGTCAGTCATTTGCAGCTCAGTGATCTGTTTGTTACTGATGTGTATATCAGTCAACTGTTTGTCAGTCAGCTGTAGGTCAGTCAGCAGCAGGTATGTACACTGTAGGTCAGTCAGTGGTGGGTCAGTTAGCTGCAGGTCAGCCAGCTGCATGTGAGTCAGCAGTAGGTCAGTAAGCAGTAGGTCAGTCAGATTTAGGTCAATTCATCTAGTTCACTCAGCTGTAAGTCAGTCATTTGTAGTCCTGTCAGCTGTTTGTCACTCATATGTATGTTAGTCAGTGGTTTATCAGTCAGTAGTGGGTCTGTCTGCCATAGGTCAATCGGATGCATGTCATTTAGATGTATGTCAGTCACCTGGATGTCAGTCTGCAGTAGGTTACTAAGCTGCAGGTCAGTCAGATGTTTGTCACTCATCCATATGTCAGTCAGCTGTTTGTCAGTCAGCTACAGATCTGTCAGACATAGGTCAGTCAGATGCAGGTCAGCAAGCTGTAGGTCATTCAGGTCTGGGTCAATCAAATGTATGTAAGGCAGCTGTAGATCATGCAGTTGCAGCTCAGTCATTTGTCGATCAGTCAGCTGCCATTCAGTCAGCTGCATGTCAGTCAGCTGAAGGTTAGTCATCAGTAGGCAGGGAGCTGCATGTCGGTCAGCATTAGATAAGTCCACTACATGTTAGTCAGCTGTATGTCAATCAGCTGCAGGTCAGTCAGCTGTATGTGAGTCAGCAGTAGGTCAGTAATCTGCAGGTCAGTCAGTTTTAGGTCAATTCGTCTAGGTCACTCAGCTGTAAGTCAGTCATTTGCAGCTCAGTCAGCTGTAAGTCAGTCAGCTGTTTGTCTCTCATCTGTATGGCAGTCAGCTGTATGTCTGTCAGACATAGGTCAGTCAGATGCTTGTCAATCACATGTATGTCAGTCAGCTGTAGGTCAGTCAGCTGTAGGTCAGTCAGCTGCTGGTCAGTCAGCTGTAGGTCAGTAAGCTGCAGGTCAGTCAGATTTAGTTCAATTCGTCTAGGCCACTCAGCTGTATGTCAGTCATTTGCATCTCAGTCATTTGTAGTTCAGTCAACTGTTTGTCGCTCATCCATATGTCAGTCAGCTGCAGGTCTGTCAGCCATAGTCAGTCAGATGCACGTCAGTCTGATGTATGTCAGTCACCTGCAGGTCAGTTACTTCCACATCAGTCAGCTTTAGGTCAATTGTTCTAGGTCATTCACCTGCATGTCAGTCAGTGGTAGATCCATTAGTTGCACGTCTGTCAGCTGTTGATCAGTTGTCTGTAGGTCAGTCAGTTGCAGGTCAGGCAGCTGTATGTCATTCAGCAGTAGGTCAGTAATCTGCAGGTCAGGTTTAGGTTAATTCATCAAGGTCACTCACCTGTATGTTAGTCATTTGCAGCTCAGTGATCTGTTTGTCACTCACCTTTACATCAGTCATCTTTTTGTCAGTCAGCTGTAGGTCAGTCACCTGTATGTCAGCCAGCAGTAGGTCAGTAAGCTGCAGGTCAGTCAGCTTTATGTCAACACATCTAGGTCACCCAGCTGTAAGTCAGTCATTTGCAGCTCAGTCAGCTGTAAGTCAGTCAGCTGTTTGTCTCTCATCTGTATGGCAGTCAGCTGTATGTCTGTCAGACATAGGTCAGTCAGATGCTTGTCAATCACATGTATGTCAGTCAGCTGTAGGTCAGTCAGCTTCTGGTCAGTCAGCTATAGGTCACACAGCTGCAGGTCAGTCAGCTGCAGGTCAGTCAGCTGTAGGTCATTCACCTCTGTGTTAGTCTGATGTATGTAAGGCAGCTGTAACCAGGCAGTTGCAGCTCAGTCATTTGTCGATCAGTCAGCTATCCTGCAGTCAGCTGTAGGTCAGTCAGCTCTGGGTCAGTCAGCTGCAAGTCAGTCACTTCTATGTCAGCCACCTTTAGGTCAATTTGTCTTGGTCATTCACCTGTATGTCAGTCAGCGGTAGATCCATCAGTTGCAAGTCTGTCAAGTTGTTGGTTAGTTGCCTGGAGGTCAGTCAGTTGTAGAGCAGTCAGCTGTATGCCAGTCAGCTGCAGGTCAGGCAGCTGTATTTCATTCAGCAGTAGGTCAGTAATCTGCAAGTCAGTCAGATTTAGGTTAATTCATCTAGGTCACTCAGCTGTACGTCAGTCATTTGCAGCTCAGTGATCTGTTTGTCACCCATGTGTATATCAGTCAACTGTTTGTCAGTCAACTGCTGGTCAGTCAGCAGTGGGTATGTCCACTGTAGGTCAGTCAGTGGTAGGTCAATTAGCTGCAGGTCAGTCACCTGTATGCCAGTCAGCAGTAGATCAGTAAGCTGCAGGTCAGTCAGATTTATGCCAATACGTCTGGGTCACTCAGCAGTAAGTCAGTCATTTGCAGCTCAGTCAGCTGTAAGTCAGTCAGGTATTTGTCTCTCATATGTATGTCAGCCAGCTGTTTGTCAATCACATGCATGTCAGTCAGCTGCTGGTCACTCAGCTGCAGGTCTGTAAGCTGCAGGTCAGTCAGCTGTAGGTCAGTCAGCTGCTGGTCAGTCAGCTGCAGGTCTGTAAGCTGCTGGTCAGTCAGCTGCAGGTCAGCCAGCTGTAGGTCATTCAGCTCTGGGTCAGTTATATATATGTAAGGCAGCAGTAGATCAGGCAGTTGCAGCTTAGTCAGTTGTGGATCAGTCATCTGTCGATCAGTCAGCTGTAGGTCAGTCAGCTGTAGGTCATTCACTCTGGGTCAGTTAGATATATGTAAAGCAGCTGTATGTAAGGCAGCTGTAGACCAGGCAGTTGCAGCTTAGTCAGTTGTCGATCAATCAGCTGTCGATCAGTCAGCTGTTAATCAGTCAGCTGATGTTAGTCAGCTGCAGGTCAGTCAGATTTAGGTGAATTTGTCTAGTCACTCAGCTGTAAGTCAATCATTTGCAGCTCAGTCAGCTGTAGGTCCGTCAGCTGGCGGTCAATCACTTCTACATCAGTCAGCTTTAGGTCAATTTGTCTAGGTCAGTCATCTATATGTCAGTCAGCGGTAGATCCATCAGTTGCACGTCTGTCAGCTGTATGTCAGTTGTCTGTAGGCCAGTTTAGCTGCAAGCCACTCAGCTGCAGGTCAGGCAGCTGTCGATCAGTCTGCTGTCGGTCAGGCAGCTGTAAGTCAGTCAGCTGTATGTAAATCCACTGTAGGTCAGTCACTTCTATGTCAGCCAGCTTTAGGTCAATTTTTCTAGGTCTGTCACCTGTATGTCAGTCAGTGGTCGATCCATCAGTTGCACATCTGTCAGCTGTAGGTCAGTCAGCTGTAGGTCAGTTAGCTGCAGGCCAATCAGCAATGGGACAATTAGCTGTAGAAAAATCAGCTGTAGGTCAATCAGCTGTAGGTCAGTCAGCTACAGGTCAATCAGCTGCAGTCAAGTCAGTTGCAGTTCAATCAGCTGCTGGTCAGTCAGCTGTAGGTCAGTCAACTGTATGTCTGTCAGCTGTAGGTCAGTCAGCTATCGGACAATTAGCTGTAGGACAGTCAGCTGTAGTTCAGTTAGCTGTATGACAGGCAGGTATCTGTCAGTCAGCTGCAGGTCGTTCAACCGTATGACAATCAACTGTAGGTCAGTAAGCTGTAGGTCATCATCTGTAGTTCAGTCAGCTGTAGGTTATGCACCTGCACGTCAGGCAGGCACGTGTTATGCATCTCTATGTCCGTCAGCCCCATGTCAAGCAGCTGTAGCTCTGCCAACTGTAGGTCAGTGGGCTGCAGGCCAGTCAGTGGTAGGTCAGTGAGTTGCAGGTCTGTCAGATTTAGGTGAATTTATCTAGGACACTCAACTGTAAGTCAGTCCTTTGCAGTTGAGTTATTTGCGGTTCAGTCAGCTGTTTGTCATTCATCTCTATATCAGTCAGCTGTTTGTCAGTCAGCTGTTGGTCTGTCAGCCATAGGTCATCTGCAGGTCAATCTGATGTATGTCAGTCAGCTGCAGGTCAGTCACTTCTATAACAGTCTGCTTTAGGTCAATTTGTCTAGGTCAGTCACCTGTATGTCAGTCAGTGGTAAATCCATCAGTTGCACGTCTGATAGCTTTATGTCAAATGCCTGTATGTCAGTCAGCTGTAGGTCAGTCAGCTGTAGGTCAATCTGCTGTATGCCAGTCAGCTGCAGGTCATTCAGCTGTATGTCAGTTAGCAGTAGGTCAGTAATCTGCAGGCCATTCAGATTTAGGTCAATTCGTCTAGGTCACTCAGCTGTTAAACAGTCACTTGCAGCTCAGTGATCTGTTTGATACTCATCTGTACATCAGTCAGCTGTTTGTCATTCAGCTGTAGGTCTGTCATCCATTGTTCAGTCAGATGCAGGTCAGTCAGCTGCAAGTCAGTCAGCTGCAGGTCATTTAGCAGCAGATAGCCCACTGTAGTTAAGTCAGCTGCAGGCTTGTCACCTGTATGTCAGTCAGCAGTAGGTCAGTAAGCTGCAGGTCAGTCAGATTTATGCCAATACGCCTAGGTTACTCAGCTGTAAGTCAGTCATATGCAGCTCAGTCAGCTGTAAGTCTGTCAGCTGTTTGCCACTCATCAGTATGTCAGCCAGTTGTTTGTCAGTCAGCTGTGAGTCTGTCAGACATAGGTCAGTCAGGTGCTTGTCAAACAGCTGCAGGTCAGTCAGCTGCAGGTCAGTCAGCTGTAGTTTAGTCAGCTGTCTGTCAGGCAACAGGTCAGTCAGAGTTAGATCAATTCATCTAGGTCACTCAGTCATGTGCTTCGCAGCCATTTGTAGTTCAGTCAGCTGGAAGTTAGTCGCTTCTATGTCAGTTATCCTTAGGTCAATTTGTCTAGGTCAGTCACCTGTATGCCAGTCAGCGGTAGATCCATCAGTTGCACGGCTGTCAGCTGTAGTTCAGTCAGCAGCAGGTAAGTCAGCTGAAGGCCAGACAGCTGCAGGTCAGTCAGCTATAGGTCAGACAGCTGTGTGTCAGTCACCTATATGTCACTCAGCTGTAGGTCTGTCAGTTGTAGGTCAGTCAGCTGCATGTCAGTCAGCCGCATGTCAGTCAGCCGCAGGTCATTCAGCCGCAGGTCAGTCAGTTGTATGTCAGTCAGCCATAGGTCAGTAAGCTACAGGTCAGTCAGATTAAGGTCAATTCCTCTAGGTCACTCAGCTGTACTGCCAGTCTTTTGCAGCTCAGTCAGCAGTATGTCAGTCAGCAGTTTGCCACTCACTTTTATGTCAGTCAGCTGTAGGTCTGTCAGCTATAGATCAGTCAGATGCATGTCAGTCAGCTGCTGCAGGTCAGTCACTCCTATATCAGTCAGCTTTAGGTCAATTTGTCTAGGTCAGTTACCTGTATGTCAATCAGTGTTAGATCGGTCAGTTACAAGTCTGTCAGCTGTAGGTCAGTTGTCTGCAGGTCAGTCAGCTGTATGTCAATTTTAGTTCATTCAGCTGTAGGTCAGTAAGCTGCAGGTCAGTTAGATTTAGGACAATCCGCATGGTATGTTGCTTGCCTGGTGCCAGGGTGAGGGACATCTCTGACTGGCTTGAAAGGATATTGGAGAGGGAGGGGGAGGATCCAATTGTTGTGGTCCACGTCGGGACAAATAACGTAAGTAAGACTAGGAAAGAGGACCTTTTTGGGGATTATCAGGAAATGGGAACTAAATTAAAGAACAGGTCCTCAAGGGTTATAATCTCCGGATTGCCACCTGAGCCACGTGCAAATTGGCATAGGGACGTGAGAATAAGGGAAGTAAACATGTGGCTAAAGGAGTGGTGTGAGAAAGAGGGGTTCCATTTCGTGGGGCACTGGCATCAGTATTGGAACAGGAGGGATCTGTACGGTTGAGAAGGTCTCCACCTGAAATGATCTGGGACAAATGTTTTAGCGAAAAGGGTAAATAGGGTGGTCAACAGGACTTTAAAATAGAAAGTGGGGGGGAAGGGGAGGGTAAAACTCCAAGAAGTATGACTAATGGGAAACAAAGCAGCAGGTTAGCGTTTGGGGAATGGATTCATGGAAAATTATGAAAAAACTGAAAAGAAAGGAGAGCCCAGGAGAGGCTATTAAATTCTCCAGAACACAAAATAACCCAGAGTGTTTGGAAAGGGCTAGGAATCTAACTTCCAGCACATCAGATAAAGGGACGACAATGAGAAGGGGACGGGAAATACAGGACTGAAGGTGTTGTATCTGAATGCACGCAGTATACGAAATAAGGTAAATGAGCTTGTGGCGCAGATTGAAATTGGCAGGTATGATGTGGTGGGCATCACGGAGACATGGCTGCAAGGGGATCAGGACCGGGAGCTAAATATCCATGGATATACAATCCTATCGAAAAGATAGGCAGGTTGGCAGAGGGGATGGGGTTGCTTTGTTAGTAAGAAATGAAATTAAATCGATAGCAAGAAATGACGTAGGGTCAGATGATGTAGAATCTGTGTGGGTAAAGTTGAGGAACCGCAAAGGTAAAAAATACATAATGGGAGTTATGTACAGGCCTCCAAATAGTAGTCAGGATGTGGGGCACAAGATACACCAGGTGATAGAAAAGGTGTGTAAGAAAGGCAAGGTTACAGTGATCATGAGGGATTTCAATATGCAGGTGGGAAAATCAGGTTGGTAGTGGATCCCAAGAAAAGGAATTTGTGGAATGTCTACGAGATGGCTTTTTGGATCAACTTGTGGTGGAGCTCTCTAGGGAACAGGCAATTCTAGATTTAGTGATGTGTAACGAGGCAAATTTGATAAGGGAGCTTAAGGTGAAGGAACCCTTAGGAGGAAGTGACCATAATATGATAGAATTTACCCTGCAGTTTGAGAGAAAAAGCTGGAATCAGGAGTAACGGTATTACAGTTGAATAAAAGTAACTACAGAGGCATGAGGGACGAGCTGGCCAGAATTGACTGGGAGATGAGCCTAGCAGGAAAGACAGTGGAACAGCAATGGCAGGAGTTTCTGGGAGTAATTTGGGAGACACAGCAAAAATTCATCCCTAGGAAAAAGAAGCATACTAAAGGGAGGACGAGGCAACCGTGGCTGACAAGGGAAGTCAGGGACAGCATAAAAGCTAAAGAGAAAGCATACAATGCAGCGAAGAGCAGTGGGCAACCAGGGGATTGGGAAGCCTACAAAGACCAACAGAGGACAACTAAAAAAGAAATAAGGAGGGAGAAGATTAAATATGAGGGTAATTAGCCAGTAATATAAAAGAAAATTGCAATCATTTTTTTAGATATATAATGGGTAAGAGAGAGGCAAAAGTGGACACTGGGCCTCTGGAAAATGATGCTGGAGAAGTAGTAGTGGGGAACAAAGAAATGGCGGAGGAACTGAATAGGTACTTTGCGTCAGTCTTCACGGTGGAAGACACGAGTAACATCCCCAAAGTTCAAGAGAGTCGGGGGGCAGAGGTAAGTATGGTGGCCATTACCAAGGAGAAGGTGCTAGGAAAACTGAAAGGTCTGAAGGTGGATACATCACCTGGACCAGATGGATTACACCCCAGAGTTCTGAAGGAGATAGCCGAAGAGATAGTGGAGGCATTAGTGGTGATCTTTCAGGAATCACTGGAGTCAGGGAGGGTCCCAGAGGACTGGAAAATCGCTAATGTAATCCCCCTGTTTAAGAAGGGAGTGAGGCAAAAGACGGGAAATTATAGGCCGATTAGCCTGACCATTATTAAGGATGAGATTTCACAATACTTGGAAGTGCGTTGTAAAATAGGGCAAAGTCAGCATGGTTTCATCAAGGGGAGGTCATGCCTGACAAATCTGTTAGAATTCTTTGAGGAGGTAACGAGTAGGTTAGACAAAGGAGAGCCAATGAATGTTATCTACTTGGACTTCCAGAAGGCCTTTGACAAGGTGCCACACAGGAGGCTGCTCAGTAAGATAAGAGCCCATGGTGTTAGAGGCAAGATACTAACATGGATAGAAGATTGGCTGTCTGGCAGGTGGCAGAGAATGGGGATAAGTGGGTCCTTCGCAGGATGGCAGCTGGTGACTAGTGGAGTTCCGCAGGGGTCAGTGTTGGGACCACAACTTTTCACTTTATATATTAATGATCTAGATGAAGGAACTGAGGGCATCCTGGCTAAGTTTGCAGATGATACAAAGATAGGTGGAGGGACAGGTAGTATTGAGGAGGCGGGGAGGCTGCAGAAGGACTTGGACAGGTTAGGAGAATGGGCAAAGAAGTGGCAGATGGAATACAACGTGGGGAAGTGTGAGGTCATGCACTTTGGTAGGAAGAATAGAGGCATAGACTATTTTCTAAATGGGGAGAGAATTCAGGAATCTGGAGTGCAAAGGGACTTGGGAGTTCAAGTCCAGGATTCTCTTAAGGTTAACTTGCAGTTTGAGTTGGTAGTTAGGAAGGCAAATGCAATGTTGGCATTTATTTCCGGAGGACCAGAATATAAAAGCAAGGATCTGCTGCTAAGGCTTTATAAGGCTCTGGTCAGACCACATTTAGAATATTGAGCAATTTTGGGCCCCGTATCTCAGGAAGGATGTGCTGGCCCTGGAGATGGTCCAGAGGAGGTTCACGAGAATGATCCCAGGAATGAAAGGCTTAACATATGAGGAACGTTTGAGGACTCTGGATCTATACTCGATGGAGTTTAGAAGGATGAGAGGGGACCTGATTGAAACTTACAGAATACTGAAAGTCCTGGATAGAGTGGACGTGGGGAAGATGTTTCCATTAGTAGGAGAGTCTAGGATCCGAGGGCAGAGCCTCAGAGTAAAGGGAAGACCTTTTAGAACAGAGATTAGGAGAAACTTCTTTAGCCAGAGAGTGGTGAACCTATGGAATTCATTACCACAGAAGGCTGTGGAGGCCAGGTCATTGAGTGTATTTAAGACCGAGATACATAAGTTCTTGATTGGTAAGGGGATCAAAGGTTATGGGGAGAAGGCGGGAGAACGGGGTTGAGAAACTTATCAACCATGATTGAATGGCGGAGCAGACTCGATGGGCCGAATGGCCTAATTTCTGCTCCTTTGTCTTATGGTTTTATGGTCTAATTCGGCTAGGTCACTCATCTGTACAGTAAGTCATTTGCAACTCAGTCAGCAGTAAGTCACTCAGCTGTTTTCCACTCACCTGCATGTCGGTCAGTTGTTTGTCAGTCAGCTGTAGGTTTGTCAGCTGTAGGTCAGTCAGATGCATATCTGTCAGCTGCTGCAGGTCATTCACCTCTATGTCAGCCAGCGTTAGATCCGTCAGTTGCACGTCTGCCAGCTGCAGGTCAGTTGCCTGCAGGTCAGTCAGCTGTAGGTCAGTCAGCTGTATGTCAGTCACTGTAGGTCAGTAAGCTGCAGGTCAGTCAGATTTAGGTCCTCAGCTGTACGGTCAGTCATTTGCAGCTCAGTCAGCGGTAAGTCAGTCAGCTGTTTGCCACTCACCTGTATGTCAGTCAGTTGTTTGTCATTCAGCTGCAGGTCTGTCAGCCATATGTCCGTCAGATGCATGTCAGTCAGCTGCTGCAGGTCAGTCATTTCTATGTCAGTCAGCTTTAGGTCAATTTGTCTAGGTCAGTCACCTGTATGTCAGTCAGCGTTAGATCCGTCAGTTGCAAATCTGTCAGCTGTTGTCAGTTGTCTGCAAACCAGTCAGCTGCAGATCAGTCAGCTGTATGTCAGTCATTTGCAGATTCATCAAAAGCAGGTAAGTGCACTGTATGTCTGTTATTGGTAGATCAGTCAGCTACAGGTAATTCAGCTGTAGATCAGTTAGCTACATGTAAGTCAGCTGTTGGTGAGTTAAATGCAGCTGAGTTATCTGTAGGACAGTCAGCTGTTGGACAGTCAGCTGTAGGTCACTGTGCTGTAGGTCATTCAGCTCTGGGTCAGTCAGGTGTATGTAAGTAACTGTATGTAAGGCAGCTGTAGATCAGGCAGTTGCAGCTGAGTCAACTGTCAGTCATTCAACTGTATGCCTCACAGTTTTTTGTATTCAGTCAGCTGGATGTCAGTTAGCTGTAGGTTAGTCAGCTGTAGGTCATCAACTGTAGTTCAGTCAGCTGTTTTTAGTCAGCTCTAAGTCAGGCAGCTGCATGTCAGGCAGCCACGTGTCAGGCAGCCACATGTTAGTCAGCTGTAGGTCTGTCACCTGCAGGTCAGTCAGCTTTAGGTCAGTCACATGTAGGTCAAGGAGCTGTTTGTCAGTCAGCTATCTCTCAGTCAGCTGCAGGTCAGTCAGCAGCAGGTAAGTCCACTGTATGTCAGTCATCGGTAGGTCAGTCAGCTGCATGTCAGTCAGCTGTACGTTAGTCAGCAGTAAGTCTGTAAGCTGCAGGGCATTTAGATTTAGGTCAATTCGTAGAGGTCACTCAGCTGAAAGTCACTCATTTGCAGCTCAGGTCAGTGGTAAGTCACTCAGCTGTTTGTCACTCATCTGTATATCAGTCAGTTGTTCGTCAGCCAGCTGTAGTTCTGTCAGCCATAGGTCAGTCTGATGCATGTCAGTCAGCTGCTGCAGGTCAGTCACTCCTATGTCAGTCAGCTTTAGATCAATTTGTAGTTTTGTCAATTTGCTAATTAGTAAGTTTGCAGACGACACTAAGGTTGGAGGAGTTGCAGATAGTGAAGAGGATTGTCAAAGGATACAACAGGATATAGATCGGTTGGAGACTTGGGCGGAGAAATGGCAGATGGAGTTTAATCCAGACAAAGGAGAGGTAATGCATTTTGGAAGGTCTAATACAGGCAGGAATTATACAGTAAATGGCAGAACCCTTAAGTGCATCGACGGGTAAAGGGATCTGGGTGTACAGGTCCACAGGTCACTGAAAGTGGCAACGCAGGTGGATAAGGTAGTCAGGAAGGCATATAGCATGCTTGCCTTCATTGGCGGGGATATTGAGTCTAAAAGCTGGGAAGTCATGCTGCAGCTGTATAGAACCTTGGTTAGGCCACACTTGGAATATTGTGTGCAATTCTGGTTGCCACATTACCAGAAGTATATGGAGGCATTTGAGAGGGCGCAGAGGAGGTTTACCAGGATGCTGCCTGGTCTGGAGGTTATTAGCTATGTGGAGAGGTTGGATAAACTTGGATTGTTCTCACTAGAGTGACGGAGATTGAGGGGCAACTTGATAGAAGTTTACAAAATTATGAGTGGCATGGACAGAGTAGATAGTCAGAAGCTTTTTCCCAGGGTGGAAGAGTCAATTACTAGGGGACATAGATTTAAGGTGAGAGGAGAAAACTATAGAGGAGATGTGTGGGGCAAGTTTTTTACGCAAAGGGTAGTGAGTGTCTGGAATTCGCTGCCAGAGGAGGTGGTGGAAGCAGGTACAATAGTGGTGTTTAAGAGGCAGCTTGACAAATACATGAATAGGATGGGAATAGAGGGATACGGACCCCGAAAGTGCAAAATGTTTTAGTTGACGGGCAATATGATCAGCGCAGGCTTGGAGAGCTGAAGGGCCTGTTCCTGTGCTGTACTTTTCTTTGTTCTTTGTTCTTTATTTGTCTCGGTCTGTCACCTGTATGTCAGTCAGCGGTAAATCCATCAGTTGCACATCTGTCAACTGTAGGTCAGTCAGCGGTAGGTCAGTAAGCTGCAGGTCAGTCAGATTTAGGTCAAGTCATCTAGGTCACTCAGCTATAAGTCATTCAGCTGTTTGTCACTCATTTGTATGTCACTCAGGTGTTTGTCAGTCAGCAGTAGGTCAGCCAGCTGTAGGTCAATCAGCTGCAGATCAGTCAGCTTTAGGCGACTCACCTGTATTCAATTAGCTGTAGATCAGTCAGTTGTAGTTCCGTCAGTTGTAGTTCAGTCAGCTGTTGTTCAATCAGCTGAAGGCCAGTCAGCTGCAGGTCAGTCAGCTATAGGTCAGAGAGTTGTATGTCAGTCACCTATGTGACACTCAGCTGTAGGTCTGTCAGTTGTAGGTCAAGTCAGCCGCATGTCAGTCAGCCGCAGGTCATTCAGCCATAGGTCAGTCAGTTGTATGCCAGTCAGCTGTAGGTCAGTAAGCTGCAGGTCAGCCAGATTTAGGTCAATTCATCTAGGCCATACAGTTATTTGCAGCTCAGTCTGCGGTAAGTCAGTCAGCAGTTTGCCACTCACCTGTATCTCAGTCCATTGTAGGTCATTCGGCTGTAGGTCAGTCAGCTGTATGCCAATCATCTACAAGTCAGTCAACTGTATGTCAGTCAGTTGCAGGTTCATCAGCAGCAGGTAAGTCCACTGTATGTCTGTCAGTGGTAGGTCAGTCAGCTGCAGGTCAGTCAGCAGTAGGTCAGTATTGCATGTCAGTCAGATTTACGTCAATTCGTCCAGTTCACTCATCTGTAAGTCAGTCCTTTGCAGCTTAGTCAGCTGTTTGTCAGTCAGCTGCATGTCTGTCAACCATAGGCCAGTCAAATTCATGTCAGTCAGATGTAGGCCAGTCTGCTGCAGGTCAGTGAGCTGTTGGTCAGTCAGCTGCAGGTGAGTCAGCAGCAAGAAAGTCAGCTGCAGCAGTCAGTCAGATTTAGGTCAAGTCATCTAGCTCACTAAACTGTACATAAGTCAGCAGTATGTCAGGTAGCTATTTGCAAGTCAGCTGTGGGGCATTCAACTCTATGTCAGTCAGCTGCAGGTCAGCTAGTTGCCTCACAGTGATCTGTATTCAGTCAGCTGTATGTCAGTCAGCTCTAGATCAGTCAGCTGTATGTGATGATCTGGAGCTCAGTCAACTGTTTATCTGGCAGCTGCGTGTCAGGCAGCTGCATGTCAGGCAGCTATATATCAGTAAGCTGTAGATCAGTCATCCATAGGTCATGGAGCTGTATGCCAATGAGCTGTAGGTCTGTCATACATAGGTCACTCATCTGTAGATCAGTCAGCTGTAGGTCAGTCAACTGTATGCCAGTCAGCTGCATGTCGGCCAGCTGTATGTCAGTCAGCTGCAGGTCTGGCAGCAGCAGGTAAGTCTATTTTATGTCCACCAACACTAGGCCAGTCAGCTGCAGGTCAGTCAACTCTAGGTCCGTTAGCTGCAGGTCATTCAGCTTCAGGTCAGTCAGCTGTAGATCAGTCAGCTGTAGGTCATTCAGCTCTGGGTCAGTCAGATCTATGAAAGGCAGCAGTATATCAGGCAGTTGCAGCTCAGTCGGCTGCCGATCAGTCGGCTGTCGATCAGTCAGCTGTCGATCAGTCAGCCGTATGTCAGTTAGCTGTAGGTCATTCAGCTGTAGGTCATCAACTGTAGTTTAGTGAGTTTTTTTTTAGTGAGTTCTAGGTCAGGTAGCTGCATGTCAGGAAGCCCCATGTCAGTCAGCCGTATGTCAGGCAGCTATAGGTCTGTTACCTGTATGCCAGTCAGCTGTAGGTCAGTTGTCTGTAGGTCAGAGAGCTGTATGTCAGTTAGCTGTATGCCAGTCATGTGAAGCTCAGTCAGCTGTAGGTCTGTCAGCTGCAAATCACTCAGCTGTATGTCAGTCAGCTGCAAGTCAGTCAGCTGTTTTTCAGACAGCAGCAAGAAAGTCCACAGTATCTCAGTCATCGGTAGGTCAGACAGCTGCAGGTCAGTCAGCAGTATGTCAGTCATCAGTAGGTCAGTAAGCTGCAGGTCAGTCAGATTTAGGACAATTCGTCTGGGTCACTCAGCCAAAAGTCAGTCATTTGCAGCTCAGTCAGCGGTAAGTCACTCAGCTGTTTGTCATTCATCTGTTTATCAATCAGCTATTGGTCTGTCAGCCATAGGTCAGTCTGATGCATGTCAGACAGCTGCTGCAGTTCAGTCACTTCTATGTCAGTCAGCTTTAGGTCAATTTGTCTTGGTCAGTCACCTGCATGTCAGTCAGCAGTAGATCCATCAGTTGCATGTCTGTCAGCTGTAGGTCAGTTGTTTGCAGGTCAGTCAGCTGTATGCTAATCAACTGTAGTTCAGTCAGCCACAGTTAAGTCCACTGTAGGTCAGTTAGCTGCAGGTCAGTCAGCTGTTTGATGGTCAGCAGTATGTCAGTAAACTGCAGGTCAGTCAGATTTAGGTCAAGTTGTCTAGGTCACTCAGCTGTAAGTCAGTCATTTACAGCTGTTTGTTATTCATATGCAATATCACTCAGGTGTTTGTCAGTCAGCAGTAGGTCAGCCAGCTGTAGGTCAATCAGCTGCAGATTAGTCAACTGCAGTTCAGTCAGTTGCAGTTCAGTCAGTTGTAGTTCAGTCAGCTGTTGTTCAGTCAGCTGAAGGCCAGTCAGCTGCAGGTCAGTCAGCTATAGGTCAGACAGCTGAATGTCAGTCAGCTGTAGGTCAGTCAGCTGCAGGTCAATCAGCTGTATGAAATTCAGCTGTATGTCAGTAAGCTGCAGGTCAGATTTAGGTTAATTTGTCTATGTCACTCAGCTGTAAGTCAGTCATATGCAGCTCAGTCAGCTGCAAGTCAGTCACTTCTATGCCAGTCAGCTTTAGGTCAATTTATCCAGGTCAGTCACTTGTATGTCAGTCAGCAGTAGATCCATCAGTTGCATGTCTATCAGCAGTAGGTCAGGCAGCTGCAGGCCAGTCAGCAGTAGGTCATTAAGTCACTGGTCAGTCAATTTAGGTCAGTTCATCTAGGTCACTCAGCTGTAAGTCAGTTATTTGCAGCTCAGTCAGCTGTAAGTCAGTCAGCTGTCGTTCAGTCTGCTGTATGTCCATCAGCTGTCGTTCAGTCTGCTGTATGTCCATCAGCTGTCGTTCAGTCTGCTGTATGTCCATCAGCTGTCATTCAGCCTGTTGTATGTCCATCAGCTGTCGCTCAGTCTGCTGTATGTCCATCAGCTGTCGTTCAGTCTGCTGTATGTCCATCAGTTGCAGGTCAGTTGGATCTATGTCTGTCAGCTGTAGGTCAGTGTGTTGTAGGTCAGTCGGATCTATGTCTGTCAGCTGTAGGTCAGTCAGCTGTCAGTCAGTCAGCTGTTGATCAGGCAGCAGCAGGTGAGGCTGCTACAGGTCAACCATCTGTATGTCAGTCTTCTGTAGGTTACTCTGCCTAGGTCAGTCAGCTGTATGTCAATAAGCAGCAAGTCAGTAAGCTGCAGGCCAGTCAGCTGCAGCTCAGACAACTGTATGTCAGTCAGCTGTATGTCAGTCAGCTGCAAGTCAGTCAAAAGTAGGTCAGTCTGCCTAGGGCAGCCAGATGTATGTGTCAGTCCACTGCAGGTCAGTCAGTTGCAGCTCAGTTAACTGTATGTTAGCCATCTGTTTGTCAGTCAGCTGTAGTTTACTCCACCTAGGTCAGTCAGCTGTATGTCAGTTTGCTGCAGGTCAGTCAGATGCACGGCCGTCGCCTGTTGGTCAGTCAGCTGTATGTCAGTCCACTGCAGGTCAGTCAGTTGCAGCTCAGTCAACTGTAGTCAGTCAGCTGTAGGTCAGTCAACACATGCATGATGGGCTGAATGGCTCCCTTTTTTGCTGAATTATTCTATCATTCTGATACCTGTGCTCCAGTCCCATTGCAGAACACCAGAGAATTGATCAATGGACCTGATGCTTGTTGCAATCTGTTCGATGGCCTTGTTTAACACTGTAATGTATATTTTGGACTGTTTTTTGACAGTGTGCTGAAACGGGGAGTTTCTGGATTAACACAGAGGAGACTGCACCTATAAACCATTTAGCTGCCCTGTTCGTATCTGTATTGGTCTTCCTGGCATTGCAAGCTTTTCAGCAAATTTCCCCATCCTCAGAATCCCACAGAGATCAGTAACTGTGCAGTGTGGGTGTCTGATTGTAAAACTCCCACAACTTTAATTAAAAAGGGATTCTCTCTGTGTCTTGCAATAATCCTGGACCACCTCCTCATTATTGAATCAGCTGGTCCCGTCTGGTAGAAAGACTCTCTAAGCTAGAGTGAAACCTCATTGCGCTCAACAGAATCGAGTGGAGAATGCAGTCCATTCTGCCCACTGCTCAATGTTGTGTGAACCACGTAAACAGCCTAGTCATCTCACTCTATCAGCATACCTTTATGAGTCAGAGGTATCACTAGCAAACACTGTCCTAATTGAAGGGAAACTGTAACCCACAGTAGCAAATTAATGTCCCCCATTCCTCTCAAAGGTCCTGGCTGATTCTGGGATACATGCCCTCAGCCACAATCCCTCCCATCCAATCCCCAGACTCTCTCCATTGCTTACAAAAGGGGCAGTTCTTTTCCCTGTCGAGCGCAGGAATTCCATGGGCAGTGCAATGTGATGAGACATCTGCGAACAACAGTGGCCCAGGTAAGTGGACCCACATTTTAATGCATGGCGTGAGGCGGGGCAGAGTGGGGGGTTGGAGGAGAACATGTGTCATTTCCACTATTTTGTACATAGAGACACAAGTGAGCCTTCAGTACTAATGGGGGTATGTGACTCAGACACTGCAGCACTCCCTCAGTACTGACCCTCCAACAGAGCAGCACTCCCTCAGTACTGACCCTCAACAGAGCAGCACTCCCTCAGTACTGACCCTCTGACAGTCCAGCACTCCCTCAGTACTGACCCTCCGACAGTGCAGCACTCCCTCAGTACTGACCCTCTGACAGTACAGCACTCCCTCAGTACTGACCCTCTGACAATCCAGCACTCCCTCAGTACTGACCCTCTGACAATCCAGCACTCCCTCAGTACCGACCCTCCGACAGTCCAGCACTCCCTCAGTACTGACCCTCCGACAGTGCAGCACTCCCTCAGTACTGATCCTCTGACAGTACAGCACTCCCTCAGTACTGACCCTCTGACAATCCAGCACTCCCTCAGTACTGACCCTCCAACAGTCCAGCACTCCCTCAGTACTGACCCTCCAACAGAGCAGCACTCCCTCAGTACTGTCCCTCCAACAGTTTAGCACTCCCTCAGTACTGACCCTCTGACAATCCAGCACTTCCTCAGCACTGACCCTCCGACAGTGCAGCACTCCCTCAGTATTGACCATCTGACGGTGCAGCACTCCCTCAGTAATGACCCTTCAACAGTGCAGCAACCTTGATGTTCAACGGCCTTTTGATGTTCAATGGATAATAAATGCTGGCCTTGTGAGCTCACATCTGAGGAATGAATTTGGCATGTTAATAGATTGTGTTGAGAATGTCAACCTGGATTATGTGCTCATATCTCTGGAGTGGGCTTTGAAATAATGATTTTGTGACTCAGAGGGAGAGCTGCTGTGCCAGGCTGACTGCCTTGCTGAGCACACCTTCACCCAGGCTCACAGCAAACCCAACCTCTCCTGGAATATTTACAGCAGACACTTGCATCTAGTCTCTATTAAATAACTCATTCCAATAAGAACAGAAAATGCTGGAAGTACTCAGCAGGTCAGGCGGCATCTGTGGAAGGAGAACCAGAGTTAAAGTCCCGTCGTTTGCACCCCACATCGCTTGGGGGTTGTACTTATCCTAGGCATGGACAATGACATAATCAGTGCCAAGACTTGAATGGAGGATGGTTCTTTTCCATCTTGTGATGACTGCCTGTGCTTCTGTCAATGAGTCCATGTTCAGTGCACTTGGTGAGGAGGAGGAGGCCATTGACGTCTCCTCTGATGCCTCCCCACTCCTTCTTGATGCCCTTAGTTACGTCCAATGTTAGCATTAAAATCTCCCAGCAGAATCGATTAGTCCTGTTTTGGGATGGCAGCCAGCACAGAATCCACGTCTGTGCTTTGTTTTTGTGCTAGAATTCAGTGTGGGAGCATAAATTATATATTTCCAAGTCAGGATTGTGAGTGGTTTGGAGGGGAACTTCCAGGCGGTGGTGTCCCATCTTTCTGCTGCCCTTGTCATTCTAGATGGTAGCAGTTGTGGGTTTTGAACGTGCTGTCTTAGGAGCCTTGGTGAATTCCTGCAGTGCATCTTGTAGGTGGTACACACTGCAGCTACTGTGCGTTGGTGGTGTACGGAATGAATGTTGAAGGTCTCTGTGGGGTAGTGGGGGTTGGGAATCAGGGTGACTCTCTAGTGGAGTGGCAGCATCCTGGTACTGCGGTAGGGTATAAAAGCTCTAAGTTTGCAGCCTGTAGACCAAGGGGTTCATGGAAATTCCTGGACCCCAGTCAGTCCTTCACAGAGTGGGAGAAAGTTCAATTGTCTTCCTGCAGTTCCCAGGTAAAGTTCCCATGTCTCCTCACATTGTGATCTTCCTCTGTTACCTCTTTGGATGTGCGTCATTGCTTTATTTGCCACCCTCCAGAAGGCAACTCATAGAATTAAGTAATCACACAGCTCAGCCCATCCTGCCTGTACCGGCTCACTAGTGGAGCTATCCAATTATAGCCAGGCCCTGCTCTTTCCACAGGGCCCTGTAAGTTTTCATGTTCCAGTATTTACCCAACACCCTTTAGAAAGTTCCTTTTGAATCTGCTTCTACCGACATTTCAGGCAGCCTGTTCCAGATCACAACAGCTCGCTGTGTAAATAAACGTTTCCTCACCTCCCACTCTTCTACCGATTCTCTTCAATCTATGTCGCTCTGGTTACCGACCCTCCTGGAAACAGTTTCCCTTTATTTACTCCATTAAAAAGCTTTACGGTTCTGAACACTTTACGTTAAATCTCCCCTTAACCTTCCTGTTCACTGGAGATCAATCCGAGCTGTTAGTATCTAATCGGTTCTGTTTGAGGGATGGTAATTAGCCAGTAGTTTATGGTTGGAAGGTGAACAAGTGCTGATTGGTTAATTATCCTCAGATGTATATATAAAGAAGAGTCAGGTAGCTGCTGTCAGAGTGGGGAAGTCAGCTCCATGATGAGCAAAGCATCCAAGTCTCAGTATCTTCACAGCCTGGCTTGGGTTTTCTCTGACATTTGTTAGATGAGAATGGTTGCCTGAAAGTGAAGATTAAAGACTAGGATTTACTTCCAGACAGGAGGTTAGAATTGGAGTTAATTCGTTTTTGAGAGAAGACTGTAATTGGAGACTCTTTGAAGGAAGGTTGCAGAAACCAGGTATAAGGTGGCAGGGAATGAGTTTCCAGCAATGTTCTGTGAAACAGAACCTTACGATCAATGGAAAAATATAGTCGATGTATGGTTTATGCCTCTACTGAAAAGAAAAGCAAGAGATGGCTCTGGCACTTTCACTTCCTGCCAGGAACAAGATCAGCTGCAAAGTGTTCCTGCAACTAGATGCTCAGGAATGGGACATTGGAGAAGGTTTGGACATTCTCATGAGTTTCATGGATAACGTTTATATGACAGGTGACTTTCTGAATGTCTATGAGGCTTAGTCGGACTTCGATACATTTAGAAAAATGGATGATTCTTCCAGAGAAGAATACATCATGGAGTTTAACCAACTATATACAAGATTCCAGCGATTCCACTTGGAAATTCCTAAATCAGTCCTTATCTTTGAATTATTGGACTGTGCTAGGATATTTAACCTGGATAGACTCTTGGTTTTAACCGGAGTTAGATTCAAAGAGAGAGAAATGTTTTTGGATCAAATGTTTGAAGCCTTATAAAAATTTCTGGGAAAGCATTCATTTCCAGCCAGATTACTGGTGCAAGTGGCCTCTTCAGCAGTGACAGCAAAGATGGAGGATACAATGTGTTGCAGTATTTCAGGCATGTTCAAATATAGGGTCCAAAAATGGCAACAAAAAGTATTAGGACAGAGACTCTTTTGGGAGCTATAACAGGCGACGGGGGATGGGTAATTATGGAAAGAGGATGAACCCCAGAATTCACCGAGTGGTGGTCAACAGGTGCTTCAGCTGTGACTGTAAGTATCATTGCGTTGAATTGCTCACAAATGAAAAACAGGGTTTTTGAGGCAGCACATGACAAGGAAGGTGAGGAGGGCAATACCAGCCAATCAGAAGGAATCATATTGATCACCAGAAGCTTCAGTCTGGTAGGGGGAGGTGGTGGCAGAGTGGTATTGTCACTGGAACTAGCAATCCAGAGACCCAGAGTAATGCTCTAGGGCACCTGAGTTCAAATGAGATGGACTGTGAGGGGGAGAGTGTGAAAGGGGCAGAGGGTGAGAGCAAGAGTAGGGGGGCAGGAGAGGGAATGACCAAAGCAGCAGTGGGTTTAAAGAAACAGACTGAGAGTGTGCTATTCCAACCTGGTTCTTGGGACATGCAGAATAACTGTGTTCAAACAGAAATGGAGGCAGCACTGTTCAGGCAAGTTCTGTAATTTACAAACCAAATTAAAATGCGCTAGCAGCATGTTAATAAATATACATGTTCAAAGTAAGATTAAAACATTCCTCTATGATTTTTCTCCTGGCGTTTAATGTTTACTTGAAGTCCCAGAGATTGTTTTTCTAGTTACCCAGGATTTCCTGGACTCCACACAGTTTAAAAACAATCTGCATTTACATAGCCCCAAAAGGTGACAAAATGTCCCATGGGCTTCACATGCATTATGGCCTGAATCTTCCCCTCGTTGGGCACATGCGATTGGCTCAGAAACAGGCCCCCAACCGGGATCGGCCCCCGACCAATTAACGGCCAGTCAGTGTGAATCGTGCACTGAAATGCTCAGCGCTGCCAGGGTGGGGGGGGCAGGATGAGGGCAGGTGTGGGTGAGCACTGTGAGAGAGCTCCCTGAATCCAGACAGCTGCCTCAGGGAGCTGAAGACCTGCAAATGATGAAATAAAGGTGTAAAAAGCTGCAAAAAAAAAAGTCCATGCATCACAATCAATCACCCAACAGCAGACCTCAGAAGAATGCTGTCCCCAGATATTTCCGTTTATTTTATTTCCTAACGGAGATTTCATCCCGCCCTTGTATGAGGTTTCATGAGCAGAATCTTCGGGTCGGCGAGCAGGGAGGGCCCCACTCGCTGACATGTGAAACGACACGTGGTAACGCCGGGCGTGCGTCTCAACCTCACCGCGCATCATTCAGACCCTCAGTCCGGCAGGCGGACACTGGAGTCAGCTGCGCGCCCGCCGAGCTGTCAAAGGCCTGCTCAGGCCATTAATAATCTAATTGAAGTGATTGTCAGGGCTGCCTGTCCGGCCTTAAGGTTGTCGGGCCGGTGAAGAGCCCAGGCGGCCTTCGCATTTCTCATCAAACCTCATCCACGGGCCGGATGAGCATTCATGAATGACTTTAATAAACATTTTAAAAAAAATTCATTGACACTGTCACATGAGGGGACATGTCTCAAATTTTTTTTTCCCCTTTATTTATTTATATTTTCAAATATCAAACTAATCTACCTGAGGCAGCTCCGTGCCTCAGGGGGATTTCTGCGCTCTTTTGCGTGCAAGCACGAAAGAACGCAGGCCCTGACTCTCCCTCCTCCACCCGCCCGCTCAGGGTGCACTCAGAGATTCTGGGGGTGCCTCATGCTGGTGGACCTTAATTGACCCAGCCACATAAAATGGCAGTGCGCAGCCAATCACGGGCGGTGATCAGCTGCGTGCCCACCCGCGCCCACACCCATCCAACCCCCCCCCCCCCCCCGATGAGGAGAAATTTCTCCCCCTTGAAAATTGTAATGGCCGCCTGGCTGATTGGTCATCCACCAATGGTAGGGTTGGACAGGCCACAAAAAATCAGAGACAAAGTGCACTGTTTGGGCTTAATGGCCCTCTTAATTGTTGGCGGGCATACCTCCGACTTTTGCGCACACCCGCCAAGCAAAATAGCACGTGAGTGCGCGATGACGTTGGGATGCTCACCTGACGTCATCCTGAGCAATTTTATGCCCAATCGGGCCTGCTTGCAAAAGGGTGTAAAATTCTGCCCCGTGAAGTGAAATCAGACTCTGATCAACATGAGGAGTTATTAACACAAGATCCAAATACTGCAGATGTTAGGAACTTGAAATAAAAACTGAAAGTGTCGGAAATGCTCAGAGTCAGACAGCATCTGTGGTGAGAGAAACAGAGGCCTGAATTTTTACCGCGTCGGTCAAGCTCAGCGGGAGTGGGTGGAGGCAGTCGCCTGCAATCAGCTCCGCACCGCCATTTTACGCAGGAAGGCCAATAAAGGCCCATCCAGTGTGCAAGGCGAGAGGTAGTGTAGTGCTACCTGTGCGGGTGGGGAGGAGGAGGGAGAGTCAGGACCAGCGCTCCTTGACCAGTACGTGCTAACGAGAGCTTCAAACTCCCTGAGGCATGGAGCATGGAGCTGCCTCGGGGATTGAAGTGCTTTTGAAAAAAGTAAATAAATGTAATGAAACATGTCCTGTCAGGTGACTGTGTCATGTGAGATAAGATATGTTTTAATTTTTCAGAAAAACTTTTTATTTCAGTCGTAAAAGCTTATCCTGCTCGTGGATGAGGTTTCCTAAAAATTGTAAAGGCTGCTTGGTTTTTTCACCTGCCCACCAAGCATAACGTTGGACGGGCAGCGTAAACTTGAATTTTGTTACCTAGTTAATGGCTTTAATAAGCCTTTCAATTATCAGCGGGCACACGGCTGACTCCAGCACACAACCGCCTAATGAAACATCGCGATGATGTCAGGACGCACGCCCAATGTCATCACGTGTCATTTCAGCTCCTGGCATGTCGGACCCGCCCCCGCATGCCGACTGTAAAACTCTGGCCAGAGTTAACCTTCCAGGTTGTCCAAAGTTAGTAAGACAGGTGACCAAAAGGGATAAGCACAAGGAGTGTCTTCAAGGAAGCAAGTGAGGTAGAGAGATCAGGGAGGTTTAGGGAGGGAATTCCAGAGCTTAGGGCCCAGGCAGCTGAAGGTATGGCTGACAATTATAAAAGTTATAAATTTTGGAAACGTAGAAGAGGCTGGGATTAGAGGAGCACAGATATCCCGGAGAGTTGTGGGGCTCGAGGAAATGACATAGATGGAGAGGGATTTGAAAACATGGATGAGAATTTTAAAAATAAGATGTTGCTTGACTGGGAGCCAGTGTAAGTCAGTGAGCACAAGGGTTAACAGTGGGACAGTACATGACTTGATGAGAATAAGGACACAGGGAGCAGAGTTTTAGATGTTTTGAGGGTATGCACTAAAACAGTTGAGTGCGCAGGTAAAAAAAGGCAGAGTTGAATATTTTAGCTGACAGTCTGTGGGATGAATGGCAGTCGGCCTGCTTGCTGACTCAGTGTACCCACGCATAGTCCCATCGCTAACCTATGGGAGGTCAGTACTTGGGTCAGCTTTTAATGAGCTGAAAAGCACTGCACTGGAGCTCACAGACTGGCAGCTGGTGGGTTGGTTTTTGCGGCTTTGAAAAAAAGTTAGCGTGGGAAAAATTATGTATTTCACACTCTCATCTCTCACACAGAGACCAAACCCCAGCTCATGTAGGTATCATATCTCCTACAGGAATATAGGCAGGTCACTCCGTCTCTCTAATGAGCTGATTGTATTTAAATTCCTTGTCATTGTTACTCTCTGGCTGACTGCATTTCTTCACAGGGCAGGCACTGAGCACTCTGTGTGGAGTAGAAGATGCAATCATTGATGTTAACCTGCTCAGTGCCCAATCTGAATAAACCATTTGCAATGGGGGAACTGATGAGGGTTTCAAACATAATTCTTTGTGGTGACTTGTTCGGTCAATTGTCTGATCAAAGCATTGACCTTCAGGGTTCAAGCATCGGATGACACCATTTAGATACTATCATAATTTAATCTCTAGAGTATTCAGCAGCTGGCATTGATAATATCTCCCGTGATAATATACCCATGATAATAGCTCTCATGTTAATATCCCAGTGATAATATCCCAGTGATAATATCCCCTGTGATGACGCCCCATGATGATGTCCCCGTGATGACACTCCTATGATAATATCCCCGTGACAATAACCCCCATGATAATATCCCCAGTGATAATATCCCTATGATATCATCCCCATGATGATATCCCCCATGACGATAACCCCCATGATAATATCCCCAGTGATAATATCCCCATGATATCATTCCCTGTGATAATATTCCCATGATAATATCCCCCTTGATAATATCCTCCATGATAATATCCCCATGATAATATCCCCATGATAATATTCCCATGTTAATATTCCCTTTGATAACATTGCCTGTGATGGTATCCCCTTGATGGTATCCCCGTAATGGTATCTCCTGTGATAACAACCCTGTGATAATATCCCGTGACAATAACCCCCAGTGATAATATCCCCTGTGATAATATCACCAGTGATAATATCCCCAGGATGATTTTCCAAATGATAATGTCCCCTGCTATAATATCCCCATGATTATAACCCTGTGATAATATCTCCATGATAATGTTGCCCTTGATATCCTCGTGATAATATCCCAATGATAATATCCCCAATGGTAATATCCCCGTAATAATATCTCCTGTTATAGTATCCTCCATGATAATGTTAACTTCCCAGTATATCCCCATATAATATCCCCGTGACAATAACCCCAATGATAATATCCCCTGTGATAACATCCCCATGATATCAGCTCCTGTGATTATATCCCCGTGATTATATCCCTTGTGTTAATATCCACATGATAATATCTCCATTAAAACATCCTCCATGATAATATACCCTGTGATAATATCCTCGTGTTAATATTCCCAGTGATAACATCCCCCGTGATGATATCCCCCGTGATGATATCCCACGTGATGATATCCTCCGTGATGATATCCCCGTGATGATATCCCCGTGATGATATAATATCCCCATGATAATATCCCCAGTGATAATATCCCCATGATATCATCCCCCGTGATGATGCCCCCGTGATGAAGTTCCCGTGATGATATCCCCCGTGATGATATCCCCCGTGATGATGTCCCCGTGATGATATCCCCTGTGATGATATCCCCCGTGATGATGTCCCACGTGATGATATCCCCCGTGATGATGTCCCCCATGATGATGTCCCACATGATGATATCCCCCGTGATGATATCCCCGTGATGATATTTCCAGTGATGATATCACCCGTGACGATAACCCCCATGACTATATCCCCAGTGATAATATCCCCATGATATCATCCCCTGTGATTATATCCCTGTGATAATATCCCTGTAATTATAACCCCATGATAATATCCCCAGTGATAATATCCCCATGATATCATCCCCTGTGATTATAACCCTGTGATAATATCCCTGTAATTATAGCCCCATGATAATATCCCCATGATAATATCCCCATGATCATATCCCCATGATAACATCCTCCATGATAATATCCCCTGTGATAACATCCCCTGTGATAATATCCTCATGATAATATTCCCTGTGATAAGATCCCCTGTGATGATATCCCTGTGATGATATACCCCGTGTTGATATACCTCGTGTTACATACCCTGTGTTGATATCCCTGTGATGATATCCCCCGATGATATCCCCGCGTTGATATCCCCCGTGATGATATCCCCATGATGATATCCTCTGTGAAGATATCCCCTGTGATGATATCCCCCATGATAATAACCCCCATGATAATATTCCCAATGGTAATATACCCATTATAATATATGCTGTTATAAAATCCTCCATGATAATATTGCTGTAATAACTTCCTAGTAATAATATTGCAGTGACAATGTTCCTTGTGATAATATACCCCATGATAATGTCCCTGTGATAATATCCCTGTAATAATATCCCCAATAATATCCCCATGACAATAACCCCCATGATAATATCCCCAGTGATAATATCCCCATGATATCATCCCCTGTGATTATATCCCTGTGATAATATCCCTGTAATTATAAACCCATGATAATATCCCCATGATAATATCCCCATGATAATATCCCCGTGATAATATCCCCATGATCATATCCCCATGATAACATCCTCCATGATAATATCCCCTGTGATAATATCCTCATGATAATATTCCATGTGATAAGATCCCCCGTGATGATCTCCCTGTTATGATATACCCCGTATTGATATACCCCGTGTTGATATACCCCATATTGATATCCCCTGTGATGATATCCCCCGTGATAATATCCCCCGTGATAATATCCCCAGTGATGATATCCCCCACGACAATAACCCCCATGATAATATTCCAAATGGTAATATACCCATTATAATATATGCTGTTATAATATCCTCCATGATAATATTGCTGTAATAACTTCCTAGTAATAATATTGCAGTGACAATGTTCCTTATGATAATATACCCCATGATAATGTCCCTGTGATAATATCCCTGTAATAATACCCCCAATGATAATAACCCCATGATAATATCTCTCATGACAATATCCCTGTGATAATATCCCCGTGATAATATCCCCATGATAATATCTCTCATGATAATATCCCCATGATAATATTGCCCTGACAATATCCCCCGTGACAACATCCCTGTTACAATATTCCTGTAATAATATCCCCTGTGATAATATCACCCATGATATCACTATGATAATATATCCTGTGTTAATATTCCCTGTGATAATGTTCCCTGTGATAATATTCCCGTGGTGATATTCCCTTGGTGATATTCCCATGATGATATCCCCGTGATGATATCCCCCGTGATGACATCCCCCGTGATAACATCCCCCGTGATATCATCTACCATGATGATATCCCCATGATGATATCCCTGTGATAATATCCCTGTAATAATATCCCCACGATAATATCCCCCTTGATAATATCCCCATGATAATATCCCCTGTGATAATTTTCCCATGATAATATCCCCTGTGGTAATATTCCCTGTGATAATATCCCCGTGATAATATCAACGTGATAACATCCCCCGAGATAATATCCCCTGTGATAATATCCCCTGCAAAAATATTCCCATGATAATATTCCCATTATATTATCCCCACTAATAATACCACCCATGATAATGCCCCCTGTGATAATATCCCCTGTGATAATATTCCATGATAATATTCCTGTGATAGCATCCCCTGTGCTGATAACCCCGTGATGATATCCCCATGATAACCACTCTGTGATATCCTCCCCGTGATAACCTACCTGTGATGATATCCCCATGATGATATGCCCGTGATGATATCCTCATGATGATATCCCCGTGACGACATCCCCGTGACGATATCCCTGTGATAATATCCCCTGTGATAATATCCCCTGTGATAACACCCCTGTGATAATATTCCCATGTTAATATCTCCAGGATGATTTTCCAAATGATAATGTACCCTGCTATAATATCCTTGTGATTATATCCCTGTGATTATATCCCTGTGTTTTTATATCCCTGTGATTATATCTGCCGTGATAATATCCCCTGTGATAATATCTCCATGATAATGTTGCCCATGATGATATCCCCATGATAACATCCCCACGATGACTTCCCCAATTGGTAGTATCCCCATTATAATATCTCCTGTTATAATATCCTCCATGATAATATTGCTGTAATAACTTCCCAGTGATATTATTGTGGTGACAATATTCCTTGTGATAATATACCCCATGATAATGTCCCTGTGATAAAATCCCTGTAATAATATCCGCACGATAATATCCCCCTTGATAATATCCTCATGATAATATCCCCCATGATAATTTTCCCATGATAGTAACCCCTGTGGTAATATTCCCTGTGATAATATCCCCTGTGATAATATCCCCTGTGATAATATCCCCTGTGATATTATCCCCATGGTAATATCCCTGTGAGAATGCCCCCATGATAATACCACCCATGACAATATCCCTGTGATAATATCCCTGTGATTAAATCCTTGTGATTAAATCCCTGTGATAATATCCACTGTGATAATATCCACTGTGAGAATATCCGCTGTGATAATATCCCCTGTGATCATATCCACTGTGATAATATCCCCTGTGATAAAATCTCTGTGATAATATCCCCACAATGACTTCCCCAATGGTAGTATCCCCATTATAATATCTCCTGTTATAATATCCTCCATAATAATATTGCAGTAATAACTTCCCTGTGATATTATTGTGGTGACAATATTCCTTGTGATAATATACCCCATGATAATGTGCCTGTGATAATATCCCTGTAATAATATCCCCACGGTAATATCCCACTTGATAATATCCCCATGATAATATACCCCTGATAACATCCCCTGAGATAATATCCCCTGTGATATTTCCCCCTGTGATTATATCTCCGTGATAATATCCCTGTGAGAGTACCCCCATAATACCGCCCATGACAATATCCCCTGAGATAATATCCCCGAGATAATATCCCCGAGATAATATCCCCATGATAACATCCCATGAAATAATATCCCCGTGATAATATCCCCGTGATAATATCCCCATGGTAATATCCCCGTGATAATATTCCATGATAATATTCCTGTGATAATATTTCCTGTTGTAGCATCTCCTGTGATGATATCCCAGTGACGATATCCCTGTGACGATAACCCTGTGACGATATCCCCGTGACGATATACCCATGATGATATGCCCGTGATAACATCCCCTCCACTAATATCCCCTGTGATAACATCCATGTGATGATATTCCCCCATGATAATATCTCCATGACAATAACCCCCATGATAATATCCCCAGTGATAATATCCCCAGTGATAATATCCCCGTGATGCTATCCCCATGACAATATCCCCATGACAATATCCCCATGACAATAATCCCCATGATAATATTCCCATGATAATATCCTCCATGATAATATCCGCATGATGCTATCCCTGTGATAATATCCTCATGTTAATATCCCCAGGATGATTTTCCAAAAGATAATCTCCCCATCTATAATATCCCCTGTGATTATATCCCCTGTGATAATATCCCCTGTGATAATATCTCCGTGATAACGTTGCCCGTGATGATATCCCCATGATAATATCACCATGATAATATCTCTAATGGTAATATACCAGTTATAATATCTCCCGTTATAATATCCTCCATGATAATATTACTGTAATAACTTCCCGGTAATAATATTGCAGTGACAATATTCCTTGTGATAATATCCCCGTGATAATATCCCCTTGATAATATCCCTGTGATGATATCCCCATGATGACATCACCCATGACGATATCTCCCATGATAATATCCCCATGACGATAACCCCATGACAATATCCCCAGTGATAATATCCCCATGATATCATCACCTGTGATAAGATCCCCGTGATAATATCCCCGTAATTATATCCCCTGGGATAATATCCCCCTTGCTAATATCCCTTTTGATAATATCCTCCATGATAATATCCCCTGTGATAATATTCCCATGATGATATTCCTGTGATAATATCCCCCGTGATAATATCCCCCATGATAACATCCCCCGTGGTGATATCCCCGTGATGATATCCCCGTGATGATATCCCCGTGATGATATTCCCATGATAACTTCCCTGTGATAATATCCCGTGACAGTAACCCCCATGATAATATCCCCAGTGATAATATCCCCATGATATCATCCCCGTGATGATATCCCCCATGATGATATCCCCATGATGATATCCCCATGAAAATATCCATATGACAATAACTCCCGTATTATCATTCCCCTTGATAATATCCCCGTGATGATATTCCTCCATGATAATATCCCCATGACAATAACTCCCATGATATCATCCCCCGTGATAATATCCCCTGTGATAATATTCCCATGTTAATATCCCCAGGATGATTTTCCAAATGATAATGTCCTCTACTATAATATCCCCGTGATTATATCCCTGTGATAATATCCACTGTGGTAATATCCCCTGTGATAATATCTCCATGATAATGTTGCCTATGATGATATCCCCATGATAATGTCCCCATGATGACTTCACCAATGGTAGTATCCCCATTATAATATCTCCTGTTATAATATCCTCCATGATAATATTGCTGTAATAACTTCCCAGTGATATTATTGTGGTGACAATAGTCCTTGTGATAATATACCCCATGATAATGTCCCTGTGATAATATCACTGGAATAATATGCCCACAATAATATCCCCCATGATAATATCCCCCTTCATAATATCCCCATGATAATATCCCCCATGATAATTTTATCATGATAATATCCCATGTGGCAATATTTCCCATGTTAAAATTTCCTGTGATAATATCCCCATGTTAATATCCCCATGACTATTACCCACTTGATAATATCCCCAAGATAATACCCCCTGTGATAACACACCCATGATAATATTCCTGTGACATTATCCCCTTTGATAATATTCCCATGCTAATATCCCTGCGATAATATCCCCGTGATAATATCCCCGTGATAATATCCCCGTGATATCATCCCCCAAGATATCATCCCCCAAGATATCATCCCCCGAGATATCATCCCCTGAGATAACATCCCCTGAGATAACATCCCCCAAGATAACATCCCCCGAGATAATATCCCTGTGATAATATCCCTGTGATAACATCCCCTGTGATGATTTCCCCGTGATAACATCCCCTGTGATGATATCCCCTATGATAATATCCCCATGATAATATTCCCCGTGATAAAATCCCCTGTGATAATATCCCCATGACAATAACCTCCATGATAATATCCCCAGTGATAATATCCCTGTGATAATATCCCCATGACAATAACCCCTATGATAATATCCCCAGTGATAATACCCAGATGATATCATCCCCCGTGATAATATCCCCGTAATTATATCCCCTGTGATAATATCCCCATGATAATATCACCCTTGATAATATCCCCATGATAATATCTGCATGATAATATCTGCATGATTATATCCCTGTGATGCTATCCCTGTGATGCTATCCCCATGTTAATATCCCCAGGATGATTTTCCAAAAAATAATCTCCCCTTCTATAATATCTCCATGATTATATCCCTGTGACAATGTCCCCTGTGATAATATCTCCGTGATTATGTTGCCTGTGATGATATCCCCAATATCCCCAATCTCCATTATAATATCTCCTGTTATAATATCCTCTATGATAATATTGCTGTAATAACTTCCCAGTAATAATATTGCAATCACAATATTCCTTGTGATAATATACCCCATGATAATGTCCCTGTGATAATATTCCTTTAATAATATCGCCCACGATAATACCCCGCATGATAACACCCCCATGATAACACCCCCCCATGATAATATTCCCATGATAATATTCCCATGATAATATCCCCAAGATAATATCCCCATTATAATATCCACCATGATAATATCCCCATGGCAATACTTGCTGTGGTAATATCCCCAGTGCCACTGTCCCCCATGATAACATACCCCGTGATAATATCCCTGTGATAATACCCCCGTGATAATATCCCCATGATAATATCCCCACGATAGTATCCCTAATGTTAATATCCCATTATTATACCTTCCATGATACTATCAATGTGATAATATCTGCCATGATAATATGATAATATCCCCTGTTATAATATCCCCATGATAATATCCTCCATGATATTATCACCGTGTTAATATCTGCCATGTTAATATCCAATGGTAATATCACCCATTTAAATTTCCCCTGTAATAGTATCCTCCATGATAATATTGCCATAATAATTTCCCTGTGATAAAATTCCCATGATAAAAGTGCTCATGATTATATTCCCCATGGAAATATTCCTGTGATAATATTCTCTGTGATAATATACCCATTGATAATATCCCCCATGACAATATCCCCCATGCAATATCCCCCATGATAATATCCCCCAATAATATCCCAATGACAGTAGCCCCAATGATAATATCCCCTGTTATAATATCCCCCATGGTAATATGTCCTGTAATAATATACCCCTGATAATATCCCTGTGACAGTACCCCATGTGATAATATCCATTATAATACTATCATCGTGATATTATCTGCTGTAATAATATATCTGTGATAATATCTCCAAAATAAGTCAAGGCTGGATGGTCATTACTCTAATGCCAGGAGTATTACAGGTAAAAATGATGGGTTAAAGGTGAGGATTGACACATAGAATTGTGATATAGTAGCCATCACTGAGAAATGGTTGAGGGAGGGGCAGGATTGTCAGCTGAACGTTTCAGGATATAGAATCTTCAGGAAAGATATTATCCCCTGTTATAATAAATTCCATGATAATATTGCTGTAATAATTTCCCTGTGATAATATTCCCATGACAATATCCCTCATGGTAATACTCCCCATGATAATATCCCCTATGATGATATCCCCCATGATAATATTCCCGTGATAATATTCCCCATAATATCCCGGTGACAATATTCCCTGTGATAATATTCCCTGTGACAATATTCCCCATGATAACATCCATGGGATAATATCCCCATGGAAATATCTCCAATGATAATATCCCCTGTAATAATATCCCCATGATAATAGGTCCCATGATAATATACCACTGATAATATCCCTGTGACAATACCCCCTGTGACAATATCCACCATGACAATATCCCCCTTGATAATACACCCCATGATAAAATCCCCCTTGATAATATCCCCTTGAGAAAATATTCCTGTGAGAATAACCCCGCAATAATATCCCCCTGATAGTATCCCCAACGATAATATCACTTGTTATAATACACCCCTGATAATATGTCCCATGATAATAGCCCTGTAATGATACCCTCCATGATAATACCTCCGTGATATTACCCCCTGCTATAATATCCCTGTGATAATATTTCCCATGATAATATCCCCCATGATTATATGCCCCATGATAAAATCCCCATGCTAATATATCCATGATAATATCCCCTGCTATAATGTCCCCTGTGATAATATCCCCATGATAACATCACCAATGGTAATATCCCCATATAATACCCCCTGTTATAATATCCTCCATGATAATATCGCAGTAATAATTTCCCTGTGATAATATTCCCTTGACAATATACCTTGTGATAATATTTCCTGTGATAATATTCCCTGTGATAATATTCCCGTGATAATATCCCCAAGAAAACATCCCCCACAATAATATCCCCCATGATAATAACCCCGTGATAATATTCCCCTTGATAATATCCCCATAATTATATCACCAATGATGCTATCTCTGTGATAATATCCCCATGTTAGTATCCCTAGGATGATATTCCAAATCTCCCCTTCTATAATATCCCCGTGATTAAAACCCTGTGATAATATACCCTGTGATAATATCTCCATGATAATGTTGTCCATGATGATATCCCCATGATAATATCCCCTATGGTAATATACCAATTATAATATCTGCTGTTATAATATCATCCATGATAATATTGCTGTAATAACATTTTGGTAATAATATTGCAGTGATATTATTCCTTGTGATAATACCCCATGATAATGTCCCTGTGATAATATCCCTGTAATATTATCTCCACGATAGTATCCCTATGATAATATTTCCTGTGATAATATTCCCTGTGATAATATTCCCTGTGATAATATGCCCCTTGATAATATACCCCTTGATAATATCCCCATGATAATATCCCCATGATAATATCCCCAGTGATAACATCCCCTGTGATAATATCCCCCATGATTATATCCCCTTGATAACAGCCCCAGTGATAATATCCCCTTGATAATATCCACCTTGATAATATCCCCATGATAATAATCCCCATGATAATATTCACCATGATAATACCCACCGTGTAAGTTGCCCCTGTGATAATGTCCCCAGTGATAATATCCCCCTTGATAATATCCCCGTGGTAATTTCCCCATGATAATATCCCTGTTACAGTATCCCCCTTCATAATATCCCCGTGATAATATCCCATGACAATGCTCCCTTGGTAATATCCCCAGTGCCACTGTCCCCCATGATAATATCCCCCATGATAATATCCCCCATGATAATACCCCCCATGATAATACCCCCATGATAATACCCCCCATGATAATACCCCCAATGACAATATCCCCACGATAGCATCTCCAATGATAATATCCCCTGTTATATTTTTAAATATTTTAAAATCTTTTATGCTCCCTCCACTCCCACTAGAGCTGTACCTTGAGTGCCCTACCATCCATTCTTAATTAGCACATTCGTTTAGATAATATCACCAACTTTAACTTTAACACCTATGTGTTCTTTTGTACCATTGTCGCTGACATCTTTTGATGATCTGCTTCTATCACTGCTTGTTTGTCCACACAACCACCTCTCTCTCTCTCTCTATCTCTCCGCCCCCCACACACACACCTTAAACCAGCTTATATTTCAACTCTTTCTTGGACTCGAAATCAAGTTCTGTCGAAGGGTCATGAGGACTCGAAACGTCAACTCTTTTCTTCTCCGCCGATGCTGCCAGACCTGCTGAGTTTTTCCAGGTAATTCTGTTTTTGTTCCCCTGTTATAATACCCTCCATGATACTATCACCTTGATAATATCCGTCATGTTAATATGATAATATTCCCATGATAATATCCTCCATGATACTATCACTGTGATAATATCTGCCATGATAATATCCAATGGTAATATTGCCCATTTAAATTTCCCCTGTAATAGTATCCTCCATGATAATATTGCCATAATAATTTCCCTTTGATAAAATTCCCATGATAATATCGCTGATGATAATATTCCCCATGCTAATATCCCTGTGATAATATTCTCCATGATTATATTCCCTTAATAATATCCCCATTGATAACATCCCCCATGACAATATCCCCATGACAATATCCTCCATGACAATATCTCCTGTGATCATACCCCAGAATAATATCCCCATGACAGTATCCCCAGTGATAATATCCCCTGTTATAATATTCCCCATGGTAATATGTCCTGTGATAATATACCCCTGACAATATCCCTGTGACAATACCCTGTGTGATAATATCCATTATAATACTATCATCATGATATTATCTGCTGTAATAATATATCTGTGATAATATCTCCAAAATAACTCAAGGCTGGATCATCATTACTTTAATGCCAGGAATATTACAGATAAAAATGATAGGTTAAAGGTAATGATTGACACATAGAATTGTGATATAGTAGCCATCACTGAGAAATGGTTGAGGGAGGGGCAGGATTGGCAGCTGAACATTTCAGGATATAGAATCTTCAGGAAAGATATTATCCCCTGTTATAATAAATTCCATGATAATATCGCTGTAATAATTTCCCTGTGATAATATTCCCATGACACTATCCCTCATGGTAATATTCCCCATGATAATATCCTGGTGACAATATTCCCTGTGATAATATTCCCTGTGACAATATCCCTCATGATAACATCCATGGGATAATATCCCCATGGCAGTATCCCCAATGATAATATCCCCTGTAATAATATCCCCATGATAATATGACCCGTGATAATATACCACTGATAATATCCCCTGTGACAATATCCACCATGACAATATCCCCCTTGATAATATCCCCCATGATGAAATCCCCCTTGATAATATCCCCTGAGAAAATATTCTCATGATAATACCCTGCAATAATATCCCCATGATAGTATCCCCAATGATAATATCACCTGTTATAATATCCCCTTGATAATATGTCCCATGATAATAGCCCTGTAATGATACCCTCCGTGATAATACCTCCGTGATATTACCCACTGCTATAATATCCCTGTGATAATATTTCCCATGATAATATCCCCTGTGATTATATGCCCCATGATAAAATCCCCATGATATCTCCATGATAATATCTGCTGTTATAATGTCCCCTATGATAATACCCCCATGATAACATCACCAATGGTAATATCCCTATATAATACCCCATTATAATATCCTCCATGATAATATCACAGTAATAATTTCCCTGTAATAATATTCCCTTGACAATACCCCTCGTGATAACATTCCACATGATAATATCACTGTGATAATATTCCCGTGATAATATCCCCATGAAAACATCCCCCACAATAATATCCCCCGTGATAATATCCCCGTGATAATATCCCCTTGATAATATCCCCCTTTGATAATATCCCCATGATTATATCCCTGTTGGTAATATGCCCCATGATAATATCCCTGTGATAATATCCCCATGAAATTATCCCTCTTGAAAATAACCTCGCGATAATATCTCTGGTGACAATATCTCCATGAAAATATTCCCCTTGATAATATACCCATGATAATATCCCCATTATAATATCCCCGTTATAATATCCTCCATGATAATATCACCGATATAATTTCCCTGTGATAATATTCCCTTGACAATATCCCTCGTGGTAATATTCCCCATGATAATATTGCTGTGATAATATTCCCATGATAATATCCCCATGAACAAATCCCCCTTGATAATATCCCCAGTGATAATATCCCCCTTGATAATATGCCCCATAATAATATCGCTGGCGATAATAGACCCCTTGATAATATCTCTGCGATAATATCCCCCTTGAAAATAACTCCAGTGATAAAATCTCCATGATAATATCCCCCTTGATAATATCCCTGCGGTAATATCCCCATGATATTATCCCAAATGAAAATATCCCCTGTTATAAGATCTCCAGTGATAATATATCCCGTGATAATATCCCCGTGATAACATCTTCCATGATACTATCACTGTGATAATATCTGCCGTGATAATATCCTTGTGATAATATCCCACATCACAGAACGGCTGCAGGGCATCCTGAAGGGGAAGGGTGATAAGGCAGAGGTCATGGTACATATTGGTACTAATGACATAGGTAGAAAGAGGGATGAGGTCTTGCATCAAGAATTCAGGGAGTTAGGCAGTAGACTAAAAAGCAAGACATCTCAGGTTGTAATCTCTGGATTACTCCCAGTGCCATGTGCTAGCAAGCTCAGAAATAGGAGAATAGTGCAGCTGAATACGTGGCTTAAGAGTCGGTGCAGGAGGGAGGGTTTTAGATTCCTGGATCACTGGGACCATTTCTGGCGGAGGTGGGACCTGTAAAAGCGGGACGGTCTATATCTGAACCAGAGCAGGACTAACATCCTTGCGGGCGGGTTTGCTAGTGCTGTTGGGAGGAGTTTAAACTAATTCGGCAGGGGGAGGGGACACAGAATGTTAGCAGAATAGGGACACATCATAATACAGCAAAACAATCAAGTCAGATGGAGTACAGCTGCAATAAGCTTCAAGGGAGTAAGGCAAGACTGGATGGCTTTTACTTTAATGCCAGGAGTATTACAGGTAAAACGGATAAGTTAAGGGTGAGGATTGGCATGTGGAATTGTGATATTGTAGCCATCACTGAGACGTGGTTGAGGGAGGGGTAGGATTGGCAGCTCAACATTCCTGAATATAGAATCTTCAGGCGAGACAGGGGAGGGGTTAAAAGAGGAGGGGGCATTGTATTATTAGTTAAGGAGTCCGTTACTGCAGTAAGGAGAGATGATATCTTGGAGGGGACATTGAATGAAGCTTTGTGGGTAGAGCTTAGGAATAAAAAAGAGGCAACCACATTATTAGGTGTTTATTATAGACCCCCCGATTGTCATCAGGAAATTGAGGAACAAATATGTGCACAATTTGTGGAGGTGTGTAAAAACAGTAACAATAGGGTAATTATATTTGGTGATTTCAATTTTCCCAACATTATTTGGGATAGGCATAATGTTAAGGACTTGGATGGAGTGGATTTCTTGAAATGCGTACAGGAGAACTTTTTAGGTCAATATGTAGAGGGTCCAACAAGGGACAGTGCATTGCTGGACCTAATTCTGGGGAATGAAGCCGGACAGGTGGCTGAGGTGGTGGTGGGCGAGTACTTTAACAAAAGTGACCACAACATGGTACTGTTTAAGTTTGTTATGGACAAAGAAATCGACGAGTTGCAAACAAATGTTTTGGATTGGGGGAGAGTAGATTTTAGTAAAATAAGGCAATATCTGGCCAAGGTAGACTGGGAACATTACTTGTGGGGAAATCTATAGAGGAACAGTGGGGGGTGTTCAAAAAGGAAATGGGGATGGTACAGGCTCAACATATTCCCTCAAGGGTGATAGGAAGGAGTAACAAGCCCAGAGAACCATGGATGACCAGAGATATTCAGGTTATGATGATAAGGAAAAGAGAGGCTTTTAGAAGGTACAAGGGAAGCAAATCAGCAGAGGCATTAGTGGAGTACAGACAGTGCAGGGTGGAGCTTAAGAAAGCAATTGGGAGAGCAAAGAGGGGATATGAGAAAGCTAAAACAAAAAAACTGCGGATGCTGGAAGATATGAGAAAGCTCTGGCTGGAAAAAATAGGGAAAATCCCAATATACACTATATCAATGGGAAGAGGATAACTAGGGAAAGAGTAGGGCCCATAAGGGACCAAGGGGGCAATCTATGGGTGGAACCAGAGGACATCGCTAGAGCATTGAATGAATACTTAACGTCCGTCTTCACCCAAAAGAATGAGGTTGAAGGTATTGAACTCAGGAAGAGAGACTGCGAGGTTCTTAAGCAAATTGATATAGGGAGTGACAAGGTATTGGAGGTGTTGGCAGGCTTAAAAGTGGATAGATCTCCAGGTCTGGATGATTTGTGTCCCAGACTGCTGAGGGAGGCAAGGGAGGAGTTTGCAGGGGCTCTGACCCAAATTTTTAATTCCTCTCTGTCCACGGAGGTGGTGCCGGGGACTGGAGATCAGCTAATGTGGTTCTGCTATTTAAGAAGGGTTGTAGAGATAAGGCAGGAACTACAGGCCAGTGAGTCACACGTCAGTGGTAAGGAAACTATTGGTGAAAGTTCTAAAGGAGGGTATCAATCTCCACTTGGAGAGGCAAGGTTTGATCAGGGATAGTCAGCATGGCTTTGTCAGAGGGAGGTCATGCCTAACAAATTTGATTGATTTTTTTGAGGAAGTGACCAGGTGTGTAGATGAGGGTAGTGCAGTTGATGTAGTTTATATGGATTTAAGCAAAGCCTTTGACAAGGTGCCACATGGGAGGCTTATAAAGAAGGCAAAGGCACATGGGATACCAGGTAATTTGATAAGGTGGATTCAAAATTGGCTTAGTTGTAGGAGACAGAGGGTGATGACAGAAGGATGCTTTAGTGACTGGAAGCCAGTGTCCAGTGGCGTACCACAAGGATCTGTGCTGGGTCCCCTATTATTTCTCATTTATATAAATGACATAGATGACTAAGTGGGGGGTAGGATTAGTAAGTTTGCGGATGACACAAAGATTAGCCAGGTGGTTAACAGTGAAGTTGACTGTCTTGGGCTACAGGAAGATATAGATGGGATGGTCAAATGGGCAGATAAGTGGCAGATGGAATTTAACCCTGAAAAGTGTTAGCTGATACATTTTGGATGGAGTAATTTGACAAGGAAGTATTCAATGAATGGCATGACACTAGGAAGTTCTGAGGAACAAAGGGACCTTGGCGTGTGTGTCCATAGATCTCTGAAGGCAGAGGGGCATGTTAGTGGGGTGGTGAAAAAGGCATAAGGGACACTTATCTTTATCAATCGAGGCATAGATTACAAAAGTAGGGAGGTCATGTTGGAGTTGTATAGAACCTTGGTTGAGGTCACAGCTGGAGTACTGTGTGCAGTTCTGGTCACCACATTATAGGAAGGATGTGGTTGTACTGGAGGGGGTGCAGAAGAGATTCACCAGGATGTTGCCTGGGATGAAACATTTAAGTTATGAAGTGAGGTTGGATAGACGTGGTTGTTTTCATTGGAGCAGAAAAGACTGGGGGGGTGGCAACCTGATTGAGGTGTACATGATTATGAGGGACAAGGACAGGGTATATAGGGAGCAGCTGTTCCCCTTAGTTGAAGGGTCAGTCACAAGGAAGCAAAAGTTCAAGGTGAGGGGCAGGAGGTTTAGGGGGTTGTGAGGAAAAACTTTTTTACCCAGAGGGTTGTGACGGTTTGGAATGCGCTGCCTGGGAGGGTGGTGGAGGTGGGTTGACTCACGTCCTTTAAAAAGTACCTGGATGAGCACTTGGTACGTCATAACATTCAAGGCTATGGGCCAAGTGCTGGTAAATGGGATTAAGTAGGTAGGTCAGGTGTTTCTCTTGTGTTGGTGCAGACTTGATGTACTGAAATGCCTCTTCTGCACTATGATTCGGTGATTCTGATTGTGTGATAATATCCCCAGTGATAATATTCCTGTGATAATATCCCCATGATAATATCCCTATGACAATATTCCCTGTAATAATATATCCCATGACAATATCCCCATGACAATATCCCCATGACAATATCCCCATTGGTAATATCCCCATGATCATATGTGCCATGATAATAGCCACTGTGAAAATATCACTGGTAATAATATTCCCACGATAATATCCCCATGACAGTAGCCCCAAAGATAATATCCCTTGGTATGTTATCTCCCATGATAATATGTCCTGCGATAATATACTCCTTACAATACCCCCTGTGACAATGTCCCCATGATAATATCCCCCTTGTTAATATCCTCCATGATAATATCCCCTTTGATAAAATCCCCTGTGAATATATCCCCATGATAATATCCCCTGTGATAATATCCCTGTGATAATATGCCCATGACAGTATCCCCAATGATAGTATCTCCCGTGAGATATGTCCCATGATAATATCCCCCATGATAATATCCCCCTTGATAAAATCCCCGTGAAATTATCCCCATGATAATATACCCGTGGTAATATCCACTGTGATAATATCCCCATGATAATAACCCTGTGATAATATCCACCCTGATAATATCCCCATTATAATAACCCTGTCATAATACCCCTGTGATAATATCCCCATAAAAAAAACTCCCATGATAATATGCCCCTTGATAATATCCCCCTTGATAATATGCCCCATGATAATATCCCCGTGATGTTATCCCTGTGATAACATCACCATGATAATTTCCCTTGATAACATCCCTGTGATAATATCCCCTGTTATAATATCCCCAGTGATAATATGTCCCTTGATAATATCCCTCATGATTATATCCGTGTTATAACATCCCCTGTGATAATATCCCCATGATAATATCCACCATGATAAGGTCCCTGTGATAATAACCCCGTGATAACATCCCCCTTGATAATAACCACAAGATAACATCCCCCTTGATAATATCCCCATGATAATATCCCCCTGTGATATCACTATGATAACATTCCATTTGATAATGTCGCCGTGATTATATCCCTGTGATAATATTCCCGTCATAATATCCCCCTTGGTAATACCCCTGTGATAATATCCACATGGTAAAATCCCCATGATACTATCCCTGTGATAATATCCCCCTTGATAATATCACTGTAATAATATTCCATTTGATAATATTGCCATGATAATATCCCCATGATAATATTCCCATGACAATATCCCTACGATAAAATCCCTCTTGATAATATCCCCTGTGAAAATATCCCCAGTGATAATAACCCCTGATAAAATCCCCCTTGATAATATCCTCCATGATAAAATCCCTCTTGATAATACCCCCTGTTGAAATATCCCCATAATAAAATGCCCTCTATAATATCCCCATGACAGCATCCCCAATGATAATGACCCCTGTTATAATATCCCCCATGATAATATGTCATGTGATAATATCCCCCGATTATATCCCCCGTGATACTATCCACATGATAATATCTGCCGTGACAATACCCCCATGATAATATCCTCTGTGATAACATCTCTGTGATAATATACCCTGCTATAATATCCCCCTGGATAACATGTCCCATGATACTATTTCCAGTGATCATATCCCCATTATAATATCCCCTGTGGTAATATCCCCTGTGATAATATCCCCATGATAATATCCTGCGTGATAACATCCCGTGATTATATCCCCGTGGTGATATTCCCCCATGATAACACCCCCTGTGATTATATCCCCATAATAACATCTCCATGGTAATATCCCCATGATAATATCCCCCTTAATAATATCCCTGTAATAATATCCCCATGATAACACCACCTTGATTATATCCCTGTAATAATATCCCCATGATAACACCACCATGATAATAGCCCCATGATAATATCCCCGTGATAATATCCCTGTGATAATAACCCCGTGATAATATCCCTGTGACAATGTTCCCTGTGAGAATATCCCTCATGACAAAATCCCCCTTGATGATATCCTCTGTGAAAATGTCCAAATGACAATATACCCGGTGATAATATCCATATGATAATATCTCCATGACAGTATCCCCAATGAATAATATTAATCCCTGTTATAATATCCCCTGTGATAACATGTTGCATGATAACATCCCTCTGACAATGTCCCCGTGACAATATCCCCTGTGATAAAATCCCCCTTGATAATAACCTTGTGATAAAATCCCCTGTGAAAATGTCCCTGTGATAATATCCCCTCAGTAATATCCTCATGACAGTAACCCCAATGATAATATCCCCTGTTATAATATCCCCCATGATAATATATCCCGTGCTAATACCCCCCTGGTAATATCCTCCGTGATAATATCCTCTGTGATATTGGGTAGAATTTTCTGCCTGTTGGGCGGGTGGGCCTGACCCAATCTCTAGCGGGCAGGGAGCTGATCCCCGCCAGAGAAGCGGGCGCCGCCGCCATTTTAAGTGGGCGGGCCCATTATGGGGCTATGTGCTTCCCCTCCAGGCGGGGGGAGGGGGAGGGGATTACCCAGATGTGAGAGTGCACTCTTTTGCGCTTGCGTGTGAAAGAGGACACATCTCCCTGAGGCCAACTGCTGCCTCAGGCAGATCACTGAAAGTTTCTCAAACTCTAAAAATAGAAAAATGAGATGGGACATGTTATTAAGTTTTGCAAAAACTTTAATAAACATTTTTAAAACCTATATGAAACATCATCCCGCCGGGGGATGAGGTTTGATGTTTTTTCAGAAGCCCACTGGGGCTCCTGGCCTGCCCGCCAGCATTAAGGTTGGACGGGCAGGGTCTTTAATTGCCTTAATTATCCTGTCAATAGCCTCAATAGGCCATTGACGAGTCGGCGGGCGGACAGCTGATCGCTTCCTGCATATTTAAATGGGGGGGGGGTGATGTTGGGGGTATCGCCCAAAATCATCTCGTGTCCTTTTCACATCAGCGAGCGGGCCCCGCCCCTTGCTCACTGACAGAAATATTCAGCCCAATATCTCCATGATACTATACCCTGCTATAATATCCCCTGTGATATTATGTCTTTCAATAATGACCACCATGATAATATCCTCCATGATAATAGCCCCATGATATTTTTCCCAGTGATAATATCCCCATGATAACATCACCAGTGATAATATCCCCATGATAATATCCCTAATGGTAATATCCCCATTATAATAACCCCTTTTATAATATCCTGTATGATAATATCACTGCAATAATTTCCCTGTGATAATATTCCCATGACAATATCCCTCATGTTAATATCCCCCATGATAATATCCCTGTGATAATAACTCTGCAATAATATCCCCGTGAAAACATCCCCATGATAATATTCCCATGATAACATCCCCCTTGATAATATCCCACATGATAATATACCCCATGATAATATCTTTAATAATGTCCCCGTGATAATATCCCCATGGTAATATCCTGCGTGATAACATCCCCTGTGATAATAAATCCCGTGATGTTATCCCCGAGATAATACCCCCCGTGATAACATCCCCTGTGATAACACCCCCTGTGATTATATCCCCTGTGATTATATCCCCTGTGATTATATCACCTGTGATTATATCCCCTGTGATAATATCACAATTGTAATATCCCCATGATAATATCCCCCTTAATAATATCCCTGTAATAATATCCTCATGAAACCACCATCATGATAATATCCCTGTGATATTAACCCAGTGATAATAACTCCATCATAATATCCACCATGATAATATCCCCATGACAATATTCCCTGTGATAATATCCCCCATGATAATATCCTTGTCATAATATCCCCCGTGTCAATATCCCCTATGAAAATGTCCCTGTGATAATTCCCCCAATGATAATACCCCTTAGATAATATCCACCTGATAAATCCCCCTTCACAATATCCACCATGATAAAACCCCCCTTGATAATAACCCCTGTGAATATATCCCTTTGATAATACACCCTTAATCATATCCCCATGACAGTGTATCCAATGATAATATCCCCTGCTATAATATCCCCCATGATAATATGTCCCGTGATAATATCCCCTGATAATATCTTCCATGATACTATCCCCATTATAATATCCCCTGTGACAATATCCCCTGTGACAATATCCCCTGTGATAATATCCCCATCATAATATCACCATGATAATATCCCTAATGGTAATATTTCCCATTTATAGTATACCATGTTATTAATATCCTCCATGATAATAATATCACTGTATTAATTTCCCAGCTATAATATTCCCATGACAATATCCCTCATGATAATACCCCCATGATAATATCCCCTTAATAATAACCCCCTTGATAATATCCCTGTGATAATATCCCCATGATAATATCCTGCGTGATAATATCCCCTGTGATAATGAATCCTTTGATTATATCCCTGCGATAATATCCACTGTGATTATATCCCCTGTGATAATATCCCCATGGAAATAACCCCTTTAATAATATCCCTGTAATAACATCCCCATGATAATGCCACCATGATAATATCCCCGTGATAATATCCCTATGATATTATCCCCCTTGATAATATTTCCATGATAATATTCCCATGATAATATCCCCGTGATAATATCTCCATGATAATGACCCCATGATAATAACCCCATCCCCATCATAATATCCATGATAATATCCCCATGACAATATCCCCCGTGGTAATATCCCCTATGAAAATATCCCTGTAATAATTCCCCCAATGGTAATACCCCAGAGATAATATCCCCCTGATAAATTCCCCTTGTTAATATCCCCCAAGATAAAACCCCCCTTGATAATATCCCCTGTGAATATATACCTGTGATAATACACCCTTGTTAATATCCCCATGACAGCATCTCCAATGATAATATCCCCTGTTATAATATCCCCATGATAATATGTTGCATGATAATATCACGTTGATAATATCTTCCATGATACTATCCCCATGATAATATCTGCCATGACAATATTCCCATGATAATATCCTCTGTGATAATATCTCCATGATAATATACCCCGCTATAATATCCCCCATGATACCATGTCCTATGACATTATTCCCAGTGATAAGCTCCCCACTATAATTTCCCTCATGATAATATCCCCATGATAATATCCCTGTGACAATACTCCCTGTGAGGATATCCCCATGACATTATCTCCCGTGATAATATCCTCCATGATAAAATCCCCCTTGATAATATCCTTCGTGAAAATATCAAAGTGACAATATCCCCCGTGATAATATCCCCATGATAATATCACCATGATAATATCCCTGGTGATAATATCCCCCATGATAATATTCACATGATAATATCCACCTTGATAATATCCCCATTATATTATCCCCTGAATAACATCCCCATGATAATATCCCCCAGATAATATCCCCATGATAATATCACCATGATAATGTCCCCCATGATAACATCCCCTGTGATAATATCCCCCATGATAACATCCCCGTGATTATATTCCAGTGATAATATCCCTCATGATAACATCCCCTGTGATAACATGACCATGATAATATCCCCAATTGTAATATCCCCATTATAATAACATCTATTATAATATCCTCCTTGATAATATCGCTGTAATCATTTCCCCATGATAATTTTTCGATGACAATATCCTTTGTGATAATCCTTCCCATGATAATACCGCTGTGATAATAACCCCATCATAATATTCCCATAGAACTATCCCCCTTGATAATATTCCCAATGATAATATTCCCCTGACAATATTCACGTGATAATATCCCTGTGACAATGTTCCCTGTGAGAATAGCCCCCATGACAATATCCCTCATGATAAAATCCTCCTTGATAATATCCTCTGTGAAAATATCCAAGTGACATTATATACCGTGATAATATCCACACAATAATATCTCTATGACAGTATCCCCAATGAATGATAATAATCCCTGCTATAATATCGCCCGTGATAACATGTTGTGTGATAACATCCCTCTGATAAAGTCCCTGTGACAATATCCCCTGTGATAAAATCCCCCTTGACAATAACCCTATGATAATATCCCCATGATAATATCCCCTCGGTAATATCCCCATGACAGTAACCCCAATGATAATATCCCCTGTGATAATATATCCTGTGCTAATACAGCCCTGGTAATATCCTCTGTGATATTGGGCAGAATTTTCTGCCTGTTGGGCAGGTAGGCCTGACCCAATCGCTGGCGGGGGGGGGGGGAGCCAATCCCCGCCAGAGAAGTGGGCCCTGCCGCCATTTTAAGTGGGCAAGCCCATTAAGGCCCACCCAGCATGACATCTGCCGGAAATCACTATGCGCTTCCTGTGTAGGTGGGGAGGGAATTCCCCAGATGCGAGAGTGTGCTCTTTTGTGCATGCGTGCGAAAGAGGACACATCTCCCTGAGGCTAACTGCTGCCTCAGGGAGATCGCTGAAAGTTTCTCAAACTCTAAAAATAGAAAAATAAAAAAAATCATTAACATGTCCCCCTTATGTGACAATGTCACACGAGATGGAACATGTTAATAAATTTTGCAAAAACTTTAATAAATTTTTTTAAAACCTATATGAAACCTCATGCCACCGGTGGATGAGGTTTGATATTTTTTCAGAAGCCCACTGGGGCTTCTGGCCTGCCCGCCAGCCTTAAGGTTGGATGGGCAGGGCCTTTAATTGCCTTAATTATCCTGTCAATAGCCTCAATTGGCCATTGACGGGTCGGCGGGCGGACAGCTGATCGCTTCCTGCATATTTAAATAGGGCGGGATGATGTTGGGGGTATCGCCCAAAATCATCCCATGACATTTTCACATCGGTGAGTGGGCCCCGCCCCCTGCTCACCAACAGAAATATTCAGCCCAATGTCTCCATGATACTATACCCTGCTATAATATCCTCCGTGATAATAGCCCCATGATATTTTTCCCAGTGATAATATGCCCATTATAACATCACTAGTGGTAATATCCCCATGATAATATCCCTAATGGTAATATCCCCATTATAATAACCCCATTTATAATATCCTCTATGATAATATCACTGTAATAATTTCCCTGTTATAATATTCCCATGATAATATCCCTCATGATAATATCCCACATGATAATTTCCCCCATGATAATATCCCCAAAACAATATCCCCATGATAATAACTCCCTTGAAAATATCCCCATGATAATATACCCATAATATCCTGTGTGATAATGACCTCTGTGATAATAAATCCCTTGATTCTATCCCTGTGACAATATGCCCCATGATAACACCCCCTGTGATTATATCCCCTGTGATTATATCCCCATGGTAATATCCTCATGATAATATCCCCCTTAATAATATCCCTGTAATAATATCCCCTTGATACCACCACCATGATAATATCCCCGTGATAATAGACCCATTATAACATCACCAGTGATAATATCCCCATGATAATACCCCTAATGGTAGTATCCCCTTCATAATATCCAATTTGTAATATCCTCTATGATAATATCATTGTAATAATTTCCCTGTGATAATATTCCCATGACAATATCCCTGATGATAATATCCTCCATGATAATATCCCTGTGATAATAACGCTGTGATAATATGCCCGTAAAAACATCCCCCATGATAATATTCCCATGATAATATCCTCCTTGATAATATACCACATGATAATATCCCCCATGATAAAACCCCCTTGATAATATCCCCTGTCATAATATCCCTGTGATAATATCCCCATGACAATATCCTGCATGATAACATCCTCTGTGATGATAAATCCTGTGATTATATCCCCCTGATGATATGCCCAATGATAACACCCCCTGTGATTATATCCCTTGTGATTATATCCCCTGTGATAATATCCCCATGGTAATATTCCCATTGTAATATCCCCCTTAGTAATATCCCTGTAATAATATCCCCATGATACCAACACCATGACAATATCCCTGTGATAATATCCCCATCATAATATCCTTCTTGATAATATCCCCGTGATAATATCCCCATGATAATAACCCAGTGAAAATAACCCCATCATAATATCCACCATGATAATATACCCCATGATAATATCCATGTCATAATATCCCCCGTGTCAATATCCCCTATGAAAATATCCCCATGATAATTCCCCCCATGATAATACCCTTGAGATAATATCGACCTGATAAATCCCCCTTGATAATATCCCCCATGATAAAACCCCCTTGATAATATCCCCTGTTATAATATCCTCCATGATAATATGTCCCGTGATAATATCCTGCTGATAATATCTTCCATGATACTATCCCCATGATAATATTTGCCATGACAATATCCCTATGATAATATCCTGTGATAATATCCTCATGATAAAAACCCAGTTAAAATATCCCCCATGATACCATGTCCCATGACATTATTTGCAGGGCTAAGATCCCCATTATAATATCCCTTGTGATAATATCCCTGTGATAATATCCTCCATGTTAATATCACTGTAATAATGTCTCAGTGATAATATTCCCATGACAACATCCCTCGTGATAATAAAATCAAGATAATATCCCTGTGATAATATGCCTGTGATAATATCCCCATGAAAACATTACCCATGATAATATCCTCATGATAATATCCCCATAATAATATCCCTGTGATAATAAGCCCGTGATAATATCCCTGTTATAACATCCACCGTGACAATATTCCCATGATGATATCCTCTGTAATAATTTGCCCCGTGATAATATCCCCATTGATAATATCCCCATGGTAATAACCGTGTGATAATATCCCCCTTTATACTATCCCTGTGATAATATCCCTATGATAATATCACCATGATAATAGCCCACGATAATATCTCTATGATAATAACCCCATCATAATTTCCCCTTAATAATATCCACCATGAGAATATAACCCTGACAATATCACCTGTGATAATATCTGCCATGATAATTTCCCCATGGTAATAACTGTGTGATAATATCCCCTGTGATAATATCCCCGTGATAATATGTCCAAGATAATATCCCCCTTGAATCTATCCCTGTGATAACATCCCCATGATAATATCAGCATGATAACACCCAGCGATAATATCACTATGATAATAACTCCATGATAACTTCCCCTTGATAATATCCACCATGAGAATATCACCATGACAATATCTCCTGAGATAATATCTGCCATGATAATATCCCAGTGATAAAAGCCTCCTTGATAATATCCACCATGAAAATATCCCTGTGATGGTATCTGCATGATAATATCTGCATGATAGTATCCCCAATGATAATGTCCCCTGCTATATTATCCCTGGTGATAATAAGTCCCGTGATAATATTCCCCATGTTTATATCATGATGATAATATCCTCTGCGATAATATGCCTGTGAAAACATCCCCCATCATAATATTCCAATGATAATATCCCCCTTAATAACATCCCTGTAATAATATCCCCATGTCAACACCACCATGATAATATCCCCATGATAATATACCCATTATAACATCACCAGTGATAATATCCCCATGATAATATCCCTAATGATAATATCCCTATCCTTCATAATATCCAATTTATAATATCCTCGATGATAATATCACTGTAATAATTGCCATGTGATAATAATCTCATGACAATATCCCTCATGATAATATCCTCCATGATAATATCCCTGTGATAATAACACTCCGATAATATGCCCGTAAAAACATCCCCCATGATAATATTCCCATAATAATATCCTTCTTGATAATATACCACGTGATAATATCCCCTATGATAATATCCCTGGAATAATAACCCCCTTCATAATATCCCCATGATAATATCCCCATGATAATATCCTGCGTGATAACATCCTCTGTGATAATAAATCCTGTGATTATATCCCTGCGATAATATTCCCCATGATAACATCCCCTGTGATTGTATCCCCTGTGATTATATCCCCTGTGATAATATCCCCATGGTAATATCCCCATCATAATATCCCCCTTAATAATATCCCCCTTAATAATATCCCCATGATACCAACACCATGACAATATCTCTGTGATAATATCCCCATCAGAATACCCCCCTTGATAATATTGCTGTGATAATATCCCTGTGATATTATCCCCATGATAATAACCCCATGATAATACCCCCATCATAATATCCCTGTGATAATATCTGCACAATGATCTCCCCACGATCGTATCCCCAATGATAATGTCCCTTGTTATAATATCCCCAGTGATTATAAGTCCCGTGATAATATCCCCCATGGTTACATCCCCTTGATAACATCCCCTGTGATAATATCCCCATGATAATATCCCCATCATAACATGCTCCATGATAAAACCCCCATGATAATATCCTCCATGATAAAACCCCTGTGATAATACCCCCATGATAAGATCCAACTGATAATATCCCCCATGATAATATCCCCATGGTAAGGTCCCCATGAAAATATCCCCCTTGATAATGTCCCCGTGATAATATCCACATGATAACACCCATTGTGATAATATCCACATGATAATATCCACCATGATAATATCCTTCTTGATAATAACCCTATGATATCCTCTATGATAATATCCCTGTGATAATATCCCCATTATGATATCATCCATGATAATATCCCCATGATAATATCCACTGTGATCAGATCCCCTGTGATATTATCCCTGTGATGATATCCCCATGATGATAACCCTGTGATAATACCCCTGTGTTAATATCCCCATAAAAAAACTCCCATGATAATATCCCCCTTGATAATATGCCCCATGATAATATCCCCATGATAATATCCCCCGTGATGTTATTGCCATGATAATTTCCCCTGATAAAATCCCTGTGATAACTTCCCCATGATAATGTCCCCTGTGATAACATCCCCATGATAATACCTGCTGTCATAATATCTCCATGATAATATCCCCTGTGATAATATCCCCTTTGATAATATCCCCATGATAATATTCCTGTAATAGTATCCCCAATGATAGTATCCACTGTTATAATATCCCCAGTGATAATATGTCCCTTGATAATATCCCCCATGATTATATCCCCATTATAACATCTCCTGTGATAATATCCCATGATAATATCCACTGTGATAAGGTCCCTGTGATAATAACTCCATGATAACATCCTCCTTGATAATAACCACATGATAACATCCCCCTTGATAATATCTCTGTGATAATAACCTCCTTGATAATATCACCATGATAATATCCACATGGTAAATTCCTCATGATACTATCCCTGTGATAATATCCCCCTTTATAATATCACTGTCATAATATTTCATTTGATATTATCACCGTGATAATATCCCTGTGATAATATCTCCATGATAACAGCCCCTGTGATAGTATCCACATGATAATATCCCTCTTGATAATAACCACTTGATAATATCCTCTGTAATAATATCCCCGTGATAATATCTCCATGATAATATCCCTGTGATAACACCCACTGTGATAATATCCACATGACAATATCCCCTGTGATAATATCCCCCATGATAATATCCCTAATGGTAGTATCCCCTTCATAATATCCCCATTTATAATATCTTCTATCATAATATCACTGTAATAATTTCCCTGTGATAATATCCCTTATGATAATATCCTCCATGATAATATCCCTGTGATATTAACACTGTGATAATATGCCCATGAAAACCTCCCCCATGATAATATTCCCATGATAATATCCTCCGTGATAAAATACCAGATGATAATAATCCCCATGATAATAACCCTGTAATGATAACCCCCTTCATAATATCCCCGTGATAATATCCCCATGACAATATCCTGCATGATAACATCCTCTGTGATAATAAATCCTGTGATTATATCCCCGCAATAATATCCCTGTGATTATATCCCCTGTGATTATATCCCCTGTGATTAAAACCCCTGTGATTATATCCCTTGTGATTATATCCCTTGTGATAATATCCCCCTAGTAATATCCCCATGATAATATCTCCCTTAATAATATCCCTCTAATAATATCCCCATGATACCACCACCATGACAATATCCCTGTGATAATATCCCCATCATAATATCCCCCTTGATAATATTGCTGTTACAATATTCCCATGATAATATTCCCGTGATAATATTCCCGTGATAATATCCCTGTGATAATATCCCCTTGATAATAATCCTGCGATAATAACCCCATCATAATATCCACCATGATAATATACCCCATGATAATATCCATGCCATAATATCCCCCGTGTCAATATCCTCTATGCAAATATCCCCACGATAATTCCCCCCATGATTATACCCTTGGGATAATATACCCCATGACAAAACTGACTTGATAATATCCGCTGTTATAATATCCACATGATAATATGTCCCGTGATAATATCCTGCTGATAATATCTTCCATGATACTATCCCCATGATAATATCTACCATGACAATATCCCTATGATAACATCCTCTGCGATAATATCCTCATGATACTATACCTTGCTATAATATCCCCCATGATACCATGTCCCATGATATTATTCCCAGGGCTAAGATCCCCATCATAATATCCCTTGTGATAATATTCCCTGTGATAATATCCACCATGATAATATCACTGTACTAATTTCTCAGTGATAATATTCCCATGACAACATCCCTCATGATAATAAAATCAAGATAATATCCCTGTGATAATATGCCTGTGATAATATCCCCATGAAAATGTTCCCCATGATAATATCCTCATGATAATATGCCTGTGATAATAAGCCTGTGATAATATCCCTGTGATAACATCCACCGTGACAATATCCACATGACAATATCCTCTGTGATAATTTGCCCCATAAAAAATCCCCATTGAATATATCCCCATGGTAATAACCGTGTGATAATATCTCCTGTGATAATATCCCCGTGATAATTTCACCGTGATAATATCACCATGATAATACCCCACGAGAATATCCCTATGATAATAACCCCATGATAACTTCCTCTTGATAATATCCATCATGCGAATATCACCATGACAATATCTCCTGTGGTAATATCTGCCATGATAATATCCCAGTGATAAAACCCTCCTTGATAATATCCCCCCTCAAAATATCTCTGTGATAATATCTTCACGATAATATCCCCATGATAGTATCCCCAGTGATAATATCCCTTTTAATAATATCCCCGGTGATAAGTCCCATGATAATATCACCCATGGTTATATCACAATGATAACATCCCCTGTGATAATATCCTCCATGATAATATCCCCATGAAAATATTCTCCATGATAAAACCCCCTGATAAAATTCTCCATGATAAAAGCCTCGTGATAATATCCCCATGATAAGATCCAATTGTTAATATCCCCCATGGTAATATCCCCATGGTAAGGTCCCCATGAAAATATTCCCCTTGATAATGTCCCCATGAAAATATCCCCATGATAACAGCCCCTGTGATAATATCCACATGTAATATCCCCCATGATAATATCCTTCTTGATAATAACCCCATGATATCTTCTATGATAATATCCTCCGTGATAATAACCCCATGATAATATCCACTGTGATCAGATCCCCCGTGATATTATCCCCGTGGTATTATCCCCCGTGATGTTATCCCTGTGATAATAACCCTGTGATAATACCCCTGTGACAATATCCCCATAAAAAATCCCATGATAATATCCCCCTTGATAATTACTCCCTTGATAATATGCCCCATGATAATATCCCCATGATAATATCCCCTGTGATGTTATCCCTGTGATAACATCACCATGATAATTTCCCCTGATAACATCCCTGTGATAATTTCCCCATGATAATGTCCCCTGTGATAACATCCCCATGATAATATCTGCTGTCATAATATCTCCATGTTAATATCCCCCGTGATAATATCCCCATGATAATATTCCTGTAATAGTATCCACAATGATAGTATCCCCTGGTATAATATCCCCGGTGATAATATATCCCTTGATAATATTCCCATGATTTAATCCCCATTATAGCATGCTCTGTGATAAAATCCCCGTGATAATATCTACTATGATAAGGTCTCTTTGCTAATAACCCTGTGATAACATCCTCCTTGATAATAACCACATGATAACATCCCCCTTGATAATATCCCTGTGATAATAACCCCCTTGATAATATCCACGTGGTAAAATCCTCATGATACTATCCCTGTGATAATATCCCCCTTTATAATATTGCTGTAATAATATTTCATTTGATAATATCACCTGTGATAATATCCCCATGATAACAGCCCCTGTGATAATATCCCCGTGATAATAACCCCATGATAATATCCCTGTGATAACACCCACCATGATAATATCCCCATGACAATATCACCTGTGATAATATCCCCCATGATAATAACCCTGTGATAATTTCCCCTTGATAATATCCACCATGATAATATAGCTGTGATAATATCCCCCTTTATAATATCGCTGTAATAATATTTCATTTGATAATATCAACATGATAATATCCCTGTGATAACATCCCCATGATAATATGTCCCATGATAATATCTTTCATGATACTGTCCCCATGATAATATCTGCCATGACAATATCCCCATGATAATATCCTCTGGGATAATATCCTCATGTTAATATACCCTGCTATAATATCCCCCAAGATAGCATGTCCCATGACATTATTCCCAGGGCTAAGATCCACATTATAATATTCCTTGTGATAATATCCCCTGTTATAATATCCCCCTTGATAATATCACTGTAATAATTTCTCAGTGATAATATTTCCATGACAACATCCCTCATGATAATAAAATCAAGATAATATCCCTATGATAATATGCTGTGATAATATCCCCTTGAAAACGTTCCCCATGATAATATAAAAACAGAATTACCTGGAAAAACTCAGCAGGTCTGGCAGCATCGGCGGAGAAGAAAAGAGTTGACGTTTCGAGTCCTCATGACCCTTCGACAGAACAGTTCTGTCGAAGGGTCATGAGGACTCGAAACGTCAACTCTTTTCTTCTCTGCCAATGCTGCCAGACCTGCTGAGTTTTTCCAGATAATTCTGTTTTTGTTTTGGATTTCCAGCATCCGCAGTTTTTTGTTTTTATCCCCATGATAATATCCCTGTGATAATAACCCTGTGATAATATCCCTGTGATAATAAGCCCGTGATAATATCCACCATGAAAATATCCCCATGACGATATCCTCTGTGATAATTTGCCCTGTGATAATATTCCATGGTAGTAACCATATGATAATATCCCCTGTGATAATATCCCTGTGATAATATCCCCATGATAATATCACCATCATAATATCCCACGATAATATCCCTATGATAATAGCCCCATGATAATTTCCCCTTGATAATATCCACCATGAGAATATCACCATGACAATATCTCCTGTGATAATATCTGCCATGATAATATCCCAATGATAAAACCGTCCTTGATAATATCCACCGTGAAAATATCCCTGTGATGGTACCTGCATGATAATATCTGCATGATAGTATCCCCAATGATAATGTCCCCTGCTATATTATCCCTGGTGATAATAAGTCCCGTGATAATATTCCCCATGTTTATATCATGATGATAATATCCTCTGCGATAATATGCCTGTGAAAACATCCCCCATCATAATATTCCAATGATAATATCCCCCTTAATAACATCCCTGTAATAATATCCCCATGTCAACACCACCATGATAATATCCCCATGATAATATACCCATTATAACATCACCAGTGATAATATCCCCATGATAATATCCCTAATGATAATATCCCTATCCTTCATAATATTCAATTTATAATATCCTCGATGATAATCACTGTAATAATTGCCATGTGATAATAATCTCATGACAATATCCCTCATGATAATATCCTCCATGATAATATCCCTGTGATAATAACACTCCGATAATATGCCCGTAAAAACATCCCCCATGATAATATTCCCATAATAATATCCTTCTTGATAATATACCACATGATAATATCCCCTATGATAATATCCCTAGAATAATAACCCCCTTCATAATATCCCCGTGATAATATCCCCATGATAATATCCTGCGTGATAACATCCTCTGTGATAATAAATCCTGTGATTATATCCCTGCGATAATATGCCCCATGATAACATCCCCTGTGATTGTATCCCCTGTGATTATATCCCCTGTGATAATATCCCCATGGTAATATCCCCATCATAATATCCCCCTTAATAATATCCCCCTTAATAATATCCCCATGATACCAACACCATGACAATATCTCTGTGATAATATCCCCATCAGTATATCCCCCTTGATAATATTGCTGTGATAATATCCCTGTGATATTATCCCCATGATAATAACCCCATGATAATAACCCCATCATAATATCCCTGTGATAATATCCATGTCATAATATCCCCCGTGTCAATATCCCCTATGAAAATATCCCCATGATAATGCCCCCCATGATAATACCCTTGAGATAATATCCCCTGATAAATCCTCCTTGATAATATCCCCCATGATATAACGCCCTTGATAATATCCCTCTTATAATATCCCCCATGATAATATCCCCCATGATATAACGCCCTTGATAATATCCCTCTTATAATATCCCCCATGATAATATGCCCCATGATAATATCCTGCTGATAATATCTTTCATGATACTATCCCCATGATAATATTTGCCATGACAATATCCCTATGATAATATCCTCTGTGATAATATCCTCATGATAATATACCTTGCTACAATATCCCCCATGATACCATGTCCCATGACATTATTCCCAGGGCTGAGATCCACATTATAATATCCCTTGTGATAATATCCCCTGTGAGAATATCCCTCATGATAATATCACTGTAATAATTTCTCAGTGATAATATTCCCATGACAACATCCCTCGTGATAATAAAATCAAGATAATATCCCTGTGATAATACGCTGTGATAATATCCCCTTGAAAACGTTCCCCATGATAATAACCCCACGATAATATCCCTGTGATAATAAGCCTGTGATAATATCCCTGTGATAACATCCACCATGACAATATCCGCATGACAATATCCTCTGTGATAATTTGCCCCGTGATAATATCGCCATTGATAATATCCCCATGGTAATAACTGTGTGATAATATCCCCTGTGATAATATCCCCGTGATAATATGTCCAAGATAATATCCCCCTTGATACTATCCCTGTGATAATATCCCTATGATAATATCATCTTGATAATATCCCACGATACTATTCCTATGATAAAAGCTCCATGATAATTTCCCATTTATAATATCCACCATGAGAATATCACCATGACAATATCTCTTGTGATAATATCTGCCATGATAATATCCCAGTGATAAAACCCTCCTTGATAATATCCACCATGAAAATATTCCTGTGATAGTATCTGCATGCTAATACCCCCATGATAGTATCCCCAATGATAATGTCCCTTGTTATAATTTCCCTGGTGATAATAAGTCCCATGATAATATCCCCCATCGTTACATCCCCTTGATAACATCCCCCATGATAATATCCCCATGATAATATCCTCCATGATAAAACCCCCATGATAATATCCTCCAAGATAAAAGACCCATGATAATACCCCCATTATGAGATCTAATTGATAATATCCCTCCTGATAATATCCCCATGGTAAGGTCCCCATGAAAATATCCCCCTTGATAATGTCTCCCTGATAATATCCCCATGATAAAACCCCCTGTGATAATATCCCCCATAATAAGATCCTTCTTGATAATAACCGCATGATATCCTCTATGATAATATCCCTGTGATAATTTCCACATTATAATATCTCCATGATAATACCCCATGATAATATACACTGTGTTCAGATCCCCTGTGATATTATCCCCGTGATGATATCACAATTATAATAACCCTGTGATAATACCCCTGTGATAATATCCCCATAAAAAAATCTCCCATGATAATTACTGCCTTGATAATATTCCCCTTGATAATATGCCCCTTGATAATATCCCCATAATAATATCCGCTGTGAAGTTATCTCTGTGATAACATCGCCATGATAATTTCCCCTGACAACATCCCTGTGATAATATCCCTGTGATAATGTCCCCTGTGATAACTTCCCGATGATAATATCTGCTGTCGTAATATCTCCATGATAATATCCCCCGTGATAATATTCCTGTAATAGTATCCCCAATGATAGTATCCCCTGTTATACTATCCCCAGTGATAAAATATGTCACTTGATAATATCACCCATTATTATATCCCCATTATAACATCGTCTGTGATAATATCCTCGTGAAAATATCCCCATGATATTATCCCTGTGATATTATCCCCGTGATATTATCCAGTGTGATAAGGTCCCTGTGATAGTAACCCCGTGATATCATCCTCCTTCATAATAAATGCATGATAACATCCCCCTTGATAATATCCCAGTGATAATAACACCCTTGATAATATCACTATGATAATATCCACATGGTAAAATTCTCATGATACTATCCCTGTGATAATATCCCCCTTTATAATATTGCTGTAATAATATTTCATTTGATAATATCACCGTGATAATATCCCTGTGATAATATCCCAATAATAACACCCCCTGTGATAATATCCACATGACAATATCCCCCATGATAATATCCCTTTTGATAAAAACCACTTGATAATATCCTCTGTGACAATATCCTCATGATAATAGCCCCATGATAATATCCCTGTGAATATAACCTCATGATAATATCCCTGTGATAACACCCATCATGATTATATCCCCATGACAATATCCCCTGTGATAATATCCCCGTGATAATATCCCCCTTGATACTATCCCTGTGATAATATCCCCGGTGATAAAATCCCACATGATAAGATCCCCAAGATAAAACCGCCCTTGATAAAATCTCCCATGATAATATCTGCATGATAATATCCCCACAACAGAATCCCCAATGATAATGTCCCCTGTTATAATATCCCCGGTGATAATAAGTCCCGCGATAATATCCCTCATGTTTATATCACTGTGTTAACATCCCCTGTGATATTATCCCAATGATAATATCCTCCGCGAAATACCTCCATGATAATATCCTCTGTGATAATATCCCCATGATAATATCCTCCATGATAATACATCCATGATAATATCCTCTGTGATAATATCCCCATAATAATATCCCTAATGGTATTATCCCCTTCATAATATCCCCATTTATAATATCCTCTAGGATAATATCACTGTAATAATTTCCCTGTGATAATATTCCCATGAATATATCCCTCATGATAATATCCTCCATGATAATATCCCTGTGATAATAATGCTGCAATAATATGCCCATGAAAACATCCCTCTTGATAATATTCCCATGATAATATCCCCCTTAATAATATCCCTGTAATAATATCCCCATGATAACACCCCCATGATAATATCCCCTTGATAATATACCCATTATAACATCACCAGTGATAATATCCCCATGATAATATCCCTAATGCTAATATCCCCTTCATAATATCCCCATTTATAATATCCTCTATGATAATATCACTGTAATAATTTTCCTGTGATAATATTCCAATGAGGATATCCCTCATGATAATATCCTCCATCATAATATCCCTTTGATAATAATACTGCGATAATATGCCCGTGAAAACATCCCCCATGATAATATTCCCATAATAACCTCCTTGATAATATACTGCATGATAATATCCCCCATGATACTATCCCTGTAATAATAACCCCCTTCATAAAATCCCCATGATAATATCTCCATGACAATATCCTGCGTGATAACATCCTCTGTGATAATAAATCCTGTGATTATATACCCCGTGATTATATACCCCATGATAATATCCCCCGTGATAACATCCCCTGTGATTGTATCCCCTGAGATTATATCTCCTGTGATTATATCACCTGTGCTAATATCCCCATGATAATATCCCCATGATAATATCCCCCTTAATAATATCCCTGTAATAATATCCCCATGATACCACCAGCATGACAATATCCCTGTGATAATATCCCCATCATAATATCCCCCTTGATAATATCACTGTGATAATATCCCCCTGATAATATACCCGTGATAACAACCCCATGATAATAAAAACATCATAATATCCACCATGATAATATCCTTCATGATAATACGTTTGAGATAATATCCACCTGATAAATCTCCCTTGATAATATCCCCCATGATAATATCCTCCGTGATAATTCCCCCTGATAATATCCATTGTGATAAGATCCCCGTGATAATATCCCCCATGATAATTTCCCTCATGATAATATCCCCATGATAATGTCCCCATGATAATATCTCTGTGATAATATACCCTGTGATAATAATCCCATGATAATATCCTCCTTGATAATATCCTTGTGAGATAATATTACTGTGAAAACATTTCATTTGATAATATTGCTGTGATGTTATCCCCATGATACTATCTCCCATGATAATAGCCCCCTTGATAATATCCCCATGATAATATCCCCATGATAATATTCCCTTTGTTAATATCCCTATGATAATATCCCTTGTGATAATACCCCCATGATAATATCCTCCACGTTAATATCCCCGTGAGAATATCCACTGTGATAAGATCTCCCGTGATATTATCCCCATAATATCCCCCATGATGTAATCCCTGTGATAACATCGCCATGATAATTACCCCTGATAACATCCCTGTGATAATATCCCCGTGATAAAATACCTGTGACAATATCCCCGTGATAATGTCCCCTGTGATAACATCTCCATGATAATATCTGCTGTGATAATATCTCCATGATAATATCCCCCATGATAATATCCCTGTGATAATGTCCCCATGATAATGTCCCTGTGATAATGTCCCCTGTGATAATTTCCCCTGTGATAACATCCCCATGATAATATCTCCGTTATAATATCCCCCATGAAAATATCCTTGTGATAATATCTGTGTGATAATATCTCCATGATAGTATCCCCAATGATAATGTCCCTTGTTATAATATCTCCGGTGATAATAAGTCCCATGATAATAACTCCCATGGTTATATCCCTGTTATAACATCCCCTGTCATAATATCCCCATGATAATATCCCCATGATAATATCCTCCATGATAATATCCCCTGTGATAATATCCCCGTGGTAATATCCATCGTGATAATGTCCCTGTGATAATATCCCCATGATATTATCCCCGTGTTATGAGCCCACTTGATAATATTCTTGTGATAATAACCCCCGTGATAATATCCCCATGATAATATCCCCATGATAACATCCTCCACGATAATATCCCCTGTGATAATAACCTCTGTGATAATATCCCCCGTGATAATATTCCCCGTGATAATATCCTCGTGTTATTATCCCCATGATAATAATCTTGTGATAATAACTCCCATGATAATCTCCCCATGATAATATCCCTGTGATAATTTCCCTGTCATAACATCCCCCGTGATAATATGCCCCATAATAAAATCCCAGTGATAATATCCCCTTGTTCAATGCTCGAGATTCCATTGTCCTGTACTGTTGTTCCCAGGCTTGACTTGGAATGTTGGGAAAGGAAGGTGCAGCTTCAGTCTAAATTCTGTAAGAATCAGGGTAGGAGCCATTGGCCCAGGATTGACACGTTGCCCTGCTCGGAATTACTGGTGCAGTAGCTGACACTGATCATCACAATGGACTTTCAGTCTGCCTGTGAGGAATAAAAAGGAAGATTGCTATTGATGTGATGCCATGCCCAAAACACTTCACAGACAATGAAGCACTTTTTGAAGTGATGTAAGTGTTTTAATGTGGGAAAAGTGGCAGCCAATTTGTGCACAGCAAGATCCCAAAATAGCAATGACATTTGGTACCCGATAATTTGTTTTTTGTGCTATTGGTTGTGGGATTAATACAGGCAGGATGATCAATTTGCTGTGTGATCTCTTTCACCCACCTGTGAGTGTCGATGGAGTCTTTGGACAATCTGTGAAAGCAAAGATAGCATCTCCTGCCCTGCCTCAGTGCAGCACTGAAATGTCAGCATGAATTATCTGCTCAAATCTCTGGACAGCCACTTTATCCCACAAAGTTTTGAAGCAAAGGTGATAATGCTCCCCACGGAACTGAAACTGAGAGATGGTTATCAAGACACCTTCAATCCTTCCTTTCAGCTCATTCTGCTCCTGAATTCAGGTCAATCTGACAAATGTTCTTCCTCAGGCAGATCAGGGAGGCAGCACAGCACAATCTGCTGTAAATGTTGAGTACACAGCAGGCAAAATGGAATGATTCAATCCTGTCTAGTACTGTACAGCTCGAGCATGACTCAGTGTCAGCTCCAGTACATGTGCAGTACACAGCGGGTAAAATGCAATGATTCACTCCTGCCTTATATAGCTGGAGTGCCAGTGATGGATAACTAATGTTCTGTCCCCCATTCTAAAATATAGGAATTACATGTCCAGGGAATTATAGGCCAGTCACCTTAACGTGGGTGGTAGGAAAATAATGGAATCCTTACTGAAGGAGAGAATAGGAGATCAACTAGAAATGAGAAATGTAATAATGAAGTGTCAGCATGGATTTCAAAAGGGAACATATTACTTGAACAACCTTATTGATTATTTTGAGGAGGTAACAGAAAGAGTAGACACTGGTAATGAGGTAGAAGTAACGTATCTGGATTTTCAAAAGGCCTTCGATAAGGTGCCCCAGAATAGACTGATGAATAAGGTCAGAGAATGTGGAGTCAGGGGACAAGTGACAGAATGGATTGCTTCAAGACAGGAAGCAGAGAGTGGGAGTAAAGGGTTGTTATTCAGATTGGCAGAAGGTGGGAAGTGGAGTTCCACAAGGATCAGTGCTGGGATCGCTGCTGTTCACAATTTACCTTAACCATTTGAGGGAGTATCTTCTCCCCATTGAGCAGGCCAGTTGGGAGCGGGCGTGGGTGGGCGCACAGTCGATCGCCGCCCATGATCAGCTACACGCCACCATTTTATGTGGGCAGGCCAATTAAGGCCCGCCCAGCGTGACGCCCACCCAGAAGCACCGAGCGCTCCCTAGCGGGCGGGGGGAATAGGCTGAGTCGGGGACTGTGCTCTTTAGTGCGTGCACGCAAAAGAGCGCAGAAATTCCCTGAGGCACAGAGCTGCCTCGGGGAAATTAGTTTCATTCTGAAAAATTGACACAAAGAGAAAAAAAAATTACTCAGACACGTCCCCTCATAGAGCTTGGAATCAAATATCCAATTTCTAAATTTGAAGATGACATGAAATTGGAAGGGTGGGAATGGCCAATACTGAGGAGAACTTAGAAGAACACACTTAGATACTGTCTGCAGTTCTGGTTATAAAAAAGATATAGAGGCACTGGAGAGGGTGCAGATAAGATTGAGAAGCATGAACACAGAAATGTGCGGGTATAAAATCCAGGAAAGGATTGACAGGCTGGGTCTCTTTTTTCTTGACAAAAGAAGGTTGAGGGGTGATCTAATAGTGGTCTTTAAAATTCTGGAAGGTTTTGATAGAGTGGATACAGAGAGAATGTTTCCTCTTGTGAGGATAGCATAACTAGAGACCATCAATAGAAGATAATCATCAAAAATTCAATAGGAAAGTCAGGGAGTGGGGAGAATGTGGCACTCAGTACCACACAGTGTGGTTGAAGTGAGTCATATAGATACATTTAAGGGGAAACTAGATAAGTATATGAGGGAGGAGGGAATAGAGGGTTACAATGGTAGATTTAGATGAGGAAATTGTTAATCTCATTAATCATATATTGAGGAAAGGATGAATCTGAAGCCAGTCTTTTCCTTAAGCCAGATTTATTTCCAAGACTACAGAGCGATGGCACAGATTTCTCTTGTTCTTCCCAACACCCAGTGTGAACTGGTTCTTAAACTCTTACAATGATTCCCTAATCTTTAACTAACTGGGAACAGCTGCTCTTTTTTTATTCATTTATGGGATGTGGGCTTCGTTGGCTAGACCAGCATTTATTGTCCATCCCTAGTTGCCCTTGAGGTGGTGGTGGTGAGCTGCCTTCTTGAACCGCTGCAATCTATGTGGTGTAGGTACACCCACAGTGCTGTTAGGGAGAGAGATCCAGGATTTTGACCCAGTGACAGTGAAGGAACGGCGATATATTCCCAAGTCAGGATGGTGAATGACTTGGAGGTGAACTTCCAGGTGGTGATGTTCCCATCTGTCTGCTGCCCTTGCCTTTCTAGGTGGTAGTGGTTGTGGATTTGGAAGGTGCTGTCGAAGGAGCCTTGGTGAATTCCTGCAGTGCATCTTGCAGATGGTACACACTGCTGCTACTGTGCGTTGGTGGTGGAGGAGTGAATGTTTGTGGATGTGGTGCCAATCAAGCGGCTGTTTTGTCCTGGATGGTGTCAAGCTTCTTGAGTGTTATTGCAGCATGATTCAACATTAACAGAAAGATGGGAAGAATTTGGAGTGGAGCTTAAACACAAGAATGGGCTGGTTCGTGCAAATGGCCTGTTTATGTGGCATAAATCCTATATAAGTGTATGTGTCTCAGTGTCAGCTCTTGTAAATATACAGCACACAGTGGGTAAAGGGGAGTAATTCACTCCTATCTTGTACTGTAAGGATTGTGAGTGACTGAGTGTCAGCTCCTGTACAATACACACTGAGTAAATCTTTGCCTGAACACTGGATGTTATCCCTCCTCCCTGAGCACTTACTTCCCATGGATTGGCAATGTGTCCTCTTACCCTCAGCCCCAGAATGTTACTGGAACATTCTCAGCTCTGCAAATGGTTCAAACTCTTCCACACTCATTTTTCCTCTGAATCCAGTTGTCCAATCCTTTCACCGCACCACCAGTTGTCTGCCAGTGCATCTTCCCAATCTCTTTCCCTAAACCCTTGCTTTAGATCCATTTGAAGGTCAGTCTCCATGACTGTCTCCAATAACCCACTGGCACCCACTCTCCTTGTGTTGCTTTGCAAAGTACCACAGAAGATACTGCTAGGCTGAAGGTACTCTATACATGTGACTGTTGTCAATTCCCCCATACCCTTCACTCCACACTGCTGGCTGTGTCGCAGTTGCCTGGGCCCAAAACTGGAATTCCCTCCTCAAACCTCTCCTTCTGTCTTTCCTTCTTCAAGACACTTCTGAAAACATATCTTATTGACCAAGCTTTTGGCGATTTGCCCCAACAACCCCTCAGTGTCATATTCTGTCAGTTTAAGCTGCTGTGAAACATTTTAAGACATAACGGTGCTATATAAATACAAGTTGTTGCTGTAGAGTAAAAATCAAAGAGACTGAGAAAAGGAGTTGATCGCAGTGTGACATGGGACTCCTTTCTGGCTGTTACTCGATCAGGTTCAGGGACACATTCAGAGAGAGTTATTTTAATTCAGGCAGTCTGCTATTGTGTTTATGACCCATCGAAACAAATTGAAGCATCCCTGTTGCTTCTCCCTCTCATCCTGTTAGACAATAATGTGTCACCTGCTGATCATTGTGTTCACCAAATCACCCAGAACAGTGAGTACCACACGCTCTGAAGAAGGGCAAGGAAAGATTCAGCAGAACTGAGGGACGAAAGAATAAAGAGGCTGGAACCCTCTTCTCTGGAGAGGAGTGATGAACAACTGGAGAGAGGATTTAAAATAAGAAAATGGTTTTGATGGAGGAGACAGAGAGAAGATGTATCCACTTGTTGGTGAAACAAAACTAGGGACATTAAAAGTTAGATGTTCACAAATAAATCCAATAAGCAATTGAGGGAAACCTCTTTACCAGAGAGAGATAAGAATGTGGATCTCACTACGACAGGGTGTGGTTGATGTGGATAACAGAGTTACATTTAAGGCGAAGCGAGGGAAACATGTCAGACAGGAAGAAAGAAAGGACATGTAAATGGAGTGAGAAGAGGCTGAGGGCTCATTGACATGAACCACATGGTCTATTTCTCTGACGTAAAGATGATGTAAATCTTTCAACTAGCACTTAAAAAGAAATGATTACTCCGACTGTGTCTATCTCAAAGAGCAGCTTGTCTGATTTAAGGCTTCAGAATCATGAGAGAGGTTGGTGTCCGCTAAGAAACAGCCTTCACTTCACGGGTTAAACAGCGACATCTTTACATTCCTTGACATTCCTGTACATACCAGAATGTTCCACAGGGCAAACGAGGTGCCTCATGTGGGCTTGATACCTGTGCTGGTGAATGAAAGCAACCGCTGTCCCATCAAACACTCCCAGGACAGGTTCAGCACAGGGTTAGATACAGAGTACAGCTCCCTCTACACTGTCCCCATCAAACACTCCCAGGACAGGTACAGCACGGTGTTAGATACAGAGTAAAGGTCCCTCTGCACTGTCCCCATCAAACACTCCCAGGACAGGTACAGCACGGTGTTAGATACAGAGTAAAGGTCCCTCTGCACTGTCCCCATCAAACACTCCCAGGACAGGTACAGCACGGGGTTATATACAGAGTGAAGCTCCCTCTGCACTGTCCCCATCAAAATCTCCCAGGGCAGGTACAGCATGGGGTTAGATACAGAGTAAAGCTCACTGTGCACTGTTACTAGCTCTGCAATGAGTGTTGTAATACAAGAGGAGCAGCCCCCCCACCACCACCCCCCGCCCCCCCCAACCCCATGTTCCTCTGTGTCACTGTATTCTGGTGATCACTGCCCTGTGGATTGAGTTAAATGGAGGGTCTATGCTGTCACTGCACCAATAATATATGCCATGAACGACACAAACACAGTGGGAGACTGAGCAATCTGAGCACGTGTGGAAGAATGACATTTAGTTGCCAGGGAAACGTGTAGCTGACACAGCTGTATTGCAAAAGACACAAACAGCGTGCAAGAAAACCTAGTATTATCACTCTGAACTTTCACCTTTTGTATTTGTGCTGCTGTTTGATCGAAAACTTCACTTATTGAATCAAAGGGAAGAAAACTAATAAATGGAATTAAAGATGGAAAGGACAAGCCACACAGCATGGAGAGTAAAACCCTTGATGGTTACCAAGGATACTGTTGCCTGGCACATAAATGCAGAAAGAACATGGAATTTAATGGTTTTCACATATCACAATGGGATCTAAACATAATCTAAGTGCCAATTGTCAGTGCAGCACTGAGGGAGTGCAGAAGCGTTAGACAGTCAGTACTGAGGGAGTGCTGCACTGTCAGAGGGTCAGTCCTGTGGGAGTGCTGCACTGTCAGAGGGTCAGCACTGAGGGAGTGCTGCACTGTCAAAGTGTCTGGAGTGCTGCACTGTCAGAAGGTCAGTGCTGAGGGATTGATGCACTGTCAGAAGGTCAGTACTGAGGGAGTGCTGCACTATCAGAGGATCAGAACCGAGGTATTGCTGCATTGTTGTAGGGTTAGTACTGAAAGCGTGCGTTACTGTCAGAGGGTCAGTCCTGAGGGAGTGCTGCACTGTCGGAGGGTCAGCACTGTGGGAGTGCTGCACTGTCAGAGGGTCAGTCCTGTGGGAGTGCTGCACTGTCAGAGGGTCAGTACTGAGCGATTGCTGCACTGTCAGAGTGTCAGTACTGAGGGAGTGCTGCACTGTCAAAGTGTCAAGATTGAGGTAGTGCTGCAACTGTCAGAGGGTCAGTACTGAGGGAGTGCTGCACAGTCAGAGGGTCAGTACTGAAAGCATGCGGCACTGGCAGAGGGTCAGTACTGAGGGAGTGTTGCAGTGTCAAATGGTCAGTGCTGAGGGAGTGCTGCATTGTGAAACCGTCAGCACTGAGGGAGTGCCGCATTGTCAGCTGGTCAGTACTTTAGGAGTGCTGCAGTGTCAGAGGGCCAGTACCAAGAGAGTGCTGCAGTGTCAGAGGGTCAGGACTGAGGGAGTGTCGCACTGTCAGGGGGTCAGGACTGAGTGAGTGCTGCACTGTCGTAGGGTAAGCGCTGAGGGAGCACTGCACTGTCAGAAGATCAATACTGAGGAAGTGCTACTCAGGAGCGTCACGTCTCAAGGAGTTCTGAACTGTGTTATGGCACAGCCGATGGCAAATGCTGAGTTCATATCCCAAAGGGAAACTTGAAACAACTGCCACAACTTGTTTTGCAATTTGTATAAATTTAGAGATGTGTGCCTTAAATTCAGTAGCAATAAGACTGCCAAATCTTATAGGTTTTTTATAAAACTAGTTTAATCATTTATTAATAGGAGAAATAATTTTTATATATATACATAGGTCTGCAAATTACTACTGTACCTTCTAAATCCCCGAATCAATCTAACTTCCAGTTACACTTTCATTAATGCAACTGTAAGACATATAGGTTTTAATGGACCCAGGCAAAGAAACATGATGCCCTGAGCAAGTCAAACTTAAAGTGAGATTTCTTAACTTCAGCCCTTTGAAGACAGCAGCTTGATGCATAGATGCTGAAGGCTTTTCACACTTGTTAGATTTCAAAATGCCTTCCCTTACACACAGCCTTCACTCCTTTATGCATACTTTCCCCTTTGAATGCAAATTCCCATTGCTTAACTATGCCTTTGGACTTTATCTTCCTGATAAAAAAAACTCCCATAGCATTAAGCTTTGCCAGTAATCTTTGGGAAAAATAAATATACTATTTCTAAATTTCACCTGGCTAGGTGACACATTTCACTCCTCCTTTGGAAACAACCTAGTCTGGTTTATTTCTAAATGCAAATGTCCTTTTATACATTACATTCTAAACATCCCCCATGTTTACCATATTTATATCAAAGCCTTCAGATCAGCTGCCTTTAATCCAATTAAGTCTCTCTCTCTCTCTCTCACACACACACACACACACACACACACACACACACATATATATACATCCTATTATTACTTTACAATAAATTCCAATAACTTTTATGAGAATTATTATATTTTCTTGATATCCCCCTCATTATTAAAAAATGAACCATCATAATTTAAAAAGACTGCTTCATTTTTATTAACCCATCTTATACTGTCTGTTTTTTATTTGTTCATGGAATATGGGGGCTGCTGGCTAGGCCAGCATTTATCTCCTATACTTAGCTATATACTTACACTATTATAGTACCAGATGCATGCATTAACATAACAATATATGCACAAAAGCTTTGCATCAACAGAAATTATCCCTGTCCAGGTTTTTAAATGTCCAGTTTTCCTTTTAAGCTTCAAACTCTTGACAATGCATCTGCAATCAGATTTTCTTGTCCAACCACTGGTATAATCTGTAGATTGAATGGTTGCAGTAATAAACTCCATCTGAATGGCCTTGCACTTCTGTCTCAAAATTTGTCCAGAAACTTTAAAGGACGTGGTCTGTATAAACAATTGTTTCTGGTTAATTGTTTGCCACATAAATTTCAAAATGCTGCAATGCCAAACCCAAAGTTTCCTTTTTAATCGTTGAATGTCTTCACTGTTGTATATTCAACTTTCACGAAAAGTACCCCATCAGCTTTTCAATTCCAGTGTGGTCATCTTGTAACCGTACCGCCCCAATGCTTATATCACTTGTGTCAATGGCCAAATTAAATTGCATGGCATATTTGGTACTGCCAACACTAGTGTCATAGTTAATACAGTTATCAAACTGTCAAATATTTCTCACACTCCAGTGTCCATTGAAGCCTCTTGTTCTTTTTTAATAGTTCAGTCAGTGGAGCAACCACTTGGCTAAACTTGGTACAAATTTCTGATAAAACCCACTCATGCCCAGAAATCTCAAAACTTCTTGTTTTGTTGTAGGCACTGGGAAATCACATCTCTCAGAGCCACCTTACCATGTCCAATGGTATGGCCTAGATACGTAAGTTGCACTTTTCCAAATTCACTTTTAGCCAAGTTCATCACCAAATTAGTTTCTTATAACCAAGTAAATAATTCTTCCAGATGTTGTGAATGCTCCTCCCACATAGGACTGAAAACTATGAAGTTGCTAATATAAACAGCACAAATGCTTAGACCTGTAATGACTTTGTTCATCAGCCTTTGAAATGTCGCAGGTGCATTCTTCATACCAAATGGCATGGCTTTAAACTGATACAGTCCATCTGGTATCATAAAAGCCGATATCTTCTTTTCTCTCTCCGATAACGTTACTTACCAATATCCTTTTAGCAAGTCAATCTTTGTGTTAAATTTTGATTGTCCCAATTTCTCAATGCAATCCTCCAACTGTTGTAAGGGATATGAATCCACTTTCATCACTGCATTAACCTTTCGATAGTCCAAGTACAGTCTTTGTGTTCTATCTGGTTTCGGTAACAGTGCAATAGGCAAACTCCAGTTACTGCAACTAGACTCAGTGGTATCATTTTGAAGCATGAAATCAATTTCTTTCTGTAATTGTGATAACTTTGCCGGATTTAATCTAGAAGGATGTTGCCTTAGTGAAGCTGAAACCTCTACACATACATCATGTATAGCTAATTTTCTCCTTCCCAGCTTATTTCCACAAATACCTTTGTGTTACAGTGATAGACTTTCCAAATCACTTTGATACTTGTCTGGAAGGTGATTCGATATTTCATTTAAATTTTCAAGTACCCCCTCATTATCCAATTTAACTAAAGGTGTTGACCGGGGGTCACCGGTAATGGTTATTGGCTTAGTACAAAGAGGAGAAGAGTCAATTCTCTCTTAATTCTAAATTTGATTTATTCACGTTCTTGGATCATATACTTATAGCTTATACGTCTGGTTAGATATAGACGCAGTTTACAGCAGGTTATAGTTTTATACCCAAATTAGGATCTGAAAGCACACCCACTAGGTTTCTCTGACACTCCTTGAGTGGTCACAGAATATAAAAGCTAATACCTAAAAAGGAGAGCTGACGCTGGCCAGGCTTTCCGTTCTCTCTCTCTTTCGACATCGTCTCTACGTTGCTGACTTCGGTTCTTCCATTTCCGCGATGGTTGTTTTCCAAAGTCTTCACTGGCTCCACGCCCGAGATTCTCCATTCTTATTCTGAATCTTATTTCTTCAAGCTGTGCTGTCTCTCTCTCCCGTTGGTTTAGTCTTGCTTGCCTAGTCTGTGGCATCTCCTTATTGACTCTATCCCAATAACTTAGGTAGCATTACCTCAATACTCCTTTCCTAAATAAGGACTTGTGTCTTATCACATTCTCTTTGTTTTTCACGAAACTCAGCTACTTCAAATCAGTTCCAGCCAGCTCAGGCCTGCGACTGAACTCAGGTTACTTCAGGTCAAAAATTGCTTTTGCCTATGTGTCAGCAGTTCGGCTACAGCCTCTGGCCAATATAGGAAAATCAGTTTCAGAATCCTGTATTTCTACTTCTTTCTCTTTATCTATCACCACTAACACCTCCTTTTGGTCCTCTTCCCTCTCAACGTACTTTTTAAGCATATTTTTATGACACACCTTCTACTTCTTTTTCCTATCTGGAGTATTTATTAAATAATTTACTCCATCCAGTTTCTTTTCAATCCTGGAAGGCCCACTAAACTTTGCCTTTAATGAGTCACCCAGTACTGGTAACAGAACTAGCACTTTCTCTCCAGCAACAAAATTCCAAGCTGTACCTTTCCTGTCTGCTTTTCACTTTCATCATTTGCTGTGATATCTTTAAATGCTTCCTAGCCAACTCACAACCTCTGTACAATCTCTCTCTTAAGTTTCATATGTAATCCAGGAGAATAGTTTCTGAATTTTGACCTACCAATTTATCATAAATCAATTTCATTGGTCCCCTTACCTCATGACAATAGACTAGTTTGAAAGGAATAAAACCAAAGGATGTGTTAGTTGCATCCCTAATAGCGAATAGCAGGAATGGAATTCCTCTAACCCAACCCTGTGGATAATCCTGACTCTATGCTCTCACCTTTCCAAAGCCCCTTGTGACTCAGGATAATAAGCTGTTGATTTAAATTGTTTAATCCCTAACTGTTCATTACTTCCTTAAACAGCTGTGACATAAAATTTGAACCCTGATCAGATTGTATTTCGTCAGGTAAAACATATCTTGTAAAACATTTAGTTAACTCTTCCACAACCATGTTTGTTGTAATGTTTCTCAAACTGCTTTAAGAAATCTGGTAGACACATCCGATATTGTCAGTAAATATTGGTTTCCACATTTAATCTTAGGGAGGTGTCCTACACAATCAATCATGACCCTAGCAAAAGGTTCTTCAAATGTTAGTATTGGAATTGAAGGTGCCAGCTTGATCACTGCTTGTGCTTTCCCTGTTACCTGACATGTGTGACATGTTCTACAGAATTTGATTACATCCCTATGCAATCCAGGCCAAAAAAAAATGTTTTTGTACTTTTGCCTGCGTCTTTCTAATTGGAATTTCATGAGCTATCCTCAGAATCTCATTTCTATATCCTAATGGTATTATAATCTGAAGTACTTCCCTCCAGCTTTCATTTGCTGAAACATTATAAGGCCTCCATTTTCTCATTAAAGCATTACCCTTAACGTAATAACATTCTGGAATACATTTTGCCTGTTTCTGAGTAAGCTGTTAGATATAAATGTTGTATTTACAAATCCTTTTCTGTAACTCTACCAACTGCATTGAGTTAAACACTTCAGCTGAATGGTTTTCCAGTTTTTCTTCCTGAACAATGTTATCAAACACAGTGTCAGCTATTTGGATTTCCACACCCTGCCCTGTCTTTTAACTTCCTGTTCTTGTTTCAATCTATGAGCATGTGATCTTGTTATCACACAATCTGGAAACAATCCAGGAAACTGTCTCTGCAACACTTCTGTTGAAGACACTGCTACAGGCTGCTCAACTACCATAGGCATCACCCACATTTGTGATCCAGCTATATCATTACCCAAGATAAATTGAACTCCTGCAATGGACAATTTTTCCAACACTCCAACAGTCACTTCACCTGTTTTCCACTTACTCTTTAAAATTACCTTCCACAAATGAATAGGTTGAGCAGCTCCATGAACCCCACTTATTATCACCTGTTCATGCAAAACTCCTGCTGAACAACAAATATCACTTTCCCACAACATTAAGGATTGGATAGCCCCTATGTCTCTTAAAATCATAACACCTTTACCTACTCCACCCTGTACACATGGAAAGATTTCCCCTTCACACACAACATCTTTAAATATTTCTGCAACCTGCACCCCAGAATTCTCTTGGGTGAACTGTGAACACATACCTACTTCTTTCCCTATCACTGATTCTCCATTTCACCTGTACACACACCACTGTTTTTTCTTGAACCTGAACCTCAGAACCCACAGCTCTTTTACTTCCAGATCTTTTCTGCACCCCATATCTTTTTATCTACAATTTCCAGCGCACTGACTTCATTTGCCCAACTTAATTACAATGAAAACACCTCAATTTTCAAATTTCACTTCTAACCTCAGCACCTTCCTGTTTATTGTGAGAAAAAAAACTTCCTGAAAATTTTCATCTACCTCTTCTTTTCCTTGACTACCAACCTTCCTTTCACCTTCCCACTTTCTATCCTTCTGCGATTTGAAAGGGTGACGGAAAAAATGTTTAGCTCTATGAACTAACTCACAATCATCAGCAAACTCTGCTGCCTGTCTTACAGTTTGAACCCTCTGTTCCTCCACATGAGTTCTCACTATCGAAGGGATTGAATCTTTAAATTCTTCCAAAATAATTATTTCTTTAAGAGCTGCATATGTTGTCGCTATCTTTAATGCTTGTATCCATCGGTCAAAATTACTTTGTTTTACTCTTTCAAACTCAGTCTAAGTTTGTCCAGTCTGTTCTCTCATATTCCTAAATATCTGCCTGTATGCCTCAGGACCTAACTCATATGCAATGAAAATAGCCTTTTTTTTACCACATCATAATTCACCAACATTTATTCTGACAGTGAAGCATAAACGTCATGTGCTCTACCCACCAACCTGGATTGTAACAACAATGTCCAGTTTTCCTGTGGCCATTTCATTTGTTTAGCTATCTTCTCAAATGAAATAGAGAATGCTTCCACATCTCTTTCCTCAAACTTTGGAAGAAAAGTGTAACTGTACAAATTTAAACATCTCCCCACTAGGTTTAAGGTTAAATGTTTTTCCTCATCAGAACTTTCCTCAGAATCTGATGTCCCCTTTTTAAAATTCAGCTTTTTAAGCCAATATTTTCTGTCTCTTTCCTTCATTCTCTCTTCTATTGCTAACTTTTCCCTCTGGAGATCAACTTCTCGCATTTCCATTTCTTTTTGAAATAATCTCTCGCTATCCCTTTTATTTTCTGCTGCCTTTAGTTCCAGTTTTTTAATTTCCAATTCTTTTTCCTTTTCATTTGCCTCCAATTCAAGTTTTCTCAGTTCCTTTGCTTGTTCAAATTCAAGCCTTTTCATTTCTAACTGAAGTCTCACTACCTCCAGCTGTGACTCGCTAGTGTCAGGTATCACTTCCAATTTAAATGCTGTGCTATACCTCAATTGTATCTGCTTTCTTTTCCACTGCAAGTAACCCATAATTGTAATTTACTTGTCAATTCCAATAACTTAACTTTAGTTACTTTTTGTAAACCAGCCAAAGTTATAACTTCAACTCCCAAACAAGTCTGAGCAACTGCCAAAGCCATATTGCAGTTTCATCACTTTTAAAAAACCTCTCACCAACTCCTGAATTCAAAGTGTTTTTCGGACTCATAACCTTAAGATTCACCAAAGCAATCAAGGAATTTCAAATATATCCCAGACGAGCCCCGAGCTATGTTATGACACAGCCAATGGTAAATGCTGAGGTGTTCAAATCCCAAAGGTATATTGGAAACAACTGCCACAACTTGTTTTGCAACTTGCATAAATTCTGATGTGTGTGCTTTGAATTCAAACCACCAAGTCTTATCATTTTTTTACAAAACTAGATTAAACATTTTTTGATAGGAGAAATGATTTTAAATGCATATATAGATGTGCGAATTACTGCTATGATAATTTATAAATCCCCTAATCAATCTAACTCCCAATCTAACTCCGTTAAGGCAACAGTAAGACACACAGATTTTAAAAGACCCAGGCAAAGAAACATGAAACCCTGAACAAATCAAATTCAAAGTGAGTTTTCTAAACTTCAGTCCTCTGAAGACAGCAGCTTGAGGCACAGATGCTGAAGGCTTTTCACACTTGTTAGATCTTAAAATGCCTTCCCTAACACACAGCCTTTGCTCCATTGTACACATTTTCCCCTTTGAATGCAAATTCCCACTTTTTCATTGTGCCTTTGGACTTCATCTTCCTGATAATAAAAATCTCTCATAATTTTACCTCATAGTCTCAAGCATTACCAGTACTTAACCTGGCTAGGTGCCACATTTCACCCCATCTTTAAAAACAATCCAGTCTGGTTTATTTCAAAATGCAAATGCCCTTTTACACCTTACATTCTAAACTTCCCCCATGTTTATATCAAAGCCTTCAGACCAGCTGTCTTTAATCCAATTAAGTCACACAGACACACATACATCCCACTCTTACTCTATTTTACAATTAATTTCAATAACAGTATGAGAATTATTATACCTTCTTGACAACTGTCAGAGGGTCAGCATTGAGGGAGTACTGCACGGTCAGAGGGTCAGCATTGAGGGAGTACTGCACTGTCAGAGGGTCAGCATTGAGGGAGTACTGCACTGTCAGAGGGTCAGCATTGAGGGAGTACTGCACTGTCAGAGAGTCAGCATTGAGGGAGTACTGCACTGTCAGAGGGTCAGCATTGAGGGAGTTCTGCACTGTCAGAGGGTCAGCATTGAGGGAATGCTGCACTGTCAGAGGGTCAGCATTGAGGGAGTTCTGCACTGTCAGAGGGTCAGTACAGAGGGAGTTCTGCACTATCGTAGGATCAATACTGAGGGAGAACTGCACTGTTGGAGGGTCAGGACTGAGGGAAAGCCGTACTGTTGGAGGGTCATTGATGAGGGAGTGCCGCACTTTTGGAGGGTCAGTACTGAGGGAGAGCCAAACTGTCGGAGGGTCTGAACTGTGGGAGTGCTGCATTGTACTGTCAGAGGGTCAGAACTGAGGGAATGTTGCATTGTAGCAGGGTCAATACTGAGGGAGTGCAGCAGTCGGAGGGTCAGTACGGAGTGAGCGCTGCACTATGGAAGGTCAGTACTGAGGGAATGCTGCACTGTCAGAGGGTCAGTACTGAGGGAGTGCTGCACTGTTGGAGGGTCAGTACTGAGGGATGCTGCACTGTTGGAGGGTCAGTACTGAGGGATGCTGCACTGTTGGAGGGTCAGTACTGAGGGATGCTGCACTGTTGGAGGGTCAGTACTGAGGGATGCTGCACTGTTGGAGGGTCAGTACTGAGGGATGCTGCACTGTTGGAGGGTCAGTACTGAGGGATGCTGCACTGTCGGAGGGTCAGTACTGAGGGAGTGCTGCACTGTCGAAGGGTCAGTACTGAGGGAGTGCTGCACTGTCGGAGGGTCAGTACCGAGGGAGTGCTGCACTGTCACATGAAAATTACTGGTTCTGTCTTCTTCAGCCTGCCTATGCTACATCACTGGACTCATCATCACTCAATGATCTTGGATTGAGTTCTGTCTTTTTACTTCTTTTCCACAGTTTCAGACTCCACAAAACTTTTGGTTTCCAAGCTCAGTTTCATGTTTTGTTTGCTGAGCTTCTCGGGGAGAGTTGTTGTGGGTGTGGTGGCAATCGGGGGTGCTGTCAATTTTCGTTCTCAGCTTCTTTTTCCAATTGGGGCCCATCTCATAAACTACAACCTCTGAAACCACAGATTCCAGCCTTCCTTCCCCTTGGGGAAAGCACACTGTACAGTAGCAACGTTTTCTTTACAACAGTTTCTTATGATCATAAACATCTTTTAATAAACAGCTTATTACTTACTGGGCAGGTAACCTTTCTCATATCTCAACATTGCACATATAATTATAACATTATAATGGCTTAACCAAGCAAAAGCAAATAAATGTAACAATTAGGATTAACATCACACAGTTATCAAAACTCTCCACTTTTCTCCAACTTCCATAAGACCTGGAAAAATTTATTAATTTTGCTTCCAATCTCCACCCCTCCATCATTTTCACATGGTCCATCTCTGACACTTCCCTTCCCTTCCTTGACCTCTCTGTCTCAATCTCTGGTGATAGACTGTCCACCAATATCCATTACAAACCCACCGACTCCCACAGCTACCTCGACTACAGCTCCTCACACCCCGCTTCCTGTAAGGGCTCCATCCTATTCTCTCAGTTCCTTCACCTCCGTTGCATCTGTTCTGATGATGCTACCTTCAAAAACAGTTCCTCTGACATGTCTTTCTCCTTCCTTGACTGAGGTTTTCCATCCACAGTGGTTGACAGGGCCCTCAACCGTGTCCGGCTCATCTCCCATGCATCCGCCGTCACACCTTCTTCTCCTTCCCAGAAACATGATAGGGTCCCCCTTGTCCTCACTTATTACCCCACCAGCCTCCGCATTCAAAGAATCATCCTCCGCCATTTCCGCCAACTCCATCATTATGCCACCACCAAACACATCTTCCCTTCACTCACCCTGGTGGCATTCCACAGAGATCGTTCCTTCCAGGACACCCTGGTTCACTCCTCCATCACCCCCTACACCTCAACTCCCTCCCACGGCATCTTCCCATGCAACCACAGAAGGTGCAACACCTGCCCCTTTACTTCCCCTCTCCTCACTGTCCAAGGGCCCAAACACTCCTTTCAACTGAAGCAGCATTTCACTTACACTTCCCTCAACTTAGTCTACTGCATTCACTGCTCCCAATGCAGTTTCCTCTACAATGGAGAGACCAAATGCAGACGGGGTGACCGCTTTGTGGAACACTTTCGGTCTGTCCACAAGAATGACCCAGACCTCCCTGTCACTTGCCATTTCAACACACCACCTTGCTTTCATGCCCACATGTCCGTCCTTGGCTTGCTGCATTGTTCCAGTGAAGCTCAACGCAAACTGGAGGAACAACACCTCATCTTCCTATTAGGCACTTTACAGCCTTCCAGACTGAATATTGAGTTCAACAATTTTAGATCATGAACTCTCTCCTCCATCCCCATCCTTTTTCCGATCCTCCTTTTTTCCAATAATTTATATGGATTTTTCTTTTGCCACCTATGTTCATTATTTTAACATGTATTTCCATCCATTGTTTTATCTCTACCTTTTAGCCTATTTCAATCCCTTCCCCCCACCCCACCCCCACTAGGGCTATCTGTACCTTGCACATCCTGCTTTCTACCCTTAATGTCACCTTATCTAAGGAATTTAGATAATATCACCACCGTCAACATCTCTTTGTCCTTTTGTCTGTGACATCTTTTGGCTATCTCCACCTATCACTGGCCCTCTATCCAGCTCAACTTGTCCCATCCCCCCTTAAACCAGCTTATATTTCACCTCTTTTCTATTTTTCCTTAGTTCTGATGAAGGGTCATACGGACTTGAAACGTTAACTGTGTTCCTCTCCGCAGATGCTGTCAGACCTGCTGAGTTTTTCCAGGTATTTTTATTTTTGTTTTGGATTTCCAGCATCCACAGTTTTTTGCTTTTATCTTATTGATATGATTGGAGTTGGGCCTCTAGCTTATCTGCCCACTCAAGCAATGCAGAGGCATCAAAGTCCCACCAAGTGTTCCAGACTTTTTCACCCCTCAGGCACACACTGCAAACTAATTAGTATTTTAGTGGACTGGAGAACAGTTGGACAATTGGGAAAATTGTACAATCTCCTCACTAAAGCTGGTCAAGGAGCGCTCACAGCCCGTTGCAATATCATCATCCCAGTTTGGACCAGTCTCCTCCATGGTCCAAGCTAACAGAGCAGCCTTGCAGTGCGGGTTAGGAGAAGGTCTGTGCCTGAGCTGAGAGCACAGCATGCAGTCCAATGGGCAAAGCCGCTGCCAATCGGTCAGGTGGAGTGGGGCGGGGGAGGGTGGGGTTTTGGGCAGCCATTCAGGACACTAATCTCTGGCCATCCAAGTGGTGGCCAGCACTCACCGGGATGTGTTAAGGGGCCTTCAGACTTAACCAGGACAGGTTCTTAGTACACCCATGTTAACCATGCGTTTCTCTCTTTCACCCTGCAGGAGAAAGACATCAGGATCATGGACCCTGGTGACCTAGCTGTATGATTCATGGCTGACAGAGAGAGAAGATGATGGAGGAAAATGACTGAGGCTCCTGGATGGGCAGAGGGAGGAGCAGCACCCTCAGGAAGAAGGGGCGGATGGGGCTCCCACACAAGCTGCTGAAGAGCCACAGCTATCGCTGGTCGGTGCCTAGTGGCACCCAGGGTCTATAGACACCGCCAGTCATTCCTGTAGATGACCAAGAACCAGGGTCACTGAAGACAGCGTGTGTCCAGGGAACTGGTCGATCACATCTGCCACCTGCTGCAGGATTTGGTGCCACGGGGACATGGAGGGCATCCACTGCCAGTGGCTGTGAAAGTGACAGCGGTGCTCAATTTCTACACCAGTGGCTCCTTCCAGGGCTCCACAGGTGACCTCTGTAGGATCTCACAATCCACCACCCACAAATACATCCATAACGTCACAAATGCCATCTTCTCCATGGAACACAACTTTGTGCATTTCACCTGGAATCAAGACAGCCAGGATGCAAGAGCCATTGGATTGACAGGAATGAGGCTCTCACTCTGGCCAGACTGTGCAGGTGTGCTTGGGAGGCCCTCATAGCTGCCAGATTCGTGGAGGATGATAATGACATGCAGTGAGGTGTTCCCATAGATCCTCACATCACACCTTTGAAGGTTTGACTCCACTCTGGATTATGGCAGTGCCAATACCCTCTGTGAGAATGCTCCTGTCATGGAGATGCAGTGGAGGCTCTAATAGTCACTTGATCGCAGGAGGATGAAGACAACATACAGTGAGGACACTCCATAGATCTTCACACAGCCTCTGAGAATGTCTGACTGCTCTCTGGCCGAGGGTAGCTCGCTTGCGCTCCTTGATCAGAGCCATCGCAGTGACGCAGCCATGAAACTTTAAAAGCATTTGATCCTTTGTCCACCTTCAGCACCTGAGCCATTTAGGACCACAGTGTGACTGGTCACAGACGCTGAAGAGATGGGGACAGCCCCACCGTAAAGGTGCTGAGAGCACACAGAGAGAATGAGAGAACTCTGTGCCTCCTGCCCACTACATTCTGGCAGCAATGACCAGCACCGCCGAGGTGCAGGCATCAGTAATGTTTCCAGGGAGTGTGAGGCTGGACCATCACTGTGGTCTGAAGGCTGCACAAAGCACAGGGAAGAGGATCTGGACTGAGGCACCTGCATTTACCTTGTGCAGAAAGGTTTCACATCTGAGTGACACAAAAACTGCTCATCAGAACAAAGAGCCATAGAAAGGGAGACATTCTTAGAAGTTTATTGACAATAGTGAACATTATGTACAAGTGATTAACACCCGTGCCCAGGCTGTGCAACTAATTCTCCTTAACAGTCCTAACACTGCCACAACATCTTGGTGTTCCCCGGATACCCACAGTGGAGGTTGAGGCAGCCTGCTGACTGTGACTCTCTGTCTGTGATGACCTTGGCGGGCGTCCTCTGGAGGGCTGAGACCTAGAGGGCCCTGGCCTGCTTTCGGGGTCCTGCTGTGTGGCAGTGGCACCCTCCTTGGCCTGTGGAAGTGGAGCTTCTGGGGTCACAGGAAGAGGGGATTCGGATGGGCCAGACACTCCCACAGTCACCTGGGTGGATGACCCTGGAGGTGCACCTGCTGATCCTCCTCCCTGAGGCCCCTGAAGGTCCCTGTCTGACTCCTTGAGGAGAAGGGGAAGCTGGAGTGAGATCGAGCTGCCCCGCATCCCTCTCCCGTACACAGTGTTGGAGGCCAACTATGGGATCAGCGTTGGAGTTGAGCCCACGCAGCAGTGCAGGACCGACGTCCTGGACCAAGGTCTCCATGGCGGCCGCCATCCTACCAGTGTTGATCTCGGAGCGTTGCAATGCCGGCGCTATCACCTCAGCCTGAAGACGGATGGACTCCTCCATTGTGCCTTGCAATCTGAGGGGTGCAGCGGACATCCCTTCCTGATGTTCCCAAGTTTGCCTTTGCAGCTCCAGCAACTGTGACATGACCGAGTCCAGAGGTTCCTCATCTGACTCGGACTCAGCAACGTTCTGACCTCCAGCTGCCCTCCGAGTGCTGGGGACCTGGGAAGTCCCTGCATCCGCCTGCTGTGGATCAGACAGTGGGATGTGCTTACCAGATTGTGACCCCAAGGCTACTCTAAAGCTTCATCCCACCGAGGCGTGTGTCTCTCTGCTGCTGGAGGGAGTGGGTGAGGCTGTGACAGGACTTCAGGGAGGGTGCCTTCAGATTCCTCGTCAGAGGTTTCTTTGGAGCTTGTTTGGAAGCCCTGGGTCATGGACTCTGTCGGCTGCTTTCCAGATGTGCCTGCAGAAGCAAGGAGAGATAATTAGTGTGTGGCAGTGGCCTGTGAAAGAGGACACATCACTCACAGCATGGTTGTCTGATGGATGTTTCACCGCTGGATCCTCACTTGTTAGAGCAGCGCCGACCTCACTGCCAGCACAGGAACGGTCCCGGTCATCGCCGGCCAGCTGGATGGCTCTGTTCTCAAAGTCCATGAGGACCTTGATTTCAGACATTCCTCCACCGGTCTGTAACCTCTCCCTCTTGTTGTATCCCAGTTTGTCCTGCATGAATCGAGATGGAGAGTGTAAGCAGGATGCCTGCTAGGCCAAATGAAGGGTGCCTGGTCTGTGTGGGTGGTGAGTGGTGCCATGGACTGGATGAGGACAATGACGGTCAGTGTGAGAGAGTGAATGGTGATGTCCCTTGAACTGCCAGTGAGTGAGGGCCGTGTGGGTGTGTGATGGGTTTGTGAGTGTGTGAGTTGAGAGTGATGAGAAGAGTGACTTACCCTGGTGGAACGGAGGAGATTATTCATCCTCTTTCGGCACTGGGTGGCTGTCCTCTTTTGAAGGGCGTTGGCACTGACCACCGCTGCCACCACCTCCCAAGCTGGGTTGCTGACGCTGCCTATCCTGCAGCCAGAGTAGGGATATCCACTGCATGCAAAAGGAGTTCCAGAGACACCGTCTCTGAAGCGGGAGGCTGCAGTCTTTTTGCCTTTCGGGGCCATCCTGTCTTCCGTGAAGCAACGGAGGTCTGGACGCACTGAGATGTGTGGCTGGGCTTTAAGTATGGTGCCCAGCGTGATGGAGCAGCGAGGTAATGGTGGGCGGGTGGATGAAAGCCCACCTGCCATGGAAACGGCGTGTTTCTTGGGAGTGTATAAATAATGTGGCAGGTTCAGGATGATACGGTGTGAAAACCCCCCACTGCTCTTAGTGCAAATCTGTGACAATCCCGCCCCCGTGTCAAAATTGGTGTGATGTCACATTCCAGGATTCTCACCTTTGTTTTCATGGTTAAATTTGTGCTGACCATAATCCTTACTTTTGAAATATGTCTCTTGCCATTCCAATCCTTTGTCTTATTTGAAATAAAAACAGAAAATGCTGGAAAAATTCAGCAGGCCTGACAGCGTCTATGGGGAGAGAAACCCACAGATGCTGCCAGACCTGCTGTGCTCTTCCTGCGTTCTTTGTTTTTATTTCAGATTTCCAGCATCCGCAGTATTTTGCTTTTACCTTTGTCTTTTTTCTTGGCCACGCTTTTTGTCTGATGTTAACATCATTCCTAGGTTCACTACATTTGTCTGCTAGTGTGACCTTTCTTTATTCTCTGTGATCTTCCATTCTGGTCTGACTTTTTTTTGGCCACTGCTGGGCATTTTGTTTTCTAACAATTTATGCTCAGCCCTTTCTTCTGATTAGTCTATCAAAAATCTTCTGCAGTTTCTCTTCAGAGTTGATGGTACGAACATGTCATCTGCATATCTTATATTAATAAGGTTGTAACCTCCAACTAATAATTCAGAAAGCTCTTCAATCTCTCTGAGAAAATTTTCACTACACAAATTGGATAAATCTGGGGAGAAAGCACACCCCTGCCTGACCCCTTTTTTAATCTTCACTTACGTCGTTCTTAACGTTTACGGCTGCGGTTTGTCCTCAATAAAATATTTTATCACTCCAGGATCTTTGCCACCAAGATCAAGAGACTCCAACATGATCATCAGTTCTTCATGTCTCACGTCATCAAATGCCTTACTATAACCAATCAAATGCATCTTTTTTCATCTCTATGGCTCTTTCTGATAGCATGCGTACCATAAAGATAGTGTTTCTTGTTCCTCTACCTTCTACAAATTGAAGAGCTGTAATTTCTGGATTGATCCTGGCCCTTTTCATCACCAGCTGAAGAAAGATCCTGGTAATGTGACTCATCAGACTGATGGTGTGATGGAGTTCATTTTCAATTGCTCTGACCTATTTAGGGAGTGCAATAAATATTGATTTATTCAAGTCTTCTGGGATTTCTCCCATGTCGTAAAGTTCATTAAATGTGAGAGTCAGTTTGTTTATTCCAAAGTCTATTAAACTTTTTATTTGTTTGGTGATTATTTCATCTGGGCCTTTAACTTTATTGTTTTTCATCTTATTTATTGTTGCCTTTACTTCATCTTTCATGACCTTTGGATCATCCATGTTTTTCTTAGTTGTTGGCTTTTCCTCTTATCCGTTGTCCTCGCATAAGCCTTGTGTGTATTCCGTCCATCTTGCAAGCACTTCCAGGATAACACCCCCATGTTTCCCTTTGATACATCCACCAGATGTCCCCGAACTTCTCCTGTGATTCCCTAAATGTCTTTATGTATTGTTCTTGAGCCTCTCTTTTTACATTTCTCTATTCTTCCACATTTTTGTTCGGCCACTTTTCCTTCTCTTCAACACATTTCAGTTTTGATCCTTTTTATCCAATTTCTAATATTCTTGTTGACCTATTTCCTGTCTGTCCTCCATCAGGTCCAGTATTTCATCTGTCATCCATTTTTGTTTATTTCTCCTTTTTTTAATTGGAATGGTTCTCTTTGATGATTTAAACACTGATGTTTGAACATTCTTCATGTTGAAAAGTCTCCCTGGTCTTCAAGCTGTTTGAAACAGTTTTGAACTTCCACTTTAACTTTTTCTTTAATTGAGCTCTCTGTATTGAGTGTTTCATAATCTAGTCTCTTTAATGTCCTTGTGTTTTTCAGTTTCCTCAGCTTTATTTTGTGGGTGCAAGCTACAGGCACACGGTTGCGTCTGTGGTTGGTGCCCAGGTAGGTCTTTGCTTGTTGAACTGCAATTAAGAACTTGCTGTTTATTGTCACATAGTCAGTTTGGTTTCTAATCATCTTGCCAGGACTTTTCCAGGTGTATTTCCTTCTTGGATGCTCCTTGAACAACCTGATCCTTTGCTTTGCACCAATCATTCCGCATTTCCCCTCTTTCATTGGGATCACCCAGCCCATGAAGTCCAACTCTGTTGCTTTTCCTGATAGAACATACTTTTGCATTTAGGTCACCCATAACAAAAGTCACCTCATTTGTTTTATTGCTAAAATAGAGCCATTTTATTGAAGATTTTCACCTTGCACCCATCAGGGCCATTTCTGATTGGTAAAGGCATTGCCATGGAGAATGCACCAGCCAGTTGATGGTGACTGACAGTTAACTGCCAAGCCTTGTTTGAAATTTAAACCAGGTAGCTTTATGCTGATAGGTTGGGCATTGCCCTGAGGAATGAACCAGCGAATGGCAGTCACATATTTTGTTTAGCTGAAACAAGTGCAATGTATATACATGTGCATTCTCCATGGCAACGCCTCTACCACTCAGAGTCCATGTGCCAACCAAGCAGCACTCTCCTCTCATACAGTATAAATTTGTTGTTTTCCCTTACATTATATTCTTTGGAATTGTCCTGTGAGAGCAAGATGAAAAGTTTTGATAAAACATCTCCTTTCAGCAATACTTAAGTTCTGTATGATCATTTGTTTTATTTTGAAGTTTGGCTTTAATCAGGTCTTCTTAGAAGTCAACAATATTGTTCTGATCCACCCCCAGGTGAGGTTCCCCCAAGTTGTTGATCCAGGCGAGACCCCTCAATTTGTTACTGTCTGGTTGGGACACCCCCCAAATTGTTATGCCCGGGTGAGGGGGATGAATTGGCTTCCTGTCTTTATTCAGCACCCCCCACCCCTAACCATATCTGTTGGTTGCAACAAGATTTAATATAAAAAAAGGACCCCTTTCTCAGATACCTTTTTCCCAGAGCCAATTGTTCTGGTTTTGAAGGAGCCAATTTGATCAGACTTCCTTGAGTTAAAGATAGGAGTAATATTGTTAACCACTAAGGGCAAGAAAAGATAAAACACATGCATATATGGTCATACAGGTTTAAAGTAAGAATTTAGCTTGAAGTAAGTGAATACATATATGTATGTATGGTATACAGAACAGTTCTTGACTTGTGGGGAATAGATGATTGTGTTGTGATTTGAGATTCCAGTTGAATTGGCCCCGGTAGACAAATAGTCGGATTTAAGATTCCAGTAGTGTTGACTCTAGTAGATGAATAGTTGGTTTTGAGGTTCTAGTAGTGCTGAATTTGGTAGAGAGAGAGAGACAGAGAAATCAGGGATACCTGCAAAATGATGATTTGCAGGGGTACTGTGTGTGGCTGTTACTTCTGAGTCAAACTTCCAGCACTTGCTCTCTCTCAGAACATCCACCAACAGACACTGGGGCAGCTTTTCAGCTCACTTCATGACTACCTGTACCAGTTGAGACATTCCCTCCTGTTTGGAGGGGATTCACTTGCAGCTGTTGTAGCTTTTCATTGATTTGTATATTCCAAGTGGGAAGCAAATTCACAAATCTGTTTGGGCATTGCTCACAGGGTTTGTTGATGAGATGATACTCATCTCTCACTATGCCCCATTGTCTCTACCGGAGGGAGCAATTAGTTTCTGGATGTCTTTAGAAGTACCTTGTTTGGCAACAGGGTGGGGTTCCATTATCTCTGGGGGAGTCACCTTGCAGCATTCCAGCCTGTGGCTTGAGTGCATTTTTAAGAACTCAGGCCAAATTTTTTTAAGTCCAATATTTCTGGTTGCAATTCGGTGTTTTTCTTTCATTATCATATCAATATCTCTTCTTCACTACCAGATGTTGGTGCGTAGACTTGGATGATGGCAAGATTGAAAGATTGGGCTTTGATTTTAACTAGGGTCATCCTTCTGAGACAGAGTAACCCAGCACACATTTTGAAACTTCCTCATCTGGAGTTCAGAAGAATGAGGAGGGATCTCATAGAAACCTATAAAATTCTAACAGGACTAGACAGGGTAGATGCAGGAAGGATGTTCCCGATGGTGGGGGAGTCCAGAACCAGGGATCACAGTCTGAGGATATGGGATAGACCATTTAGGATTGAGATGAGGAGAAATTTCTTCACCCAGAGAGTGGTGAGCCTGTGGAATTTGTTACCACTGAAAGTAGTTGAGGCCTAAACATTGTATATTTTCAAGGAGTTAGAAACTCTTGGGGCAAAAGGGATCAAAGGGTATGGGGAGAAAGCGGGAGCAGGCTACTGAGTTGGATGATCAGCCATGATCATAATGAATGGCGGAGCAGGCTCGAAGGGCCGAATGGCCTACTCCTGCTCCTAGTTTCTATGTTTCTATGTTCCTCCATCTCTCTCATGCTTTTGACCTCCTGAGTAGGTGAGTGTGATGCCATCTTTCTGGTGTGCTTCACTCAAAGCAAGAATGTTGATTTTCAAACTCCCAATTTCATGCTTGATATTCATCAGTTTTCCAGCTTGTAACAGGGTTCTCATGTTCTGTCTTCCAGTGCTGGTCTCTTTGTTTGGAAGCTGACAGTAGTGTGATGATGATCCAGTGTCATCGGTAACACATAACTACCTGTACGAATTAAGATGTTCCCTCCTGCTTGGAGGGGATTCACTTGCTGCTGTTGTAGCTTTTCATTGATTTGTGTTGACCAGTAGTTATACTTAGCAAGGCACTGTGGTGGTTTGCTGTTGCCTTGGCAGGGTGCAGTGCTCAACTAACAACAGCTTGACTCAGCTGCTGTTATAACAGTTAAACTAGGTTTAAAGCAGGTGTCCACCGGTCAAGAAGGTCCACCAGCCTGTTGCCACAATGGCTTCACTGTAACCCTGGCATAGGTACCCTTGAGGGACTATCAGTCAGGTCAGCTGAACGAGCAGCTCGTAAAAGGGGCAGGGTTACCTCACGCTGGGAGATCTCCACATACCTCTGGTACCCTCTTTTCTCCTACACCCTTCTTTTAAATTCTGGACAGAGTATCAGCAGTTACCTGGCTGTTTTTGAGGTAGAAGAGCTGCAGCATCAAAACTCCAGCGAAACATGCTTCATGTGGAGTTTTTCCAAAAACAGCAGTAGGATCTGATCAGTGTAGATTAATGTCTCTCCTTGATTATTCGAAACATATATATCAGATTGTTGAACTTAACATTTCCTTTACAACTGTGGAGTGTTCTCATTGTTATGTACTAAATTTTCATGGGAAATAACTGACTGGATGCTCTAATCCAATATCAGCCGCTTGCAGCAATATCACTTCTACGTCCACATCACGGGCATCAATAGCTATTATGAATGGTTTATTGAAATTCAGAGAAGACAAAGCAGGTTCAATTATTAAGACAGCATTCAGCCTCTCTAAGGCAGTCTGACAAAGATTCTATTATATTTTTCTTCAACAAGTTCATTAATAAGGAGATGACCACACTGAAATTCAAGCAGACCCAGACCTCTGAGGAACCTCTTTTGTTTCAGGGACAGCAATGTCTTTAACTGGACTGTAACCACTCAACATTGCCACACAACATGCCCCAAGTAGGTGACTTTTGCCTTGGCAAACTCACTTTTTGCCATATTTATCATCAAATCAGTTTTTTGTAGTTGATCAACAGGGCACTTGGATGTTCCATATGTCCTTCCCAAGTATTACTCTTGATACACACATCACAGCTGTGTAATCCAGCAATTACTTGGCTTGTTAATCTTTGAAAGGCAGCTGGTGCATTCTTCATCCCAAATGGCATAACATTACATTGGTACAGGCCGCGCAGGGTTACTAAAGCAGAGATTTCCTTGGCTTGATCTGTGAGCAGAACTTGCCAATAACTTGTTAGCAAATTGATCTCGCTAACAAAATCTGAACTCCCAGCTCTATCAAAGCAATCCTCAAGCCGAGGAATAGGATAAGGATCAATTTTTATTATAACATTAACTTTGTTGCAATCGGTGCGGAGCCTTACTGATTGAGTGGTGCCAGTGTGACTGGAAAGAAGTCCAGTTACTTTGACTTGGTTTGATTTTATCATTGTCAGAGCCAATTTGAGCCAATTTGCCAGGATTGACTCAGTAAGGGTTTTATATGAAAAGTGTAGCGTTTCCCACAACAACATCATGCATAGCTAACGAAGTTCACCTTGGTTTATCTATACACAGTGACTCACATATTTTAAGCAACTTGGCCACGTCACCCTGAAACTTCTGTAGAAAGTGGTGTAATATTCTATCCAAATGTCTTAACATGCCCATGATGGATAATTTTATTACTGGGGGTTCGATCTGACAGATTTCAACCCTGACTCATCCATTGAACTCTCAAGCATTCAAAATCACCATTTACATTCCTTGCTAACTGCCAATGGTAGGGTAGCAGTAATATCACTGGGCCAGTGATCCAGGAGGCCCAGGCTAATACCTTGGGAACATGGGTTCAAATCTCACCATGGCAGCTGGTGCAATTTAATAAACTTGGAATTAGCCCTGAAACCATTGTCAATTGTCATAATAAAGCCACCTGGTTCACTAATGCCCTTTTTTTAGGGAAGGAAAGCTATTGTCCTTACCTGCTCTGGCCAACATGTGGACTCTAATGTAGTTAACTCTTAAATGCCCTCTGAAATGGCCTAGCAAGCCACTTAGTTGCATCAAACTGCTGAAAGTCTCAAAAATACCACACTGTATTAATCTAGGCACTGGAAATGACAACGGCAAACTCAGCCTTGTCCACCCTGCAAAGTCCCCCTTACTAACATTTGGGGGCTAGTGCCAAAATTGGGAGAGCTGTCTCACAGACTAGTCAAGCAACAACCTGACATAGACATTCTCACGGAATCATATCTTACAGATAATATCCCAGGCCACCACCATCGCCGTCCCTGGGTATGTCCTGTCCCACCGGCCAGGACAGACCCAGCAGAGGTGGCAGCACAGTGGTATATAGTTGGGAGGGAGTTGCCCTGGGAGTCCTCAACATCAACTCTGGACCCCATGAAGTCTCATGGCATCAGGTCAAACATGGACAAGGAAACCTCCTGCTGATTACCACGTACCACCCTCCCTCAGCTGATGAATCAGTGCCCCTCCATGTTGAACATCACTTGTAGGAAGCACTGAGAGTGGCAAGGGTGCAGAATGTAGTCTGGGTGGGCGACTTCAATGTCCATCACCAAGAGTGACCCAGTAGCACCACTACTGACCGAGCTGGGTGAGTCCTAAAGGACATAACTATTAGACTGGGTCTGCAGCAGGTGGTGAGGGAACTAACAAGAGGGAAAAACATACTTGACCTCATCCTCACCAACCTGCCTGCTGCAGATGCATCTGTCCATGACAGTATCAGTAGGAATGACCACCACACAGTCGTTGTGGAGACGAAGTCCCATCTTCACATTGAGGATACCCTCCATCGTGTTGTGTGGCACTGCCACTATGCTAAATGGGATAGATTTCAAACAGATCTAGCAATTCAAGACTGGGCACCCATGAGGCACTGTGGGCCATGAGCAGCAGCAGAATTGTACTCAAAGACAATCTGTAACCTCATGGCCCAGCATATCCCTCACTCTACCATTACCATCAAGCCAGGAGATCAACACTGGTTCAATGAAGAGTGGAGGAGAACATGCCAAGAGCAGCACCAGGCATACCTAAAAATGAGGTGTCAACCTGGTGAAGTTATAACACAGGGACTACTTGCATGCCAAACAGCATAAGCAGCAAGTGATAGACAGAGCAAAGCGATAACACAACCAAAGGATCAGATCTAAGTTCTGCAGTCCTGCCACATCCAGTCGTGAATGGTGGTGAACAATTAAACAAGTCACTGGAGGAGGAGACTCCACAAACATCTCCATCCTCAGTGATGGAGGAGTCCAACACATCAGTGCAAAAGCTAAGGCTGAAGCCTTTGCTACAATCTTCAGCCAGAAATGCCGAGTGGATGATCCATCTCGGCCTCCTCTGGAGGTCCCTAGCATCGTAGATGCCTGTCTTCAGTCAATTGAATTCACTCCACATGATATCAAGAAATGGCTGAAGACACTGGGTACTGAAAAGGGTTTGGGCCCTGACAATATTCCAGCAATAGTGCTGAAGACTTGTCCTCCAGAACTTGCCTCGCCACTAGCCAAGCTGTTCCAGTACAGCTACAACACTGGCATCTACCCATCAATGTGGAAAATTGCTCAGGTATGTCCTGTTCACAAAAAACAGAACTAATCCAACCCGGCCAATTACCGCCCCATCAGTCTACTCTCCATCATCAGTAAAGTAATGAAAGGGGTCATCAACAGTGCTTTCAAGTGGCACTTGCTTAGCAATAACCTGCTCAGTTTGGGTTCCGCCAGGGCCACTCAGCTGCTGACCTCATTACAGTCTTGGTTCAAACATGGACAAAAGACCAGAACTCCCGAGGTGAGGTGAGAGTGACTGCCCTTGACATCAAGGCACCCTTTGACCGAGTGTGGCATCAAGGAGTCCTAGCAAAACTGGAGTCAATGGGAATCAGGGGGAAAACTCTCCGCTGGTTGGAGTCATATCTAGCACAAAGGAAGATGGTTGTGGTTGTTGGAGTCAATCATCTCAGTCCCAGGATATCACTGCAGGAGTTCCTCAGGATAATGTCTTCGGCCCAACCATCTTCAGCTACTTCATCGATGACCTTCCTTCCATCATAAGGTCAGAAGTGGGGATGTTCACTGATGATTGCACAATGTTCTGCACCAATCGCAACTCCTCAGATACTGAAGAAGTCCATGTCCAAATGCAGCAAGACCTGGATGATCTCCAGACTTGGGCTGACAAGTGGCAAGTAACATTCACACCACACAAGTGCCAGGCAATGACCATCTCCAACAAGAGAGAATCCAGCCATTGCCCCTTGATGTTCAATGTCATTATCATCACTGGATCCCCCACTATCAACATCCTGGGTTACCATTGACCAGAAACTGAACTGGACTAGCCATATATATGCTATGGCTACAAGAGCAGTTCAGAGGTTAGGGATCCTGTGGTGAGTAACTCAGCTCCTGACTCCCCAAAGCCTGTCCACCATCTACAAGGCACAAATCAGGACTGTGATGGAATACTTTCCACCTGCCTGGATGAGTGCAGCTCCTACAACACTCAAGAAGCTTAACATCATCCAGGGCCAAGCAGCCCACTTGATTGGCACTACATCCACAAACATTCACTCCCTCCACCACCGACACACAGTAGCAGCAGTGTGTACCATCTACAAGATGAACTGCAGGAATTCACCAAGTCTCCTTAGACAGCACCTTCCAAACCCATGACCTCTATCATTTGGAACAACATGGGCAGCAGATAGCTGGGAACACCAGACCTGGAAGCTCTCCCCCAAGTCACTCACCATCCTGACTTGGAAATATATCGCTGTTCCTTCACTGTCGCTAGGTCAAAATCCTGGAACTCCCTCCCTAACAGCACTGTGGGTGTACCTACACCACATGGACTGCAGCGGTTCAAGAAGGCAGCTCACCACCACCTTCTCAAGTGCAACTAGGGATGGACAATAAATGCTAGCCCAGCCAGTGACGCCCACATCCCATGAATGATTTTTTAAAAAGTGACTCCAGACCCACAGCAATGTGGTTGACTCTTAGCTGCCTCTGAAATGGCTTACTGAGCCTCGCAGTTCAAGGGCAATTAGGACTGGGCAACAAATGCTGGTCTTTCTGCCGATGCCAACATCCCATGAGAGAATTTTTAAAACGTGCTCTCACTGGTTGACTAGCCTCCCTGTCAGTATATACCATTTCAGCATCTTGATATGACACCCTCATTGATGTTTCTTGCTCTATGATGTATTGATGATATAGATTACCTTATTGAGTCTTTTTTTTAACATTATAGGGTCCATAAAACCTGGCCTTTAGTGGCTCAGGCAACCCAGGGAATAGAACAAGCGCTTTTACCCCAGATTTAAAATTTTGAGTCTCAGCTGCCTCACCCATTCGGTTTTTCATTACTTGTTCGGAAACCTTAAGATATTTTTGAGCAAGCTATCGACAATCTTTCTCAAACTTGGAAATGGTCTAAGAAAGTAATTTCTTCTCGGGCCATAATGTTCTCTTTAATGAACTTAAATTGTCCCTCTTGCTTCAGTCCATCAACTAACTTAAAGACACTGAACCCAGTTGACTCATTAGGTGCACCTCTACTGGCAAATATAAAAACTAAAATCTCTTAGCCCAGCCCTCAGGACATTCACGGCAATAAGGTCTGATTGTAGTCTTTAAGATTTGATGGCTTCTTTCCAATTCTCTCTGAGACTGGGGATGGTATGCAGATGATTTGCTCTGCTTTAATGCTAATCTACGCATTACCTCCTGGAACACTTATAACAAAAAATTTGATCCCTGATCAGACTGAATCTGCTTGGGTAACTCATGCCTGGTGAAAAACTGAATTAAACATTTACCATAATTACCCTTAAGAGTATTGTCTCTGGTAATCAGACAGGCAAATCCATAATGGTTATAAGATATTGATTCTCCATTTTGGTTTTGGGTAGATGTCCCACACTAGCGACTAATAACATTGCCAACTGTGATTAAATGTCTTCCTGGATGTTTCATCACATGACTTGGCCTCACACTCCAGCCATTAGTCAGCCAACACATCTATCCTTGTGATGCACTGCCTTCCAACGCCAATTGAAAAGCAAAAAGACTCATTAACCAACTGGATGATGCTTGACTGTCAGCCAAACAGCCTTATTACATCATTTTCAATTTGTTTATGTATGGTAAAGTGAAACATTCAAGGAAAATGATATAAGGAAGGTCTTCTTTTAATATCCTAATGATGTTTCTCCAGGGTGACACAGAGCAGTGTCCTGGAGATTGATCTTCACTTCCTGGAAACTCCAGGCCACTCCTGGAAGGTTGGCAACCTTACCGACTTGAATCTTATTAAATGGTTCATTAAAAGTTGGTACTGGGATCAAAGGAGCTGGTTTAATCAATGGCTGGGTCTTCCCAACTAGTTAACACATGTGACAAGACTTGCAGAATTCAACCACATCTCCACACAGTCCTGGCTAATAAAAGTGGCCATTATTTTAACCTGAGTCTTTCTTATTTATTCATTCATGGGATGTGGGTATTGCTGGCTGGGCCAGCATTTATTGCCCAATCCTAGTCGCCTTTGAGAAGGTGGTGGTGAGCTACCTTCTTGAACCACTGCAGTCCATGTGGTGTAGGTACACCCACAATGCTATTAGGGAGGGTGTTCCAGGATTTTGACCCAGTGACAGTGAAGGAACGGAGATATATTTCCAAGGCAGGATGGTGAGTAGCTTGGAGGTGAATTTCCAAGTGGTGGTGTTCCCATCTATCTGCTCCCTTGTCCTTCTAGATGGTAGAGGTCTTGGGTTCGAGAGGTACTGCTGAAGGAGCCTTGGTGAGTTCCTGCAGTGCATCTTTAGATGTTACCCACTGCTGCCATTGTGCATTAGTGGTGACAGGAGTGAATGTTTAAGGTAGTGTCTGCAATACCAGTCAAGCAGATTGCTTTGTCCTGGAAGGTGTCAAGATTTTTGAGTGTTGTTAGAGCTGCATTCATCCAGGCAAGTGGAGAGTATTTGATCACACTCCTGACTTGTGCCTTGTAGATGGTGGACAGGCTTTGGGGAGTCAGGAGGCGAGTTATCCGTTACATGGTTCCTAACCTCTGACCTGCTCGTGTAGCTACAGTATTTATATGGCAAGTCCAGTTCAGTTTCTGGTCAATGGTAACCCCTAGGATGTTGATAGTGGTGATTGAGTGATGGCAATGCCATTGAACATCAAGGGGTGAGGGTTAAATTCTCTCTTGTTGGAGATGGTCATTGCCTGACACTTGTGTTCTGTGAATGTTACTTGCCACTTTCTAGTCCAAGCCTGGATATTGTCTAAGTCTTGCTGCATTTGGATATGGACTGTTTCACTCTCTGAGGATTTGTGAATGGTGCTGAACACTATGCAATCATCAGCGAACATCCCCACTTCTGACCTTATGATGGAAGGAAGGTCGGAAGGTCCTGGAAGGAAGGTCATTGATTAAGCAGCTGAAGATGGTTGGGCCTATCAGGAAGATATAATAGTTCTCATAAGGTTATTGGAATTTATTGTAAAATAGTTGGGGGGGTGGGTGGGTGGGGACTGTGTGTGTGTGTGTTTAACTTAATTGGATTAAAGGCAGCTAGTCTGAAGGCTTTGATATAAACATGGGGGAAGTTTAGAATGTAAGGTGTAAAAGGACATTTGCATTTTTAAATAAACCAGGCTGGATTGTTTTCAAAGGACGGTGAAATGTGTCACCTAGCCAGGTAAAAGTTAGAAATAGTGTGTTTATTTTTTCCCAAAGATTACTGGCAAAACTAAGTGCTATGAGAGATTTATATCAGGAAGGTGAAGTCCAAAGACATAGTGAAACAATGGGTATTTGCATTCAAAGGGGAAAATATGTATAAAGGAGCGAAGTCTGTATGTAAGTGTAGGCAGTCTAAAGTTCAATAAGTGTGAAATGCCTTCAGCCTGTATGTATCAAACTGCTGCCTTCAGGAACTGAAGTTAAGAGAACTCACTTTGAATTTGACTGTTCAGGGCATCGTTTACTTTGCCTGGGTCTTTGAAAATCTGTGAGCCTTAGTGTTGCCTTAACAAAGGTATAACTGGGAATCAGATTAACTAGGGGTTTTAAAAATTATTGTAGCAGCAATTTGTGGACATATGTCTGTGCTTACAATCTTTTCTTTTATTAATAAATGCTTAACTTAGTTTTATTAAATCCCTTAAGACTAGGCGGTCTTATTATTACTGAATTCAAAGCCTGCACATCAAAACATACAAATTAAAAATTAGTTGTGACAATTGTTTCAAGTTTCCCTCTGGGATTTGAACAGTTCAGCATTTACCATCTCCTGTGTCATAACAAGTACAAAATTTGGTGTAAAGTTAATCAAATAAAAAAGAAAGCAACATAAATAAGTGATTAATCTAATTAAGTCATTATTTAAAACACCTTAAGGGTGGCAGGACATGTGGGAGCTCCTGGATAACAGTGTGATCCAGGGCAAACACGTCTGCACTAAGTGTTTGCGGCTTGAGGAACTTCAGCTCAGAGTCATTGAGCTGGAGGCTGAGCTGCAGACACTGTGACACATCAAGGAGGGGGAAAGTTACCTGGATGCTTTATGCCAGGAGGTAGTCACACCACTTAGAATAGGGTCTTCTGATTTGGTCAGTGGCCGGGAAGTGTGTGACTGCGAGTGAGGCAGCTAAGGGGACCCAGAGGGCAGGAGTGTGAGCCTCTGCAATTGTCCAACAGGTTTGAAGTTCTCTCAGTTTGTTTGGATGAGAATGGGGGCTGCAGAGTGGATGAGCAAACTGACCATGGAACCGTGGGACAGGAGGCCATTCAAGTGGGAGGGAGCAAAAAGGAATGTAGTGGTAGTGGGGGACAGTATAGTGAGGAGGATTGACACTGTTCTCTGTAGCAAAGAATGAGAGCCCAAGTGGTTGTGTTGCCTGCCCAGTGTCAAGGTTCAGGACATCTGCTCAGGTCTGGAGAGGAACCTGCAGTGGGACGGGGAGGATCGAGTGGTCGTGGTCCATGTAGGTACCAACAACATAGGTAGGATGAGCAAGGAGACTCTATATAGTCAGTATGAGAAGCTAGGCACCAAATTAAGAAGCAGAACTTCAGAGATAATAATCTCTGGATTATTACCTGAGCCATGTACAAATTGGCATAGGACAATAAGATCAGAGAAATTAATGTGTGGCTCAAAGCCTGGTGTGGAAGAGGTGGGTTCCGGTTTGCGGTGCACTGGCACCAGTATTGGGGACAGTGGGATCTGTGCTGCTGGGATGGTCTATACCTGAACCATGCAGGGACTGGTGTCCTCACCAGCTGTCTAACTAGAGAAGTAGAGAGTGTTTTAAACTGAAAAGTGGGGGCAAGGGATCAAATTTGGGAAGATGTGGTAAACCAGAGTAGAGAGAAGGCAAGAGAGGAAGGTATTAATATGGGAAATAATAAACAGACTGTGACAGGAAGGGACAGAGAGAACAAATCTGAGTAATCAGAAGATAAGGCTAAACACTACAAAAATAACAAAAGAACAAAACAAAACGCTTTGTATCTAAATGCACATAACATTCAATACAAAACAGATGAACTGATAGCGCACATAGGAATAAATAAATACAGTCTGATAACAATTACAGAGACATGGATACAGGATGACATCGATTGGGACCTGAATATTGAAGGGTATGTGACATTTAGGAAGGACAGGAAGCAAGGAAAAGGTGGTGGGGTGGCTCTGTTAATTATTGATGGTATTAGAACATTAGAGAGGGATGGCCTAAGTTCGGGAAACCAGGATGTAGAAGAGAATTGTGTTGAGATGAGGAATGATAAAGGCAAGAAGTCACTTGTGGGAGTGGTGAACAGGCCCCCTAATTGTAACTACACAGTAGGACAGAGTACAAAAGAAGAGATAATGGGAGCTTTTCAGAAAGGCACAGCAATAATCATGGGGGATTTTAGTCTACATATAGAGCAGAAAAATCAGGTGGGCAAATGTAGCGTAGATGAGGAATTCATAGAATGTTTTCAGAAAAGTTTCTGAGAACAGCGCTTTCTGGAGCCAACCAGAGAGCAGACTATATTGGACCTGGCATTGAGCAACAAGACAGGATTAATTGTTAACCTCCTAGTGAAGGCACCCTAGGTAGCAGTAATCATAATATGATTCAATTTTACATTCAGTTTGAGGGAGAGACAAGTGCATCAAGACTAGTATTTTAAACTTTAAAAAGGGCAATTATTGAGGGCATGAAAGCAGAGCTAGGTAAAGTGACCTGGCAAATGAGGTGAAGAGATATATCAGTTGAAGTTCAGTGACAGATATTTAAAGGGATATTTCAGAATACACAGAATAGATACATTCCAATGAGAAAGAGAAATCCCAAGGGGAGAACCCACCATCCGTGGTTAACTAAAAAAGTTAAAGACAGCATCAAACTTGAAGAAAAAACATATAAATACTCAAAGACAGGTGGCAGGTCAGAAGATTGGAAAGAATATAAAAGAGCAGCAAAGAACAACAAAAAGATTAATAAGGAGGGAAAATTTAGAATATGAGAGAAAGCTAGCTAGTAATATAAAGATGGGAAGTAAGAGTTTCTGTAGATATTTAAAGAAGAAAAGAGATAACAAAGTGAGCTTTGGACCTATAGACGTGCGTCTGGGGAATTGATAATGGAAAGTAGGGAGATGGCGATGAATTAAACAGGTATTTTGCTTTGGCCTTAACAATAGGGGACACAAGTAACATTCCGGGAATAGCTGTAAATCAGGAAATGGAAGGGAGAGAGGAACTCAGGAAAATTAGATTCACCAGGGAAGTGGTAATGAGCAAATTATTGGGGCTGTGGACTGACAAATCCCAGATCTGGATGGACTTCACCCTAAGGTCTTGAAAGAATTGGTTTTAATTTTCCAAAATTCACTAGACTCGGGGAAGGTTCCATTAGATTGGAAAATAGTAAATGTAACTCCTTTATTCAAAAAGGGAGAGAGACAGAAAGCAGGAAACTATAGGCCAGTTAGCCTAACATTGTCATAGGGAATTGTTAGAAGCTATTATTAAAGATGTTATAGCAGGGCACTTAGAAAAATTCAAGGCAATCAGGCAGAGTCAACATGGTTTTGTAAAAGGGAAATTAAGTTTAACCAATTTATTGGAGTTCTTTGAAAGAGTCACATGTGCTGCGGATAAAGGGGAACCAGTGGATGTACTGTACTTAGATTTTCAGAAAGCATTTAACAAGGTGCCACATCAAAAGTTATTACAGAAAATAAAAGCTCATGGTGTAGGGAGTAACGTGTTGGCATGGATAGAAGATTGGCCACTTAACAGGAAGCAGAGAGTTGGCATAAATGGGTCTTTTTCCAGTTGGCAGGATGTGACGAGTGGTGTGCCACAGAAATCAGTGCTGGGGCCTCAGCCTTTTACAATTTACATTAATGACTTAATGGAGGGAACGAAGGGATGGTTGTTAAATTTGCTGATGGCACAAAGGTAGGTACGAAAGTAAATTGTGAAGATGATGTAAGGAGGCCACAAAGTGATATAGATAGGATAAGTGAGTGGGCAAAGATCTGGCAAACAGAGAAAAGTGTAGGAAAATGGGAAATCATACATTTTGGCAGGAAGAATAAAATAGAAGCTTGTTCTCTAAATAGTGAGAGATTGCAGAAATCTGAGGTGCAGAGGGATCTGGGTGACTTAGTGCATGAATCACAAAAGGCTACTGTGTAGGTACAGCAGGTAATTAGGAGAACTAATAGAATGTTATCATTTATTGAATACAAAAGGTCTTGCTTCAGTTGTACAGGGCATTGGTGAGACTATATCTGGAGTATTGTGTACAGTATTGGTCTCCTTATCTAAAGAAAGATGTAAATGCATTAGAAACAGTGCAGAGAAGGTTTACTAGACTAATACCAGGAATGGGCAGGTTGTCTTATAAGGAAACGCTGCACAGGTTAGGCTTGTATCCACTGGAATTTAGAAGAGTAAGAGACGACTTAATTGAAACATGTAAGATTCTGAGGGGTCTTGATAGGGTGGATGTGGAGAGGATGTTTCCTCTTGTGGGAGAATCTAGAACGAGGGGTCACTGTTTAAAAATAAGGGGTTGCTCATTTAAAACAAAGATGAGGAGAATTTTTTTCTCTCAGAGGGTTGTGACTCTTTGGGTGAAAGGTAATTGGGGGTAGGCAGGAAGAGGGGTTGAGGTTACATTCAGATCAGCCATGATCTTATTGAATGGTGGAGCAGGCTCGAGGGGCCAAGTGGCCTACTCCTGCTCCTCATTCGTATGTTTGTATGAGAGGGAGAGAAGAAAGCGAGAGAGAGGAATAAGTACAAAAATGTGTGAGTGAATCAGAAAGAGGGGGAAATAGAGATGGGGGGGGTAATGAGGGAAGCGAGGGACGGGACAGCATCGGTAGAGAGAGAGAGAGAGACAGACAGAGAGTGGGAAGTTTGAGTGGGAAGAGAAGGGAGGCAGAGTAAGAGGGTGAGAGGAGAGAGGCTGGGAGAGAGGGAGAGAAGGAGACAGAGAAGGAGAGATGAGAGAGAGAGAAAAGAGAGTGAGAGCAGAAAGGCGTGAGTAGAGAGAGAAGGGGCAGGAAGTGGGGAGAGAGTGGAAAGGGAGGGCTGAGAGGGGGACAGGAGATATATGCAGAGAGAAAGCAGCAGAGTGAGTCAGTTGCAGAACTTCCGGAAGTTTCCATTGTCACAAGCATTCAGCTGTTGATCAGTAATTGCAGGGCTATTTATTTCAAACTGTTGCAATTTTTTTTGTCAGACTTTTATTCTAAACAGGGTCAGCTTGAGTTTACTTCACTCGATTTGCATATCTGCTACTCCTTTGTTTCTGATGGGATGTGGCAGGACCTAAATGGCATTGATCTACAATTTTACAGCAAGTGATTCAGCAGCAATCAGCAGAGCTCTAACTCCTCCATGTACACAGGCATTGACAAAAGGACATTAATTAATAATCTCCACCCGTCAAAAAAAGGACGGAATAGGACATGCGATGAATCATCACTGTGCCTTCTGTGTGAAGCTATCTAACATCGAGGCTGAGAGGGGTTCAAAGTAGTTTATGTATTAAATAACAGATACCCGGGAGTGAGTTACAGACTGGAATCTAATCGAGGGTTTCGGGGTGGGTTATATACAGAATAACAGATACCCAGGAGTGAGTAACAGACTGGCGTCTAATCAAGGGGTTCGGGGTTGTTTATATATACAATAATAGATACCCGGGAGTGAGTTACAACCTGGAATCTAATTAAGGGGTTCAGATTGTTTTTAGATAGAGAAAAAAACGTACCCAGGAGTGAGTTCAGGAATATCATATAATCGAGGCATTCAAGTGGTTTCTATATAGAAAAGCAGATTCCCTGATGTGAGTTACTGACTGGAATCTAATCGAGGGGTTCTGGGTGGTTTATATATAGAATAATAGATACCCGGGAATGAGTTACTGACTGGAATCTAAGCGAGAGGTTCTGAGTGGTTTATATATAGAATAACAGGGACCCGGGAGTGAGTTACAGTCTGGAATCTAATCGAGGGGTTCGGATGGTTTATGTAAAGAATAACAGATATCCGGGAGTGTGTTACAAACTGGAATCTAATCGAGGGGTTTGGGGGGATTTATAAATAGAATAACAGATACCCGGGAGTGAGTTACAGACTGAATTCTAAGCGAGGGATTCGGGAGTTTATAAATGGAATAACAGATATTAGGAGTGAGTTACAGACTGGAATCTAAGTGAGTGGTTTATGAGTAGAGTAACTGATACCGGGAGTGAGTTACAGACTAGAATTTTATTGAGAGTTTCAGGGGGATTTATATGTGGAATATCAGATACCTGGGAGTGAGTTACAGATTGGAATATAATAGAGGGGTTGGGGGTGTTTATATATCGAATAACAGATACCCAGGAGTGAGTTAAGGCTGAAATCTAAACACGAGCTTTGGGAAGTTTATATATAAATAAACAGATACCCGGGAGTGAGTTACAGACTGGAATCTAATTGAGGGGTTTGGGTAGTTTATATATAGAAAAACGGATACCCGGGAGTGAGTTACAGACTGGAATCTAATTGAGTGGTTCGTGTGGTTTATATATATAGAATAACGGATACCCAGGAGTGAGTTACAGACTGGAATCTAATCGAGGGGTTCGGGGTGGTTTACACATAGAATAACAGATACCCGGGAGTGAGTTACAGACTGGAATCTAATTGAGTGGTTCGTGTGGTTTATATATAGAATAATAGATACCCAGGAGTGAGTTACAGACTGGAATCTAATCAAGTGGTTCGGGGTGGTTTATATGTAGAATAACAGATATGCGGGAGTGAGTTACAGACTGGAATCTAAATGATGGGTTCAGATTGTTTTTGGATAGAGAAAAACAGATACCCAGGAGTGAGTTCAGGAATGTAGTATAATCGAGGCATTCGCGTGCTTTCTATATAGAAAAGCAGATTCCCTGATGTGAGTTACTGACTGGAATCTAATCGAAGGGTTCGGGTGGTTTATGTATAGAATAATAGATACCCGGGAGTGAGTTACAGACTGGAATCTAATCGAGGGGTTCGGATGTTTTATGTAAAGAATAACGGATACCCGGGAGTGCGTTACAAACTGGAATCTAATCTAAGGGTTTGGGGGGGTTTATAAATAGAAAAACAGATACCTGGGAACGAGTTACAGACTGAATTCTAAGCGAGGGATTCGGGAGTTTATAAATGGAATAACAGATATTAGGAGTGAGTTACAGACTGGAATCTAAGCGAGGGGTTTATGAGTAGAATAACTGATACCGGGAGTGAGTTACAGACTAGAATTTTATTGAGAGTTTCAGGGGGAGTTATATGTGGAATATCAGATACCTGGGAGTGAGTTACAGATTGGAATATCATAAAGGGGTTGGGGGTGTTTATATATCGAAAAACAGATACCCAGGAGTGAGTTAAGGCTGAAATCTAAACGCAAGCTTTGGAGGGTTTATATATAGATAAAGATACCTGGCAGTGAGTTACAGACTGGAATATAATCCGTCTTCACCCAAGAGGATGAGGATGAAGGTATTGATCTCGGGGACAGAGTCTGTGAGATTCTTGAGCAAATTGATATAGGGAGTGACAAGGTATTGGAAGTGTTGGCAGGCTTAAAAGTGGACAGATCTCCAGGTCCGGCTGATTTGTGTCCCAGACTGCTGAGGGAGGAGATCGCAGGGGCTCTGACCCAAAATTTTAATTCCTCTCTGGCCACGGGAAAGGTGCCAGAGGACTGGAGAAAAGCGAATGTAGTTCCGCTATTTAAGAAGGGTTGTAGAGATAAGCCAGGGAACTACAGGCCAGTGAGTCTCACATAAGTGGTAGGGAAACTATTAGAGAAAATTCTGAAGGAGAGAATCTATCTCCACTTGGAGAGGTAGGTTTGACCAGGGATAGTCAGCATGGCTTTGTCAGAGGGAGGTCGTGCCTAACAAATTTGATTGAATTTTTTGAGGAGGTGACCAGGTGTGTAGATGAGGGTAGTGCAGTTGATGTAGTTTATATGGATTTCAGCAAAGCCTTTGACAAGGTCCCAAATGGGAGACTTATAAAGAAGGCAAAGGCACATGAGATACAGGGTAATTTGATAAGGTGGATTCAAAATTGGCTTAGTTGTAGGAGACAGAGGGTGATGACAGAAGGATGCTTTAGTGACTGGAAGCCAGTGTCTAGTGGCATACCACAGGGATCTGTGCTGGGTTCCCTATTATTCGTCATTTATATAAATGACATAGATGACTATGTGGGGGGTAGGATTAATAAGTTTGTGGATGACACAAAGATTGGTCGGGTTGAGGTTACAGGGCTACAGGAAGATATAGATGGGATGGTCAAATGGGCAGATAAGTGGCAGATAGAATTTAACCTTGAAAAATGTGAGTCTCACATGTTGACAGCTGTGACAAATTTCCCCACAGCCATTGAGACAAGCTACAACATTCTTAAACGATCAACAACGTTCTAAATCAAACAGCCCACAACATCCTAAAAAGAAAAAGTTAATATGCTCTCTTTACCAATGTTAACAGATCCTTTAAAAAATTCCAGGATCTGGACCCAGAGCCACATCTTCACCGAAAACCAGAGTTGGAAGGAGAAATTTGACAAGGAAGTATTCAATGAATGGCATGACACTAGGAAGTTCTGAGGAACAAAGGGACCTTGGCGTGTGTGTCCATAGATCTCTGAAGGTGGAGGGGCATGTTAGTGGGGTGATGAAAAAGGCATATGGGACACTTGCCTTTATCAATCGAGGCATAGATTACAAAAATAGGGAGGTCATGTTGGAGCTGTATAGAACCTTGGTGAGGCCACAGCGGGAGTACTGTCTGCAGTTCTGGTCACCACATTATAGGAAGGATGTGATTGCACTGGATGGGGTGCACAGGAGATTCACCAGGATGTTGCCTGGGATGAAACATTTAAGTTATGAAGCGAGGTTGGATAGACTTGGGTTGTTTTCGTTGGAGCAGGGAAGACTGAGGGGCAACCTGATTGAGGTGTACAAGATGATGAGGGGCATGGACAGAGTGGATAGGGAGCAGCTGTTCCCCTTAGTTGAAGGGTCAGTCACGAAGGGACATAAATTCAAGGTGAGGGGCAGGAGGTTTAGGGGGGATGTGACGAAAAATTTTCTTACCTAGAGGGTGGTGATGGTCTGGAATATGCTGCCTGGGAGGGTAGTGGAGGCAGGTTGCCTCACATCCTTTATAAAGTACCTGGATGAGCACTGGGCATGTCATAACATTCTAGGCTATGGGCCAAGTGCTGGTAAATGGGATTAGGTAGGTAGGTCAGGTGTTTCTCATGTGTCGGTGCAGACTCGATGGGCCAAAGGGTCTCTTCTGCACTATGTGATTCTGTGATTCTAGGTTTAAAATTAACAATTGATCTGTCATTTATTATTTCCATCACTGAAAATGAGGGGAAGGAAAGTTTTCATCCCTGTTAGTCTGTTTGTGTGTAAACAGAGGGATTTCAACAACACTTGGTAGACAGAGAGGGCATGGCCCAAGGAAGAACTGAAGAGCTTTTGGTGAAGATGTGACTCTGGGTCCAGATCCTGGAATTTTTTAAAGGATCTGTTAACATTGATAAAAGAGGGCAAATTAACTTTTTCCTTTTAGGATGTTGTGGGTTGTTTGATTTAGAACATTGTTGATCGTTTAAGAATGTTGTAGCTTGTCTCAATGGCTGTGGGGAAATTTGTCACAGCTGTCAACATGTGAGCAGAGTTTTCAGATCAGGTTGTAGAGTGTTGATTGGCCTGAATCCCTCTAAGCGAGATGGAAGCTCTGAATAAAAAAAAAATCCTTTTTCAGCTTTGTAGTTACAGAATATCACCCAGGGAGGGGAAAGCCTCAAGGAAGAATGGTGTAATTCTAATAACATTGAGTTACATAGCATGGTGAAGATATGCACTCAACTGAGTGCCTGTTTCACTTGTTGGGTGTAATTGTCTCAGATTTGCATGAAGTGCGGTAGCGGGCAGGTAAAACAACGTTTTACCTGTTGGTGGTGATGGTGGGTTTTTCAGGCCTATCGTCCCAAACTGCCATTATTCATGCACTGCTGGGAAACACGCCGTTTCCATGGCAGGCGGAATCTCATTTGCCTGCCCACCATTACCTCGCTGCTCCATCACGCTGGGCACCATACTTAAAGCCCAGCCACACATCTCAGTGCGTCCAGACCTCCGTTGCTTCACGGAAGACAGGATGGCCCCGAAAGGCAAAAAGACTGCAGCCTCCCGCTTCAGAGACGGTGTCTCTGGAACACCTTTTGCATTCAGTGGATATCCCCGCTCTGGCTGCAGGATAGGCAGCGTCAGCAACGCAGCTTGGGAGGTGGTGGCAGTGGTGGTCAGTGCCAACGCCCTTCAAAAGAGGGCAGCCACCCAGTGCCGAAAGAGGATGAATAATCTCCTCCGTTCCACCAGGGTAAGTTACTCTTCTTATCACTCTCAACTCACACACTCACAAACCCATCACACACCCACAGGGCCCTCACTCACTGCCAGTTCAAGGGACATCACCATTCACTCTCTCACACTCACCATCATTGTCCTTATCCTGTCCATGGCACCACTCACCACCCACACAGACCAGGCACACATCATCTGACCTGACAGACATCCTGCTTACACTCTCTCTATCTTTATCCATGCAGGACAAACTGGGATACAACAACAGGGAGATGACACAGACCGGTGGAGGAATGTCTGAAATCAAGGTCCTCATGAACTTTGAAAACAGAGCCATCCAGCTGGCTGGCGATGACCGGGGCTGGTCCTGTGCTGGCGGTGAGGCTGACGCTGCTCTATCAAGTGAGGATCCAGCAGTGGAACATCCATCAGACAACCATGCTGTGAGTGATGTTCATGGGCCACTGCTATGCACTGATTATCTCCCCTTGCTTCCTCAGGCACATCTGGGAAACAGCTGACAGAGTCCATGACCCAGGGCCTCCAATCAAACTCCGGAGACACTTTGGAGGTGGAATCTGAAGGCACCCTCCTTAAAGTCCCGTCACAGCGCTCACCCACCTTCCACTAATGCAGAGACACACACCTCGGTGACTTTAGAGTAGCCTCGGGATCACAATCTGGTGAGCACATCGCACTGTCTGATCCACAGCAGGCAGAGGCAGGGACTTCCCAGGTTCCCGGCACTCAGAGGGCAGCTGGAGGCCAGAAATCTGCTGAGTCCGAGTCAGATGAGGAGCCTCTGGACTCGGTCATGTCACAGTTGCTGGAGCTGCAAAGGCAAACTCAGGAACATCAGGAAGGGGTGTCCGCTGCACTCCTCAGATTGCAAGGCACGATGGAGGAGACCATTCGTCTTCAGGCTGAGGTTATAGCGCCAGCATTGCAACGCACCGAGATCAACACTGGTAGGATTGCGGCTGCCATGGAGACCTTGGTCCAGGACGTCAGTTCTGCACTGCTGCACGGGCTCAACTCATCGCTGTTCCCATAGTTGGCCTCCAACAGTGTCAATGGGAGAGGGATGCGGGGCAGCTTGATCTCACTCCAGCTTCCCCTTCTCCTCAAGGAGTCAGACAGGGGCCCTCGGGCACCCATAGGGAGGAGGACCAGCAGGTGCACACCCCAGGGCCATCCACCCAGGTGACTCTGGGAGTGTCCAGCCCATCCGAATCCCCTCTTCCTGTGACCCCAGCAGCTCCACTTCCACAAGCCAAGGAGGGTGCCACTGCCACACAGCAGGACCCCGAAATCAGGCCAGGGCCCTCCAGGTCTTGGCCCTCCAGAGGACGCCCACCAAGGTCATCACAGACAGGGAGTCACAGTCAGCAAGCTGCCTCCAACTCCACTGTGGGTATCCGGGGAACACCAATGTGCTGCAGCAGCGTTCGGACTGTTAAGGAGAATTAGTTGCACAGCCTTGGAATGGGTGTTAATCACTTGTACATAATGTTCACTATTGTCAATAAACTCTCAAGGACGTCACCCTGTCTGTGGCTCCTTGTCCTGATGAGCAGTGTTTGTGTCACTCAGATGTGAAACCTTTCTGCACAAGGTAAATGCAGGTGCCTCAGTCCAGAGCCTCTTCCCTGTGCTTTGTGCGGCCTTCAGGCCACAGTGATGGTCTAGCCTCACACTCCCTGGAAACATTACTGATGCCTGCACCTCGGCGGTGCTGGTCATTGCTGCCAGAATGTAGTGGGCAAGTGGCACAGAGTTCTCTCATTCTCTCTGTGTGCTCTGAGTACCTTTACGGTGGGGCTGTCCCCATCTCTTCAGCGTCTGTGACCAGTGACGCTGTGCACCAGCTCCTGAGGGGCTCAGGTGCTGAAGACAGACACAGCATCAGATGCATCTAAAGTTTCATGGCTGTGTCTCTATGATATGACCCTGATTACAGAGCACAAGGGAGCTGCCCACGGCCAGACAGGAGTCAGACATTCTCAGAGGCTGTGTGAAGATCTATGGAGTATCCTCACTGTATGTTGTCATCATCCTCCTGCGATCGAGTGACTATTAGGACCTCCACTGCATCTCCATGACAGGAGTTTTCACACACAGGGTATCCACACTACCATAACCCAGACTGGAGTCAAACGTTCCCAGGTGTGATGTGAGGAGCTATGGGGACACCTCACAGCATGTTGTCATCATCCTCCACAAATCTGGCAGCTATGAGGGTCTCCCGAGCGTGCCTGCCTCGTCTGGCCAGTGCGAGGGCCTCATCTCCGTCATCGTTGCCTTCAAGGAGCCCCTCACCCTCAACCCCATCAACGTCCTCCTCATTGGAGGAGACCTCCAGCTCCTCCATCTCCTACTCAGGCAGCTCCACTCCCTGTTGGAGTGCCAGGTTGTAAAGGGTGCAGCAGACGACGATGATGTGTGACACCCTCTGCGGACTGTATTGCAGGGCTCCACCAGACCGGCCTAGGCACCGGAACCTCATCTTCAGCATCCCAATGGTCTGCTCCACCAGGTTGTGAGTTGCAGCATGAGCCTCATTATAGCGTCGCTCTGCTGCAGTCTGAGGCCGCTGCACGGGTGTCATCAGCCACGGCCTCTGTGGGTAGCCCTTGTCCCCGAGGAGCCAACCCTGCAGCCTCTGTGGACCCTGGAAGACTCCAGGGATCTGAGAGCGACTCAGGCTGTAGGCATCGTGGACACTCCCTGGAAATCGTGCGCAGACCTGCAGGATGTGTTTGTGGTGGTCACACACCAGCTGCACATTCAGCGAGTGGAAGCCCTTGTGGTTGATGTAGTTATCCCCGTGTTGTGAGGGAGGTCTGAGCGCCAAGTGTGTGCAGGCAATCGCACCCTGCACCTGTGCAAATCCCAAGATCCGGGAGAATCCAATGGCCTGTCCCAGTTCCGGGCGAAATGCACAAAGTTATTGCCTTCGAGGAGATGGCGTCTGTGACCTCATGGATTTGTGATTGGTGGATTGTGAAATCCCACAGAGGTCACCTGTGGAGCCCAGAACTGAGCCACTGGTGTAGAAATTGAGCACCACTATCACTTTCACAGCCACTGGCAGTGGATGCCCTCCATGTCCCCGTGGCACCAAATCCTGCAGCAGGTGGCAGATGTGAGCGACCAGTTCCCTGGACACACGCTGTCTTCAGTGACCCTGGTTCTCGGTCATCTACAGGAATGACAGGCGGTGTCTATAGACCCTGGGTGTCACTAGGCACCGACCAGCGATGGCTGTGGCTCTTGGGTGGTGTATGCGGGAGCCCCAGCCGCCCCTTCTTCCTGAGGGTGCTGCTCCTCCCTCTGCCCAGCCAGGAGCCTCCGTCACTCTCTCCTCCATCTTCTTCATGCTCTGTAAACCATGAGGCATTCAGTTAGTTCAGGCTCCATGCTCCTGATGTACTCCTCCTGCAGGATGAGAGAGAGAGACACGTGGTTAACATGGCTGCACTAAGAACCTCTCCCAGTTAAGTCTGAAGGCCCCTTAACACATCCCGGAGAGTGCTGGCCACCATAGAAGCATAGAACCACAGAAAAGTTACAGCACAGAAGGAGGCCATTTGGCCCATCAATCCATGCCAGCCTGAGGATACCCAGGTGCCCTTTCTAATCCCACCTTCTTGTACCTGGCCAAGAGCCCTGCAGCTTACAGCACTTAAGGTGCAGATCCGGGTACTTTTTAAAAGAGTTTAAAGTATCTGTCTCTACCACCAACTTGGGCAGCGAATTCCAGACACCCACTACCCTCTGCGTAAAAAAGTTCTTCCTCATGTCCCCCCTACACCTTCCGTCACTTATCTTGAATATATGTCCCCTGGTTCTAGAATTCTCCACCAAAGCAAACAATTTTATCCTGTCCACTCTATCTATTCCCCTCATAATTTTGTACATCTTAATCAAGTCACCTCTCAGCCTTTTTTGTTCTAGGGAAAATAACCCCAACCTACCCAATCTCTCCTTGTAGCTACACTTTTCTAACCCTGGCAACATTCTTGTAAACCTCCTCTGCACTCTCTCCAGAGCTATTACATCCTTCCTGTAATGCGGAGACCAGAACTGCACACAATACTCCAGTTGTGGCCTCACCAGTGTTTTATACAATTCCAACATTATATCCTTATTTTTATATTCTATACCTCTGCCAATGAAGGAGAGCATTCCATATGCCTTCTTTACAACCTTGTCTACTTGAACTGCTGCCTTCAGGGACCTGTGTTCTTGTACGCCAAGATCTCTCACTTCATCTACACCACTTAGTATATTCCCATTTATTGTGTAATCCCAGTAACTGTTTGATCTCCCTAAATGTATAACCTCACACTTCTCTATGTTAAAATACATCTGCCACTTTACCGTCCACTCCACCAACCCATCTATATTGTTTTGGATATCCAGAGATTAGTGTCCTGCATGGCTGCCTGAAACCCCACCCTCCTCCGTCCCACTCCACCTGACTGATTGGCAGCAGCTTTGCCCATTGGACTACATGCTGTGCTCTCAGCTCAGGCACAGACCTTCTCCTAACCCGCACTGCAAGGCTGCCCTGTTAGCTTGGACCATGGAGGAGACTGGTCTAAATCAGGATGATGACATTGCAACGGGCTGTGAGCGCCTCCAGCAGCGACTGCTCCATGAGCAGCTTTAGTGAGGAGATTGTACAACATGTGCAGCTGTCCAACTGTTCTGCAGCCCCTAAAATACTCATTAGTTTGCAGTCTGTGGCCAAGGGGTGAAAAGCTCTGGAGCACTTGGTGGGATTTTGATGTCTCTGTGTTGCTTGAGTGGGAGGATAAGCTAGAGGCCCGACTCCAATCATATCAATGTGGCTGTGCCTGAACTGTCTCAGCTGCAGAGGAATGGTCACTTTATACACGGTGTCCCCAGTGTGTGGCTGCTTCCCTCACCCACCCTACACCCCACCCCGAACGTTTGTGCGTTATACTCAAGCTGTCCTTGCCCTCACCTCGACAAGTCCCCTTAACAACAGGGCTGCTCCTAACCCCGACCCCCTGACGACCCTGAAGCTTGAAGTCTGATAGGCGACCTTGGCGAGTGCTGCACCACGTTATTGTGCACTCACCTCCGCACTCCCCTCAAAGTCCAGCCCTCCAAACGCAGGCAGGTTATTGGCTGTTGTGAATCATGTCGGTGTGTTTCCTGGCCGAGGTGGATGGACGTTCCGACGGTGGTGGGGGGGGGGATGATTCCGGTGGGCGGGCCTGATAATGATGTATTACAATGAGGTTCCCGACGTTCCACTGCTGAAAACGCAGCCGCCATTGGCAAACTGGTTTCACACTGTTGTAAAACCGATGGCGCCATATTGCCTGCCCACGCCACCGAATACGCCCGACACCAGTGGGTACGGAAAATTCCACCTGTTGTCTTTATGAATGTGAGTTCAAATCTTCTAGAAGTGTTTCCCAATTTCCCTCCTGAAAAGATTCGTTCAAGTGTTTTAGATCATCCCCCCTACTCCTGGATTCCCCAACCAGCAGAAATAGTTTCTCTCTCTCTGTTACCCTTAATATTTTTGAAACTTTGCTCAAATCATCCCTGAATATTCCAAATTCCAGCAAATACAGCTAAAGTACTCTGTTTTTTTGGGGACGCATGGCCCATTCATTTAACAGCACAAACTCTTTAAATTTATGCGGCTGTGTCATGTGGTAACCTAAAGGGACCAAATTGTGGGCGGCCTGAGAGAGATTGTTCACACTGCTGCACAGACACCTGGCTGGGAGAAGGGGGATGTTGGTACAAACTTAGTCTGTGTAATCTCTCTTCATAATTTACCCCTTGGAGTCCAGATATCATTCTGGTAAATCTTCACTGCACTCCCTCAAAGGCCAATATATCCTTCCTAAGGTGTGGTGCCCAGAACTGCTCCCAGTAACTCCAGGTGTGGTCTAACCTGGGCTTTGTATAGCTGAAGTATGACTTCTAACCCCTTGTATTCTAATCCTCCAGCTATAAAGGCCTGCATTCCATTAGCCTTTTTGATTGTCTCCTGATCCTGTTCATGACATTTTAGTTTTTTTACTCCACTCTTTTTAGTTTTTCCACCATTACAAAAGAACCCTGTTCAATCCTTTTTAGGTCCAAAGTGAATAACCTCACACTGAAATCTATTTGCCATGGTTTTGCCCATTCTCTGTTATGAACAGAAGCGGAACTAAAACTGAACTCCTTTATTCTTTCACCACAAGCAGAGGTGTTTTTGTTTAGAAAATAGGCTCTGACACTTATTCCAAAAATCCTCCATTTTTGTGGTCAATGTGTAAAGCAACTCACAAAAAGTTCTCAGGATTAAAATTGAAAGTTTAGTTTACTCACATTCAAACACGGGGGTGGATGAGAATCGCAATTTCACACACACAAACATGTATACAGTAAGGGGATAAGAAAGAAGGGCTTTACAACTATAAATAATTCAACAATAAAACAAATCACAGAAATCAATATCAGTTCATGTGCCAGAGTCTAGGAAGTTCAAACCCAGAGGGTCTCCCTCACAGAAAAGTTCCAGTTCAGGTGGGTTCCTGGCTGAAGACAGAAGCGCAGAATTCCTTTAAAGATGCAGTGAGACTATGCTAATATTCAGGGAATTGGTCTGCTTGACAGGCAGTGGCCAGTAGCTTCCAGATAAATAGGCTTTGAGGAGGGCTTATTGCCGGTTGCTTGGTCAGCCTGGAGTCCTGCTGTTGGATGTTTGCAGGCTGGAACTAAATTAACAGACCAGCCTGCTTCTGAGTTCTCAACCATATAAAGAGATTTCAAAATGGTCACTCAAATCATGTGGCCTCCTTCCTCCACATTGATTTCATAAAGGGATGTTTATCTGGTGTCTGGATCTGGCTTTTGTTTGGTGGTTTATAATGTCTCAGCCATTTGCCTCTGAAAGAGTCATGATTCATATTGATGACTCTGCTATGGGCAGCAATTGTCTTGGTAGACCCTTGGACTCTCCTAGAGAGGTAATCTTATAAAGATGCAAATGACATCCATTTCCTTTCAATAGTTCTTTTTTGAAATGGACCTTGTCAGTCCAAGGCATAAAAGTCTATGAGCCACATGTCAAGATATGTCTCCAGTGCAATCCATATAATGGCCTAGTGGTCACCTTACAATTCCATACATCAGGTGACTGTGGCGGTCATCTTTTGGTTCAGTAAAGTTCATTTTTAAATTAGAAAAAAAAATAAAGTTTGATTTTCATAGTTTATCATTTCTTTAATGTTTTTGGCACGTCACACTTAATCTATCAATATCTCTTAATTTTACACTCCCATCCACGCTGCTTATAGGGCTGCCTCTCTTTGTGTCTTTGGATATGTAACTTTATTTTCCTCCACCTATGTTACTAGATAGTTGGGGCGCCTCCAGAGATCCTTGTGGGACTCCACTAGTCACTTGTTGTCAATGAGAATACCTGCCCATTATCCCCACTCTCTGTCTCTTACTGCTCAGCAAATGTCCTAACCGGGTCAATGCTTCACCTTTAATTCCATGACCTTCAGCTTTAGCTAACAACCTCTTATGACTGACTTTATTAAACGTCTTCCGGAAGTCTATATAAATAATATCCATAGAAATTCCCCTGCACAACTTTGGTCATCTCTTCAAAATATTCAATCAAGTTCATCAGGAATGCCCTACCCTTTACAGACCCACACTGGTTCTCTTTCATCGGCTGCAAGTTCCCCAGGTGCACCATCGCTCAAACCTGAATTATAGACTCATGTAATTAGATAGCAGAGTGACAAGCAAATTTTTTAAATCAAAGGGAAAGGTTTTCAAATAGAGAGAACTTCAGAAATTTACAGTTAGGACACCTGTAATGCTCTCACTAACTTCCTTCAAAACCCTGGGTTCGAAAACATCTGATCCTGGGGATTTGTCGTTCTTTGGGACCATTATTTTCCTCATTCCTGTTTTTTACTTATGTTAATTTGAAGGATTCTCGGTCCCTGATTCAGTTTTCATTTCCTTAAGAGGTCCAGCATGCTAACTTCTTTCTCAACTGTAAAATGTTGATGCAATTTGATTAATCATCATGTCTGCCAGTTCCTTATTTTCATTGCTAATATCATTATTATCAGTTTTCAAGGGCCCAGGGTTACTCCAGGACTTCATGTCCCACTCCAGTACTCAAGTCTCACTCCAGAACTTGACCACAACAATCTACACTGACACGCAAGGGCAGTACTGAGGGAGTGCTGCATTGTTGGAGGTCCTGGCTTTTGGATGAGCTATTTAACCAAGTTCCTGACTGCTCTCGCACATGGAGTTGAAAGGTCCCATGCACTATTTTGAAGAAGAGCAGGAGAGCTCTCTTCAATGCCCTGGCCAACATTCATCCCTCAATTGCACCCAAAGCAAATGGTCTGGGACATTATCACATTGCTGTTTGTGGGAACTACTCCATTATCTGTAAAGTGGTTTGAGGTACCCAGTGGTCATGAAAAGAGCTATAGAAATGCAATTCTTTCTTACTTTTCCTGAAGCACCCTCTTTTTCCTAATGGAATTATCAAAAGGAGGATTTGTTCACCCAGTTGCCTGGATGGCTGGCGTGTGACTTGGAACAACAACACCAACAGCACAGGGTTCGATCCTTTTTACAGGAGGAGTAAACTTAGAGCCAGTCTCCTCACCCTGCTCTGTAGTAACAAGCACAGCAGCCAGTGACCATTGAATAATCAACAACGGTGCCTGGGGAAGAAGAATTGTGAAAAGATTTTATATTGATTTTGATTCCCTTGCAAGTTGCTTTTCATACTCTCTTTTTGTCGCCCTTACAATCTGCTTCTGCTTTTGTCATCCTTAGCTGTTGTTTGTATCTTTCCCATTTAGCAGGACTTTTGTCTGCTTTTTCTTTTAGTTTTATGTTGTCTTTTACTTCCCCAGTTTTCCATGGCTGTATTTTTGGGTAAGTAGAGCTCTTGTCCCTTAGGGGTATTAACTGGTTCTGTATCACATTAAATTCTTTTTTTGAACACCTCTCACTGATCTTTTGTCATTTTCCCCATTAACAGATTTGCTCAGTTTATTGTGGACTGCCTCTGCCTCATCCAATTGAAGTCAACCTTACCTAAAGCTAGAATCCTCATAGCTGTTTCATGTTCCTCCCTTTCAGAAATTGCATTGAATCGATTATATTAAGATATCAATATATAAATGTTCACTCACCATTGGGCTGTTCACTAAATGTGCCTCATTCCTCATTATTAAATCTGATACGACCTGCCCCCTGCTGGTTCAGGGGCATATTGCTGCAGAAAGCGACCCCGAACACAGACTCTAGAAATTCACTCCCTTTCTGACATGTAATTGTTTGGTTACCGCAATCTGTATGGAAGTTAAAATCCCCCATTTAACCCACTCTGCCTTTACTACATGCTTGTCTAATCTCTGCGTTTATACAATCTACCACTTCACAGCTGCTATCAGGGGCCCTGTACACAACTCCCCCTACTGACTGAAACCCTTTTCTATTTCTTAATTGTATCCATAGGGTGGATTCATTCCAAATTTGCACAAAGTGCAGTAGCAGACAGGAAAATGTACATTATACCCGCCGGCCGCAATGGTGGGTTTTCGCACCATATTATTCCATTCCTGGAATTAACTTTCATAATTAGTAATGCATTCTCAGGAAACACGCTGGATTACTCTCGGGGAAGCCTCCGATTCACCCGCCTCAGGGCTTCAATAATCTGGACGCCATATTTAAAGGCTGCCCATGAACAGAGCTAGCTCTCTCTGAGGCATCAGAAGCTGCTGGAAAGCATGGCTGCCAAATGCTGTCCCCAAAATTTAATGATACCTCCCCTTGAGTACCAACTAGACACTGTGGAGGCTTGTTGTGATGTCCCCTAGCCTCGCTCTGGGTGAAGACCAGCGAGTAAGGTCACCAATCCAGCATGGGAGGTGGTGGCAGCGGTGGTCAGCGCCAACACCCTGCAAAAGAGGACAGCAACCCAGTGCCGAAAGAGGATGAATAATCTCCTCCGTTCTGCCAGGGTAAGTCACTCTTCTCATCACTCTCAACTCACACACTCACAAACCCATCACACACCCACAGGGCCCTCACTCACTGCCTGTTCAAGGGACATCACCACTCACTCTCTCACACACACTTTCATCTGCCCTGTGGATCATGTCCTCATCCTGTCCATGGCACCATTCACCAACCACACACATGCCAGGCATCCTTATTATCTGCCTTCTTACACTTTCTCCATCTCTATTCATGCAGGACAAGCTGGCACACAACAACAGGGAGAGGGCACAGACCGGTGGGTGAATGAGATCAAGGTCCTCATGGGCTTTGAAAACAGAGCCATCCAGCTGGCCGGTGATGACCGGGACCGTTCCTGTGCTGACAGTGAGGTCGGTGCTGCTCTAACAAGTGAGGATCCAGCAGTGAGACATCCACCAGACAACCATGCTGTGAGTGATGTGTCCTCTTTCACAGGTCACTGCCATGCACTAATTATCTCTCTTTGCTTTCTATTAAAATAGGGATGTCTTGCTAAAATTATACAAGGCCACCTAGAATACTGTGAACAGTTTTGGTCCCCTTATCTAAGGAAATGTATATTGGCATTGGAGGAACTCCAGAGAAGATTCACTAGGTTGATCCCAAGGATGGAGAGATTTTCTTATGAGGAGAGGTTGAGTAGGTTGGGCCTGTATTCATTGGAGTTAGAAGAATGAGAGGCGACCTTATTGAAACATATAAGATTCTTAGGGGGCTTGACAGGGTAGATGCTGAGAGGTTGTTTCCCTTTTTGGGAGAGCCTAGGACCAGAGGACATAATCTCAGAGTGAGGGGTCACCCGTTTAAGACAGAGATGAGGAGGAATTTCTTCTCTCAGAGGATAGTCAATCCGTGGAATTTTTCATTGCAGAGGGCTGTAGAGGCTGGGTTGTTAAGTATATTCGAGGTTCAAGTAGACAGATTTTTAATCAGTAAGGGAATCAAGGGTTATGGAGAAAAGTCAGGAAAGTGAAGTTGAGGATTATCAGGTCAGCCATGATCTCATTGAAAGGTGGAGCAGACTCGATGGGCTGAATGGCCTACTTCTGCTCCTATGTCTCATGGTCTTTCGCACATCTGGGAAGCAGCTGAGGGGGTCCACAACCCAGATCCTCGACTCAAGCTCTGAAGACACCTCGGAGAAGATTCTGATGACATCCTAATTGAAGACCCATCACAGCGCTCACCCACACCCTCCACCAGCACAGTGGGACCTAGCTTTAGAGTAGCCTCGGGGTCACAATCCGGTGAGCACATCACACAGTCTGATACACATCAGGCAGTGGCAGGGGTTTCCCAGGTCCCCGGCACTGGGAGGGCATCTGGAGGCCAGAAATCTGCTGAGTCCGAGTCAGATGAGGAGCCTCTGGACTCGGTCATGTCACAGTTGCTGGAGCTGCAAAGGCAAACTCGGGAACATCAGGAAGGGATGTCCGCTGCACTCCTCAGATTGCAAGGCACGATGGAGGAGTCCGTCCGTCTTCAGGCTGAGGTGATAGCGCCAGCATTGCAATGCACCGAGATCAACACTGGTAGGATGGCAGCTGCCATGGAGACCTTGGTCCAGGATGTCGATCCTGCACTGCTATGCTGGCTCACCTCCATCACGGATGCCATAGTTGGTCTCCAACAGTGTCAACGGGAGAGGGGTGCAGGGCAGCTCGATCTCACTCCAGGTTCCCCTTCTCCTCAAGGAGTCTCCCAGGGTTGCTTGAGCAGGTGCACACCCCTGGGCCATCCACCCAGGTGACTCTGGGAGTGTCCGGCCCATCTGAATCCCCTCTTCCTGTGACCCCAGCAGCTCCACTTCCACAGGCCAAGGAGGGTGCCTCTGCTACACAGCAGGACCCCAAAAGCAGGCCGGGGCCCTCCAGATCTTGGCCCTCCAGAGGACGCCTGCCAAGGTAATCACAGACAGGGAGTCACGGTCAGCAGGCAGCCTCCAACTCCACAGTGGATGTCCTGGGGTGCACCAATACTTAGAGGCAGGGTTAGGAAAGTTAAGATGATGTAGTTTCACCATGTGGGCATGGGCATTAATCACTTGTACATAATGTTCACTATTGTGAATAAACTCACAACAATGTCTCCCTTTCTATGGCTCCTTGTTCTGATGAGCAGTGTTTGTGTCACTCAGATGTGAAACCCTTCTGCACAAGGTAAAGGCAGGTGTCTCAGTCCAGGACCTCCTCCCTGTGCTTTGTGCAGCCTTCCCAGCAGACTGCTGGTGCGGCTTCACTGTTACTGGACACATCAGTCATGCCTGCACCTCGATGGGGCTTATCATTGCTGCCAGAATGTCCTGGGCCAGTGGTACAGAGTTCTCTCAGCACCTTGGAGGAGCGGCTGGCCCCACATCTCATCAGCATCTGTGTCCGGTGACACTGTGCTCCTGAAGGACTCGGTGCTGAAGGTGGACAAAGGATCAGGAGAAGTTAAAGTTTCCCAGCTGCACCTCTATGATCTGACCCTGTTCACAGAGAACAAGCGATCTGTCATCACCCAGACAGGAGTCAGACATTCACACAAGCTCTGTGAGAATCTATGGAGAGTCCCCACCACATGTCGGCATCATCCTCCTGGAATGTAGGGACTATGGGCATCCATTGTTCTCCATGACAGGAGCCTTTTCACAAAGGGTATGTGCACTGCCATCAGCCAGAATGGAGTCAAATGTTCACAGATGCAATATGAAGATATATAGTGTCCTCAGCCCCCATGAATCCAGCAACTGAAAGGGCTTCGGAGCGTACTTGCATTGCCTGGACAACTTGATGGCCTCATCCCCATCATCGTCATCTTCGAGGACTTCCTCACCCTCATCCCGGTCGATGTCATCCTCATTGAAGGAGACCTCCAGCTCCTCTATCTCCTCCTCAGGCAGCTCCGCCTCCCTGTTGCCACATCAGGTTGTAAAGGGTGCAGCAGACGATGATGATGTGTGACACCCTCTGTGGGCTGTTGCAGGGCTCCACCAGACCGGTTCAGGAACATCATCTTCAGCATCCCGATGGTCTGCTCCACCAGGTTGTGAGTTGCAGCATGAGCCTCATTATAGCGTCGCTCTGCTGCAGTCTGAGGCCGCTGCACGGGTGTCATCAGCCACGGCCTCTGTGGGTGGCCCTTGTCCCCGAGGAGCCAACCCTGCAGCCTCTGTGGACCCTGGAAGACATCAGGGATCTGTGACTGACTCAGGATGTAGGAGTCATGGACACTCCCTGGAAACCGTGTGCACACCTGCAGGATGTGTTTGTGCTGGTCACACACCAGCTGCACATTCAGCGAGTGGAAGCCCTTGTGGGTTAGTGTTGTTGACCCCGTGTTGTGAGGGAGATCTGAGTGCCACATGAGTGAAGTGAATTGTGCACCTGTGGGAATCCCAAGATCTGGGCAAATCCCAGCGCTCCTGTTTCCTGGCTGTCCCGGTCCCGGGTGAAATGCACAAAGTTGTTGCCCTCACAAAGAGGTCTGTGACCTCTTGGGTGTAATTGTGGGTGGTGGATTGTGAGATCCCACAGAGGTCACCTGTGGAACCCTGAAAGGAGCCACTGGTGTAGAAGTTGAGCACTGCTGTCACTTTCACAGCCACTGGCAGTGGATGCCCTCCATGTCCCCGTGGCACCAAGTCCTGCAGCAGGTGGCAGATGTGAGCGACCAGTTCCCTGGACACACACTGTCTTCAGTGACCCTGGTTCTCAGTCATCTACAGGAATGTCAGGCGGTGTCTATAGACCCTGGGTGTCACTAGGCACCGACCAGCGATGGCTGTAGCTCTTCAGCGGCTTGTGTGGGAGCCCCATCTGCCCCTTCGTCCTGAGGGTGCTGCTCCTCCCTCTGCCCAGCCAGGAGCCTCCGTCTTTCTCTTCTCCATCATCTTTTCTTTCTGTAATCCATGAGGCATACAGTTAGGTCACTGGGCTCCATAAACATGATGTACTCCTCCTGCAGGATGAGAGACAGAGACAGGTGGTTAACATGAGTGCACTAAGAACCTGTCCTGGTTAAGTCTGAAGGCCCCTTAACACATCCCAGTGAGTGCTGTCCACCACTTGGATATCCAGAGATTAGTGTCCTGATTGGCTGCCCGAAACCCCACCCTCCTCCGCCCCACTCCACCTGACCGATTGGCAGCAGCTTTGCCCATTGGACTGCAGGCTGTGCTCTCAGCTCAGGCACAGACATTCTCCTAACCCGCACTGCAAGGCTGCTCTGTTAGCTTGGACCATGGAGAAGACTGGTCCAAACCAGGATGATGAAATTGCAACGGGCTGTGAGCACCTCCAGCAGCGACTGCTCCATGAGCAGCTTTAGTGAGGAGATTGTAGACTGGTAAAACACTCATTAGTTTGCAGTCCGTGGCCAAGGGGTGAAAAGCTCTGGAGTACTTGGTGGGACTTTGATGTCTCTGTGTTGCTTGAGTGGGCAGATAAGCTAGAGGCCCGACTCCACTCATATCAATGTGGCTGTGCCTGAACTGTCTCAGCTGCAGAGGAACGGTCACTTTATACACGGTCCCTTAAAAGTGGCTGCTTCCCTCCTGCTCCTCCACTCACACGTGCTTGTGCACTACCATCAGATTGGGCTGTCTTGTCTCCCCAGCTCACCCCAACCATACGGCAGCCCCTGCCCTGGCACCACTCTGTCAGCCAGCCAGGAAAAAGTGTCTTGCCTTCGTTGAAATCCAAAGGGGTGACCTTGGCGAGCGCTGTGCAGCCTCGCTGTGCACTCACCTCTGAGTTCCCCTCGAAGTGCGGCTCACTGGGTGAGCCTTTTAAATGCTTCAGTGAAACACGTCAGTGTGCCCAGATGATCCAGTGTGAGGGGATAACCCTGACGGGCAGGGCATATAATGATATGGAGGTGGATTAAAATTCCAGTCCCGGTGTGTGACCGTGGGAAACGCAGCCTGCCATTAACGGGCAGAGTGGACAATCACAGACTGGTTTCACCACACTGTGAAACCGCTTCTTGGCCTTCTCGCCATGATGCCCCACACCAGCAGCCATGGAAAATTCCAGCCCATGTTTTTCCACCTGAGCCCTCCCCCACTGATTAGTTTCAAGTCCCTGGGTCCTCTCCATTTCTCTGTTTCACTCAGACCCTTGTCCCAGGCCAGTTCAGGTGAAGCCTGTCCCAGTGGTTTCTTCCTGTCCCAGTGCTGGTGTTAGTGTTCTATGGAATGGAAATCCTCTTTCCTACACCCCTCCTACATATCCACCTCCTGAATCTGGTTATCTGTTTATCCCTTTTCTAAATTACACTTGGCTTGGTTAATAATCCAGAAATTATAATCTTTGAAGTTCGGTTCATTAATTTATCTCCTAGATCCTTACACTCTATCGGCCCTTTTGCCTGATCTTCCCAATATTATTGGTCCAAACATTTCTTACAATGACTGGATCCTGCCTTTCCCTCTCCGATTTCCTTTCAAATGGTTCAAGTTGTTCCTCACCCAGTCACCAGATAGACAACAGACCTTGTGGAAATCTCGATCCTGCTTACAAATGATGGTAACTAACGCCCCCCCCCCCCATTATTGAATCCTATGCAACTACCACATTATACAGCCCTTAGTCTCCCACTCCCTCCTCCCCTTTGGACAGCCTTCTGCTCCAAGGGTCCATTGTCCACATTCAGCCTGTCTTTCTGACAGTCTCCATCTCTCTCCTCACAGGTAAATAGTACATTGTACCTGTTGGATAGAATCCATTTCTGCAGTACCTCATTCTCTGTCTCTACTGGGATCCCCTTATTCTGTACGTTAACATTCACACCAGCCCCATTCTGATCCTGAACCTCTCCACGAGGCGAGACTGAAATCTGGAGCAAACGGTCCAGATACTGCTCTCCCTCCCTTTGTGTCAGAGTCTCATCCGATCACACTCCAGCTCAGTGACTCTCTGTTGTTTTGATCTGTTCAGCCTCTCAGACTATCTCCCCTCAGGCTCACTCTCCCTGCGGAACTGATTTGGTCAGCTGTTGTCTCAGTGTGTGATTTGGCTTTTCATATAGTTTGTTAAGGGATGTTACACCTACTGGGTCCTGGGGTCAGGACACAGTGCAAACTGATGAAATCAGCAGCCAGGTAGTACACATGATTGAGACTGAGTGTCCAGGTGAAGCTGTGGGAAAGGTTGGGACCCTTTAGACTGTTGTGCAGACAGGAATAGATGCTAGCACAGTCAGCAGAGCAGAGCCAGGAGCAAAGGGTTGGTTAAGAGGCATCATCAGGAGGTCACCTCTGCAGTCCTGCCACATCCAGTCGTGAATGGTGTTGGACAATTAAACAACTGACTGGAGGAGGAGGCTCCACAAATATCCCCCTCCTCAATGATGGAGGAGCCCAGCACATCTATACAAAAGATAAGGCTGAAGCATTTGCAACAATCTTCAACCAGAAGTGCCAGGTGGATGATCCATCTCTACTCATCTGGAGGTCCCCAGCATCAGAGATGCCAGTCTTCGGCCAATTCGATTCCCTCCACATGTTATCAAGAAACGGCTAAAGGCACTGGATAGTGTAAAAGCTATGGGATCTGTGGTAAAAGTGGAGTGCCATGTACCTTTAAGAGAATGTAGTTAATTGACCATGTGCCGGATTGACCAATCACTACACAGCACGGGTTTCTTGGGTAACAGGAAGTCCAGAGCTGGAGGTGATTGAAGAAGCACACATGATGTTAGTGTCCTGTTCTTAGTCCCAATAAACTGTGTTTGTTCAAGCACCAACTAATGTGTTAATATCCAGGGCACAGCTAGTGTTCGCCGGACAAAGCGAAACTGAAAACATAAAACTGGTGATGAGGATAAACCGGATCCATTGTCGGCAGTCAAGAAAGCCGCAGTGAGCCAGCTACCTGACTTCACCACTACCTTGAAATCTGTTTGAAAGCGCAATCTCCTTAGTCATTGAGTATGCTGCAGTTTGGGCATGTTAAACCATTCGACCCTGTTTCCGATGATTGGTCTCATTATGTCGAATGCTTAGCTTTCTTCTTTGCCGCCAACGACATTATTGGGGGGACAAGAAGGGGGCGATTCTTTTGTCCACATGTGGGAGCAAAACGCATGGGCTGATCCGCAGCCTCACATCACCTCACACCCCCGATACGAAGACTTTCGATGAGTTAGTAAACATTGTAAAAAACCACCTGCAGCCAAAGCCCTCAGTCACTGTGCAGAGTTTTAAATTCAATCCAGGAAAGAGGCTTCCAGGAGAGACAATCACTGGCCATGTAGCTGCCTTAAAGGAATTAATGGAGTATTGTGAGTTCAGAACTTCAATTAATGACATGTGGAGAGACCGATTGATGTGCGGAATCGGGGACGATGCTATTCAAAAGCGATTGCTATCTCAGTATAATCTAGACTTCAGTCAGGCATTACAATTGGCAGCAGTCATGAAGAGGCTGTTAGAGACTTGGGAGCAATAAAAGATACACAAAATGGGGCCGTCCATCTTGTAGGGCAGGAAGGGCCGGTAACAAAAGGCACAGAAATGTCAGACTCTGTAGAAACGGGGAACGCCCACTATGTACAGACCATTGAAGAACAGCAGAACCACAGTGAAAACCCACAACATTAATGAGAGAAATGCATCCAGGCAGCCTGCAGGTGATCGACAGTTCAGAAATATCGAATGCTTTTTCACATAATGTGGCACTGTAAAGATAGACTGAGACAACATTTTAAAAACAAGGATAGGAATCGCAAAATCTGTCTTGTTGAAGTACCAGAGGAAACAGAATCTGACATCTATTCATTACACAACCGGAAAGTGGGTAGAACTGAGCCAATCCAGGTAGTCATCGGAGTCAATGAATAACCCATCAAGATGGAGGTCAATACTGGGGCATCAATGTCTGTCATAGAGAAAATACATTCAGACACTTGAATGAAGGAGTCCATCCTTTAAGTTTGGAAGAATCGGGCACTAAGTTAAAAACATATGCAGGCCAAGGAATAAGAGTGAAAGGGATATGTCCAGTCCTGGTGCAGTATGGGGATCAGTCTGCAAATTTGCTCCTTATAGTAGTAGCTGGGGCAGGCCCCAGTTTAATTGGTTGCAACAACTCAAAAAGATTAAATTGCAATGGTCTGAGATTTTTCAAATCAGAATGAGAAACTTACAGGAATTGTTACAAAAGTATACTTGCATTTTCAGTGACGAGCTAGGAAGGATTCGTGGGCTACAAGTCAAAATCCACGTGGACCCTAACGCAACCCCCAGGTTTATCAGAGCCAGACCAGTCCCTTATCCTCAATGGGACAAGGTTGAGACTGAAATAAACAGGCTGGAAAAGTTGGGTATCTTACAACCGGTGTAATTTTCTGAGTGGGTAGCACCCACAGTACTCGTACTGAAGCTAGACCAAACTGTTTGTTTATGCGGTGACTATAAGTTAACTGTAAACAGAGTGGACAAACTTGATAGACACCCTAAATTGAAGACTGACGAATTAAATTTGAAATTCGCAGGGGGCATCACATATTCAAAACTCGAAATGAGCCGCACCTACCAGCAGGTAGAGTTGGAAGGAGGCTCCAGGGAATTCGTGACCATCAATACACATCGAGGATTCTATCAATATACTCGACTACCCTTTGGTGTCTCATTGGCCTATGCTATTTTCCAGCATACCAGGGAAAATCTGCTTCAGGGCCTGCCCCATGTTGTGGTTTATCTGGATGATGCCTTAGTCACTGGACAAACTGATCAAGAACACTTAGCTAAAAGCAAAAAACTGCAGATGCTGGAAATCCAAAACAAAAATAAAAATACCTGGAAAAACTCAGCAGGTCTGTCAACATCTGCGGAGAGGAACACAGTTAACATTTCGAGTCTGTATGACTCTTCAACAAAGAGCACAGCTAATTTGGAGGAGGTGCTGAAACGCTTCTCACAAGCAGAGGTGGGTTTGAAGTGAGAAAAATGTCTTTTCCAAGCCAAAGAGGTCGTTTACTTGGGCCATAAGGTCGATGCACAGGGCTTGCATCCCAGTGAAGAAAAGGTCAAGACCGAGAAACACTACAGAACTAAAGGCTTGTTAGGCATGATAAACTACTATGGGCGAATTCTCCCAAACCTATCAACCGTACTGGCTCCATTATACACATTGCTTAAAAAAAAACATAAATGGATTTGGCAAGCTCCGCACCAGGATGTGTTTCTGAAGGTAAAGCAATTGTTAAGATCATCAGCCCTACTGGTCCACTTCATCCCAGAGAAAGAATTGATTTTAACTTGCGACTTATGGAGTAGGGGCTGTACTTTCACATCGGATGGCGGATGGCTCTGAATGACCCATTGGTTATACATCTCGCACGCTCAGTGTTGCAGAGTGACAATATTCTTAAATTGAGAGGGAGGGTTTGTCTGTTCTGTCTGGTGTTCGGAATTTCCATCAGTACCTCACGGTCGCCATTTTCACATTATATCCGACCACAAACCTCTGCTGGGATTATCTGGAGAGGATAAGGCGATACCCACCCCATCGCATCTGCTCACACCCAGAGGTGGGCACTAATATTGGCTGCTTACGAATACACTTTTATTCACCAATCGGGAAGCCAGATCACACATGCTGACGCTCTGAGCCGCCTCCACCTGCCAGATAACAACATGAAAGTTCCAATTCCCCAGGAACTTGTCTTAGTGCTAAATGTTTGAATTCCTCCCTTGCCCAGGCCAAACAAATCCGTGAGTGGACAAGCTGAGATCCACTTTTATCTCACGTCTGGGAGGAGGTCTTGAATGGATGGTCAGGCGAGCCAAGGTCTGGTGACATGAAGCCTTATTTCAATCGCAGACATGAACTCACCTGCCAGGACAGCAAATTGCTGTGGGGAGAAAGGGTTATCGTGTCCCCAAGAGGGCGAAGGTCATTACTGGTCGAATTACATAACGCTTACCCTGGCATTAGTAGGATGAAGATGCTCGTGTGCAGCTACTTGTGGTGGCCAGGGATGGACGCAGGCATCGAAACTCTAGTCAAAAGTTGTCTTCAGTGCCAGCAGGTACAAAAGCTACCCCCTTAGCTCCATTGCACCCTCGGGAATGGCCAGGCGGCCATGGATATGCCTCCACATCGACTACCTGGGGCCTTTCTTGGGCATGATTTTCCTTTTAGGAATAGACGCCCACTCCAAGTGGATAGATGTCTATGAAGTCCGGTCACCCACGTCTGCTGCCACTGTTTGCGACAGAGTTTTGCAGTGCACACGTTAGCAGAGTTGCTCGTGTCAGACAACAGCACTGCAGTTACCAGCGGGGAGTCCCACAGGCTTATAATCCTAAACAGATTAGCTCATATCAAAACCCCATCTTACCCACCCCGCCTCTAACGGTTTGGCTGAGAGGGCGGTCCAAACTTTTAAGTCCTGGATGGGGACTCCATCAGCACCAGATTTATTTCAATCATTAATAGGATGTGGGCATTGCTGGCTGGGCTAGAATTTATTGCCCATCCCTAATTGCCCTGCTTCAGGGAGCATTTAGGACCCAACCAAATGTGGTAGGCTTAGAGTCACTTGTAGGTCAGACTGGGTAAGGACAACAGATTTCCTTCCCTGAAGGGCATTAATGAACCAGATGGGTTTTTACAACAATTGACAATGGTTTTATGGTCATTATCAGACTTTTAAATCCAGATTTTTATTGAATTCAAATGTTACCATTTGCTATGGTGGGATTTGAACCCGAGTCTCTAGAGCAGAATCCTGGTGACAATACCACTATGCCACTGCCTCCCCTAGTTGTCACGGTTCCTGTCCACGTACCGGACAGCGCTGCACACGATCACCGGTATTGCCCCACTAAATTACTAATGAGGAGATGTCTCCGCACCCGTCTACCTCTTATCAGACCGAGTTTAGCGGGGAGGGTGGAGAAAAGCCAAGAGGCCCAGAAGACCAGACATGATGGCCATAATCATGAAAGAAATTTCACGGTGGGAGACACAATTCTCGCAAAGAACTTTGGAGATGGGCCCTATTGGCTATCGGGTGAAGCGTGTGCCGGGACAGGACCTCTCTCCTATAAAGTGTCAGGAAATGGCTGAATAATTAGACAACATGTGGATCATCTCTGGAGAAGAGCGACAGTCCCACTAGAAGAAAGGCCATCATCATTCGCATTTGAGTCTGTGCCGCACGTAGAAGAAATGTCACAGGATTTGGAAGTACCAGTGGGGCCTGTTGGACCCGAGACTGTCGAAGACACAAACTTACCCACTTCCACCGAGGAGCCTGGTGGACAGCTGATCCCTGAGGAGAGGGTCTCGGAGAAACCAGCCGAGGCTGTTGAGCCGCGACGCTCGACATGTCGGAGGAAGCCGCCTGAGAGACTTGATTTGTAAATAGTTAATCATGTAAATAATCGAGATGTTGTGAAGATTGTCAATTGTACTTTCAAGTAAAGGGGGAGGGATGTGGTAAAGTGGATTGCTATGTACCTTTAAGAGAATGTAGTTAGTTGTCCATGTGACTGTATTGACCAATCACTACACAGCGTGGGTTTCTTGGGTAACAGAAAGTCTGGAGCTGGAGGTGATTGAAGAAGCACACATGGTGTTAGTGTCCTGTTCTTAGTCACAATAAACCACCAGTGTTTGTTCAGTTAATCGGTCTCTCTGCCTATATTGTTTCAAGCACCAACTAATGTGTTAATCTCAAGTGTACAGCTAGTGCTTGCTGGACAAAATGAACCTGATAACTTAAAACATAAAAGGGCCTCAGCAACATTCCAGCAATAATAGTGAAGATTACTTGCCGTGCCCCCAGCCAAGCTGTTCCTGCACAGCCACAACACTGGCAATTACCCAGCTATGTGGAAAATTGCCCAGGTATGTCCTGTACACAAAAATCAGGACAAATCTAACTTGGCCAATTACTACCCCATCAGTCTGCTCTCAATCATCAGTAAAGTGATGGAAGGGATCATCAACTGTGCTATCAAGCAGCACTTGCTTAGCAATAACCTGCTCACTGACTCACAGTTTGTATTCCGACAGAGCCACTCAGCTCCTAACCTCACTATAGCCTGGATGAGTGCAGTCTATGTGGTGTAGGTACACCCACAGTGCTGTTAGGAAGAGAGTTCCAGGATTTTAACCCAACGACAGTGAAGGAACAGTAAAATATTTCCAGTTCAGGATGGTGAGTGACTTGGAGGGGAACTTCCAGGTGGTGGTGTTCCCTTGTGTCTGCTGCCCTTGTCCTTCTAGATCTAGTGCCATGGGTTTGGAAGATGCAGTTGAAGGAGCCTTGGTGAGTTCCTGCAGTGCATCTTGTAGATGGTACACACTGCTGCTACTGTGCATTGGTGGTGGAGGGAGTGAATGTTTGTGGATGCGGTGCCAGTCAAGTGGATTGCTTTGTCCTGGACGGTGTCCAGCTTCTTGAGTGTTGTGGGAGCTGCACTCATCCAGGCAAGTGGGGAGTATTCCATCACACTCCTGACTTGTCCCTTGTACGTGGTGGACAGGCTCTGGGGAGTCAGGAGGTGAGTTACTCATTGCATGATTCCTAATCTCTGACCTGCTCTTGTAGCCATAGTATTTATATGGCTAGTCCAGTTCAGTTTCTGGTCAAAGGTAACCCCCAGGATGTTGATAGTGGGGGGTTCAGTGATGGAAAGTCCATTTAACATCAAAGGTCAATTGTTGAATTCTCCCTTGGTGGAGATGGTCATTGCCTGGCACTTGTGTGGTGCGAATGTTACTTGCCACTTGTCAGCCCAAGCCTGGATATTGTCCAGGTCTTGCTGCATTTGGACATGGACTGCTTGGGAGTGAGTAGTGAGGGAGTGCTGCACTGTCGGAGGGTCAGCAATGAGGGGGTGCTGCACTGTCAGAGGGTCAGTACTGAGGGAGTGCTGCACTGTTGGAGGGTCATTACTGAGGGAGTGCGGCACTGTCCAAGCTTTAGCACTGAGAGTGAGATGCAGTGTCAGAGCATTAGTGCTGAGGGAGTTTTGCACAGTTTGAGAGACTGTGCTGAGGGAGTGCTGCACTGTCAGAGGGTCAGAACTGAGGGAGCGCGGAACAGTTTGAGAGACTGTTCTGAGGGAGTGCTGCACTGCTGGAGGGTCTGTACTGAGGATTGTTTATTCACGCATTCACCCCAAAAGCCTAAACGTGATGACAATCACTCAGCATACACACACACACACACAAACACACATGCTCTCTCTCACACACACACACAAACACACATGCTCTCTCACACACATACACTCTCTCACACACACACATGTACATGCATGTGCACACACACAGACACACACGCGTACACCCACCCACACACATGCAAGCACATGCACATACACACGTGTACTCATGTTCAAGAAAAAACATTTTGCGAGAATAGTGTACGTTACAAGTTGTAAACAGTAGAATAATTCATAGTTCATGTGCCTGACTCTTAGGTGGACAGTCTGGGGACTGGTAATGAAAGAAATCTTCTCCACTGCTGTAGCCACTTCCATTGTTCTGACTGAGCTCTGATGTTAACTCAAATCCTGATCTGAAATGTGATTAGCTTTTGATGGAGCTCAAGCAAATTCTAACATCCTTTTTGTAACATACTGAACAATTCCATTGAGTTTGTCAGATGTGACTTTCCCTTAACAAATACATGCAACTGTTTGTTATGAATTAATTTATACATGAAGGTTTATACAACCGAGGTTAGACTCAAGCGTACCACCCTATCAGTTCTCTGACCCTCCGACACCATGCCTGTAATCAAGCTCCGCTATTTCTTCCCTTGCTTCCCTAAAAAACCTGGGATACATTTCATCCAAGCCTGAGGATTTATCCACTATGATTGATGACAAACGCATTAATATTTCCTCTCTCACTATGTTTATCCCATCCAATATTTCACAATTCTCCTCCTTTTATGAAAATAGATGCAAATTATTCGTTGAGCAGCATCTCCGTGTCGTATGCCCCCATGCACAGTTATCTTTTTGGTCTCTAATAGACTCAGCTCATTCCTTAGTTATCCTCTTGCTCTTTATATATTTAAAAATAATTATTTGATGTTTTCTTGACTTTATTTGGCAATACTTTTTCATGTTCTCTCTTTGTTTTGCTAAGTTCCTTTCTAGTTTCAAATCTGCCCTTTTGATCTCCCTTGAGACTTTCTGCAGGATTGACCTTTCCTCATCTGAATCCTGGGATGGCGGGACTGACAAATGAGGAGAGATTGAGTCGATTAGGATTATATTCTCTGGAGTTCAGAAGAATGAGGGGGGATCTCATAGAAACCTATAAAATTCTAACAGGACTAGACAGGGTAGATGCAGGAAGGATGTTCCCGGTGGTGGGGGAGTCCAGAACCAGGGGTCACAGTCTGAGGATATGGGGTAGACCATTTAGGACTGAGATGAGGAGAAATTTCTTCACCCAGAGAGTGGTGAGCCTGTAGAATTCACTACCACAGAAAGTAGTTGAGGCCTAAACATTGTATGTTTTCAAGAAGGAGTTAGATAAAGCTCTTGGGGCGAAAGGGATCAAAGGGTATGGGGAGAAAGTGGGAGCATGCAATTGAGTTGGATGATCAGCCATGATCATAATGAATGGCGGAGCAGGCTCGAAGGGCCGAATGGCCTACTCCTGCCCCTAGTTTCCATGTTTCTATGTTTCTATATGAGGGGAAAAATGAGGGGATGATATGTGGGGAAAATTGAGGGGTTTTTATGAGGGACAAAGTCAGGGGTGGTATGAGGGGCAGAGTGAGGGGTAGAATGAGGGGCAGTGTGAGGGGGTGGTATGAGGGGCAAAGTGAGGACTGGTATGAGGGGCAGTGTGAGGGGGTGGTATGAGGGGCAGAGTGAGGGGTAGAATGAGGGGCAGTGTGAGGGGGTGGTATGAGGGGCAGAGTGAGGACTGGTATGAGGGGCAGTGTGAGGGGGTGGTATGAGGGGCAGAGTGAGGGGTAGAATGAGGGGCAGTGTGAGGGGGTGGTATGAGGGGCAGTGTGATGGGGTGGTATGAGGGGCAGTGTGATGGGGTGGTATGAGGGGCGGTGTGAGGGGCAGTGTGAGGGCTGGTTTGAGGGGCGGTGTGAGGGGGTGATATGAGGGGCAGTGTGAGGGGCAGTGTGAGGGGTGGTATGAGGGAGAGGGACACCGTCAGGGTTTTTGTGTGAGGACTTGATGATATCTGGCAGTGTGGGATGGCTATGACTCAGCTTCACTCATTTCCAGCCATGTCTGTCTCTCGCTCTCTCTGTCTCTTGCTCTGTCTCTCTATTTCTCTCTGTCTCTCTCCCTGTCTCTTTGTGTGTCTCTCTCTGTGTCATTCTCTCTCTCTGTGGCTCCCCCACTCTCGCGCTCTCTGTCTCTTTCTGTCTCTCTCTCTCACTCTCACTGTGTCTCCCTCTCTCTTCCTCTTTCTCTTGCTCTCTGTCTGAATGTCCCTCTTTCTCTGTCTCCCTCTCTCTCTCTCTGTCTCCCTCTCTCTCTCTCTCTGTCTCTCTCTTTATGTCTCTCTCTTTCCCTATCTCTCTCTCTCTGTCTTTCTCTGCCTCCTGACTTTCTATGGCGGGGTCCATTTTAACAGCCCTGAAATGTTTGATCAGGGGGGTTGTGAATATCTGGCTGTGTTGATTGACCCCTGCGATTGTACCTCTTTACACCATTGCCGGCAGCTTTCGTGATATGGTCGCCGGTGACTGCCCTGTGGAACTCACCCAGTATGGAACTGAGTGACATTGTGATTAGCTCCAAGTCCATAGTGATTACCTTACCGGTGCAAAGGCATTGCTGAGAACCCTGCTGCCTTTAACAGTCGGTGCAGTTCATGATGTAGCGGCAGGAAAAGCAGGGCCTGGTTAAAGCCTACTCTTTTGACCCAGCTTACGGCTACTTGATAAGCCTCCAGTGTAATGCCTCAAGATGTTTTATCCATATTTAGGGTGCTGGACTGATTCAAGCTGATGTTATTGCCACAAGTGTTTTCAGCTTCTCATGACATCTCTCCACATGCCAATTAACTCAGATCTGATGAGGAGTCAAATAATCCCAGAAATAGCAACAGACAATGCTGGAGACACTCAGCAGGTCAGGATAAGAGAGTTAGTAGAGCAAATTCATCAGAACTGGGAGAGATTAACAGTTTTTAACTAAACCCTGAGTCTGGGAAAAGGGGTGGGGGGAGGAGAAAGGGGGGAAAAGAATGGAAGGGAAGATCTGTGATCAGGTAGAAGACGGAAGAGATTGATTAACAAGGATCATCGTGCACGTTCAAAGGGGTTGCAAATGGCTAAAGGACATTCCAATTGGGCTCCCGTTAAAACTGCCTTTTGCCTTAGAACCATAGAAAAGTTACAGTACAGCAGGAGGCCATTCGGCTCATCTTGTCCATACCAGCCCGAGGATACCCAGGTGCCCTTTCTAATCCCATCTTCCTGCAACTGGTCCATAGCCCTGCAGCTTACAGCACTTAAGGTGCAGATCCAGATACTTTTCAAAAGAGTTTAGAGTTTCTGCCTCTACCACCAACAAATTCCAGACACCCACTACCCTCTGCGTAAAAAAGTTCTTCCTCATGTTCTCCCTACACCTTCTGCCACTTGTGCTATCATTTCAGATTGCCCGCATCCACGGTGTGCTGCTTTTAGAATTACTTTCTGACCACCCGTCGATGGCAATTCAACCTCGTGGTCTTCACAAACTCAGGCCCCTCAGGATGTGAAATTCTGGTACAGGCCACAGCTGAATTCCTCACCAGGAGATGGGAAAGCAGGTTGGAATGAGATCTGCCTCTGCTCTCCCACATCTCTCCACGGCATCCAGTGCCGAGCAAGAGCTGTGACCCCCCCCCCCCCCCACCTCATCAGTGCGGTCCTGCCCCTTCCCCATGTCAGGAAGGTGTTTTCAGGAGGTCTCAGGTACCCGCCCCCCCCAGGGCAGATTCAACTGTGGACTAGACTGAGGAACTCCTTACCCGAGGCCCTAGAATTAGCGGAGGGAGCAGGAGATTGACCACGATAAACATGGAAGCTCAGTGCTGGCCCACAAGGGGAAAAAACAGTCAATATTGAGAAATGTCCCTCTGGGAGATAATCACTTTCCACCTGTCCCTCTACTTAGACAGTACTGAGTACAGGGTGCTATCAGATCAAGGGCATCTGATCACATCACCCTCACCCAGTCTCACCCCTCCCCAGATCACATGTCCAGCCTTGGACATCCCACCCCTCAAATGGCCCTGTCCCCAGTAATTTGGATGTGGTTGGTTGTACTCTGCAGGCAGGCACTCCTCCATGGATAATACTGAAGATCACACCAGTTGAAGATTAAATGTGTTTAACTACATGGCAGGCAGAGGAAATTAATTATTGCTTCACTTGAGCACAGGGTAAGAGACAATGAGTGAAACTGTGTGGTTGAATTAGGAGGTCTACGCATTCAATGGATCATAATGTCAATAAATGTGACAGTGAGTAAGGATTTAATTGAGACTCATCCTGTACAGAGTACAGTTCCATGGAGCCCAATCCCGTCATCTCCTGAAGGTGTTGACTCTCACTGGGGTCCAGTTCCATGGAGCCCACTCCCCTCCTCTCCTGAAGGTGCTGACTCTCACTGGGGTACAGTTCCATGGATCCCACTCCCCTCTTCTCCTGAAGGTGCTGACTCTCACTGGGGTACAGTTCCATGGATCCCACTCCCCTCCCCTCCTGAAGGTGCTGACTCTCACTGGGGTACAGTTCCATGGACCCCACTCCCCACCTGCTGAAGGTGTTGACTCTCACTGGGGTACAGTTCCATTGACCCCACTCCCCTCCTCTCCTGAAGGAGCTGATTCTCAGTGGGGTACAGTTCCATGGACCCCACTCCCCTCCTCTCCTGAAGGTGCTGACTCTCACTGGAGTACAGTTCCGTGGACCCCACTCCCCTCTTCTTCTGAAGGTGCTGACTCTCACTGGGGTACAGTTCCATGGATCCCACTCCCCTCTTCTCCTGAAGGTGCTGACTCTCACTGGGGTAAAGTTCCATGGATCCCACTCCCCTCCCCTCCTGAAGGTGCTGACTCTCACTGGGGTACAGTTCCATGGACCCCACTCCCCTCCCCTCCTGAAGGTGCTGACTCTCACTGGGGTACAGTTCCATGGACCCCACTCCCCTCCTGCTGAAGGTGTTGACTCTCACTGGAGTACAGTTCCATGGACCCCACTCCCCTCCTCTCCTGAAGGAGCTGAATCTCACTGGGGTACAGTTCTGTGGATCCCACTCCCCTCCTCTCCTGAAGGTGCTGACTCTCACTGGGGTACAGTTCCATGGATCCCACTCACCTCCCCTCCTGAAGGTGCTGACTCTCACTGGGGTACAGTTCCATGGACCCCACTCCCCTCCCCTCCTGAAGGTGCTGACTCTCACTGGGGTACAGTTCCATGGACCCCACTCCCCTCCTGCTGAAGGTGTTGATTCTCACTGGGGTACAGTTCCATGGACCCCACTCCCCTCCTCTCCTGAAGGAGCTGAATCTCACTGGGGTACAGTTCCGTGGACCCCACTCCCCTCTTCTTCTGAAGGTGCTGACTCTCACTGGGGTACAGCTCCATGGATCCCACTCCCCTCCCCTCCTGAAGGTGCTGACTCTCAGTGGGGTACAGTTCCACTGACCCCACTCCGGCTGTCCTGTTCCCTCTTGAAGCTGGAATTGAGGTCACCTGGAACCTTTCAGTATGTTAGTTCAAACCTATAGAAGAGTCGCCTTAGTGTGGGTAATTTGAACGTTCACTACATTAATACCGGAGCAGGTTGGCTGAGCAGAATGAGCCTATCTTCTGTGGAATGTAGGAGGATGAGAGGTGCCCTCATTGCTGAGGATTAAGAGGGTTTTACAGGGTAATGTTGGGAGGAGGTTTCCCCATTTTGGGAGTCTGCAACCATTGGACAAAGTCTCAGAATTAGATGTCAGGCATTTTGAACTGAGATGAGGAGGAATTTCTTCACTCAGAGGGTGGCGAATCTTTGGAATTCTCTACACAAGATGATGGATGCTCCATTGCTGAGTACATTCAAATTGAGCCATAGAGATTTCAACACTAAAAGAGAAAGGGAGAGGGCAGGAAAGTGGAGTTAATGTCAAAGATCAATTATGATTGTTTTTGAAAGGGGAGCAAGTTTGACTTATTCCCTGCCATTATTTCATCTGGTTTAATTATCAACAAGTAAATGTCTTCTAATTCATTGATCAAACTGTGATACATTCACATGGGAGCTGAAGACTTCTCGAAGCTGAAGAATCCTGCTCCGGACATCATAAAATAGACGTAATCTTGAATGTATTAAAAGGAAGTCTTTGTTCACAACTCGTAACTATGTACACATACACAGATGGTATAGGTCTGGAGCTGACTCCAGTCTTGGTCTTTACACATCTCTGTCCATCTCCAGACTGACCCTGGCTCTGGGTCATATGCCTTCTTACATCACTGTATGGGGCCCTCTATGTACCATGCCCTTTTACTACATCTCCCCCTCTAATCTTTATCCCATTGATATAGAGTTACTTTAGTTTACTTCATATCTTACATTGTTATAAGTCTTGTGCATTTTTCTTAATGCTACAATCTTAATGCTATTCCAACATTATTACTATTACTGAATTAACATTTACGATATTCTCGTTATCCGAACTCCCCCCTTGAAGTTAGAGGTTCATACGGTCTGGAGGCCTTATAACCCTTCCACATCTCGTTTGCTGTTATATTGGGAGAGCGGTAGGCTCTGGTGGTTCTGGTTCTTGCTGTTGGCTTGGAGGTTGGACCGGTGTTTGGGTTTGGTTTTCTCCATTGCTTGATGTTAAACCGTGCCTGGTTGGTCTGGTTGGTATGGAGGCGTATGGTTATTGTTACCCTTGATTGTTTCTTGTGGGGTGGATGAAAATGGTATTCGTCTGCTTGGCAGTGTTTTATCTTCATCTTTTTCCCTTTGGAAAGCTCTCTGAGGCTGAGGAAGAGTATTCTGTGGCACGAAGAAGATTGAGTAGCATGCTCACCTCTGCTTTTTGTTGCTGATGGTGTGAGGATTCTGTGAGGTTCCAACATCCCTTGTGGTTCTAGCACACTGGCTGAAATTTACTGCGTATGTACAGTATGTTAGTGTGTTACTGACTGTACCATCATTGTAGTTGGAGGTAGAGGCTCCTCAGACTGTTGATCCTTCTCTGGTATGACTTTGACCGGAGGTCCCATGGTAATCTCGTGTGGTAGTTGATCTGACTATTGGGGACTTTCCAAGACCTAGAATGATGATGGCCAAACCTGCTCTGCTAAAAAAGAAGATCACAGATGAATCAGAGATAAAAACAAAACAAAACTGCGGATGCTGGAAATCCAAAACAAAAACAGAATTACCTGGAAAAACTCAGCAGGTCTGGCAGCATCGGCGGAGAAGAAAAGAGTTGACGTTTCGAGTCCTCATGACCCTTCAACAGAACTGGACTGTCGAAGGGTCATGAGGACTCGAAACGTCAACTCTTTTCTTCTCCGCCGATGCTGCCAGACCTGCTGAGTTTTTCCAGGTAATTCTGTTTTTGTTACAGATGAATCAGAGCCTGAATACTCTTTAGTGTTTGAGGATTCAAGATCATGCTGTTCTGACTGGCTAGCGATTGTTGTAGTCTTAACATCTTCCACTGGCTGAAGAAGATCAAGGGCTACGCAGGTATCCCTGCTCAGCAGAGAGAAAGGCTGATTGCAGATGACTCACATCAGCTCAAAGATTTGTTTGTCACCATATGTCAATGGTTCAAGGATGATGCCAATGACTGGGAGTCGGAATCACACCGCTCCGGTTAGTGGAGTGTGCGTCTCTTGAATCCATAGGTCTTACAGCCATGGTTCCTCATCTGACAGGGATGGTCACACTGGAACCTGAATCTAATTTAAAATTTGTTAGATAACCATTTACTAGGAGATCAGCATTTCAAAACAAAGAGCCGCATTCTCTGATTTCAACCTTGAAGCAATGGTTGTAAGTCTTCAGGGTTTTCCATCTCAACCTCGTGGATGGCCTTTGGGCATTCTGTGGGATTCTGGGGTTTTGATTTGCACAGTTTACCAAAGTGTCCATTTTGTCTGCAGTGGAGTGCTGTTTTGGGCTGGTATAGAGTGCTTAAGCTGGAGTTTGGTGACTGAGGGAGTTCGGTGAGGAGGGAGGAGGTGCCCCTTCCCTTTTCTACCTTTCCTCAGAAAGAAGACCGACGGCCTTGGTAAATAGGACCTGGTGATTAAATTAGAAAAATGTAATATTTTTGAACAATACGTGGATTTAACTGAGAAGCATAGAAATAAGGGAAATTTAGGGCCAACGTAATAAAGTAATATAAATAATCCAAAGTAGAATAAAATTAATGTAAAGGAAGTAGAGTTTAAGGTGTGGCAGGGCAGCTCAGTCGAGTGGAAAGCATGTCCTGTAATATGTGAGAATTCATGGACTTTATCGGTGTCCTAGATGACCACATATGCAGGAAGTGCTGTCAGCTGCAGACACCTGAGCTCCAGGTTTTAGGGCTCGAGCGGCGGCTGGAGTCACTGTGGCACATCCATGAGTCTGAGAGCAACGTGATTAGCATGTTTAGAGAGGTGCTCACACCGCAGCTTAAGGGCCTGGAGACAGAGAGGCAATGGGTGATCACCAAGCAATCCAAGAGAAGTAGGCAGGTAGTGCAGGAGTCCCCTGGTGTTCTGCTCACAAATCCGTTTTGGAAGCTGGTGAGGGCGCTGGTTCCTCAGAAGAGTGCAGTCAGAGCCAAGTTTGTGGCACCATGAGCGGCTTGGCTGTACAGGAGGGGAGGAGAAAGGAAGAGCTATGGTGATAGGGGGTTTCATTGGTTAGGGGAGCAGACAGGCCATAGACATGACTCCAGGATGGTATGTTGCCTCCCTGGTGCCAGGATCAAGGATATCACAGAGCAGCTGCAGTATATTCTTCTGGGGGAGGGTGATCAGCCAATGGTCGTGGTTCACATTGGGACTAATGACATAGGTTGAAAGGGGGATGTGGTCCTGCAATCAGAATTTAGGGAGCTAGGTAGAAAATAAGCAGATAGGACCTCTAATGTAGTAATCTCCGGATTGCTCCCAGTGCCAGTGAGGACAGAAATAGGAGGATAAGGCAGATGAATGAATATGGTGCAAGAAGGAGGGCTTTAGATTCCTGGGACACTGGGACTGGCTCTGGGGAAGATGGCACCTGTACAAGCTGGATGGGTTGCATCTTGACAGAGCTGGGACTGAGTTCCTTGCAGGGCCTTTTGCTAGTGCTGTTGGGAAGACTTTAAACTCACTCAGCAGGGGTGTGGGAACCAAGAGAAAATAGTAGAGAGGAATACCAGGGTTCCCAAAATACTGGGAGGGACAGATATCACTAGTATAGAGAATAGTAAGTTAATAGGTAAAGTTGGGGTAAGGGAGAAAGTAACAAAATCTAAATCAGGGTTACTGTGCATGTATATGAATGCACGGAGTATAGTACATAAGATTGGGTGGTTACAGGCACAGATTGCCATGTGGAAATATGATGCTGTGGCGTTAAAAGAGACCTGGCTCAAGGAAGGGCAGGGCTGAATGTTTAATATTCATGGGTACAAGGTGTTCAGGAGAGATAGGAAAGGAAGGAAAGGAGGAGGGGTTAAGGATAGCATTGCAGTGCTGGAGAAAGAAGATGTCCCAGAGGGCTCAGGGACAAAATCAATTTGGCTAGAGCTAAGGAGAAAAAAGAGTGCAATTACATTGCTCGGTGTAGTCAAAAGACCACCAAATAGTGAGAAAGATGTAGAAGAACAAATCTGCAGGGAAATCTGCACAGAGATGCAAGCATTACAGAGCAATTATAATTAATTACCCTAATGTAGACTGGGACAGTGGTAGTGTAAAGGGTGGAGAGGGGCAAAAGTTCCTAAATTGTGTTCAGGAGAATTTTCTACATCAGTATGTGTCCAATCCAACAAGAAAAGACACACTGTTGGACCTGGTTCTTGGAAATGAGGCGGACCAAGTAGATCAGGTGACAGTGGGGGAACATTTAGGAGACAGTGATCATTGTATTGTATGTTTTAGGGTGATGACAGAAAAGGACGATAGGCAATCCAGAGTAAAAATAATTAACTGGATAAGAGCCAACTTCAATGGGGCAAGAACGGAGCTGGATCAGATAGACTGGAGTGAAAGATTGGCAGGGAAAACTGCAGCTGAACAACGGGCCACCTTCAAAAAAGAACTGGTTCAGGCACAGTCAAAGTATATATAAGGTAAGGTAGGGCAAACAAGTCCAGAGCTCCCTGGATGAAAAAAGAAATAGAAACTAAGATAAAGAAGAAAACGTGTGCTTATGATAGGTGTAAGATAGAAAATTGAGAACCAAGAGGAATACAGAAGGTTCAGAGGGAAGTGAAAAAGCAAATTAGAGAAACGAAGAGGGATTATGAGAAAAGACTGGCAGCCAACATAAAGGGAATCCCAAAGTCTTCTACAGACATATAAATAGTAAAAGGATGGTAAAAGGAGGAGTAAGGCCGATTAGGGACCTAAAAGGGAATTTACATATTGGCAAAAGGGCCATGGCTGAGGTATTAAGTTAATACTTTGCATCGTCTTTACCAAGGACGCAGCTGCTACCCAGGCCATGGTGATGAAAATCTGTCACTAGAAGGGTTCAAAATTGATAAGGAGGAAGTGTTGAATAGACTGTCGGTACTTAAAGATCAGACAAGATGCATCCAAGGATATTGAAGGAAGAGAGAACAGAAATTGTAGGGGCACTGGCCATAATTTTTCAGTCTTCCCTAAACTTAGGAGAAGTGCGAGAGGACTGAAGAATTGCAAACGTTACACCCTTGTTCAAAAATGGTTGTAAGGATAAGCCCAGCAATTACAGGCTGGTCAGTTTAACTTGCTGTTTAGGAAATCGGACGGTCATGAGGTACCTGAAATAGACTAAATTGACTCTTAATTTCTTTCTCTTTGCCATGTGTTGAGACTCGGAGTCGGGGATCAGGATCAGCGACGGGTTTCTTTCAAATGGCGCTTCTGAAATGATGAACGAAAAGGGGTTTTGTCAGGACTGGCTGGCCTGGAATTGTAAAAAAAAATCTCACCCTTGTAGGCTGTGAGCTCTGCTTGCTGAAGCTGGACTTCCAAGAGAGATTCAATGGAGTCTTCTGCTGGAGTAAAACGTCTACATTTTGCTTCCAGGCTCTTCTGTCTCTGGATCTTTCTCTTTCAGCTGTATTTTCTCTGTGTCTGTAGCCCCAGTTGAGAGTTTGTTTCAGTTCAGGATCCGTTGAATCTGTCCTTTTTCTTAGCTTTTCTGGATTCTTGTGAGGATGGGGGTTTTCGATCTAGACGCTGCCACCATGAAGGATCCTGCTTCAGACACCAGGAAGTAGGCTGTATAACCTTGAGTATATTAACAGCCAGTCTTTATTAACAAATCATTACTATTTACATATTTAAAACAGAGGGTACAGGTCTGGAGCTGACTCCAGTCTTTACACATCTTGTCCACCTCGAGACTGACCCTTGCTCTGGGCCATGTGCCTTCTTACATCACTGTGTGGACGGTACTGTACTCAGTCCCACATTAACCTTGTAAGGACCAGACCCTACTACTCCAAAAGCATATTGAATTCTATAGTATTGGAGGAGAACCGTCAGGCCTCTGCAGACTCTCTGGGAGGAGCATCAATTTAATCCCACTCTCCGGCCCTTTCCCATAAACCCTGCAATTTTCTCCCTTTTCAAGTATTTACCCCATTCCCTTTCTTCAGCTGTTTTAAAGAGATGTGCAGTTAAATAGAGTGGGGGAAGAGTAGGGGATTGGGCGTGGGGGTGGTCGTTGAGACTGTCCATTCTGTTATCTGAGTGGTGTGTCTGAACGTTTTTTACAATACACCTCTCAAGGCCAGTGGCTATGATTTGTACGAGCACTTAGTGCCATTATCCATATTTTAGTGTTTCTTAAACACAGCCTGGAACCTCTCCGGTCTGGATCAGGGTTTCCAAATATGCCCAAGATGTTTCCTTTGTGTCTGAATGGTATGTTGGGGGTTTCAAATGTGAGGAATGTCTATCTTACATTCAATTTGACCTTCTTCCTTCAGTCTGTCTCATTGCTTTTTGCAGCCAGTGCTCATTTCATACCACCCTCGTGTCAGCTGTGTGTCAGTCACTAATGTTTTTGTCTCTGAGTCAGAAGGTCACAGGTTCATGACCCACTCCAGAAGCTTCAGCACCATACTTCAGACTGGCACTCCCGCTGCATTACTGAAAGAGCGCTGCACTGTTGGAGGTGTTGTCCTTTAGGTGCAAATTGGCTGTCATAATTCCTGCATTGCAACAGTGACTACACTTCAAAAATAGTTAATTGGTTGTAGGGCCATTTGGGATATCCTGAGGTTGTGAAAGGTACTATATAAATGCAAATCTTTCTTTTTCACAATCATATTGTGACACAGCACAGAAGAAGGCTATTCAGTCCATCTTGCCCATGCTGGCTCCTTGAGAGAGCTTTCCAATTGGGCCCACTCCCCATAGCCCTGCATTATTTTTCTTTTTCAAGGAGGAGGTGGTTGGAATAGTGGTATTGTCACTGGGCTAGTATTCCAGAGACCCAGGGTAATGCTCTGGGGACCTGGGTTCAATTCCCACCATGGCAGATGCTGAAATTTGAATTCAATGGAAGTCTAACAATGACCATGAAACCATTGTCAATTATTGTAAAAACCCATCTGGTTCACTAATATCCTTTAGGGAAGGAAATCTGCCATCCTTACCTGGTCTGGCCTACATGTGACTCCAGACCCACAGCAACGTGGTTGACTCTTAAAAAAATGCCCTCTAAATGAGGGCAGTTAGGGATAAGCAATAAATGCTGGCCTAGCCAGTGACACCCACATCCCATGAGCGAATGAAAACAATACAATTCTCTTTTGAACCTGCCTCTTAGGCTGTGAATTCCAGATTATCACAACTTGCTGCGCAAAACCAAAAATTCTCCTCTGTCCCTTTTGCCAATAATCTTAAACCTGTATCCTCCAGTTACTGAAACTCTCCACCATTCATGATTTTGATCACCTTACTATACCTCCCCTTCACCTTCTCAGCTCTAAGGAGAACAACCCCAGCTTCTCCACATAATAACTGAAGTCCCTCATCCCTGCCACCATTCTGCACCCTCCGAGATGCTGACATCCTTCTTAAAGTGCGGTGCCCAGCATTGAACACAGTAATACTTCAGATGAGACCTAAAGAATGTTTTGTAAAGGTTTAGCATAAATTCCTTGTTTTTGTAACCTATACCTCTATTTATAAAGCCCATTTTTTTTTTAATTTGCTGGGATATGTGGAAAGGGTGGGAGAGTGGGACTAGGTGAATTGCTGTTGCAGAGAGCCAGCACTGGCACGATAGGCTGAAAGGCCTCCTTCTGTGCTGTAACCATTCCAAGAAAAGCTTTACAAATCTCTCCTGTAACCTTTGAAGATGAATATGTGTGAACTGCCAGTTCCTTCTGTTCATGCACACCTTTCAAAGCTGTACTGTGTAATCTATGTTGCCCCACTTCATTCTACCATCACGGATTCCAGTCCTTGCTGTCATCCATCAGTTGCTCTGTCCTAACCTGTTGTCTTGTTTTGTCACTCCCCTTCAACTGGTTGTCGTGTTTTGTTCGATAAGCTCCTGTGAACGGTTCGCTGCATTAAGGGTGTTACATAAATGCAAGTTGTTGTTGCTTGAATCATCCCACCGTATCTCATCGGCAGCAACAACTCCAGGCTCCTTTCATTTCCTATCTGTCAGATACAGTTCACTCTGCTTGAAGGGAATTAAAACATGCTGAGCAGTGACGAACAATTATTTTAAATTTAATTATCCTCAGCTGAACAAAACAAAGTTTATAAAATAGCGGGTGTCAAAACTCCTGTTGTTTAATATTAAATTACTGTTATTCAGATCTAAACACACAGCATTTGTTTAAAAATAAAATCCTACAAATCACAGAATCACACAGTGCAGAAGAGGCCCTTCAGCCCATCGAGTCTGCACCGACACGTGAGAAACACCTGACCTACCGACCTAACCCCATTTACCAGCACTTGGCCCATAGCCTTGAATGTTATGACATGGCAAGTGCTCATTCAGGTACTTTATAAAGGATGTAGGCAACCCACATCCCAGGCAGCACATTCCAGACCATCACCACCCTCTGGGTAAAAAAGTTTTTCCTCACATCCCCCCTAAACCTCCTGCCCCTCACCTTGAACTTGTGTCCCCTCGTGACTGACCCTTCAACTAAGGTGAACAGCTGCTCCCTATCCACCCTGTCCATGCCCCTCATAATCTTGTACACCTTGATCAGGTCGCCCCTCAGTCTTTTCTGCTCCAACGAAAACAACCCAAGTCTATCCTACTTCTCTTCATAATTTAAATGTTTCATCCCAGGCAACATCCTGGTGAATCTCCTCTGCACCCCCTCCAGTGCACTCACATCCTTCCTATAATGTGGCGACCAGAACTGCACACAGTACTCCAGCTGTGGCCTCACCAAGGTTCTATACAACTTCAACATGACCTCCCGACCTTTGAAATCTATGCCTCGATTGATGTTGGAAATCTGAAATAAAAACAAAAAATGCTGGAAATACTCAGCAGGTCTGGCATCTCTCTATCTGTGATCCATCTTTTTATCTCTCTATCTCTATCTCGCTATCTCTATCTCACTCTCTCTATCTCTCTCTCTCTATCTCTCTCTCTCTCTATCTATCTATTGATCTATCTATCTATCTATCTATCGATCTATCGACTTATCTATCCTCTATCTCTCAATCCACATTCTCTCCATTCTCTATCTTTCTATACCCTTTCTCTGCATCCTCTATCTCTCATCGTTATCTATTCTGTTGCTCTCCACATATCCCTCTCTCCTCTACCAATCTAACCATATCGCTATCCTCTAGTTCTTGGTCTTCTATCTTTTCTCTATATCTAAATTATACCTCACTGTACAGCCCCTATCTATACTCTGACTCTCTCAACTATCTATCCCACTATTCTTTATCCCTCTATCTATCTATCATCCGAAGGCAGTATTATTTTTCACATGTACGCTGAAGACCCCCAGCTCTACCTCACCGCCACTTCTCTTGACTCCTCCACTGTTGCTAAATTATCAGACTGAAAAAAGAACAAAGAGCAAAGAAAAGTACAGCACAGGAACAGGCTCTTTGGCCCTCCAAGCCTGCGCCAATCAAATTGCCTGTCAAACTAAAACATTTTGCACTTCCGGGGTCCGTATCCCTCTATTCCCATCCTCTTCATGTATTTGTCAAGCTGCCTGTTAAACACAACTATTGTACCTGCTTCCACCACCTCCTCCGGCAGCGAATTCCAGACACTCACAACCTTCTGCATAAAAAACTTGCCCCACACATCACCTTTATATTTTTCTCCTCTCACCTTAAATCTATGTCCCCTAGTAATTGACTCTTCCACCCTGGGAAAAAGCTTCTGACTATCTACTCTGTCCATGCCACTCATAATTTTGTAAACTTCTATCAAGTCGCCCCTCAATCTCCATTGCTCTAGTGAGAACAATCCGAGTTTCTCCAACCTCTCCTCATAGCTAATAACCTCCAGACCAGGCAGCATCTTGGTAAACCTCCTCTGCACCCTCTCCAATGCCTCCATATCCTTCTGGTAATGTGGCAACCAGAATTGCACACAATATTCCAAGTGTGGCCTAACTAAGGTTCTGTACAGCTGCAGCATGACTTCCCAGCTTTTATACTCAATACCCCTGCCAATGAAGGCAAGCATGCCATATGCCTTCCTGACTACCTTATCCATCTGCATTGCCACTTTCAGTGACCTGTGGACCTGTACACCCAGATCCCTCTGCTTGTCGATGCACTTAAGGGTTCTGCCATTTACTGTTTAATTCCTGCCTGTATTAGACCTTCCAAAATACATTACCTCGCATTTGTCTAGATTAAACTCCATCTGCCATTTCTCCGCCCGAGTCTCCAACCGATCTATATCCTGTTGTATCCTTTGACAATCCTCTTCACTATCTGCAACTCCTCCAACCTTAGTGTCGTCTGCAAACTTACTAATTAGCCCAGGTACGTTTTCCTCCAAATCATTTACGTACACTACAAACAGCTAAGGTCCTAGCACTGATCCCTGCGGAATACCACTAGTCACAGCTCTCCATTCAGAAAAGCATCCTTCCACTGCTTATCCCACATCCCGTACTTGATGAACAGAAATTTCCTACAATTAAATATTGGGAAGATTGAAACGATTATCTTTGGTCCCCAATCCAAACTCTGTTCCCTAGCCACATACTCCGTCCCCCTCCCTCACAACTGTGTGAGGCTGAACCATGCTGTTCTCAACCTTGGTGTCATAATTGACTGAATTGACTTGCTGACCACACATTAATGTCACCTGATCTCACTCCTGTTTCAGCCCATCTGCTGCTGAAACCACCTCCATGCCTTGTGGATTTGACGATTCCAACGCACTCCAGGCTGGCTTCCAATCGATAACCATCAGTAAGCTTAGAGTCAATAAAAGCTCTACTCCCTGTGCCCTAATTCGCACAAAGACCCATTCACCTTTCACCCCTGTGCTCGCTGACCCACATTGGTTCCCAGTCTGGCACTGTCCGCATTTTAAAATTCCCATCCTTGTTTCCAAGATCTTGTCACCTCCTCCCAATCCCTGTAATCCCCTCCAGCTCCACAACTCCTCACGATCTCTGCCTCTCAGTCTGGATTTTCTTTTCCCCATCCCTGATTTTAAACTATTTTTTTTCCTCAAAATGTTCTTTATTCAGAAAATGTATAAAAGTACATTACATGACCATTAAAAGTTTACATTACATAAGGTGCAAAACCAAATCAGCTTCTTAAAATGTTGTAGGTTATTTACTACATTTACAATTATAGTTGATATTTACAGTATGTATTACACATCAAACATACAGACCAAGGGGATCTACACAGTTCCCAGACCCTCAGTGCATTATGGCTGAAAGTTCTTAGACAGCGATGTTTCCCCATTGTGCCTCTGTGGTTGTTGCCCCAAGCTTTACTGCATCCCTCAGCGCGTAGTCCTGGACCTTGGAATGTGCCAGTCTGCAACACTCAGTTGAAGATAACTCTACACTGGAAGACCAACAAGTTTCAAGCAGACCATAAGAGCCTCTTTCACCAAGTTGATGATCCTCCAGCTGCAGCTGATGTTTGTCTCGGTGTGTGTCCCTGGGAACAGCCCATAGAGCACAGAGTCCTGTGTCACAGAACTGCTCGGGATGAACCTCGACAGAAATCACTGCATCTCTCTCCAGACCTTCTTTGCAAAGGCAAATTCCACAAGGAAGTGAACAACAGTCTCGTCCCCACCACAGCCACCTCGAGAGCAACGTGCAGAGGGGGTGAGACTCCTGGCATGTAGGAAGGATCTGACGGGGAGGGCCTTTCTCACCACCAACCAAGCTACATCTTGGTGGTTGCTTGAAAGTTCTGGTGAGGAGGGATTCTGTCAAATGACTTTGACAGTCTGCTCGGGGAACTATCCGACAGGATCCACCATCTCCTTTTCCCACAGGCCTCTTCACCATTAGCTGCTGTGTTTTCAACAGCTGAGGCCCTATACCCTTTCACTTCTCAACCCCACTTTCCTCCTTACCTCCTTCACCAAGCATTAGTTTCCTGTCCTAATATCCTGCCTCATGGCTCAGTTGTAAAATTGGTTTGATAATGCTCCTGTGAAGCACCTTCTTATGTTTTACAATCTAAAGTTATTGTTGTGTGTGTTTGTGTGCATGTGTGTGCATTTGTAAACATGTTCTTATCTGTCTGCGCATATGTAAATGTGTGTGTACAAGTGTGTGTCTGTGTGTGTGTAAATCTGTGTCTGTGTGTGTGTATGCCTGTGTATCTTTGTGTGGGTCAGTGTGTGACTCTGTGTGTGTCTGTGTGTGTGTGTTTTTGCTTGTGTGTCTGTGTGCATATGTGTATGCATGTGTGTGTATGCATGTATGTGTATGCATATGTGGAAGGTTAAGGGTGGGGGGTGTTGTTGAAGGCTAATGGTGGGGGGAGAGGGTTGTTGAAGGTTAAGGGTGAGGGGAGGGGGGTTGTTGAAGGTTAAGTGTGAGGGGAGGGGGGTTGTTGAAGGTTAAGGGTGAGGGGAGGGGGGTTGTTGAAGGTTAAGGGTGAGGGGAGGGGGGTTGTTGAAGGTTAAGGGTGAGGGGAGGGGGGTTGTTGAAGGTTAAGGGTGAGGGGAGGGGGGTTGTTGAAGGTTAAGGATGAGGGGAGGGGGGTTGTTGAAGGTTAAGTGTGAGGGGAGGGGGGTTGTTGAAGGTGAAGGATGGGGGAGGGGGATTGTTGAAGGTTAAGGGTAGGGGAGGGGGTTGTTGAAGGTTAAGGGTGGCGGGAGGGGGATTGTTGAAGGTTAAGGGTAGGGGGAGGGGCGTTGTTGAAGGTTAAGGGTTGGGGGAGGGGAGTTGTTGAAGGTTGAAAGTGGGAGAGGGGGGAGTTGTTGAAGGTTAAGGATGGGGGAGGGGGGTTTTGTTGAAGGTTAAGGGTGGGGGGAGAGGGGTTGTTGAAGGTTAAATGTAGGGGGACGGGAGTGTTGTTGAAGGTTAAGGATGGTGGGAGGGGGAGTTGTTGAAGGTTAAGGATGGGGGTAGGGGAAGTTGTTGAAGGTTAAGGATGGGGGGAGGGGGAGTTGTTGAAGGTTAAGGATGGGGGGAGGGGGAGTTGTTGAAGGTTAAGGATAGGGGGAGGGGGAGTTGTTGAAGGTTAAGGATGGGGGGAGGGGGAGTTGTTGAAGGTTAAGGTTGGGGGAGGGGGAGTTTTGCAGGTTGTATGAACGGGGAAGAGGTTGCAAGGTATTCGCACCTGTAAACGATGACCAGAAGAGCTGTGCTGATGGTAGGTGTAGACTGTTAGTCTCCAAGTCCCACAGGGAGGTGTCAGTAATGTCACATTTATAAACAGTTATACTTAAAACTGTCTTTCTAATTCCAAGATGGAATGGAGTTTTGGGTTCCAGAGGATAGCTGGGGCGGTGGGGGGTAACCCTTACTGTGAAAGTCAGCTCAGGAATTAGAAGTTACCTGGCTGGAAAAGAGGAAAGGGAGCAAGTTGTCAGGAGCTGAGAGTAACTTTTTTGGACTGGTTCCTGGGGAATTAATGTCCACTTAAGAGTCAGAGTAAAGTATAAACATGGAGGGGGATTTTCAGACATTTGTAAATGTGTGCATTTGCTTATGTCTGTGTCTGTGTTTGTGTCTGTGTCTGTGAGTGCATGTGTGAGTATGTATGTCTGTGTGTGTGCATGTGTCTGTGTGTGTGCGTGTGTCTGTGTGTGCGCGCATGTGTGCGTATGTGTGTCTGTGTGTGTGCGTGTGAGTATGTATGTCTGTGTGTGTGCATGTGTCTGTGTGTGCGCGTGTGTCTTTGTGCATGTGTGAATAAGTGTGTCTGTGTGTGCGCGTGTGTCTTTGTGCATGTGTGAGTAAGTGTGTCTGTGTGTGCGCGTGTCTGTGTGTGCGTGTATGTCTTTGTGCATGTGTGAGTATGTGTGTCTGTGTGTGCATGTGTGAGTAAGTGTGTCTGTGTGTGCGCGTGTGTGTGTGTGTGCACGTGTGTGTCTTTGTGCATGTGTGAGTATGTGTATCTGTGTGTTAAATGTGTTTTTTTGATTCTTTCATGGGATGTGGGATTCGCTGGCCAAGTCAGCATTTATTGCCCAACCTAACTGCCCTTGAGAAGGTGGTGTCATAGAGTCATAGGGGTCTACAGCACAGAAAAAGGCCCTTCAGCCCATCGAGTCTGCACCGGTCAAACAAGTACCAAACTATTCTTATCCCATTTTCCCATAGCTTTGTCTGTCATGGCATCGCAAGTGCACATCCAAATACTTCTTAAATGTGATGAGGGTTTCTGCCTCTTCCACCCTTCCAGGCAGTGAGTTCCAGATTCCTGCCACCCTCTGGGTGAAAAAATTCTTCCTCACATCCCTTCTAAACCTCCTGCCCCTTACCTTAACTCTATGTCCCCTGGTTATTAACCTCTCCATCAATGGGAAAAGATCCTGTCTACCCTATCTATGCCCCTCATAATTTTATACACTCAATCACGTCTGCCCTCAATCTCCTCTGCTGCAGGTAAAATAACCCCAGTCTTCCCAATCTCTCTTCATAACTAAAACTCTCCAGCTCAGGCAATATCCTGGTAAATCTCCTCTGTAAACACAGCAAGCTGCTGGAGACGCTCAGGCCAGTAGACTTGCAGTTCACATCTGAAATCCGCGATGGACCTTTAGATCTTCAGTCTACCTTCTCCCAACTGAGCTATTTTGGCTGACCTGATGCTGAGCTCCCTTCTTGAACCACTGCAGTCCATGTGGCGTAGGTGCATCCACAGGGCTATTAAGGAGGGAGTTCCAAGATTTTGACCCAGCGACAGTGAAGGAACAGCAATATATTTCCAAGTCAGGATGGTGAGTGAATTGGGGGGGAACCTGTGTTGGATGGTGTTCCCATACATCTACTCTCCTTGTCCTCCTAGATGTTGGCTTGGAAAATGCTGTCAAAGGAGCTTTGGTGAGTTCCTGCAGTGCGACTTGTAGATGGTACACACTGCTGCTACTGTGCGTCAGTGGTGGAGGGAGTGAATGTTTGTGGATGTGGTGCCGATCAAGTGGGTTGCTTTGTCCTGGATGGTATCCAGTTTCTTGAGTATTGTTGGAGCTGCACTCATCCAGGCAGGTGGGGAGTATTCCATCACACTCCTGACTTGTGCCTTGTAGATTGTGGACAGGCTTTGGGGAGTCAGGAGGTGAGTTAATCACTGCAGGATTCCTAGCCTCTGACCTGCTCTTGTAGGCACAGTATTTATATGGTTCACCCAGATCAGATTCCAGTCAATGGTAAGCTCCAGGAAGTTAATGGTGGGGGATTCAATGATGCTAATTGTTGTAATATACTTTTAAGGGTTAGCAGAATGACATAACTAGAAGGATCACATGTCATGTGATCCAGTTTTAGTTTCACTTTTGCCTGTGAGCAGAACACATACACACAAACACAGCTCTGGTGCCTTCAAGCTTTCTACCTTTGTATAAATATTCCCAAAAGATATGGACTACATTGGAAGACCAGTTCAGAAATAGGTTAAAGTTCCAAATTCATTGACTAGAGTTCATGCCATTTCGACAACAGCCTACAGATTCCATAGGCCACAACATCAGCAGATGTAGAGAAAAGGTAATGTACTACAATTTCTACAACACTCAGCTAGCGGACAGAATTGTTGAATTGGTGACCGCATCACTGCCCATGGAAGCATTCTGGAATGTTCTGCTAGACAAGCCCAAAATGTATAGCATCGAAGAGCTACTCAAGGATGGACGTAAATATGAAGCAATTCAGGTCGATGAAGTTTATAGGCCCTAAGTACAAGTCTGATTGTTCACGCACTCACCAGAACACCCAAACCAGCCAGGCATATGGAAGGTGTGGCCTTCTCTATGAACCAAGGAAATGTCCGGTGCCCCAGCAACTCTCCAAGGCATGTGGCAGAAAAGGCCATTGGCAGCAGCAGTGACTAGAGCAAAGGACAATGTGGTTACAAAGAGCCATACACTGACCCAAACAGACCATACACTGCGGGGACATTCAAGCAATAAGAATGACCATCCAATATCCCATCAGAATCATGTACATGAGATGACTGACAAACCGGAAACTGACGATGAGCTGCACAATAAGATGGAAGTATCCAAAATGTTTCAACAAAATTGGCAGTTGCAAGGTAGCTGCAGCATTACACTTGCAGGAGAATGCAAGTCCGTCAAATGATCCACCACTGAAGGGCAGCATCCAATTACAAGACAAATTAAAGGTCATACTAAACAAAATGGAGAAAGACAGAATCATTAGAAGAATCCAAGAGCACACTGATTGCTGCAGCTCAATCACGTGTCATAAAGATCATTGAGAGTATGCCTCAATTCATGATGTTTAAATACAGCTTTGAAATGTTATCCTTACAAAATGCTCACATTAGAGGAGTTAAATCTGAGATTTGCAGCTGCAAAATTCTTCTCGAAGCTTGATGCCAAATATGGTTACAAGACAGTACGTTTTGCTGAGAAGTCCCAAGAGCTTTCTACATTCCGAACCCATTCAGACAATACAGTTTTCAATGACTTCCTTTCGGATTATCTGTTAGCCAGGAGCTCTCTCAAGCTTACATGGACCAAATCACATGCACTGTGCCGAGAGGCATCTGTATCATCAATGATATAGCTGTTGATTGGTACATATATCATTATATTGAGGGGAGGTGATTAGATTCTCTCTTCTTGGAGATGGTCATTGCCTGGCACAAGTGTGGTGCGAATGTGACTTGCCACTTGTCAGTCCAAGCCTGGAAATTGTCCAGGTCTTGCTGCATTTGGACATGGGCTGCTTCAGTATCAGAGAAGTTATGAATGGTGCTGATCATTGTGCAATCATCAGCGAACATCCCCACTTCTGAACTGATGATGGAAGGAAGGTCATTGATGAAGCAGCTGAAGATGGTTGGGCCGAGGACACTACCCTGAGGAACTCCTGCAGTGATGTCCTGGAACTGAGAGGACTAACCTCCAACAACCACAGCCATCTTCCTTTGTGCTCGGTATGACTCCAACACACAGTGAGTTTTCCCCCTGATTCCCATTGACTCCAGTTTTGCTAGGTATCCTTGATGCCACACTCTGTCAACTGCTGCTTTGATGTCAAGAGCAGTCACTTTCACGTCACCAGAGTACAGCTCTATTGCCCATGTTTGAACCAAGGCTGTAATGAGGTCAGGAGCTGAGTGGTCCTCACAGAACCCAAACTGAGTATCAGTGAGCAGGTTATTGCTAAGCCAGCGCTGCTTTATAGCACAGTTGATGACTCCTTCCATTACGTTACTGATGATGGAGAGTAGGCTGATGGGGCAGTAATTGGCCAGGTTGGATTTGTCCTGCTTTTTGCGTACAGGACATACCTGGTCAATTTTTCACAAAGCTGGGTAGATGCCAGTGTTGTAGCTGTACTGGAACAGCTTGGCGAGGGGCATGGCAAGTTCAGGAGCACAAGTCTTCAGTATTATTGCTGTAATATTGTCAATGTGTATATCATAATATATGTTTCTGTCTGTGGTTGTCTATGTAAATGTGTGCGTGTGTGTGTGTGTGTGTGTGTGTGTGTGTGTGTGTGTGTGTGTGTGTGTGTTTGTGTGTGTGTGTGTGTGTGTGTGTGTCTGTGTGTGTGGTGTTTAACAGCTGGAACATTCTTAAAGAGACCTGCACTACTAACATTGTCACGTGTGTGTATGTGTGTGTGTGTGTATCTGTGCGTGCACGTTTGTGTGTGTATGTAAATGAGAGTATGTGTGTTTGTGTCTTAATGTGTGTGTCTGTGTCTCTAAATGTTTGTTGTATGTACATATTTGTTAGTGTGTGTAAATGTTTATATATGTCTGTGTGTAAATCTGTGTGTGTGTCTGCATGTGTAAATGTCTGTGTGTGTGTGTGTGTGTGTGTGTGTGTGTGTGTGTGTGCCTGTGTAAAGATGTGTGAAAATCTGTGTGTGTGCGTCTGTGTGTAAATGTCTGTCTGTGTGTCTGTGTAAAGATGTGTGTAAATCTGTGTGTGTGTGTGCCTGTGTGTAAATGTCCGTGCGTGTGTCTGTGTACAGATGTGTGTAAATTTGTGTGTGTCTGTGTAAAGATGTGTGTGACAGGGAAAGAGAGGCAGGATAACAAGACATTGATTACTGTGTGAGATGTGACTGAATGTGTTTAAGTCGTTGTTCACTGCCCCCTCTGGTGCTTCTCTGTTCTGTCAGTGACTGAGAGCAAGTCTCTCACTCTTTCTGTCTCTCTCTCTCTCCAAGAAAGCTCACTTTCGGGAGCACCTAGAGCTGACACCAGAAGCTCAGGTAAGTGTCGATTGTATTTGATGTATTAGTGACAGTGTGTGTTTGTGTGTTTGAGCAGTTCGCAGTATAATTCGAAGCTCAGTTGTCCGTGAGCTGGGTCCCTCAGACCGAGAGAGAAGCATTTGCACAAAGATGATCTGTGTAAGAATGTTAAGCAGCCTCCAGCCTGCTTCTGCCTCAGACTGTACATTGCTGATGAACACTTGAGGAGTAACATGCAAGTGACAAAACTGCTTCACTGTGCTGATCATTCTTTACAAAACATTGAACAGGCTCTGAGTTTTTGAAGAGATGATTTGGCCACAACTGATGGAAATTTACTCTTTCAAAGTGTCAAACTGCCAGACTAATCCTCTTTGAGTAGAAGTTATACTCGCTCTGAGTTCAGCTTGGCTTTGGTTAACATTCAGGTAATAGGCGAGGCCAGAGACGAGAGCTGGGGCATACCAGCAGCTTAGTTTATGCAAGTAATAGATAGCTCTGTCAGTGCTCCCATCTCACATACAGCTGAAGGGTGATGTGGGGGTGTTCAAAGCTCAGCACACTCACCAGTCCTGCCCCAACACTGCCAGCAGGAACACTGGGTGAACAGCGCCCCGGTAACAAGCTGGTTGATGCAATAACACTGTACCTTGATGTGGGATGCACATCCACGCACACACTAAGGGGCTCCTGTGAAATTTCTAGCTGATATTTCGAAACAGGCTGCATTGGGTATTTCCCCTTCTAGCTCACCAATAGGAGATTCCTGTGCTGTTTAACAGGTGTGTGAGAGAATTCCCCATTGCAACAGGCAGCTTAAATCAAGTAGTTTCATTTACAGTTATTCACTCCTTCAAAGATTCTCAATAAGGTACAGTTAAAAAGATACTCCGATTGAATTAAATCCCACACACACTGACTCTCACTGGGGTACCGTTCCACACACACTGACACTCAATAAGATACAGTTCCGCACAGACACTCTCTCTCGCTGGGGTACAGTTCCACACAGACTGACTCTCACTTGGGTACAGTTCCACACACACTAACTCTCACTTGGGTACAGTTCCACACACATACTGACTCTCACTGGGGTACAGTTCCACACACACTGATTCTCACTGGGGTACAGTTCCACACATACTGACTCTCACTGGGGTACAGTTCCACACACACTGACTCCCATTGAGATACAGTCCACACACACTGACTCTCACTTGGGTACAATTCCACACACATACTGACTCTCACTGGGATACAGTTCCACACACACTGACTTTCACTTGGGTGCAGTTCCACATATACTGACTCTCACTGAGATGCAGTCCCACACACACTGACTTTCAGTGGGATACAGTTCCACACTTACTAACTCTTGCTGGGATACAGTTCCACGCACACTGACTCGCAGTGGTGAAAAAACAAAAAACTGCGGATGCTGGAAATCCAAAATAAAAACAGAGTTACCTGGAAAAACTCAGTAGGTCTGGCAGCATCGGTGGAGAAGAAAAGAGTTGACGTTTTGAGTCCTCATGACCCTTCAGCAGAACTGGGTGAATCCAAGGAGAGGGGTGAAATATAAGCTGGATTAAGGTGGGGGGTGGGGGGCATTGGGTGGGGAGAGAGAAGTGGAGGGGGGTGGTGTGCTTGTAGGGACAAGCAAGCAGTGATAGGAGCAGATAATCAAAAGATGTCACAGACAAAATAACAAAAGAACACAGAGGTGTTGAAGTTGGTGATATTATCTAAATGAATGTGCTAATTAAGAATGGATGGTAGGGCACTCAAGGTATAGCTCTAGTGGGGGTTGGGGGGGCATAAAAGATTTAAAAATAATGGAAATAGGTGGGAAAAGAAAAATCTATATAAATTATTGGAAAAAACAAAAGGAAGGGGGAAACAGAAAGGGGGTGGGGATGGAGGAGGAGCTCACGACCTAAAGTTGTTGAATTCAATATTCAGTCTGGAAGGCTGTAAAGTGCCTAGTCGGAAGATGAGGTGTTGTTCCTCCAGTTTGCGTTGGGCTTCACTGGAACAATGCAACAAGCCAAGGACAGACATGTGGGCAAGAGAGCAGGGTGGGGTGTTAAAATGGCACGTGACAGGGAGGTTTGGGTCATTCTTGCGGACAGACCACAGGTGTTCTGCAAAGCGATCACCCAGTTTACGTTTGGTCTCTCCAATGTAGAGGAGACCGCATTGGGAGCAATGAATGCAGTAGACTAAGTTGGGGGAAATGCAAGTGAAATGCTGTTTCACTTGAAAGGAATGTTTGGGCCCTTGGATGGTGAGAAGAGAGGAAGTGAAGGGGCAGGTGTTGCATCTTTTGCGTGGGCATGGGGTGGTGCCATAGGTGAGGGTTGAGGAGTCGGGGGTGATGGAGGAGTGGACCAAGGTGTCCCGGAGGGAGCGATCCCTATGGAATGCCGCCAGGGGGTTTGAAGGGAAGATGTGTTTGGTGGTGGCATCATGCTGGAGTTGGCGGAAATGGCGGAGGATGATCCTTTGAACGCGGAGGCTGGTGGGGTGATAAGTGAGGACAAGGGGGACCCTATCATGTTTCTGGGAGGGAGGAGAAGGCGTGAGGGCGGATGTGCGGGAGATGGGCCAGACAAGTTTGAGGGCTCTGTCATCGACCGTGGGTGGAAAACCTCGGTTAAGGAAGAAGGAGGACATGTCAGAAGAACTGTTTTTGAAGGTAGCATCATCAGAACAGATGCGACGGAGGCGAAGGAACTGAGAGAATGGGATGGAGTCCTTACAGGAAGCGGGGTGTGAGGAGCTGTAGTCAAGATGGCTGTGGGAGTCGGTAGGCTTATAATGAATATTGGTGGACAGTCTATCACAAGAGATTGAGACAGAGAGGTCAGGGAAGGGAAGGGAAGTGTCAGAGATGGACCATGTGAAAATGATGGAGGGGTGGAGATTGGAAGCAAAATTAATAAATTTTTCCAAGTCCCGACGAGAGCATGAAGCAGCACCGAAGTAATCATCGATGTACCGGAGAAAGAGTTATGGAAGGGGGCCGGAGTAGGACTGGAACAAGGAATGTTCCACATACCCCATAAAGAGACAGGCATAGCTGGGGCCCATGTGGGTACCCATAGCCATACCTTTTATTTGGAGGAAGCGAGAGGAGTTGAAGGAGAAATTGTTCAGTGTGAGAACAAGTTCAGCCAGACGGAGGAGAGTAGTGGTGGATGGGGATTGTTCGGGCCTCTGTTCGAGGAAGAAGCTAAGGGCCCTCAGACCATCCTGGTGGGGGATGGAGGTGTAGAGGGATTGGACGTCCATGGTGAAGAGAAAGCGGTTGGGGCCAGGGAACTGGAAATTGTTGATGTGACGTAAGGTGTCAGAGGAATCACGGATGTAGGTGGGAAGGGACTGGACAAGGGGAGAGAGAAGGGAGTCAAGATAACGAGAAATGAGTTCCGTGGGGCAGGAGCAAGCTGACATGATCGGTCTACCGGGGCAGTTCATTTTGTGGATTTTGGGTAGGAGGTAGAAGCGGGCCGTCCGAGGTTGGGCGACTATCAGGTTGGAAGCTGTGGGAGAAAGATCCCCAGAGGAGATGAGGTCAGTGACAGTCCTGGAAACAATGGCTTGATGTTCAGTGGTGGGGGTCATGGTCCAGGGAGAGGTAGGAGGAAGTGTCTATGAGTTGACGCTCAGCCTCCGCGAGGTAGAGGTCAGTGCGCTAGACAACAACAGCACCACCCTTGTCAGCGGGTTTGATGACAATGTTGGGGTTGGACCTGAGAGAATGGAGTGCAGTAAGTTCAGCGAGAGAGAGATTAGAATGGGTGAGAGGAGCAGAGAAATTGAGATGACTAATGCCGTGCCGACAGTTCTCAATGAAAAGATCAAGAGAAGGTAAGAATCCAGAGGGAGGGGTCCAGGTGGATGGAGAATATTGGAGATGGGTAAAAGGATCCGTTGAACTGGGAGAGGACTCCTGCCCAAAGAGGTGAGCCCAGAGACGAAGACGGCGGAAGAAGAGTTCAGCATCATGCCGAGCCCGAAATTCATTGAGGTGAGGGCGTAAGGGTATGAAACTAAGTCCTTTGCTGAGCACTGAACATTCAGCGTCAGAGAGGGGAAGGTCAAGGGGTATAGTGAATACACGGCTGGGGCTGGGATTGGAAGATGGGGTGGGGACGGAGGGACAGGCAGGGGTGGAGGGTCCTAGATGGGTGTTGGTGTCGATGAATTGTTGCAGCTTGCGTTCCTTAGCACTTGAGAGAAAGAGAAAAAGTTTCTTCTTGAGGCGTCAGATGAGACGAAGAATAAAATGAAACTGGGAGCATGCGCAGCTTTGAAAAAGGGTATGGTGGTGCTGCTGGAGGGAGAGGTCGAGTGTATTCATATGACTCTCAGTGGTGATCCAGTTCCACACACACTGATTCTCATTGGGGTACAGTTCCACACACACTGACTCTCACTGGGGTACAGTTCCACACACACTGACTCTCACTGGGGTACAGTTCCACACACACTGACTCCCACTGGGGTACAGTTCCACACACACTGACTCTCACTGGGGTACAGTTCCACAAACACTGACTCTCACTGGGGTACAGTTCCACACACACTGATTCTCACCGGCGTACAGTTCCACACACACTGACTCTCACTGGGGTACAGTTCCACACACACTGATTCTCACTGGCGTACAGTTCCACACACACTGACTCCCACTGGGGTACAGTTCCACACACACTGACTCTCACTGGGGTACAGTTCCACACACACTGACTCTCACTGGGGTACAGTTCCACACACACTGATTCTCACCGGCGTACAGTTCCACACACACTGACTCCCACTGGGGTACAGTTCCACACACACTGATTCTCACTGGCGTACAGTTCCACACACACTGACTCTCACTGGGGTACAGTTCCACACACACTGATTCACACTGGCGTACAGTTCCACACACATTGACTCCCACTGGGGTACAGTTCCACACACACTGATTCTCACTGGCGTACAGTTCCACACACACTGACTCTCACTGGGGTACAGTTCCACACACACTGATTCTCACTGGCGTACAGTTCCACACACACTGACTCTCACTAGGGTACAGATCCACACACACAGACTCTCACTGGGGTACAGTTCCACACACACTGATTCTCACTGGGGTACAGTTCCACACACACTGACTCCCACTGGGGTACAGTTCCACACACACTGACTCTCACTGGGGTACAGTTCCACACACACTAATTCTCACTGGGATACAGTTCGACACACACGGACTCTCACTGGTGTTCTGGTTCTACACACATTGACTCTCACTGGTGTTCTGGTTCCAAGCACATTGATTCTCACTGGTGTAGCAGTTCCACACACACTGACTCTCACTAGGGTACAACTACACACACACTGACTCTCACTGGGATACAGTTGCATAGATAATGACTATCAAAATGTTTTCTCAGTTGTCCAAAAGCTGTTAATCATGCAACTGCTCTGAAACCAGCAGGAACAAAGTCAGATATATTCATACAATCGAAGCAGTGTTGTCATGGCACTGAACAACAGTGGGGAGGTCTCAGTATTGTTCATGGCGCTGAATAACAGTGGAGAGGTCTCATTATCGTTCATAGCATTGAATAACAGTGGGGTGGTCTCAGTATTGCTCAGGGCGCTGAACAACAGTGGGGAGGTCTCATTATCGTTCATGACGCAGAACAACAGTGGGGAGGTCTCATTATCGTTCATGACGCAGAACAACAGTGGGGAGGTCTCATTATCGTTCCTGGCACTGAACAACAGTGGGGAGGTCTCATTATCGTTCATGACGCAGAACAACAGAGCGGAGGTCTCATTATCGTTCATGGCACTGAACAACAGTGGGGAGGTCTCATTATTGTTCCTGACACTGAACAAAAGTGGGGAGGTCTCAGTATTGTTCATGACACTGAACAACAGTGGGGAGTTCTCAGTATTGCTGATGACATTGAACAACAGTGGGGAGGTCTCAGTATCGTTCATGACGCTGAACAACAGTGGGGAGGTCACAGTATCGTTCATGGCACTGAACAACAGTGGGGAGGTCTCATTATCGTTCATGACAATGAACAACAGTGGGGAGGTCTCAGTATTGCTCATGGCACTGAACAACAGTGGGGAAGTCTCATTATCGTTCATGACAATGAACAACAGTGGGGAGGTCTCAGTATTGCTCATGGCACTGAACAACGGTGGGGAGCTCTCAGTATTGTTCATGGCACTGAAAAACAGTGGGGAGGTCTCATTACCGTTCATGGTGCTGAACAACAGTGGGGAGGTCTCAGTATTGTTCATGGCGCGGAACAAAAGTGGGGAGATCTCAGTATTGTTCATGACACTGAACAACAGTGGGGAGTTCTCAGTATTGCTGATGACATTGAACAACAGTGGGGAGGTCTCAGTATCGTTCATGACGCTGAACAACAGTGGGGAGGTCACAGTATCGTTCATGGCACTGAACAACAGTGGGGAGGTCTCATTATCGTTCATGACAATGAACAACAGTGGGGAGGTCTCAGTATTGCTCATGGCACTGAACAACAGTGGGGAAGTCTCATTATCGTTCATGACAATGAACAACAGTGGGGAGGTCTCAGTATTGCTCATGGCACTGAACAACAGTGGGGAGCTCTCAGTATTGTTCATGGCACTGAAAAACAGTGGGGAGGTCTCATTACCGTTCATGGTGCTGAACAACAGTGGGGAGGTCTCAGTATTGTTCATGGCGCGGAACAAAAGTGGGGAGATCTCAGTATTGCTCATGGCACTGAACAAAAGTGGGGAGATCTCAGTATTTCTCATGGCACCGAATTACAGTGGGGAGATCTCATTATCGTTTATAGCACTGAACAAAAGTGGGGAGATCTCAGTATTTCTCATGGCACCGAATTACAGTGGGGAGATCTCATTATCGTTTATAGCACTGAACAACAGTGGGGAGGTCTCATTATCGTTCATGGCGCTGAACAACAGTGTGGTGGCCTCACTATCGTTCATGACACTGAACAACAGTGGGGAGGTTTCAGTATTGTTCATGGCACTGAACAACAGTGGGGAGGTCTCATTATCGTTCATGACACTGAACAACAGTGGGGAGGTCACAGTATTGCTCATGGCACTGAATAAAAGTGGGGAGGTCTCATTATCGTTCATGGCACTGAACAACAGTGGGGAGGTTTCAGTATTGTTCATGGCACTGAACAACAGTGGGGAGGTCTCAGTATTGTTCATGACACTGAACAACTTTGGGGAGGTTTCAGTATTGTTGATGACAATGAACAACAGTGGGAGGTCTCAGAATTGTTCATGACACTGAACAACAGTGGGGAGGTCTCACTATTGTTCATGACACTGAACAACTTTGGGGAGGTTTCAGTATTGTTGATGACAATGAACAACAGTGGGAGGTCTCAGAATTGTTCATGACACTGAACAATAGTGGGGAGGACTCATTATCTTTCATGGCGCTGAACAACAGTGGGGAGGTCTCAGTATTGCTCATGGCACTGAATAACAGTGGGGAGGTCTCATTAACGTTCATGGCAGTGAATAACAGTGGGGAGGTCTCATTATCGTTCATGGCACTGAACAACAGTGTGGATGTCTCAATATCGTTCATAGCACTGAATAACAGTGGGGCGGTCTCATTATCTTTCATGGCGCTGAACAACAGTGGGGAGGTCTCATTATCGTTCATGGTGCTGAATAACAGTGGGGAGGTCTCATTATCGTTCATGGCACTGAATAACAGTGGGGAGGTCTCAGTATTGCTCATGGCACTGAATAACAGTGGGGTGGTCTCATTATCGTTCATGGTGCTGAATAACAGTGGGGAGGTCTCATTATCGTTCATAGCACTGAATAACAGTGGGGAGGTCTCATTATCGTTCATGGCGCTGAAGAACTGTGGGGAGGTTTCAGTATTGCTCATGGCACTGAACAACAGTGGGGAGGCCTCAGTATTGTTCATGGCACTGAATAACACTGGAGAGGTCTCATTATCATTTATAGCACTGAACAACAGTGCTGAGGTCTCATTATCGTTAATGGCACTGAATAACAGTGTGGTGGCCTCACTATCGTTCATGGCACTGAACAACAGTGCGGAGGTCTCAGTATTGCTCATGGCACTGAATAACAGTGGGGAGGTCTCATTATCGTTCATGCTGCTGAACAACAGTGGGGATGTCTCATTATCGTTCATGGCGCTGTAAAACTGTGGGCAGGTATGAGTATTGCTCATAGCACTGACCAACAGTGTGGAAGTCTCAGTATTGTTCATGGCACTGAATAACAGTGGGGAGGTCTCATTATCGTTTATAGCACTGAACAACAGTGGGAAGGTCTCAGTATTGCTCATGGAACTGATCAAAAGTGGGGAGGTCTCAGTATTGTTCATGACACTGAACAACAGTGGGGAGGTCTCAGTATTGTTCATGACACTGAACAACAGTGGGGAGGTCTCAGTATTGCTCATGGCACTGAACAACAGTGGGGAGGTCTCAGTATTGTTCATGACACTGAACAACAGTGGGGAGGTCTCAGTATTGCTCATGGCACTGAACAACAGTGGGGAGTTATCAGTATTGCTCATGGCACTGAACAACATTGGGGAGGTCTCAATATCGTTCATGGCACTGAACAACAGTGGGTATGTCGCATTATTGTTCATGGCGCTGAAAAACTGTGGGCAGGTATGAGTATTGCTCATGGCACTGACCAACAGTGTGGAGGTCTCATTATTGTTCATGGCACTGAATAACAGTGGAGAGGTCTCATTATCATTTATAGCACTGAACAACAGTGGTGAGGTCTCATTATCGTTAATGGCACTGAATAACAGTGTGGTGGCCTCACTATCGTTCATGGCACTGAACAACAGTGGGGAGGTCTCAGTATCGTTCATGGCACTCAACAACAGTGGGGAGGTCTCATTATCGTTCATGGCACTGAACAACAGTGGGGAGGTCTCATTATCGTTCATAGTGCTGAATAACAGTGGGGAGGTCTCATTATCGTTCATGGCACTGAATAACAGTGGGGCGGTCTCATTATCTTTCACGGCGCTGAACAACAGTGGGGAGGTCTCATTATTGTTCATGGTGCTGAATAACAGTGGGGAGGTCTCATTATCGTTCATAGTGCTGAATAACAGTGGGGAGGTCTCATTATCGTTCATGGCACTCAACAACAGTGGGGAGGTCTCATTATCGTTCATGGCACTCAACAACAGTGGGGAGGTCTCATTATCGTTCATAGTGCTGAACAACAGTGGGGAGGTCTCATTATCGTTCATGCTGCTGAACAAAAGTGGGGAGGTCTCAGTATTGTTCTGACACTGAACAACAGTGGGGAGGTTTCAGTATTGTTCATGACACTGAACAACAGTGGGGAGGTTTCAGTATTGTTCATGATACTGAACAACAGTGGGGAGGTCTCAGTATTGCTCATGGCACTGAACAAAGGTGGGGAGGTCTCATTATCGTTCGTGGCGCTGAACAACAGTGGGGAGTTATGAGTATCGCTCATGGCACTGAGTAACAGTGGGGAGGTTTCAGTATTGCTCATGGCACTGAAATACAGTGGGGAGGTCTAATATCGTTCATGGCACTGAAAAACTGTGGGCAGGTAAGAGTATTGCTCATGGCACTGACCAACAGTGTGGAGGTCTCAGTATTGTTCTTGGCACTGAATAACAGTGGGGAGGTCTCATTATCGTTTATAGCACTGAACAACAGTGGGAAGGTCTCAGTATTGCTCATGGAACTGAACAACAGTGGGTCAGTCTCAGTATTTCTCATGGCACTCATCAAAAGTGGGGAGGTCTCAGTATTGTTCTGACACTGAACAACAGTGGGGAGGTCTCAGTATTGTTCATGACACTGAACAACAGTGGGGAGGTCTCAGTATTGTTCATGACACTGAACAACAGTGGGGAGGTCTCATTATCGTTCAGCGCACTGAATAACAGTGGGGAGGTCTCATTATCGTTCATGGCGCTGAAGAACTGTGGGGAGGTTTCAGTATTGCTCGTGGCACTGAACAACAGTGGGGAGGTCTCAGTATTGTTCATGGCACTGAATAACACTGGAGAGGTCTCATTATCATTTATAGCACTGAACAACAGTGGGGAGGTCTCATTATCGTTAATGGCACTGAATAACAGTGTGGTGGCCTCACTATCATTCATGGCACTGAACAACAGTGCGCAGGTCTCAGTATTGCTCATGGCACTGAATAACAGTGGGGAGGTCTCATTATCGTTCATGCTGCTGAACAACAGTGGGGAAGTCTCATTATCGTTCATGGCGCTGTAAAACTGTGGGCAGGTATGAGTATTGCTCATAGCACTGACCAAGAGTGTGGAGGTCTCAGTATTGTTCATGGCACTGAATAACAGTGGGGAGGTCTCATTATCGTTTATAGCACTGAACAACAGTGGGAAGGTCTCAGTATTGCTCATGGAACTATCAAAAGTGGGGAGGTCTCAGTATTGTTCATGACACTGAACAACAGTGGCGAGGTCTCAGTATTGTTCATGACACTGAACAACAGTGGGGAGGTCTCAGTATTGCTCATGGCACTGAACAACAGTGGGGAGGTCTCAGTATTGTTCATGACACTGAACAACAGTGGGGAGGTCTCAGTATTGCTCCTGGCACTGAACAACAGTGGGGAGTTATCAGTATTGCTCATGGCACTGAACAACATTGGGGAGGTCTCAATATCGTTCATGGCACTGAACAACAGTGGGGATGTCGCATTATCGTTCATGGCGCTGAAAAACTGTGGGCAGGTATGAGTATTGCTCATGGCACTGACCAACAGTGTGGAGGTCTCATTATTGTTCATGGCACTGAATAACAGTGGAGAGGTCTCATTATCATTTATAGCACTGAACAACAGTGGTGAGGTCTCATTATCGTTAATGGCACTGAATAACAGTGTGGTGGCCTCACTATCGTTCATGGCATTGAACAACAGTGGGGAGGTCTCAGTATCGTTCATGGCACTCAACAACAGTGGGGAGGTCTCATTATCGTTCATAGTGCTGAATAACAGTGGGGAGGTCTCATTATCGTTCATGGCACTGAACAATAGTGTGGATGTCTCATTATCGTTCATAGCACTGAATAACAGTGGGGCGGTCTCATTATCTTTCATGGCACTGAACAACAGTGGGGAGGTCTCATTATCGTTCATGGTGCTGAATAACAGTGGGGAGGTCTCATTATCGTTCATAGTGCTGAATAACAGTGTGGAGGTCTCATTATTGTTCATGGCACTGAATAACAGTGGGGAGGTCTCATTATCATTTATAGCACTGAACAACAGTGGTGAGGTCTCATTATCGTTAACGGCACTGAATAACAGTGTGGTGTCCTCACTATCGTTCATGGCACTGAACAACAGTGGGGAGGTCTCAGTATCGTTCATGGCACTCAACAACAGTGGGGAGGTCTCATTATCGTTCATGGCACTCAACAACAGTGGGGAGGTCTCATTATCGTTCATAGTGCTGAATAACAGTGGGGAGGTCTCATTATCGTTCATGGCGCTGAAGAACTGTGGGGAGGTTTCAGTATTGCTCGTGGCACTGAACAACAGTGGGGAGGTCTCAGTATTGTTCATGGCACTGAATAACACTGGAGAGGTCTCATTATCATTTATAGCACTGAACAACAGTGGGGAGGTCTCATTATCGTTAATGGCACTGAATAACAGTGTGGTGGCCTCACTATCATTCATGGCACTGAACAACAGTGCGCAGGTCTCAGTATTGCTCATGGCACTGAATAACAGTGGGGAGGTCTCATTATCGTTCATGCTGCTGAACAACAGTGGGGAAGTCTCATTATCGTTCATGGCGCTGTAAAACTGTGGGCAGGTATGAGTATTGCTCATAGCACTGACCAAGAGTGTGGAGGTCTCAGTATTGTTCATGGCACTGAATAACAGTGGGGAGGTCTCATTATCGTTTATAGCACTGAACAACAGTGGGAAGGTCTCAGTATTGCTCATGGAACTATCAAAAGTGGGGAGGTCTCAGTATTGTTCATGACACTGAACAACAGTGGGGAGGTCTCAGTATTGTTCATGACACTGAACAACAGTGGGGAGGTCTCAGTATTGCTCATGGCACTGAACAACAGTGGGGAGGTCTCAGTATTGTTCATGACACTGAACAACAGTGGGGAGGTCTCAGTATTGCTCCTGGCACTGAACAACAGTGGGGAGTTATCAGTATTGCTCATGGCACTGAACAACATTGGGGAGGTCTCAATATCGTTCATGGCACTGAACAACAGTGGGGATGTCGCATTATCGTTCATGGCGCTGAAAAACTGTGGGCAGGTATGAGTATTGCTCATGGCACTGACCAACAGTGTGGAGGTCTCATTATTGTTCATGGCACTGAATAACAGTGGAGAGGTCTCATTATCATTTATAGCACTGAACAACAGTGGTGAGGTCTCATTATCGTTAATGGCACTGAATAACAGTGTGGTGGCCTCACTATCGTTCATGGCATTGAACAACAGTGGGGAGGTCTCAGTATCGTTCATGGCACTCAACAACAGTGGGGAGGTCTCATTATCGTTCATAGTGCTGAATAACAGTGGGGAGGTCTCATTATCGTTCATGGCACTGAACAATAGTGTGGATGTCTCATTATCGTTCATAGCACTGAATAACAGTGGGGCGGTCTCATTATCTTTCATGGCACTGAACAACAGTGGGGAGGTCTCATTATCGTTCATGGTGCTGAATAACAGTGGGGAGGTCTCATTATCGTTCATAGTGCTGAATAACAGTGTGGAGGTCTCATTATTGTTCATGGCACTGAATAACAGTGGGGAGGTCTCATTATCATTTATAGCACTGAACAACAGTGGTGAGGTCTCATTATCGTTAACGGCACTGAATAACAGTGTGGTGTCCTCACTATCGTTCATGGCACTGAACAACAGTGGGGAGGTCTCAGTATCGTTCATGGCACTCAACAACAGTGGGGAGGTCTCATTATCGTTCATGGCACTCAACAACAGTGGGGAGGTCTCATTATCGTTCATAGTGCTGAATAACAGTGGGGAGGTCTCATTATCGTTCATGGCACTGAACAACAGTGTGGATGTCTCATTATCGTTCATAGCACTGAATAACAGTGGGGCGGTCTCATTATCTTTCATGGCGCTGAACAACAGTGGGGAGGTCTCATTATCGTTCATGGTGCTGAATAACAGTGGGGAGGTCTCATTATCGTTCATAGTGCTGAATAACAGTGGGGAGGTCTCATTATCGTTCATGGCACTCAACAACAGTGGGGAGGTCTCATTATCGTTCATGGCACTCAACAACAGTGGGGAGGTCTCATTATCGTTCATTGTGCTGAACAACAGTGGGGAGGTCTCATTATCGTTCATGCTGCTGAACAAAAGTGGGGAGGTCTCAGTATTGTTCTGACACTGAACAACAGTGGGGAGGTTTCAGTATTGTTCATGACACTGAACAACAGTGGGGAGGTTTCAGTATTGTTCATGATACTGAACAACAGTGGGGAGGTCTCAGTATTGCTCATGGCACTGAACAAAGGTGGGGAGGTCTCATTATCGTTCGTGGCGCTGAACAACAGTGGGGAGTTATGAGTATCGCTCATGGCACTGAGTAACAGTGGGGAGGTTTCAGTATTGCTCATGGCACTGAAATACAGCGGGGAGGTCTAATATCGTTCATGGCGCTGAAAAACTGTGGGCAGGTAAGAGTATTGCTCATGGCACTGACCAACAGGGTGGAGGTCTCAGTATTGTTCATGGCACTGAATAACAGTGGGGAGGTCTCATTATCGTTTATAGCACTGAACAACAGTGGGAAGGTCTCAGTATTGCTCATGGAACTGAACAACAGTGGGTCAGTCTCAGTATTTCTCATGGCACTCATCAAAAGTGGGGAGGTCTCAGTATTGTTCTGACACTGAACAACAGTGGGGAGGTCTCAGTATTGTTCATGACACTGAACAACAGTGGGGAGGTCTCAGTATTGTTCATGGCACTGAATAACAGTGGGGAGGTCTCATTATCGTTTATAGCACTGAACAACAGTGGGGAGTTATCAGTATTGCTCATGGCACTGAACAACATTGGGGAGGTCTCAATATCGTTCATGGCACTGAACAACAGTGGGGATGTCGCATTATCGTTCATGGCGCTGAAAAACTGTGGGCAGGTATGAGTATTGCTCATGGCACTGACCAACAGTGTGGAGGTCTCATTATTGTTCATGGCACTGAATAACATTGGAGAGGTCTCATTATCATTTATAGCACTGAACAACAGTGGTGAGGTCTCATTATCGTTAATGGCACTGAATAACAGTGTGGTGGCCTCACTATCGTTCATGGCATTGAACAACAGTGGGGAGGTCTCAGTATCGTTCATGGCACTCAACAACAGTGGGGAGGTCTCATTATCGTTCATAGTGCTGAATAACAGTGGGGAGGTCTCATTATCGTCCATGGCACTGAACAACAGTGTGGATGTCTCATTATCGTTCATAGCACTGAATAACAGTGGGGCGGTCTCATTATCTTTCATGGCACTGAACAACAGTGGGGAGGTCTCATTATCGTTCATGGTGCTGAATAACAGTGGGTATGTCGCATTATCGTTCATAGTGCTGAATAACAGTGTGGAGGTCTCATTATTGTTCATGGCACTGATTAACAGTGGAGAGGTCTCATTATCATTTATAGCACTGAACAACAGTGGTGAGGTCTCATTATCGTTAACGGCACTGAATAACAGTGTGGTGTCCTCACTATCGTTCATGGCACTGAACAACAGTGGGGAGGTCTCAGTATCGTTCATGGCACTCAACAACAGTGGGGAGGTCTCATTATCGTTCATGGCACTCAACAACAGTGGGGAGGTCTCATTATCGTTCATAGTGCTGAATAACAGTGGGGAGGTCTCATTATCGTTCATGGCACTGAACAACAGTGTGGATGTCTCATTATCGTTCATAGCACTGAATAACAGTGGGGCGGTCTCATTATCTTTCATGGCGCTGAACAACAGTGGGGAGGTCTCATTATCGTTCATGGTGCTGAATAACAGTGGGGAGGTCTCATTATCGTTCATAGTGCTGAATAACAGTGGGGAGGTCTCATTATCGTTCATGGCACTCAACAACAGTGGGGAGGTCTCATTATCGTTCATGGCACTCAACAACAGTGGGGAGGTCTCATTATCGTTCATAGTGCTGAACAACAGTGGGGAGGTCTCATTATCGTTCATGCTGCTGAACAAAAGTGGGGAGGTCTCAGTATTGTTCTGACACTGAACAACAGTGGGGAGGTTTCAGTATTGTTCATGACACTGAACAACAGTGGGGAGGTTTCAGTATTGTTCATGATACTGAACAACAGTGGGGAGGTCTCAGTATTGCTCATGGCACTGAACAAAGGTGGGGAGGTCTCATTATTGTTCATGGCACTGAGTGACAGTTGGGAGGTCTCAGTTTTGCTCATGGCACTGAACAACAGTGGGAGGTCTCAGTATCGTTCGTGGCGCTGAACAACAGTGTGGTGTTTTCACTATCGTTCGTGGCGCTGAAAAACAGTGGGGAGGTCTCAGTATCGTTCATGGCACTGAACAACAGTGGGGAGGTCTCAGTATCGTTCATGGCGCTGAATAACAGTGGGGAGGTCTCAGTATTGCTCATGGCACTGAACAGCAGTGTGGAGGTCTCAGTATTGCTCATGGCACTGAACAACAGTGGGGAGGTCTCATTATCATTCATGGCACTGAAAAACAGTGGGGAGGTCTCATTATCGTTCCTGGCACTGAACAACAGTGGGGACATCTCAGTATTGCTCATGGCACTGAAAAACAGTGGGGAAGTCTAATTATCGTTCATGGCTCTGAACAACAATGGGGAGGTCTCAGTATTGCTCATGGCACTGAACAAAGGTGGGGAGGTCTCAGAATTGTTCATGGCACTGAATAACAGTGGGGAAGTCTCAGTATTTCTCATGGCACTGAACAACAGTGGGGAGGTCTCAGTATTGCTCATGGCGCTGACCAACCGTGTGGTGTTCTCCCTATCGTTCATGGCGCTGAAAAACAGTGGGGAGGTCTCAGTATCGTTCATGGCACTGAACAACAGTGGAGAGGTCTCATTATCGTTCATGGCACTGAATAAGAGTGGGGAGGTCTCAGTATTGTTCATGGAACTGAACAACAGTCGGGAGGTCTCGCTATCGTTCATGAAGCTGTACAACAGTGGGGAGGTCTCAGTATTGTTCAGGGCGCTGAACAACAGTGGGGAGATCTCAGTATTGCTCATGGTACTGAACAACAGTGGGGAGATCTCATTATCGTTCATGGCGCTGAACAACAGTGGGGAAGTCTCAGTATTGCTCATGGTGCTGAACAACAGTGGGGAGATCTCATTATCGTTCATGGCGCTGAACAACAGTGGGGAGGTCTCAGTATTGTTCATGGCACTGAATATCAGTGGGGAGAACTCAGTATTGCTCATGGCACTGAACAACAGTGAGGAGGTCTCAGTATCGTTCATGGCACTGAACAACAGTCGGGAGGTCTCATTATCGTTCATGACACTGTACAAGAGTGGGGAGGTCTCAGTATTGCTCATGGAACTGAATCAATGTGGGGAGGTCTCTGTATTGTTCAGGGGACTGAACAACTGTGGGGAGGCCTCAGTATTGCTCATGGCATTGAACAACTGTGGGGAGGTCTCATTACCGTTCATAGCACTGAACAACAGTGGGGAGGTCTCATTATCGTTCATGGCTCTGAACAACAGTGGGGAGTTCTCACTATCGCTCATGGCGCTGAAAAACTGTGGGGAGGTCTCAGTGTTGCTCATGGCACTGAACAACAGTGAGGAGGTCTCAGTATCGTTCACTGCGCTGAACAACGGTGTGGTGTTCACGCTATCGTTCATGGTGCTGAAAAACATTGGGGAGGTCTCAGTATCTTTCATGGCTCTGAACAACAGTGGGGAGGTCTCAGTATCGTTCATGGCACTGAACAACAGTCGGGAGGTCTCATTATCGTTCATGACACTGTACAAGAGTGGGGAGGTCTCAGTATTGCTCATGGAACTGAATCACTGTGGGGAGGTCTCTGTATTGTTCAGGGGACTGAACAACTGTGGGGAGGTCTCAGTATTGCTCATGGCATTGAACAACGGTGGGGAGGTCTCATTACCGTTCATAGCACTGAACAACAGTGGGGAGGTCTCATTATCGTTCATGGCTCTGAACAACAGTGTGGAGTTCTCACTATCGCTCATGGCGCTGAAAAACTGTGGGGAGGTCTCAGTGTTGCTCATGGCACTGAACATCAGTGGGGAGTTCTCAGTATGGTTAATGGCGCTGAACAACAGTGGGAGGTCTCAGTATCGTTCATGGCGCTGAACAACAGTGGGGAGGTCTCAGTATTGTTCATGGCATTGAACAACAGTGGGGAGGTCTCATTATCGTTCATGACACTGAATAACAGTGGGGAGGTCTCAGTATTGTTCATGGCACTGAACAACAGTGGGGACATCTCAGTATTGCTCATGGCACTGAAAAACAGTGGGGAAGTCTAATTATCGTTCATGGCTCTGAACAACAATGGGGAGGTCTCAGTATTGCTCATTGCACTGAACAAAGGTGGGGAGGTCTCAGTATTGTTCATGGCACTGAATAACAGTGGGGAGGTCTCAGTATTTCTCATGGCACTGAACAACAGTGGGGAGGTCTCAGTATTGCTCATGGCGCTGACCAACCGTGTGGTGTTCTCCCTATCGTTCATGGCGCTGAAAAACAGTGGGGAGGTCTCAGTATCGTTCATGGCACTGAACAACAGTGGAGAGGTCTCATTATCGTTCATGGCACTGAATAAGAGTGGGGAGGTCTCAGTATTGTTCATGGAACTGAACAACAGTCGGGAGGTCTCACTATCGTTCATGAAGCTGTACAAGAGTGGGGAGGTCTCAGTATTGCTCATGGCACTGAATCACAGTGGGGAGGTCTCAGTATTGTTCAGGGCGCTGAACAACAGTGGGGAGATCTCAGTATTGCTCATGGCACTGAACAACAGTGGGGAGATCTCATTATCGTTCATGGCGCTGAACAACAGTGGGGAGATCTCATTATCGTTCATGGCGCTGAACAACAGTGGGGAGGTCTCAGTATTGTTCATGGCACTGAATATCAGTGGGGAGAACTCAGTATTGCTCATGGCACTGAACAACAGTGAGGAGGTCTCAGTATCGTTCACTGCGCTGAACAACGGTGTGGTGTTCACGCTATCGTTCATGGTGCTGAAAAACATTGGGGAGGTCTCAGTATCTTTCATGGCTCTGAACAACAGTGGGGAGGTCTCAGTATCGTTCATGGCACTGAACAACAGTCGGGAGGTCTCATTATCGTTCATGACACTGTACAAGAGTGGGGAGGTCTCAGTATTGCTCATGGAACTGAATCACTGTGGGGAGGTCTCTGTATTGTTCAGGGGACTGAACAACTGTGGGGAGGTCTCAGTATTGCTCATGGCATTGAACAACGGTGGGGAGGTCTCATTACCGTTCATAGCACTGAACAACAGTGGGGAGGTCTCATTATCGTTCTTGACACTGAACAAAAGTGGGGAGGTCTCATTATCGTTCATGGCACTGAACAACAGTGGGGAGGTCTCAGTATTGCTCATGGCACTGAAAAACAGTGGGGAAGTCTAATTATCGTTCATGGCTCTGAACAACAATGGGGAGGTCTCAGTATTGCTCATGGCACTGAACAAAGGTGGGGAGGTCTCAGTATTTCTCATGGCGCTGAATAACAGTGGGGAGGTCTCAGTATTGCTCATGGCGCTGACCAACCGTGTGGTGTTCTCCCTATCGTTCATGGCGCTGAAAAACAGTGGGGAGGTCTCAGTATCGTTCATGGCACTGAACAACAGTGGAGAGGTCTCATTATCGTTCATGGCACTGAATAAGAGTGGGGAGGTCTCAGTATTGTTCATGGCACTGAACAACAGTCGGGAGGTTTCGCTATCGTTCATGAAGCTGTACAAGAGTGGGGAGGTCTCAGTATTGCTCATGGCACTGAATTACAGTGGGGAGGTCTCAGTATTTTTCAGGGCACTGAACAACAGTGGGGAGGTCTCAGTATTGCTCATGGCACTGAACAACAGTGGGGAGGTCTCAGTATCGTTCATGGCGCTGAATAACAGTGGGGTGGTCTCATTATTGTTGATGGCACTGAACAACAGTGGGGAGGTCTCATTATCGGTCATGACTCTGAACAACAGTTGGGAGGTCTCAGTATTGCTCATGGCACTGAACAACAGAGGGGAGGTCTCATCATCGTTCATGGCGCTGAACAACAGTGGGGAGGTCTCAGTATTGCTCATGGCACTGAACAACAGTGGGAGGTCTCAGTATCGTTCATGGCGCTGAACAACAGTGTGGTGTTCTCACTATCGTTCGTGGTGCTGAAAAACAGTGGGGAGGTCTCAGTATCGTTCATGGCACTGAACAACATTGGGGAGGTCTCAGCATCGTTCATGGCGCTGAATAACAGTGGGGAGGTCTCAGTATTGCTCATGGCACTGAACAGCAGTGGGGAGGTCTCAGTATTTCTCATGGCAATGAAAAACAGTGGGGAGGTCTCATTATCGTTCCTGGCACTGAACAACAGTGGGGACATCTCAGTATTGCTCATGGCACTGAACAAAGGTGGGGAGGTCTCAGTGTTGTTCATGGCACTGAGTAACAGTTGGGAGGTCTCAGTTTTGCTCATGGCACTGAACAACAGTGGGAGGTCTCAGTATCGTTCGTGGCGCTGAACAACAGTGTGGTGTTCTCACTATCGTTCGTGGCGCTGAAAAACAGTGGGGAGGTCTCAGTATCGTTCATGGCACTGAACAACAGTGGGGAGGTCTCAGTATCGTTCATGGCGCTGAATAACAGTGGGGAGGTCTCAGTATTGCTCATGGCACTGAACAGCAGTGGGAAGGTCTCAGTATTGCTCATGGCACTGAACAACAGTGGGGAGGTCTCAGTATTGCTCATGGCGCTGACCAACCGTGTGGTGTTCTCCCTATCGTTCATGGCGCTGAAAAACAGTGGGGAGGTCTCAGTATCATTCATGGCACTGAACAACAGTGGAGAGGTCTCATTATCGTTCATGGCACTGAATAAGAGTGGGGAGGTCTCAGTATTGTTCATGGCACTGAACAACAGTCGGGAGGTTTCGCTATCGTTCATGAAGCTGTACAAGAGTGGGGAGGTCTCAGTATTGCTCATGGCACTGAATTACAGTGGGGAGGTCTCAGTATTTTTCAGGGCGCTGAACAACAGTGGGGAGGTCTCAGTATTGCTCATGGCACTGAACAACAGTGGGGAGGTCTCAGTATCGTTCATGGCGCTGAATAACAGTGGGGTGGTCTCATTATTGTTGATGGCACTGAACAACAGTGGGGAGGTCTCATTATCGGTCATGACTCTGAACAACAGTTGGGAGCTCTCAGTATTGCTCATGGCACTGAACAACAGAGGGGAGGTCTCATTATCGTTCATGGCGCTGAACAACAGTGGGGAGGTCTCAGTATTGCTCATGGCACTGAACAACAGTGGGAGGTCTCAGTATCGTTCATGGCGCTGAACAACAGTGTGGTGTTCTCACTATCGTTCGTGGCGCTGAAAAACAGTGGGGAGGTCTCAGTATCGTTCATGGCACTGAACAACATTGGGGAGGTCTCAGCATCGTTCATGGCGCTGAATAACAGTGGGGAGGTCTCAGTATTGCTCATGGCACTGAACAGCAGTGGGGAGGTCTCAGTATTTCTCATGGCAATGAAAAACAGTGGGGAGGTCTCATTATCGTTCCTGGCACTGAACAACAGTGGGGACATCTCAGTATTGCTCATGGCACTGAACAAAGGTGGGGAGGTCTCAGTATTGTTCATGGCACTGAGTAACAGTTGGGAGGTCTCAGTTTTGCTCATGGCACTGAACAACAGTGGGAGGTCTCAGTATCGTTCGTGGCGCTGAACAACAGTGTGGTGTTCTCACTATCGTTCGTGGCGCTGAAAAACAGTGGGGAGGTCTCAGTATCGTTCCTGGCACTGAACAACAGTGGGGAGGTCTCAGTATCGTTCCTGGCGCTGAATAACAGTGGGGAGGTCTCAGTATTGCTCGTAGCACTGAACAGCAGTGGGAAGGTCTCAGTATTGCTCATGGCACTGAACAACAGTGGGGAGGACTCAGTATTGTTCATGGCACTGAATAACAGTGGGGAGGTCTCAGTATTTCTCATGGCACTGAACAACAGTGGGGAGGTCTCAGTATTGCTCATGGCGCTGACCAACCGTGTGGTGTTCTCCCTATCGTTCATGGCGCTGAAAAACAGTGGGGAGGTCTCAGTATCGTTCATGGCACTGAACAATAGTGGAGAGGTCTCATTATCGTTCATGGCACTGAATAAGAGTGGGGAGGTCTCAGTATTGTTCATGGAACTGAACAACAGTCGGGAGGTCTCGCTATCGTTCATGAAGCTGTACAAGAGTGGGGAGGTCTCAGTATTGCTCATGGCACTGAATCACAGTGGGGAGGTCTCAGTATTGTTCAGGGCGCTGAACAACAGTGGGGAGATCTCAGTATTGCTCATGGCACTGAACAACAGTGGGGAGATCTCATTATCGTTCATGGCGCTGAACAACAGTGGGGAGGTCTCAGTATTGCTCATGGCGCTGAACAACAGTGGGGAGATCTCATTATCGATCATGGCGCTGAACAACAGTGGGGAGGTCTCAGTATTGTTCATGGCACTGAATATCAGTGGGGAGAACTCAGTATTGCTCATGGCACTGAACAACAGTGAGGAGGTCTCAGTATCGTTCACTGCGCTGAACAACGGTGTGGTGTTCACGCTATCGTTCATGGTGCTGAAAATCATTGGGGAGGTCTCAGTATCTTTCATGGCTCTGAACAACAGTGGGGAGGTCTCAGTATCGTTCATGGCACTGAACAACAGTCGGGAGGTCTCATTATCGTTCATGACACTGTACAAGAGTGGGGAGGTCTCAGTATTGCTCATGGAACTGCATCACTGTGGGGAGGTCTCTGTATTGTTCAGGGGACTGAAAAACAGTGGAGAGGTCTCAAGTATTGTTCATGGCACTGAATAACAGTGGGGAGGTCTCATTATCCTTTATGGCACAGAATAAGAGTGGGGAGGTCTCAGTATTGTTCATGGCATTGAACAACAGTGGGGAGGTCTCATTATCGTTCATGACACTGAATAACAGTTGGGAGGTCTCAGTATTGTTCATGGCACTGAACAACAGTGGGGACATCTCAGTATTGCTCATGGCACTGAAAAACAGTGGGGAAGTCTAATTATCGTTCATGGCTCTGAACAACAATGGGGAGGTCTCAGTATTGCTCATGGCACTGAACAAAGGTGGGGAGGTCTCAGTATTGTTCAAGGCACTGAATAACAGTGGGGAGGTCTCAGTATTGCTCATGGCGCTGACCAACCGTGTGGTGTTCTCCCTATCGTTCATGGCGCTGAAAAACAGTGGGGAGGTCTCATTATCGTTCATGGCACTGAATAAGAGTGGGGAGGTCTCAGTATTGTTCATGGAACTGAACAACAGTCGGGAGGTCTCGCTCTCGTTCATGAAGCTGTGCAAGAGTGGGGAGGTCTCAGTATTGCTCATGGCACTGAATCACAGTGGGGAGATCTCAGTATTGCTCATGGCACTGAACAACAGTGGGGAGGTCTCAGTATTGCTCATGGCGCTGAACAACAGTGGGGAGATCTCATTATCGTTCATGGCGCTGAACAACAGTGGGGAGGTCTCAGTATTGCTCATGGCGCTGAACAACAGTGGGGAGGTCTCATTATCGTTCATGGCGCTGAACAACAGTGGGGAGGTCTCAGTATTGCTCATGGCGCTGAACAACAGTGGGGAGATCTCATTATCGTTCATGGCGCTGAACAACAGTGGGGAGGTCTCAGTATTGTTCATGGCACTGAATATCAGTGGGGAGAACTCAGTATTGCTCATGGCACTGAACAACAGTGAGGAGGTCTCAGTATCGTTCACTGCGCTGAACAACGGTGTGGTGTTCACGCTATCGTTCATGGTGCTGAAAAACATTGGGGAGGTCTCAGTATCTTTCATGGCTCTGAACAACAGTGGGGAGGTCTCAGTATCGTTCATGGCACTGAACAACAGTCGGGAGGTCTCATTATCGTTCATGACACTGTACAAGAGTGGGGAGGTCTCAGTATTGCTCATGGAACTGAATCACTGTGGGGAGGTCTCTGTATTGTTCAGGGGACTGAACAACTGTGGGGAGGTCTCAGTATTGCTCATGGCATTGAACAACGGTGGGGAGGTCTCATTACCGTTCATAGCACTGAACAACAATGGGGAGGTCTCATTATCGTTCATGGCTCTGAACAACAGTGGGGAGTTCTCACTATCGCTCATGGCGCTGAAAAACTGTGGGGAGGTCTCAGTGTTGCTCATGGCACTGAACAACAGTGAGGAGGTCTCAGTATCGTTCACTGCGCTGAACAACGGTGTGGTGTTCACGCTATCCTTCATGGTGCTGAAAAACATTGGGGAGGTCTCAGTATCTTTCATGGCTCTGAACAACAGTGGGGAGGTCTCAGTATCGTTCATGGCACTGAACAACAGTCGGGAGGTCTCATTATCGTTCATGACACTGTACAAGAGTGGGGAGGTCTCAGTATTGCTCATGGAACTGAATCACTGTGGGGAGGTCTCTATATTGTTCAGGGGACTGAACAACTGTGGGGAGGTCTCAGTATTGCTCATGGCATTGAACAACGGTGGGGAGGTCTCATTACCGTTCATAGCACTGAACAACAGTGGGGAGGTCTCATTATCGTTCATGGCTCTGAACAACAGTGTGGAGTTCTCACTATCGCTCATGGCGCTGAAAAACTGTGGGGAGGTCTCAGTGTTGCTCATGGCACTGAACATCAGTGGGGAGTTCTCAGTATGGTTAATGGCGCTGAACAACAGTGGGAGGTCTCAGTATCGTTCATGGCGCTGAACAACAGTGGGGAGGTCTAATTATCGTTCATGGCACTGAACAACTGTGGGGAGGACTCAGTATTGCTCATGGCACTGAAGAAAGGTTGGGAGGTCTCAGTATTGTTCATGGCACTGAATAACAGTGAGGAGGTCTCAGTATTTCTCATGGCACTGAACAACAGTGGGGAGGTCTCAGTATTGCTCATGGCGCTGACCAACCGTGTGGTGTTCTCTCTATCGTTCATGGCACTGAAAAACAGTGGAGAGGTCTCAGTATTGTTCATGGCACTGAATAACAGTGGGGAGGTCTCATTATCGTTTATGGCACAGAATAAGAGTGGGGAGGTCTCAGTATTGTTCATGGCGCTGAACAACAGTGGAGAGGTCTCAGTATTGTTCATGGCACTGAATAACAGTGGGGAGGTCTCAGTATTGTTCATGGCACTGAACAACAGTCGGGAGGTCTCGCTATCGTTCATGAAACTGTACAAGAGTGGGGAGGTCTCAGTATTGCTCATGGCACTGAATCACAGTGGGGAGGTCACAGTATTGTTCAGGGCGCTGAACAACAGTGGGGCGGTCTCAGTATTGCTCATGGCACTGAACAAAGGTGGGGAGGTCTCAGTATTGTTCATGGCACTGAATAACAGTGAGGAGGTCTCAGTATTTCTCATGGCACTGAACAACAGTGGGGAGGTCTCAGTATTGCTCATGGCGCTGACCAACCGTGTGGTGTTCTCTCTATCGTTCATGGCACTGAAAAACAGTGGAGAGGTCTCAGTATTGTTCATGGCACTGAATAACAGTGGGGAGGTCTCATTATCGTTTATGGCACAGAATAAGAGTGGGGAGGTCTCAGTATTGTTCATGGCGCTGAACAACAGTGGAGAGGTCTCAGTATTGTTCATGGCACTGAATAACAGTGGGGAGGTCTCAGTATTGTTCATGGCACTGAACAACAGTCGGGAGGTCTCGCTATCGTTCATGAAACTGTACAAGAGTGGGGAGGTCTCAGTATTGCTCATGGCACTGAATCACAGTCGGGAGGTCTCAGTATTGTTCAGGGCGCTGAACAACAGTGGGGAGGTCTCAGTATTGCTCATGGCACTGAACAAAGGTGGGGAGGTCTCAGTATTGTTCATGGCACTGAATAACAGTGGGGAGGTCTCAGTATTGCTCATGGCACTGAACAACAGTGGGGAGGTCTCATTATTGCTCATGGCACTGAACAAAGGTGGGGAGGTCTCAGTATTGTTCATGGCACTGAATAACAGTGGGGAGGTCTCAGTATTGCTCATGGCACTGAACAACAGTGGGGAGGTCTCATTATTGCTCATGGCACTGAACAACAGTGGGGAGGTCTCAGTATTGCTCATGGCACTGAACAAAGGTGGGGAGGTCTCAGTATTGTTCATGGCACTGAATAACAGTGGGGAGGTCTCAGTATTGCTCATGGCGCCGACCAACAGTGGCGAGGACACATTATCGTTCATGGCACTGAGCAACAGTGGGAGGTCTCAGTATTGTTCATGAAATTGAACAAAAGTGGGGAGGTCTCATTATCATTCATGGCACTGAACAACATTGGGGAGGTCTCAGTATTGGTCATGGCACGGATCAAAAGTGGGGAGGTCTCATTATCGTTCATGGCGCTGAACAACAGTGGGGAGGTCTCAGTTTCGTTCATGGCGCTGTACCACAGTGGGGAGGTCTCAGTATTGCTTGTACCACTGAACAACAGTGGCGAGGTCACATTCTCGTTCATAGCATTGAACAACAGTGGGGATGTCACGTTATCGTTCATGGCTCTGAACAGCAATGGGGAGGTCTCAGTATTGCTCATGGCACTGAATAACCGTGGGGACGTCTCAGTATCGTTCATGGCGCCGACCAATAGTGTGGTGTTCTCCCTATCGTTCATGACGCTGAAAAATAGTGGGGAGGTCGCAGTATCGTTCATGGCACTGAACAACAGTCGGGAGGTCTCGCTATCGTTCATGAAACTGTACAAGAGTGGGGAGGTCTCTGTATTGCTCATGGCACTGAATTACAGTGGGGAGGTCTCAGTATCGTTCAGGGCACTGAACAACAGTGGGGAGGTCTCAGTATTGCTCATGGCACTGAACAACATTGGGGAGGTCTCATTATCATTCATGACACTGAACAAAAGTGGGAGGTCTCAGTATTGTTCATGACACTGATCAACAGTGGGAAGTCTCAGTATTGTTCATGAAATTGAACAAAAGTGGGGAGGTGTCATTATCATTCATGGCACTGAACAACATTGGGGAGGTCTCAGTATTGGTCATTCCACGGATCAAAAGTGGGGAGGTCTCATGATCGTTAAGGGCGCTGAACAACAGTGGGGTGGTCTCAGTCTTGCTCATGGCACTGAATAACAGAGGGGAGGTCTCTCTATCGTTCATGGCGTTGAACAAAAGTGGGGAGGTCTCAGTATTGCTCATGGCACTGAACAACAGTGGGGAGGTCTCAGTATTTCTTATGGCACTGAGCAACAGTGGGGAGGTCTCAGTATTGCTCATGGCATTGAACAACGGTGGGGAGGTCTCATTACCGTTCATAGCTCTGAACAACAGTGGGGAGGTCTCATTATCCTTCATGGCACTGAACAACTGTGGGGAGGTCTCATTATCGTTCATGACACTGAACAACAGTGGGGAGGTCTCAGTATTGCTCTTGGCTCTAAATAACAGTGGGGAGGTCTCAGTAGCGTTCATGACACTGAACAACAGTGTGGTGGTCTCACTATCGTTCATGGCGCTGAATAACAGTGAGGAGGTCTCAGTATCGTTCATGGCGCTGAACATCAGTGTGGTGTTCACGCTATCGTTCATGGTGCTGAAAAACAGTGGGGAGGTCTCAGTATCGTTCATGGCATTGAATAACAGTGGAGAGGTCTCAGTATTGCTCATGGAACTGAATCACAGTGGAGAGGTCTCAGTATTGTTCAGGGGACTGAACAACAGTGGGGAGGTCTCAGTATTGCTCATGGCATTGAACAACGTTGGGGAGGTCTCATTACCGTTCATAGCACTGAACAACAGTGGGGAGGACTCATTATCGTTCATGGCACTGAACAATGTGGGGAGTTCTCATTATCGTTCATGACACTGAACAACAGTTGTTAGGTCTTTTATTTCTCTTGGTACTGAACAACAGTGGGGAGGTCTCATTATCGTTCAGAGCACTGAACAACAGTGGGGAGGTCTCAGTATTGCTCTTGGCACTAAATAACAGTGGGGAGGTCTCAGTAGCGTTCATGGCACTGAACAACAGTGTGGTGGTCTCACTATCGTTCATGGCGCTGAACAACAGTGAGGAGGTCTCAGTATCGTTCAGGGCGCTGAACAACAGTGGGGATGTCTCAGTATTGCTTATGGCACTGAACAACAGTGGGGAGGTCTCATTATCGTTCAAGACACTGAACAACAGTAGGGAGGTCTCAGTATTGTTCTTGACACTGAACAACATTAGGAGGTCTCAGTATTGTTCATGACACTGAACCACAGTGGGGAGGTCTCATTATCGTTCATGGCGCTGAACAACAGTGAGGAGGTCTCAGTAATGCCCATGGCGCTGAACAACCGTGGGGAGGTCTCGTTATCGTTCATGGTGCTGAATAACAGTGGGGACGTCTCACTATCTTTCATGGCACTGAACAACATTGGGGAGGATTCAGTATCGTTCATGGCACTGAATTACAGTGGGGAGGGCTTAGTATTGTTTATGGCACTGAACAACAGTGGGGAGGTCTCAGTATTGCTCTTGGCTCTAAATAACAGTGGGGAGGTCTCAGTAGCGTTCATGACACTGAACAACAGTGTGGTGGTCTCACTATCGTTCATGGCGCTGAATAACAGTGAGGAGGTCTCAGAATCGTTCATGGCGCTGAACATCAGTGTGGTGTTCACGCTATCGTTCATGGTGCTGAAAAACAGTGGGGAGGTCTCAGTATCGTTCATGGCACTGAACAACAGTGGGGAGGTCTCAGTATCGTTCATGGCATTGAATAACAGTGGGGAGGTCTCAGTATTGTTAATGGCACTGAACAACAGTCGGGAGGTCTCATTATCGTTCATGACACTGTACAAGAGTGGGGACGTCTCAGTATTGCTCATGGAACTGAATCACAGTGGGGAGGTCTCAGTATTGTTCAGCGGACTGAAGAACAGTGGGGAGGTCTCAGTATTGCTCATGGCATTGAACAACGGTGGGGAGGTCTCATTACCGTTCATAGCACTGAACAACAGTGGGGAGGTCTCAGTATCGTTCAGGGCGCTGAACAACAGTGGGGATGTCTCAGTATTGCTCATGGCACTGAACAACAGTGGGGAGGTCTCATTATCGATCATGACACTGAACAACAGTAGGGAGGTCTCAGTATTGTTCTTGACACTGAACAACATTAGGAGGTCTCAGTATTGTTCATGACACTGAACCACAGTGGGGAGGTCACAGTATCGTTCATGGCACTGAATAACAGTGGGGAGGTCTCAGTATCGTTCATGGCACTGAACAACAGTCGGGAGGTCTCATTATCGTTCATGACACTGTACAAGAGTGGGGAGGTCTCAGTATTGCTCATGCAACTGAATCACTGTGGGGAGGTCTCTGTATTGTTCAGGGGACTGAACAACTGTGGGGAGGTCTCAGTATTGCTCATGGCATTGAACAACGGTGGGGAGGTCTCATTACCGTTCATAGCACTGAACAACAGTGGGGAGGTCTCATTATCGTTCATGGCTCTGAACAATAGTGGGGAGTTCTCACTATCGCTCATGGCGCTGAAAAACTGTGGGGAGGTCTCAGTGTTGCTCATGGCACTGAACAACAGTGAGGAGGTCTCAGTATCGTTCACTGCGCTGAACAACGGTGTGGTGTTCACGCTATCGTTCATGGTGCTGAAAAACATTGGGGAGGTCTCAGTATCTTTCATGGCTCTGAACAACAGTGGGGAGGTCTCAGTATCGTTCATGGCACTGAACAACAGTCGGGAGGTCTCATTATCGTTCATGACACTGTACAAGAGTGGGGAGGTCTCAGTATTGCTCATGGAACTGAATCACTGTGGGGAGATCTCTGTATTGTTCAGGGGACTGAACAACTGTGGGGAGGTCTCAGTATTGCTCATGGCATTGAACAACGGTGGGGAGGTCTCATTACCGTTCATAGCACTGAACAACAGTGGGGAGGTCTCATTATCGTTCATGGCTCTGAACAACAGTGTGGAGTTCTCACTATCGCTCATGGCGCTGAAAAACTGTGGGGAGGTCTCAGTGTTGCTCATGGCACTGAACATCAGTGGGGAGTTCTCAGTATGGTTAATGGCGCTGAACAACAGTGGGAGGTCTCAGTATCGTTCATGGCGCTGAACAACAGTGGGGAGGTCTAATTATCGTTCATGGCACTGAACAACTGTGGGGAGGTCTCAGTATTGCTCATGGCACTGAAGAAAGGTTGGGAGGTCTCAGTATTGTTCATGGCACTGAATAACAGTGAGGAGGTCTCAGTATTTCTCATGGCACTGAACAACAGTGGGGAGGTCTCAGTATTGCTCATGGCGCTGACCAACCGTGTGGTGTTCTCTCTATCGTTCATGGCACTGAAAAACAGTGGAGAGGTCTCAGTATTGTTCATGGCACTGAATAACAGTGGGGAGGTCTCATTATCGTTTATGGCACAGAATAAGAGTGGGGAGGTCTCAGTATTGTTCATGGCGCTGAACAACAGTGCAGAGTTCTCAGTATTGTTCATGGCACTGAATAACAGTGGGGAGGTCTCAGTATTGTTCATGGCACTGAACAACAGTCGGGAGGTCTCGCTATCGTTCATGAAACTGTACAAGAGTGGGGAGGTCTCAGTATTGCTCATGGCACTGAATCACAGTGGGGAGGTCTCAGTATTGTTCAGGGCGCTGAACAACAGTGGGGAGGTCTCAGTATTGCTCATGGCACTGAACAAAGGTGGGGAGGTCTCAGTATTGTTCATGGCACTGAATAACAGTGGGGAGGTCTCAGTATTGCTCATGGCGCCGACCAACAGTGGGGAGGACACATTATCGTTCATGGCACTGAGCAACAGTGGGAGGTCTCAGTATTGTTCATGAAATTGAACAAAAGTGGGGAGGTCTCATTATCATTCATGGCACTGAACAACATTGGGGAGGTCTCAGTATTGGTCATGGCACGGATCAAAAGTGGGGAGGTCTCATTATCGTTCATGGCGCTGAACAACAGTGGGGAGGTCTCAGTTTCGTTCATGGCGCTGTACCACAGTGGGGAGGTCTCAGTATTGCTTGTACCACTGAACAACAGTGGCGAGGTCACATTCTCGTTCATAGCATTGAACAACAGTGGGGATGTCACGTTATCGTTCATGGCTCTGAACAGCAATGGGGAGGTCTCAGTATTGCTCATGGCACTGAATAACCGTGGGGAGGTCTCAGTATCGTTCATGGCGCCGACCAATAGTGTGGTGTTCTCCCTATCGTTCATGACGCTGAAAAATAGTGGGGAGGTCGCAGTATCGTTCATGGCACTGAACAACAGTCGGGAGGTCTCGCTATCGTTCATGAAACTGTACAAGAGTGGGGAGGTCTCTGTATTGCTCATGGCACTGAAGCACAGTGGGGAGGTCTCAGTATCGTTCAGGGCACTGAACAAAAGTGGGAGGTCTCAGTATTGTTCATGACACTGATCAACAGTGGGAAGTCTCAGTATTGTTCATGAAATTGAACAAAAGTGGGGAGGTCTCATTATCATTCATGGCACTGAACAACATTGGGGAGGTCTCAGTATTGGTCATTCCACGGATCAAAAGTGGGGAGGTCTCATGATCGTTAAGGGCGCTGAACAACAGTGGGGTGGTCTCAGTCTTGCTCATGGCACTGAATAACAGAGGGGAGGTCTCTCTATCGTTCATGGCGTTGAACAAAAGTGGGGAGGTCTCAGTATTGCTCATGGCACTGAACAACAGTGGGGAGGTCTCAGTATTGCTTATGGCACTGAGCAACAGTGGGGAGGTCTCAGTATTGCTCATGGCATTGAACAACGGTGGGGAGGTCTCATTACCGTTCATAGCACTGAACAACAGTGGGGAGGTCTCATTATCCTTCATGGCACTGAACAACTGTGGGGAGGTCTCATTATCGTTCATGACACTGAACAACAGTGGTTAGGTCTTTTATTGCTCTTGGTACTGAACAACAGTGGGGAGGTCTCATTATTGTTCAGAGCACTGAACAACAGTGGGGAGGTCTCAGTATTGCTCTTGGCACTAAAAAACAGTGGGGAGGTCTCAGTTTTGCTCATGGCACTGAACAACAATGGGGAGGTCTCATTATCGTTCATGGTGCTGAACAACAGTAGGGAGGTCTCAGTATTGTTCTTGACACTGAACAACATTAGGAGGTCTCAGTATTGTTCATGACACTGAACCACAGTGGGGAGGTCTCATTATCGTTCATGGTGCTGAATAACAGTGAGGAGGTCTCAGTATTGCTCATGGCACTGAACAACAGTGGGGAGGTCTCATTATCGTTCATGGTGCTGAATAACAGTGGGGACGTCTCACTATCTTTCATGGCACTGAACAACATTGGGGAGGAATCAGTATCGTTCATGGCACTGAATAAAAGTGGGGAGGTCTCATGATTGTTGATGGCACTGAACAACAGTGGGGAGGTCTCAATATCGTTCATGACACTGAACAACAGTTGGGAGGTCTCAGTATTGCTCATGGCACTGAACAACAGTGGGGAGGTCTCAGTATCGTTCATGGCGCTGAATAACAGTGGGGAGGTCTCAGTATTGCTCATGGCACTGAACAGCAGTGGGGAGGTGTCAGTATTCCTCATGGCACTGAACAACAGTGGGGAGGTCTCATTATCGTTCATGGCGCTGAACAACAGTGTGGTGTTCTCACCATCGTTCATGGCGCTGAAAAACAGTGGCGAGGTCTCAGTATCGTTCATGGCACTGAACAACAGTGGGGAGGTCTCAGTATCGTTCATGGCGCTGAATAACAGTGGGGACATCTCAGTATTGCTCATGGCACTGAACAGCAGTGGGGAGGTCTCAGTATTCCTCATGGCACTGAACAACAGTGGGGAGGTCTCATTATCGTTTCTGGCACTGAACAACAGTGGGGACATCTCAGTATTGCTCATGGCACTGAAAAGCAGTGGGGAGGTCTAATTATCGTTCATGGCTCTGAACAACAATGGGGAGGTCTCAGTATTGCTCATGGCACTGAACAAAGGTGGGGAGGTCTCAGTATTGTTCATGGCACTGAATAACAGTTGGGAGGTCTCAGTATTGCTCATGGCAGTGAACAACAGTGGGGAGGTCTCAGTATTGTTCATGACACTGAACAACAGTGGGGAGGTCTCAGTATTGTTCATGAAATTGAACAAAAGTGGGGAGGTCTCATTATCGTTCATGGCACTGAACAACATTGGGGAGGTCTCAGTATTGGTCATGGCACGGATCAAAGGTGGGGAGGTCTCATCATCGTTCAGGGCACTGAACAACAGTGTGGAGGTCTCAGTATTGTTCATGGCACTGAACAACATTGGGGACGTCTCAGTATTGCTCATGGAACTGAATCACAGTGGGGAGGTCTCAGTATTGTTCAGGGGACTGAACAACAGTGGGGAGGTCTCAGTATTGCTCATGGCATTGAACAACGGTGGGGAGGTCTCATTACCGTTCATAGCACTGAACAACAGTGGGGAGGACTCATTATCGTTCATGGCACTGAACAATGTGGGGAGTTCTCATTATCGTTCATGACACTGAACAACAGTGGTTAGGTCTTTTATTGCTCTTGGTACTGAACAACAGTGGGGAGGTCTCATTATCATTCAGAGCACTGAACAACAGTGGGGAGGTCTCAGTATTGCTCTTGGCACTAAATAACAGTGGGGAGGTCTCAGTAGCGTTCATGGCACTGAACAACAGTGTGGTGGTCTCACTATCGTTCATGGCGCTGAACAACAGTGAGGAGGTCTCAGTATCGTTCAGGGCGCTGAACAACAGTGGGGATGTCTCAGTATTGCTCATGGCACTGAACAACAGTGGGGAGGTCTCATTATCGTTCATGACACTGAACAACAGTAGGGAGGTTTCAGTATTGTTCTTGACACTGAACAACATTAGGAGGTCTCAGTATTGTTCATGACACTGAACCACAGTGGGGAGGTCTCATTATCGTTCATGGCGCTGAACAACAGTGAGGAGGTCTCAGTAATGCCCATGGCGCTGAACAACCGTGGGGAGGTCTCATTATAGTTCATGGTGCTGAATAACAGTGGGGACGTCTCACTATCTTTCATGGCACTGAACAACATTGGGGAGGAATCAGTATCGTTCATGGCACTGAATAACAGTGGGGAGGGCTTAGTATTGTTTATGGCGCTGAACAACAGTGGGGAGGTCTCATTATCGTTCAGAGCACTGAACAACAGTGGGGAGGTCTCAGTATTGCTCTTGGCTCTAAATAACAGTGGGGAGGTCTCAGTAGCGTTCATGACACTGAACAACAGTGTGGTGGTCTCACTATCGTTCATGGCGCTGAATAACAGTGAGGAGGTCTCAGAATCGTTCATGGCGCTGAACATCCGTGTGGTGTTCACGCTATCGTTCATGGTGCTGAAAAACAGTGGGGAGGTCTCAGTATCGTTCATGGCACTGAACAACAGTGGGGAGGTCTCAGTATCGTTCATGGCATTGAATAACAGTGGGGAGGTCTCAGTATTGTTAATGGCACTGAACAACAGTCGGGAGGTCTCATTATCGTTCATGACACTGTACAAGAGTGGGGACGTCTCAGTATTGCTCATGGAACTGAATCACAGTGGGGAGGTCTCAGTATTGTTCAGCGGACTGAAGAACAGTGGGGAGGTCTCAATATTGCTCATGGCATTGAACAACGGTGGGGAGGTCTCATTACCGTTCATAGCACTGAACAACAGTGGGGAGGTCTCAGTGTCGTTCAGGGCGCTGAACAACAGTGGGGATGTCTCAGTATTGCTCATGGCACTGAACAACAGTGGGGAGGTCTCATTATCGATCATGACACTGAACAACAGTAGGGAGGTCTCAGTATTGTTCTTGACACTGAACAACATTAGGAGGTCTCAGTATTGTTCATGACACTGAACCACAGTGGGGAGGTCTCATTATCGTTCATGGCGCTGAACAACAGTGAGGAGGTCTCAGTAATGCTCATGGCGCTGAACAACCATGGGGAGGTCTCATTATCGTTCATGGTGCTGAATAACAGTGGGGACGTCTCACTATCTTTCATGGCACTGAACAACATTGGGGAGGAATCAGTATCGTTCATGGCACTGAATAACAGTGGGGAGGTCTCATTATTGTTGACAGCACCGAACAACAGTGGGGAGGTCTCATTATCGTTCATGACACTGAACAACAGTTGGGAGGTCTCAGTATTGGTCATGGCGCTGAACAACAGTGGGGAGGTCTCATGATCGTTCATGGCGCTGAACAACAGTGGGAGGTCTCAGTATCGTTCATGGCGCTGAACAACAGTGGGAGGTCTCAGTATCGTTCATGGCGCTGAACAACAGTGTGGTGTTCTCCCTATCGTTCATGGCGCTGAAAAACAGTGGGGAGGTCTCAGTATCGTTCATGGCACTGAACAACAGTGGAGAAGTCTCAGTATTGCTCATGGCACTGAACAACAGTGGGAGGTCTCAGTATTGTTCATGACATTGATCAACAGTGTAAGGTCTCAGTATTGTTTTTAAAATTGAACAAAGGTGGGGAGGTCTCATTATCGTTCATGGCACTGAACAACATTGGGGAGGTCTCAGTATTGGTCATGGCACGGATCAAAAGTGGGGAGGTGTCATCATCGTTCAGGGCACTGAACAACAGTGGGGAGGTCTCAGTATTGCTCATGGCACTGAACAACAGTGGGGAGGTCTCAGTATTGTTCATGGCACTGAATCACAGTGAGGAGGTCTCAGTATTGCTCATGGCGCTGAACAACAATGGGGAGGTCTCAGTATTGCTCATGGCGCTGAACAACAGTGGGGAGGTCTCAGTATTGTTCATGGCACTGAATATCAGTGGGGAGAACTCAGTATTGCTCATGGCACTGAACAACATTGGGGAGGTCTCAGTATTGGTTATGGCACGGATCAAAAGTGGGGAGGTCTCATCATCGTTCAGGGCGCTGAACAACAGTGGGGAGGTCTCAGTATTGCTCATGGCACTGTACAACAGTGTGGAGGTCTCAGTATTGCTCATAACACTGAACAAGAGTGGGGAGGTCTCAGTATTGTTCATGGCACTGAATATCAGTGGGGAGAACTCAGTATTGTTCATGGCACTGAACAACAGTGGGGAAGTCTCAGTATTGTTCATGGCACTGAACAACAGTGGAGAAGTCTCAGTATTGCTCATGGCACTGAACAACAGTGGGAGGTCTCAGTATTGTTCATGACATTGATCAACAGTGTAAGGTCTCAGTATTGTTTTTAAAATTGAACAAAGGTGGGGAGGTCTCATTATCGTTCATGGCACTGAACAACATTGGGGAGGTCTCAGTATTGGTCATGGCACGGATCAAAAGTGGGGAGGTGTCATCATCGTTCAGGGCACTGAACAACAGTGGGGAGGTCTCAGTATTGCTCATGGCACTGAACAACAGTGGGGAGGTCTCAGTATTGTTCATGGCACTGAATCACAGTGAGGAGGTCTCAGTATTGCTCATGGCGCTGAACAACAATGGGGAGGTCTCAGTATTGCTCATGGCGCTGAACAACAGTGGGGAGGTCTCAGTATTGTTCATGGCACTGAATATCAGTGGGGAGAACTCAGTATTGCTCATGGCACTGAACAACATTGGGGAGGTCTCAGTATTGGTTATGGCACGGATCAAAAGTGGGGAGGTCTCATCATCGTTCAGGGCGCTGAACAACAGTGGGGAGGTCTCAGTATTGCTCATGGCACTGTACAACAGTGTGGAGGTCTCAGTATTGCTCATAACACTGAACAAGAGTGGGGAGGTCTCAGTATTGTTCATGGCACTGAATATCAGTGGGGAGAACTCAGTATTGTTCATGGCACTGAACAACAGTGGGGAAGTCTCAGTATTGTTCATGGCACTGAACAACAGTGGGGAGGTCTCATTATCGTTCGGAGCACTGAACAACAGTGGGGAGGTCTCAGTATTGCTCTTGGCACTAAATAACATTGGGGAGGTCTCAGTAGCGTTCATGGCAATGAATAACAGTGTGGTGGTCTCACTATCGTTCATGGTGCTGAAAAACAGTGGGGAGGTCTCAGTATCGTTCATGGCACTGAACAACAGTGGGGAGGTCTCAGTATTGTTCATGGCACTGAACAACAGTCGGGAGGTCTCATTATCGTTAATGACACTGTACAAGAGTGGGTAGGTCTCAGTATTGCTCATGGAACTGAATCACAGTGGGGAGTTCTCAGTATTGTTCAGGGGACTGAACAACAGTGGGGAGATCTCAGTATTGCTCATGGCATTGAACAACGGTGGGGAGGTCTCAATACCGTTCATAGCACTGAAAAACAATGGGGAGGTCTCATTATTGTTCATGGCGCTGAACAACAGTGGGGAGGTCTCAGTATTGTTCATGGCACTGAATATCAGTGGGGAGATCTCAGTATTGCTCATCGCGCTGAACAACAGTGGGGAGGTCTCATCATCGTTCAGGGCGCTGAACAACGGTGGGGAGGACTCAGTATTGCTTATGGCACTGAACAACAGTGGGGAGGTCTCAGTATTGCTTATGGCACTGAACAACAGTGGGGAGGTCTCAGTATTGTTCATGGCACTGAACAACAGTGGGGTGGTCTCAGTATCGTTCATGGCACTGAAAAACAGTGGGGAGGTCTCAGTATCGTGCATGGCACTGAATAACAGTTGGGAGGTCTCAATATTGTTCATGGCGCTGAACAACTGTGGGGAGGTCTCATTATCGTTCATGGCACTGAACAACAGATGTTAGATCTTTTATGACTCTTGGTACTGAACAACAGTGGGGAGGTCTCATTATCGTTCAGAGCACTGAACAACAGTGAGAAGGTCTCAGTAATACTCATGGCACTGAACAACAGTGGAGATGTCTCATTATTGCTCATGACACTGAACAACAGACGGAGGACTCATTATCGGTCATGGCACCGAATATCAGTGGGGAAGTCTCAGTATTGCTCATGGCACAGATCAAAAGTGGGGAGGTGTCATTATCGTTCATGGCGCTGAACAACAGTGGGGAGGTGTCAGTATTGCTCATGGCACTGAATAACAGTGGGGAGGTCTCAGTATTGTTCATGGCGCTGAACAACAGTGGGGAGGTCTCAGTATTGTTCATGGCACTGAATATCAGTGGGGAGATCTCAGTATTGCTCATCGCGCTGAACAACAGTGGAGAGGTCTCATCATCGTTCAGGGCGCTGAACAACGGTGGGGAGGTCTCAGTATTGCTTATGGCACTGAACAACAGTGGGGAGGTCTCAGTATTGCTTATGGCACTGAACAACAGTGGGGAGGTCTCAGTATTGTTCATGGCACTGAACAACAGTGGGGTGGTCTCAGTATCGTTCATGGCACTGAAAAACAGTGGGGAGGTCTCAGTATCGTGCATGGCACTGAATAACAGTTGGGAGGTCTCAATATTGTTCATGGCGCTGAACAACTGTGGGGAGGTCTCATTATCGTTCATGGCACTGAACAACAGAGGTTAGATCTTTTATGACTCTTGGTACTGAACAACAGTGGGGAGGTCTCATTATCGTTCAGAGCACTGAACAACAGTGAGAAGGTCTCAGTAATAGTCATGGCACTGAACAACAGTGGAGATGTCTCATTATTGCTCATGACACTGAACAACAGACGGAGGACTCATTATCGGTCATGGCACCGAATATCAGTGGGGAAGTCTCAGTATTGCTCATGGCACAGATCAAAAGTGGGGAGGTGTCATTATCGTTCATGGCGCTGAACAACAGTGGGGAGGTGTCAGTATTGCTCATGGCACTGAATAACAGTGGGGAGGTCTCAGTATTGTTCATGGCACTGAAGAACAGTAGGGAGGTCTCAATAGTGTTCATGGCGGTGAACAACAGTGTGGTGGTCTCACTATCGTTCATGGCGCTGAACAACAGTGAGGACGTCTCAGTATCGTTCATGGCGCTGAACAACAGTGTGGTGTTCACGCTATCGTTCATGGTGCTGAAAAACAGTGGGGAGGTCTCAGTATCGTTCATGGCACTGAACAACAGTGGGGAGGTCTCTGTATCGTTCATGGCATTGAATAACAGTGGGGAGGTCTCAGTATTGTTCATGGCATTGAACAACAGTCGGGAGCTCTCATTATCGTTCATGACACTGTACAAGAGTGGGTAGGTCTCGGTATTGCTCATGGAACTGAATCCCAGTGGGGAGTTCTCAGTATTGTTCAGGGGACCGAACAACAGTGGGGAGATCTCAGTATTGCTCATGGCATTGAACAACGGTGGGGAGGTCTCATTACCTTTCATAGCACTGAACAACAATGGGGAGGTCCCATTATCGTTCATGGCGCTGAACAACAGTGGGGAGGTCTCAGTATTGTTCATGGCAATGAATATCAGTGGGGAGATCTCAGTATTGCTCATGGCACTGAACAAATGTGGGGAGGTCTCATTACCGTTCATAGCACTGTATAAATGTGGGGAGGTCTCATTATCGTTCATGTCTCTGAACAACAGTTGGGAGGTCTCAGTATTGCTCATGGCGCTGAACAACAGTGGGGAGGTCTCATTATCGTTCATGACACTGAACAACAGTTGGGAGGTCTCAGTATTGCTCATGGCGCTGAACAACAGTGGGGAGGTCTCATGATCGTTCATGGCGCTGAACAACAGTGGGAGGTCTCAGTATCGTTCATGACGCTGGACAACAGTGGGAGGTCTCAGTATCGTTCATGGCGCTGGAGAACAGTGGGGAGAACTCAGTATTGCTCATGGCACTGAACAACAGTGGGGAGGTCTCAGTATTGTTCATGGCACTGAATAACAGTGGGGAGGTCTCAGTATTGTTCATGGCACTGAATAACAGTGGGGAGATCTCATTACCGTTCATAGCACTGAACAACAGTGGGGAGGTCTCATTAACGTTCATGGCGCTGAACAACAGTCGGGAGGTCTCATTTTCGTTCATGACACTGAACAACAGTGGGAGGTCTCAGTATTGTTCATGACATTGATCAACAGTGTGAGGTCTCAGTATTGTTTTTGAAATTGAACAAAAGTGGGGAGGTCTCATTATCGTTCATAGCACTGAACAACATTGGGGAGGTCTCAGTATTGGTCATGGCACGGATCAAAAGTGGGGAGGTCTCATCATCGTTCAGGGCGCTGAACAACAGTGGGGAGGTCTCAGTATTGCTCTTGGCCCTGAACAACAGTGGGGAGGTCTCAGGATTGTTCATGGCACTGAACAACAGTGGGGAGGTCTCCGTATTGCTCATATCACTGAACAACAGTGGGGAGGTCTCAGTATTGTTCATGGCACTGAACAACAGTGGGGAGGTCTCAGTATTGTTCATGGCACTGAACAACAGTGGGGAGGTCTCATTATCGTTCAGAGCACTGAACAACAGTGGGGAGGTCTCAGTATTGCTCTTGGCACTAAATACCATTGGGGAGGTCTCAGTAGCGTTCATAGCAATGAATAACAGTGTGGTGGTCTCACTATCGTTCATGGCGCTGAACAACAGTGGGGAGGTCTCAGTATCGTTCATGGCACTGAACAACAGTGGGGAGGTCTCAGTATCGTTCATGGCATTGAATAACAGTGGGGAGGTCTCAGTATTGTTCATGGCACTGAACAACAGTCGGGAGGTTTCATTATCGTTCATGACACTGTACAAGCGTGGGGAGGTCTCAGTATTGCTCATGGAACTGAATCACAGTGGGGAGTTCTCAGTATTGTTCAGGGGACTGAACAACAGTGGAGAGGTCTCAGTATTGCTCATGGCATTGAACAACGGTGGGGAGGTCTCATTACCGTTCATAGCACTGAACAACAATGGGGAGGTCTCATTATCGTTCATGGCGCTGAACAACATTGGGGAGGTTTCATTATTGCTCATTGGCACTGAACAACAGTGGGGTGGACTCATTATCGTTCATGGCACTGATCAAAATTGGGGACGTCTCTCTATCGTTCATAGCACTGAACAACATTGGGGAGGTCTCTGTATTGCTCATGGCGCTGAACATCAGTGGGGAGGTCTCATCATCGTTGAGGGCGCTGAACAACAGTGGGGAGGTCTCAGTATTGCTTATGGCACTGAACAACAGTGGGGAGGTCTCAGTATTGCTTATGGCACTGAACAACAGTGGGGAGGTCTCAGTATTGTTCATGGCACTGAAAAACAGTGGGGTGGTCTCAGTATCGTTCATGGCACTGAACAACAGTGGGGAGGTCTCAGTATCGTGCATGGCACTGAATAACAGTTGGGAGGTCTCATTATCGTTCATGGCACTGAACAACAGAGGTTAGATGTTTTATGACTCTTGGTACTGAACAACAGTGGGGAGGTCTCATTATCGTTCATGGCGCTGAACAACTGTGGGGAGGTCTCATTATCGTTCATGGCACTGAACAACAGAGGTTAGATCTTTTATGACTCTTGGTACTGAACGACAGTGGGGAGGTCTCATTATCGTTCAGAGCACTGAACAACAGTGGGAAGGTCTCAGTAATACTCATGCCACTGAACAACAGTGGAGATGTCTCATTATTGCTCATGGCACTGAACAACAGACGGAGGACTCATTATCGTTCATGGCACTGAATATCAGTGGGGAAGTCTCAGTATTGCACATGGCACAGATCAAAAGTGGGGAGGTGTCATTATCGTTCATGGCACTGAACAACAGTGGGGAGGTCTCAGTATTGTACAGGGCACTGAACAACAGTGGGGAGGTCTCAGAATTGCTCATGGCATTGAACAACGGTGGGGAGGTCTCATTATCGTTCATGGCACTGAACAACATTGGGGAGGTCTCATTACCTTTCATAGCACTGAACAACAGTGTTGAGGTCTCATTATCATTCATGGTGCTGAACAACAGTGGGGAGGTCTCAGTATTTCTCCTGGCGCTGAACAACAGTGGTGTGGTCTCAGTATTGCTCATGGCACTGAATATCAGTGGGGAGATGTCAGTATTGCTCATGGCACTGAACAACAGTGGGCAGGTCTTGTTATCGTTCATGACACTGAACAACAGTGGGGAGGTCTCATTATCGTTCATGGTGATGAACAACAGTGGGGAGGCTCATTATCGTTCATGACACTGAACAACAGTCGGGAGGTCTCATTATCGTTCATGACACTGTACAAGAGTGGGGAGGTCTCAGTATTGCTCATGGCACTGAATCACAGTGGGGAGTTCTCAGTATTGTTCAGGGGACTGAACAACAGTGGAGAGGTCTCAGTATTGCTCATGGCATTGAACAACAGTGGGGAGGTCTCATTACCGTTCATAGCACTGAACAACAATGGGGAGGTCTCATTATCGTTCATGGCGCTGAACAACATTTGGGAGTTTTCATTATTGCTCATGGCACTGAAGAACACTGGGGTGGACTCATTATCGTTCATGGCACTGATCAAAATTGGGGATGTCTCTCTATCGTTCATAGCACTGAACAACATTGGGGAGGTCTCATCATCGTTCAGGGCGCTGAACAACAGTGGGGAGGTCTCAGTATTGCTCTTGGCACTAAATAACAGTGGGAAGGTCTCAGTAGCGTACATGACACTGAACAATAGTGTGGTGGTCTCACTATCGTTCATGGCGCTGAACAACAGTGGGGAGGTCTCATCATCGTTCAGGGCGCTGAACAACAGTGGGGAGGTCTCAGTATTGCTTATGGCACTGAACAACAGTGGGGAGGTCTCAGTATTGCTTATGGCACTGAACAACAGTGGGGATGTCTCAGTATTGTTCATGGCACTGAACAAAGTGGGGTGGTCTCAGTATCGTTCATGGCACTGAACAACAGTGGGGAGGTCTCAGTATCGTGCATCGCACTGAATAAAAGTTGGGAGGTCTCAATATTGTTCATGGCACTGAACAACAGTGGGGAGGTCTCATTATCGTTCAGAGCACTGAACAACAGTGGGGAGGTCTCAGTATTGCTCTTGGCACTAAATACCATTGGGGAGGTCTCAGTAGCGTTCATAGCAATGAATAACAGTGTGGTGGTCTCACTATCGTTCATGGCGCTGAACAACAGTGGGGAGGTCTCAGTATCGTTCATGGCACTGAACAACAGTGGGGAGGTCTCAGTATCGTTCATGGCATTGAATAACAGTGGGGAGGTCTCAGTATTGTTCATGGCACTGAACAACAGTCGGGAGGTTTCATTATCGTTCATGACACTGTACAAGCGTGGGGAGGTCTCAGTATTGCTCATGGAACTGAATCACAGTGGGGAGGTCTCATTACCGTTCATAGCACTGAACAACAATGGGGAGGTCTCATTATCGTTCATGGCGCTGAACAACATTGGGGAGGTTTCATTATTGCTCATGGCACTGAACAACAGTGGGGTGGACTCATTATCGTTCATGGCACTGATCAAAATTGGGGACGTCTCTCTATCGTTCATAGCACTGAACAACATTGGGGAGGTCTCTGTATTGCTCATGGCGCTGAACAACAGTGGGGAGGTCTCATCATCGTTCAGGGCGCTGAACAACAGTGGGGAGGTCTCAGTATTGCTTATGGCACTGAACAACAGTGGGGAGGTCTCAGTATTGTTCATGGCACTGAAAAACAGTGGGGTGGTCTCAGTATCGTTCATGGCACTGAACAACAGTGGGGAGGTCTCAGTATCGTGCATGGCACTGAATAACAGTTGGGAGGTCTCATTATCGTTCATGGCACTGAACAACAGAGGTTAGATGTTTTATGACTCTTGGTACTGAACAACAGTGGGGAGGTCTCATTATCGTTCATGGCGCTGAACAACTCTGGGGAGGTCTCATTATCGTTCATGGCACTCAACAACAGAGGTTAGATCTTTTATGACTCTTGGTACTGAACGACAGTGGGGAGGTCTCATTATCTTTCAGAGCACTGAACAACAGTGGGAAGGTCTCAGTAATACTCATGGCACTGAACAACAATGGGGAGGTCTCATTATCGTTCATGGCGCTGAACAACATTGGGGAGGTTTCATTATTGCTCATGGCACTGAACAACAGTGGGGTGGACTCATTATCGTTCATGGCACTGATCAAAATTGGGGACGTCTCTCTATCGTTCATAGCACTGAACAACATTGGGGAGGTCTCTGTATTGCTCATGGCGCTGAACAACAGTGGGGAGGTCTCATCATCGTTCAGGGCGCTGAACAACAGTGGGGAGGTCTCAGTATTGCTTTTGGCACTGAACAACAGTGGGGAGCTCTCAGTATTGCTTATGGCACTGAACAACAGTGGGGAGGTCTCAGTATTGTTCATGGCACTGAAAAACAGTGGGGTGGTCTCAGTATCGTTCATGGCACTGAACAACAGTGGGGAGGTCTCAGTATCGTGCATGGCACTGAATAACAGTTGGGAGGTCTCATTATCGTTCATGGCACTGAACAACAGAGGTTAGATGTTTTATGACTCTTGGTACTGAACAACAGTGGGGAGGTCTCATTATCGTTCATGGCGCTGAACAACTGTGGGGAGGTCTCATTATCGTTCATGGCACTGAACAACAGAGGTTAGATCTTTTATGACTCTTGGTACTGAACGACAGTGGGGAGGTCTCATTATCGTTCAGAGCACTGAACAACAGTGGGAAGGTCTCAGTAATACTCATGGCACTGAACAACAGTGGAGATGTCTCATTATTGCTCATGGCACTGAACAACAGACGGAGGACTCATTATCGTTCATGGCACTGAATATCAGTGGGGAAGTCTCAGTATTGCTCATGGCACAGATCAAAAGTGGGGAGGTGTCATTATCGTTCATGGCGCTGAACAACAGTGGGGAGGTGTCAGTATTGCTCATGGCACTGAATAACAGTGGGGAGGTCTCAGTATTGTTCATGGCACTGAAGAACAGTGGGGAGGTCTCAGTAGCGTTCATGGCGCTGAACAACAGTGTGGTGGTCTCACTATCGTTCATGGCGCTGAGCAACAGTGAGGAGGTCTCTGTATCGTTCATGGCACTGAATAACAGTGGGGAGGTCTCAGTATCATTCATGGCACTGAATAACAGTGGGGAGGTCTCAGTTTCGTTCATGGCACTGAACAACAGTCGGGAGGTCTCATTATCGTTCATGACACTATACAAGAGTGGGGAGGTCTCAGTATTGCTCTTGGCACTGAATCACAGTGGGGACGTCTCAGTATTGTACAGGGCACTGAACAACAGTGGGGAGGTCTCAGAATTGCTCATGGCATTGAACAATGGTGGGGAGGTCTCATTATCGTTCATGGCACTGAACAACATTGGGGAGGTCTCATTACCTTTCATAGCACTGAACAACAGTGTTGAGGTCTCATTATCATTCATGGTGCTGAACAACAGTGGGGAGGTCTCAGTATTTCTCATGGCGCTGAACAACAGTGGTGTGGTCTCGGTATTGCTCATGGCACTGAATATCAGTGGGGAGATGTCAGTATTGCTCATGGCACTGAACAACAGTGGGGAGGTCTTGTTATCGTTCATGACACTGGACAACAGTGGGGAGGTCTCATTATCGTTCATGGTGCTGAACAACAGTGGGGAGGTCTCATTATCGTTCATGACACTGAACAACAGTCGGGAGGTCTCATTATCGTTCATGACACTGTACAAGAGTGGGGAGGTCTCAGTATTGCTCATGGCACTGAATCACAGTGGGGAGTTCTCAGTATTGTTCAGGGGACTGAACAACAGTGGAGAGGTCTCAGTATTGCTCATGGCATTGAACAACAGTGGGGAGGTCGCATTATCGTTCATGGCGCTGAACAACATTTGGGAGGTTTCATTATTGCTCATGGCACTGAAGAACACTGGGGTGGACTCATTATCGTTCATGGCACTGATCAAAATTGGGGACGTCTCGCTATCTTTCATAGCACTAAACAACATTGGGAAGGTCTCAGTATTGCTCATGGTGCTGAACAACAGTGGGGAGGTCTCATCATCGTTCAGGGCGCTGAACAACAGTGGGGAGGTCTCAGTATTGCTCTTGGCACTAAATAACAGTGGGAATGTCTCAGTAGCGTACATGACACTGAACAATAGTGTGGTGGTCTCACTATCGTTCATGGCGCTGAACAACAGTGGGGAGGTCTCATCATCGTTCATGGCGCTGAACAACAGTGGGGAGGTCTCAGTATTGCTTATGGCACTGAACAACAGTGGGGAGGTCTCAGTATTGTTCATGGCACTGAACAACAGTGGGCTGGTCTCAGTATCATTCTTGGCACTGAACAACAGTGGGTAGGTCTCAGTATCGTGCATGGCACTGAATAACAGTTGGGAGGTCTCAATATTGTTCATGGCGCTGAACAACTGTGGGGAGGTCTCATTATCGTTCATGGCACTGAACAACAGAGGTTAGATCTTTTATGACTCTTGGTACTGAACAACAGTGGGGAGGTCTCATTATCGTTCAGAGCACTGAACAACAGTGGGAAGGTCTCAGTAATACTCATGGCACTGAACAACAGTGGAGATGTCTCATTATTGCTCATGGCACTGAACAACAGACGGAGGACTCATTATCGTTCATGGCACCGAATATCAGTGGGGAAGTCTCAGTATTGCTCATGGCACAGATCAAAAGTGGGGAGGTGTCATTATCGTTCATGGCGCTGAACAACAGTGGGGAGGTGTCAGTATTGCTCATGGCACTGAATAACAGTGGGGAGGTCTCAGTATTGTTCATGACACTGAACAACTTTGGGGAGGTCTCAGTAGCGTTCATGGCGCTGAACAACAGTGTGGTGGTCTCTGTATCGTTCATGGCACTGAATAACAGTGGGGAGGTCTCAGTATCATTCATGGCACTGAACAACAGTCGGGAGGTCTCATTATCTTTCATGACACTATACAAGAGTGGGGAGGTCTCAGTTTTGCTCTTGGCACTGAATAACAGTGGGGAGGTCTCAGTATTGTACAGGGCACTGAACAACAGTGGGGAGGTCTCAGAATTGCTCATGGCATTGAACAACGGTGGGGAGGTCTCATTATCGTTCATGGCACTGAACATCATTGGGGAGGTCTCAGTATTGCTCATGGCAATGAACAACAGTGGGGAGGTTTCATTATCGTTCATGGTGCTGAACAACAGTGGGGAGGTCTGAGTATTTCTCATGGCGCTGAACAACAGTGGTGAGGTCTCAGTATTGCTCATGGCACTGAATATCAGTGGGGAGGTCTCATTATCATTCATGACACTGAACAACAGTGGGGAGGTCTCATTATCGTTCATGGTGCTGAACAACAGTGGGGAGTTCTCATTATCGTTCATGACACTGAACAACAGTAGGGAGGTCTCAGTATTGTTCATGACACTGATCAACAGTAGGAGGTCTCAATATTGTTCATGAAATTGAACAAAAGTGGGGAGGTCTCATTATCGTTCATGGCACTGAACAACATTGGGGAGGTCTCAGTATTGGTTATGGCACGGATCAAAAGTGGGGAGGTCTCATCATCGTTCAGGGCACTGAACAACAGTGGGGAGGTCTCAGTATTGCTCGTGGAACTGAACAACAGTGGGGAGGTCTCAGTATTGTTCATGGAACTGAACAACAGTGGGGAGGTCTCAGTATTGCTCATATCACTGAACAACAGTGGGGACGTCTCAGTATTGTTCATGGCACTGAACAACAGTGGGGAGGTCTCAGTATTGTTTATGGCACTGAACAACAGTGGGGAGGTCTCATTATTGTTCAGAGCACTGAACAACAGTGGGGAGGTCTCAGTATTGCTCTTGGCACTAAATAACAGTGGGGAGGTCTCAGTAGCGTTCATGACACTGAACAACAGTGTGGTGGTCTCACTATCGTTCATGGCTCTGAACAACAGTGAGGAGGTCTCAGTATCGTTCATGGCGCTGAACATCAGTGTGGTGTTCACGCTATCGTTAATGGTGCTGAAAAACAGTGGGGAGGTCTCAGTATCGTTCATGGCACTGAAAAACAGTGGGGAGGTCTCAGTATCGTTCATGGCATTGAATAACAGTGAGGAGGTCTCAGTATTGTTCTTGGCACTGAAGAACAGTCGGGAGGTCTCATTATCGTTCATGACACTGTACAAGAGTGGGGACGTCTCAGTATTGCACATGGAACTGAATCACAGTGGGGAGGTCTCAGTATTGTTCAGGGGACTGAACAACAGTGGGGAGGTCTCAGTATTGCTCATGGCATTGAACAACGGTGGGGAGGTCTCATTACCGTTCATAGCACTGAACAACAGTGGGGAGGTCTCATTATCGTTCATGGCACTGAACAATGTGGGGAGGGCTCATTATCATTCATGACACTGAACAACAGTGGTTAGGTCTTTTATTGCTCTTGGTACTGAACAACAGTGGGGAGGTCTCACTATCGTTCAGAGCACTGAACAGCAGTGTGGAGGTCTCAGTATTGCTCTTGGCACTAAATAACAGTGGGGAGGTCTCAGTAGCGTTCATGGCACTGAACAACAGTGTGGTGGTCTCACTATCGTTCATGGCGCTGAACAACAGTGAGGAGGTCTCAGTATCGTTCATGGCACTGAACAACAGTGGGGAGGTCTCAGTATTGCTCATGGCACTGAACAACAGTGGGGAGGTCTCATTATCGTTCATCACACTGAACAACAGTAGCGAGGTCTCAGTATTGTTCTTGACACTGAACAACATTAGGAGGTCTCAGTATTGTTCATGACACTGAACGACAGTGGGGAGGTCTCATTATCATTCATGGTGCTGAACAACAGTGGGGAGGTCTCAGTATTGCTCATGGTGCTGAACAACCGTCGAGAGGTCTCATTATCGTTCATGGTGCTGAATAACAGTGGGGACGTCTCACTATCTTTCATGGCACTGAACAACATTTGGGAGGTCTCAGTATTGCTCATGGCGCTGAACAACATTGGGGAGGTCTCATGATCGTTCATGGCGCTGAACGACAGTGGGAGGTCTCACTATCTTTCATGGCGCTGAACAACATTGGGGAGGAATCAGTATCGTTCGTGGCACTGAATAACAGTGGGGAGGTCTCATTATTGTTGACGGCACTGAACAACAGTGGGGAGGTCTCATTATAGTTCAGAGCACTGAACAGCAGTGGGGAGGTCTCAGTATTGCTCTTGGCACTAAATAACAGTGGGGAGGTTTCAGTAGCGTTCATGGCACTGAACAATAGTGTGGTGGTCTCACTATCGTTCATGGCGCTGAACAACAGTGAGGAGGTCTCAGTATTGCTTATGGCACTGAACAACAGTGGGGAGGTCTCAGTATTTTTTATGGCACTGAACAACAGTGGGGAGGTCTCAGTATTGTTCATGGCACTGAACAACAGTGGGCTGGTCTCAGTATCGTTCTTGGCACTGAACAACAGTGGGGAGGTCTCAGTATCGTGCATGGCACTGAATAACAGTTGGGAGGTCTCAATATTGTTCATGGCGCTGAACAACTGTGGGGAGGTCTCATTATCGTTCATGGCACTGAACAACAGATGTTAGATCTTTTATGACTCTTGGTACTGAACAACAGTGGGGAGGTCTCATTATCGTTCAGAGCACTGAACAACAGTGGGAAGGTCTCAGTAATACTTATGGCACTGAACAACAGTGGAGATGTCTCATTATTGCTCATGGCACTGAACAACAGACGGAGGACTCATTATCGTTCATGGCACCGAATATCAGTGGGGAAGTCTCAGTATTGCTCATGGCACAGATCAAAAGTGGGGAGGTGTCATTATCGTTCATGGCGCTGAACAACAGTGGGGAGGTGTCAGTATTGCTCATGGCACTGAATAACAGTGGGGAGGTCTCAGTATTGTTCATGGCACTGAACAACTTTGGGGAGGTCTCAGTAGCGTTCATGGCGCTGAACAACAGTGTGGTGGTCTCACTATCGTTCATGGCGCTGAGCAACAGTGAGGAGGTCTCTGTATCGTTCATGGCACTGAATAATAGTGGGGAGGTCTCAGTATCATTCATGGCACTGAATAACAGTGGGGAGGTCTCAGTTTCGTTCATGGCACAGAACAACAGTCGGGAGGTCTCATTATCGTTCATGACACTATACAAGAGTGGGGAGGTCTCAGTTTTGCTCTCGGCACTGAATCACAGTGGGGAGGTCTCAGTATTGTACAGGGCACTGAACAACAGTGGGGAGGTCACAGAATTGCTCATGGCATTGAACAACGGTGGGGTGGTCTCATTATCGTTAATGGCACTGAACAACATTGGGGAGGTCTCAGTATTGCTCATGGCACTGAACAACAGTGGGGAGGTCTCATTACCGTTCATAGCACTGAACAACAGTGGTGAGGTCTCATTATCGTTCATGGTGCTGAACAACAGTGGGGAGGTCTCAGTATTTCTCATGGCGCTGAACAACAGTGGTGAGGTCCCAGTATTGCTCATGGCACTGAATATCAGTGGGGAGATCTCAGTATTGCTCATGGCACTGAACAACAGTGGGGAGGTCTCATTATCGTTCATGACACTGAACAACAGTGGGGAGGTCTCATTATCGTTCATGGTGCTGAACAACAGTGGGGAGGTCTCATTATCGTTCATGACACTGATCAACAGTGGGAGGTCTCAGTATTGTTCATGAAATTGAACAAAAGTGGGGAGGTCTCATTATCGTTCATGGCACTGAACAACAGTGGGGAGGTCTCAGTATTGGTCATGGCACGGATCAAAAGTGGGGAGGTCTCATCATCGTTCAGGCCATTGAACAACAGTGGGGAGGTCTCAGTATTGCTCATGGAACTGAACAACAGTGGGGAGGTCTCAGTATTGTTCATGGCACTGAACAACAGTGGGGAGGTCTCAGTATTGCTCATATCACTGAACAACAGTGGGGATGTCCCAGTATTGTTCATGGCACTGAACAACAGTGGGGAGGTCTCAGTATTGTTTATGGCACTGAACAGTGGGGAGGTCTCATTATTGTTCAGAGCACTAAACAACAGTGGGGAGGTCTCAGTATTGCTCTTGGCACTAAATAACAGTGGGGAGGTCTCAGTAGCGTTCATGACACTGAACAACAGTGTGGTGGTCTCACTATCGTTCATGGCTCTGACCAACAGTGAGGAGGTCTCAGTATCTTTCATGGCGCTGAACATCAGTGTGGTGTTCACGCTATCGTTCATGGTGCTGAAAAACAGTGGGGAGGTCTCAGTATCGTTCATGGCACTGAACAACAGTGGGGAGGTCTCAATATCGTTCATGGCATTGAATAACAGTGGGGAGGTCTCAGTATTGTTCATGGCACTGAACAACAGTCGGGAGGTCTCATTATCGTTCATGACACTGTACAAGAGTGGGGACGTCTCAGTATTGCTCATGGAACTGAACAACAGTGGGGAGGTCTCAGTATTGTTCAGGGGACTGAACAACAGTGGGGAGGTCTCAGTATTGCACATGGCATTGAACAACGGTGGGGAGGTCTCATTACCGTTCATAGCACTGAACAACAGTGGGGAGGTCTCATTATCGTTCATGGCACTGAACAATGTGGGGAGGGCTCATTATCATTCATGACACTGAACAACAGTGGTTAGGTCTTTTATTGCTCTTGGTACTGAACAACAGTGGGGAGGTCTCATTATCGTTCAGAGCACTGAACAGCAGTGGGGAGGTCTCAGTATTGCTCTTGGCACTAAATAACAGTGGGGAGGTCTCAGTAGCGTTCATGGCACTGAACAACAGTGTGGTGGTCTCACTATCGTTCATGGCGCTGAACAACAGTGAGGAGGTCTCAGTATCGTTCATGGCACTGAACAACAGTGGGGAGGTCTCAGTATTGCTCATGGCACTGAACAACAGTAGCGAGGTCTCAGTATTGTTCTTGACACTGAACAACATTAGGGGGTCTCAGTATTGTTTATGACACTGAACCACAATGGGGAGGTCTCATTATCGTTCATGGTGCTGAACAACAGTGGGGAGGTCTCAGTATTGCTCATGGCGCTGAACAACCGTGGAGAGGTCTCATTATCGTTCATGGCGCTGAATAACAGTGGGGAGGTCTCAGTATTGCTCATGGCACTGAACAGCAGTGGGGAGGTCTCAGTATTGCTCATGGCACTGAACAACAGTGGGGAGGTCTCATTATTGTTCATGGTGCTGAACAACAGTGGGGAGGTCTCATTATCGTTCATGACACTGAACAACAGTGGGGAGGTCTCATTATCGTTCATGGCTCTGTACAAGAGTGGGGAGGTCTCAGTATTTCTCATGGCATTGAACAACGGTGGGGAGGTCTCATTATCGTTCAGAGCACTGAACAACAGTGGGAAGGTCTCAGTAATACTCATGGCACTGAACAACAATGGAGATGTCTCATTATTGCTCATGGCACTGAACAACAGACGGAGGACTCATTATCGTTCATGGCACTGAATATCAGTGGGGAAGTCTCAGTATTGCTCATGGCACAGATCAAAAGTGGGGAGGTGTCATTATCGTTCATGGCGCTGAACAACAGTGGGGAGGTGTCAGTATTGCTCATGGCACTGAATAACAGTGGGGAGGTCTCAGTATTGTTCATGGCACTGAAGAACAGTGGGGAGGTCTCAGTAGCGTTCATGGCGCTGAACAACAGTGTGGTGGTCTCACTATCGTTCATGGCGCTGAACAACAGTGAGGAGGTCTCAGTATCGTTCATGGCGCTGAACAACAGTGTGGTGTTCACGCTATCGTTCATGGTGCTGAAAAACAGTGGGGAGGTCTCAGTATCGTTCATGGCACTGAACAACAGTGGGGAGGTCTCTGTATCGTTCATGGCATTGAATAACAGTGGGGAGGTCTCAGTATTGTTCATGGCATTGAACAACAGTCGGGAGGTCTCATTATCGTTCATGACACTGTACAAGAGTGGATAGGTCTCGGTATTGCTCATGGAACTGAATCACAGTGGGGAGTTCTCAGTATTGTTCAGGGGACTGAACAACAGTGGGGAGATCTCAGTATTGCTCATGGCATTGAACAACGGTGGGGAGGTCTCATTACCGTTCATAGCACTGAACAACAATGGGGAGGTCCCATTATCGTTCATGGCGCTGAACAACAGTGGGGAGGTCTCAGTATTGTTCATGGCAATGAATATCAGTGGGGAGATCTCAGTATTGCTCATGGCACTGAACAAATGTGGGGAGGTCTCATTACCGTTCATAGCACTGAATAACTGTGGGGAGGTCTCATTATCGTTCATGTCTCTGAACAACAGTTGGGAGGTCTCAGTATTGCTCATGGCGCTGAACAACAGTGGGGAGGTCTCATTATCGTTCATGGTGCTGAACAACAGTGGGGAGGTCTCAGTATTTCTCATGGCGCTGAACAACAGTGGTGAGGTCTCAGTATTGCTCATGGCACTGACTATCAGTGGGGAGGTCTCATTATCATTCATGACACTGAACAACAGTGGTGAGGTCTCATTGTCGTTCATGGTGCTGAACAACAGTGGGGAGGTCTCATTATCGTTCATGACACTGAACAACAGTAGGGAGGTCTCAGTATTGTTCATGACACTGATCAACAGTGGGAGGTCTCAGTATTGTTCATGAAATTGAACAAAAGTGGGGAGGTCTCATTATCGTTCATGGCACTGAACAACATTGGGGAGGTCTCAGTATTGGTCATGGCACGGATCAAAAGTGGGGAGGTCTCATCATCGTTCAGGGCACTGAACAACAGTGGGGAGGGTCTCAGTATTGCTCGTGGAACTGAACAACAGTGGGGAGGTCTCAGTATTGTTCATGGAACTGAACAACAGTGGGGAGGTCTCAGTATTGCTCATATCACTGAACAACAGTGGGGACGTCTCAGTATTGTTCATGGCACTGAACAACAGTGGGGAGGTCTCAGTATTGTTTATGGCACTGAACAACAGTGGGGAGGTCTCATTATTGTTCAGAGCACTGAACAACAGTGGGGAGGTCTCAGTATTGCTCTTGGCACTAAATAACAGTGGGGAGGTCTCAGTAGCGTTCATGACACTGAACAACAGTGTGGTGGTCTCACTATCGTTCATGGTTCTGAACAACAGTGAGGAGGTCTCAGTATCGTTCATGGCGCTGAACATCAGTGTGGTGTTCACGCTATCGTTCATGGTGCTGAAAAACAGTGGGGAGGTCTCAGTATCGTTCATGGCACTGAAAAACAGTGGGGAGGTCTCAGTATCGTTCATGGCATTGAATAACAGTGAGGAGGTCTCAGTATTGTTCTTGGCACTGAACAACAGTCGGGAGGTCTCATTATCGTTCATGACACTGTACAAGAGTGGGGACGTCTCAGTATTGCTCATGGAACTGAATCACAGTGGGGAGGTCTCAGTATTGTTCAGGGGACTGAACAACAGTGGGGAGGTCTCAGTATTGCTCATGGCATTGAACAACGGTGGGGAGGTCTCATTACCGTTCATAGCACTGAACAACAGTGGGGAGGTCTCATTATCGTTCATGGCACTGAACAATGTGGGGAGGGCTCATTATCATTCATGACACTGAACAACAGTGGTTAGGTCTTTTATTGCTCTTGGTACTGAACAACAGTGGGGAGGTCTCATTATCGTTCAGAGCACTGAACAGCAGTGTGGAGGTCTCAGTATTGCTCTTGGCACTAAATAACAGTGGGGAGGTCTCAGTAGCGTTCATGGCACTGAACAACAGTGTGGTGGTCTCACTATCGTTCATGGCGCTGAACAACAGTGAGGAGGTCTCAGTATCGTTCATGGCACTGAACAACAGTGGGGAGGTCTCAGTATTGCTCATGGCAATGAACAACAGTGGGGAGGTCTCATTATCATTCATGGTGCTGAACAACAGTGGGGAGGTCTCAGTATTGCTCATGGCGCTGAACAACCGTGGAGAGGTCTCATTATCGTTCATGGTGCTGAATAACAGTGGGGACGTCTCACTATCTTTCATGGCACTGAACAACATTGGGGAGGAATCAGTATCGTTCATGGCACTGAATAACAGTGGGGAGGTCTCATTATTGTTGACGGCACTGAACAACAGTGGGGAGGTCTCATTATCGTTCATGACACTGAACAACAGTTGGGAGGTCTCAGTATTGCTCATGGCGCTGAACAACATTGGGGAGGTCTCATGATCGTTCATGGCGCTGAACGACAGTGGGAGGTCTCACTATCTTTCATGGCACTGAACAACATTGGGGAGGAATCAGTATCGTTCATGGCACTGAATAACAGTGGGGAGGTCTCATTATTGTTGACGGCACTGAACAACAGTGGGGAGGTCTCATTATAGTTCAGAGCACTGAACAGCAGAGGGGAGGTCTCAGTATTGCTCTTGGCACTAAATAACAGTGGGGAGGTTTCAGTAGCGTTCATGGCACTGAACAACAGTGTGGTGGTCTCACTATCGTTCATGGCGCTGAACAACAGTGAGGAGGTCTCAGTATCGTTCATGGCACTGAACAACATTGGGGAGGTCTCAGTATTTTTTATGGCACTGAACAACAGTGGGGAGGTCTCAGTATTGTTCAGGGGACTGAACAACAGTGGGGAGATCTCAGTATTGCTCATGGCATTGAACAACGGTGGGGAGGTCTCATTACCTTTCATAGCACTGAACAACAATGGGGAGGTCCCATTATCGTTCATGGCGCTGAACAACAGTGGGGAGGTCTCTGTATTGTTCATGGCAATGAATATCAGTGGGGAGATCTCAGTATTGCTCATGGCACTGAACAAATGTGGGGAGGTCTCATTACTGTTCATAGCACTGAATAACTGTGGGGAGGTCTCATTATCGTTCATGTCTCTGAACAACAGTTGGGAGGTCTCAGTATTGCTCATGGCGCTGAACAACAGTGGGGAGGTCTCATTATCGTTCATGACACTGAACAACAGTTGGGAGGTCCCAGTATTGCTCATGGCGCTGAACAACAGTGGGGAGGTCTCATGATCGTTCATGGCGCTGAACAACAGTGGGAGGTCTCAGTATCGTTCATGACGCTGAACAACAGTGGGAGGTCTCAGTATCGTTCATGGCGCTGGAGAACAGTGTGGTGTTCTCACTATCGTTCATGGCGCTGAAAAACAGTGGGGAGGTCTCAGTATCGTTCATGGCGCTGAATAACAGTGGGGAGGTCTCAGTATTGCTCATGGCACTGAACAGCAGTGGGGAGGTCTCAGTATTGCTCATGGCACTGAACAACAGTGGGGAGGTCTCATTATCGTTCATGGCGCTGAACAACAGTGGGGAGGTCTCAGTATTGCTCATGGCGCTGAACAACAGTGGGGAGGACACATTATCGTTCATGGCGCTGAACAACAGTGGGGAGGTCTCAGTATTGTTCATGGCACTGAATATCAGTGGGGAGAACTCAGTATTGCTCATGGCACTGAACAACAGTGGGGAGGTCTCAGTATTGTTCATGGCACTGAATAACAGTGGGGAGTTCTCATTACCGTTCATAGCACTGAACAACAGTGGGGAGGTCTCATTATCGTTCATGGCGCTGAACAACAGTCGGGAGGTCTCATTTTCGTTCATGACACTGAACAACAGTGGGAGGTCTCAGTATTGTTCATGACATTGATCAACAGTGTGAGGTCTCAGTATTGTTTTTGAAATTGAACAAAAGTGGGGAGGTCTCATTATCGTTCATGGCACTGAACAACATTGGGGAGGTCTCAGTATTGGTCATGGCACGGATCAAATTTGGGGAGGTCTCATCATCGTTCAGGGCGCTGAACAACAGTGGGGAGGTCTCAGTATTGCTCATGGCACTGAACAACAGTGGGGAGGTCTCAGTATTGCTCATATCACTGAACAACAGTGGGGAGGTCTCAGTATTGTTCATGGCACTGAACAACAGTGTGGAGGTCTCAGTATTGTTCATGGCACTGAACAACAGTGGGGAGGTCTCATTATCGTTCAGAGCACTGAACAACAGTGGGGAGGTCTCAGTATTGCTCTTGGCACTAAATACCATTGGGGAGGTCTCAGTAGCGTTCATAGCAATGAATAACAGTGTGGTGGTCTCACTATCGTTCATGGCGCTGAACAACAGTGGGGAGGTCTCAGTATCGTTCATGGCACTGAACAACAGTGGGGAGGTCTCAGTATCGTTCATGGCATTGAATAACAGTGGGGAGGTCTCAGTATTGTTCATGGCACTGAACAACAGTCGGGAGGTTTCATTATCGTTCATGACACTGTACAAGCGTGGGGAGGTCTCAGTATTGCTCATGGAACTGAATCACAGTGGGGAGTTCTCAGTATTGTTCAGGGGACTGAACAACAGTGGAGAGGTCTCAGTATTGCTCATGGCATTGAACAACGGTGGGGAGGTCTCATTACCGTTCATAGCACTGAACAACAATGGGGTGGTCTCATTATCGTTCATGGCGCTGAACAACATTGGGGAGGTTTCATTATTGCTCATGGCACTGAACAACAGTGGTGTGGACTCATTATCGTTCATGGCACTGATCAAAATTGGGGACGTCTCTCTATCGTTCATAGCACTGAACAACATTGGGGAGGTCACTGTATTGCTCATGGCGCTGAACAACAGTGGGGAGGTCTCATCATCGTTCAGGGCGCTGAACAACAGTGGGGAGGTCTCAGTATTGCTTATGGCACTGAACAACAGTGGGGAGGTCTCAGTATTGCTTATGGCACTGAACAACAGTGGGGAGGTCTCAGTATTGTTCATGGCACTGAAAAACAGTGGGGTGGTCTCAGTATCGTTCATGGCACTGAACAACAGTGGGGAGGTCTCAGTATCGTGCATGGCACTGAATAACGGTTGGGAGGTCTCATTATCGTTCATGGCACTGAACAACAGAGGTTAGATGTTTTATGACTCTTGGTACTGAACAACAGTGGGGAGGTCTCATTATCGTTCATGGCGCTGAACAACTGTGGGGAGGTCTCATTATCAATCATGGCACTGAACAACAGAGGTTAGATCTTTTATGACTCTTGGTACTGAACGACAGTGGGGAGGTCTCATTATCGTTCAGAGCACTGAACAACAGTGGGAAGGTCTCAGTAATACTCATGGCACTGAACAACAGTGGAGATGTCTCATTATTGCTCATGGCACTGAACAACATACGGAGGACTCATTATCGTTCATGGCACTGAATATCTTTGGGGAAGTCTCAGTATTGCTCATGGCACAGATCAAAAGTGGGGAGGTGTCATTATCGTTCATGGCGCTGAACAACAGTGGGGAGGTGTCAGTATTGCTCATGGCACTGAGTAACAGTGGGGAGGTCTCAGTATTGTTCATGGCACTGAACAACAGTGGGGAGGTCTCAGTAGCGTTCATGGCGCTGAACAAAAGTGTGGTGGTCACACTATCGTTCATGGCGCTGAGCAACAGTGAGGAGGTCTCTGTATCGTTCATGGCACTGAATAACAGTGGGGAGGTCTCAGTATCATTCATGGCACTGAATAACAGTGGGGAGGTCTCAGTTTCGTTCATGGCACTGAACAACAGTCGGGAGGTCTCATTATCGTTCATGACACTATACAAGAATGGGGAGGTCTCAGTATTGCTCTTGGCACTGAATCACAGTGGGGAGGTCTCAGTATTATACAGGGCACTGAACAACAGTGGGGAGGTCTCAGAATTGCTCATGGCATTGAACAACAGTGGGGAGGTCTCATTATCGTTCATGGCACTGAACAACATTGGGGAGGTCTCATTACCTTTCATAGCACTGAACAACAGTGTTGAGGTCTCATTATCATTCATGGTGCAGAACAACAGTGGGGAGGTCTCAGTATTTCTCATGGCGCTGAACAACAGTGGTGTGGTCTCAGTATTGCTCATGGCACTGAATATCAGTGGGGAGATGTCAGTATTGCTCATGGCACTGAACAACAGTGGGGAGGTCTTGTTATCGTTCATGACACTGCACAACAGTGGGGAGGTCTCATTATCGTTCATGGTGCTGAACAACAGTGGGGAGGTCTCATTGTCGTTCATGACACTGAACAACAGTCGGGAGGTCTCATTATCGTTCATGACACTGTACAAGAGTGGGGAGGTCTCAGTATTGCTCATGGCACTGAATCACAGTGGGGAGTTCTCAGTATTGTTCAGGGGACTGAACAACAGTGGAGAGGTCTCAGTATTGCTCATGGCATTGAACAACAGTGGGGAGGTCTCATTACCGTTCATAGCACTGAACAACAATGGGGAGGTCTCAGTATTGCTCATGGCGCTGAACAACAGTGGGGAGGACACATTATCGTTCATGGCGCTGAACAACAGTGGGGAGGTCTCAGTATTGTTCATGGCACTGAATATCAGTGGGGAGAACTCAATATTGCTCATGGCACTGAACAACAGTGGGGAGGTCTCATTACCGTTCATAGAACTGAACAACAGTGAGGAGGTCTCATTATCGTTCATAGCGCTGAACAACAGTCGGGAGGTCTCATTTTCGTTCATGACACTGAACAACAGTGGGAGGTCTCAGTATTGTTCATGACATTGATCAACAGTGTGAGGTCTCAGTATTGTTTTTGAAATTGAACAAAAGTGGGGAGGTCTCATTATCGTTAATGGCACTGAACAACATTGGGGAGGTCTCAGTATTGGTCATGGCACGGATCAAAAGTGGGGAGGTCTCATCATCGTTCAGGGCGCTGAACAACAGTGGGGAGGTCTCAGTATTGCTCATGGCACTGAACAACAGTGGGGAGGTCTCAGGATTGTTCATGGCACTGAACAACAGTGGGGAGGTCTCAGTATTGCTCATATCACTGAACAACAGTGGGGAGGTCTCAGTATTGTTCATGGCACTGAACAACAGTGGGGAGGTCTCAGTATTGTTCATGGCACTGAACAACAGTGGGGAGGTCTCATTATCGTTCAGAGCACTGAACAACAGTGAGGAGGTCTCAGTATTGCTCTTGGCACTAAATACCATTGGGGAGGTCTCAGTAGCGTTCATAGCAATGAATAACAGTGTGGTGGTCTCACTATCGTTCATGGCGCTGAACAACAGTGGGGAGGTCTCAGTATCGTTCATGGCACTGAACAAATTTGGGGAGGTCTCAGTATCGTTCATGGCATTGAATAACAGTGGGGAGGTCTCAGTATTGTTCATGGCACTGAACAACAGTCGGGAGGTTTCATTATCGTTCATGACACTGTACAAGTGTGGGGATGTCTCAGTATTGCTCATGGAACTGAATCACAGTGGGGAGTACTCAGTATTGTTCAGGGGACTGAACAACAGTGGAGAGGTCTCAGTATTGCTCATGGCATTGAACAACGGTGGGGAGGTCTCATTACCGTTCATAGCACTGAACAACAATGGGGAGGTCTCATTATCGTTCATGGCGCTGAACAATATTGGGGAGGTTTCATTATTGCTCATGGCACTGAACAACAGTGGGGTGGACTCATTATCGTTCATGGCACTGATCAAAATTGGGGACGACTCTCTATCGTTCATTGCACTGAACAACATTGGGGAGGTCTCTGTATTGCTCATGGCGCTGAACAACAGTGGGGAGGTCTCATCATCGTTCAGGGCGCTGAACAACAGTGGGGAGGTCTCAGTATTGCTTATGGCACTGAACAACAGTGGGGAGGTCTCAGTATTGCTTATGGCACTGAACAACAGTGGGGAGGACTCAGTATCGTGCATGGCACTGAATAACAGTTGGGAGGTCTCATTATCGTTCATGGCACTGAACAACAGAGGTTAGATGTTTTATGACTCTTGGTACTGAACAACAGTGGGGAGGTCTCATTATCGTTCATGGCACTGAACAACAGAGGTTAGATCTTTTATGACTCTTGGTACTGAACGACAGTGGGGAGGTCTCATTATCGTTCAGAGCACTGAACAACAGTGGGAAGGTCTCAGTAATACTCATGGCACTGAACAACAGTGGAGATGTCTCATTATTGCTCATGGCACTGAACAACAGACGGAGGACTCATTATCGTTCATGGCACTGAATATCAGTGGGGAAGTCTCAGTATTGCTCATGGCACAGATCAAAAGTGGGGAAGTGTCATTATCGTTCATGGCGCTGAATAACAGTGGGGAGGTGTCAGTATTGCTCATGGCACTGAATAACAGTGGGGAGGTCTCAGTATTGTTCATGGCACTGAACAACAGTGGGGAGGTCTCACTAGCGTTCATGGCGCTGAACAACAGTGTGGTGGTCTCACTATCGTTCATGGCGCTGAGCAACAGTGAGGAGGTCTCTGTATCGTTCATGGCACTGAATAACAGTGGGGAGGTCTCAGTATCATTCATGGCACTGAATAACAGTGGGGAGGTCTCAGTTTCGTTCATGGCACTGAACAACAGTCGGGAGGTCTCATTATCGTACATGACACTATACAAGAGTGGGGAGGTCTCAGTATTGCTCTTGGCACTGAATCACAGTGGGGAGGTCTCAGTATTGTACAGGGCACTGAACAACAGTGGGGAGGTCTCAGAATTGCTCATGGCATTGAACAACGGTGGGGAGGTCTCATTATCGTTCATGGCACTGAACAACATTGGGGAGGTCTCATTACCTTTCATAGCACTGAACAACAGTGTTGAGGTCTCATTATCATTCATGGTGCTGAACAACAGTGGGGAGGACTCAGTATTTCTCATGGCGCTGAACAACAGTGGTGTGGTCTCAGTATTGCTCATGGCACTGAATATCAGTGGGGAGATGTCAGTATTGCTCATGGCACTGAACAACAGTGGGGAGATTTTGTTATCGTTCATGACACTGAACAACAGTGGGGAGGTCTCATTATCGTTCATGGTGCTGAACAACAGTGGGGAGGTCTCATTATCGTTCATGACACTGAACAACAGTCGGGAGGTCTCATTATCGTTCATGACACTGTACAAGAGTGGGGAGGTCTCAGTATTGCTCATGGCACTGAATCACAGTGGGGAGTTCTCAGTATTGTTCAGGGGACTGAACAACAGTGGAGAGGTCTCAGTATTGCTCATGGCATTGAACAACAGTGGGGAGGTCTCATTACCGTTCATAGCACTGAACAACAATGGGGAGGTCTCAGTATTGCTCATGGCGCTGAACAACAGTGGGGAGGACACATTATCGTTCATGGCGCTGAACAACAGTGGGGAGGTCTCAGTATTGTTCATGGCACTGAATATCATTGGGGAGAACTCAGTATTGCTCATGGCACTGAACAACAGTGGGGAGGTCTCAGTATTGTTCATGGCACTGAATAACAGTGGGGAGTTCTCATTACCGTTCATAGCACTGAACAACAGTGGGGAGGTCTCATTATCGTTCATGGCGCTGAACAACAGTCGGGAGGTCTCATTTTCGTTCATGACACTGAACAACAGTGGGAGGTCTCAGTATTGTTCATGACATTGATCAACAGTGTGAGGTCTCAGTATTGTTTTTGAAATTGAACAAAAGTGGGGAGGTCTCATTATCGTTCATGGCACTGAACAACATTGGGGAAGTCTCAGTATTGGTCATGGCACGGATCAAAAGTGGGGAGGTCTCATCATCGTTCAGGGCGCTGAACAACAGTGGGGAGGTCTCAGTATTGCTCATGGCACTGAACAACAGTGGGGAGGTCTCAGGATTGTTCATGGCACTGAACAACAGTGGGGAGGTCTCAGTGTTGCTCATATCACTGAACAACAGTGGGGAGGTCTCAGTATTGTTCATGGCACTGAACAACAGTGGGGAGGTCTCAGTATTGTTCATGGCACTGAACAACAGTGGGGAGGTCTCATTATCGTTCAGAGCACTGAACAACAGTGGGGAGGTCTCAGTATTGCTCTTGGCACTAAATACCATTGGGGAGGTCTCAGTAGCGTTCATAGCAATGAATAACAGTGTGGTGGTCTCACTATCGTTCATGGCGCTGAACAACAGTGGGGAGGTCTCAGTATCGTTCATGGCACTGAACAACATTGGGGAGGTCTCAGTATTGGTCATGGCACGGATCAAAAGTGGGGAGGTCTCATCATCGTTCAGGGCGCTGAACAACAGTGGGGAGGTCTCAGTATTGCTCATGGCACTGAACAACAGTGGGGAGGTCTCAGGATTGTTCATGGCACTGAACAACAGTGGGGAGGTCTCAGTATTGCTCATATCACTGAACAACAGTGGGGAGGTCTCAGTATTGTTCATGGCACTGAATAACAGTGGGGAGTTCTCATTACCGTTCATAGCACTGAACAACAGTGGGGAGGTCTCATTATCGTTCATGGCGCTGAACAACAGTCGGGAGGTCTCATTTTCGTTCATGACACTGAACAACAGTGGGAGGTCTCAGTATTGTTCATGACATTGATCAACAGTGTGAGGTCTCAGTATTGTTTTTGAAATTGAACAAAAGTGGGGAGGTCTCATTATCGTTCATGGCACTGAACAACATTGGGGAAGTCTCAGTATTGGTCATGGCACGGATCAAAAGTGGGGAGGTCTCATCATCGTTCAGGGCGCTGAACAACAGTGGGGAGGTCTCAGTATTGCTCATGGCACTGAACAACAGTGGGGAGGTCTCAGGATTGTTCATGGCACTGAACAACAGTGGGGAGGTCTCAGTATTGCTCATATCACTGAACAACAGTGGGGAGGTCTCAGTATTGTTCATGGCACTGAACAACAGTGGGGAGGTCTCAGTATTGTTCATGGCACTGAACAACAGTGGGGAGGTCTCATTATCGTTCAGAGCACTGAACAACAGTGGGGAGGTCTCAGTATTGCTCTTGGCACTAAATACCATTGGGGAGGTCTCAGTAGCGTTCATAGCAATGAATAACAGTGTGGTGGTCTCACTATCGTTCATGGCGCTGAACAACAGTGGGGAGGTCTCAGTATCGTTCATGGCACTGAACAACATTGGGGAGGTCTCAGTATTGGTCATGGCACGGATCAAAAGTGGGGAGGTCTCATCATCGTTCAGGGCGCTGAACAACAGTGGGGAGGTCTCAGTATTGCTCATGGCACTGAACAACAGTGGGGAGGTCTCAGGATTGTTCATGGCACTGAACAACAGTGGGGAGGTCTCAGTATTGCTCATGGCACTGAACAACAGTGGGGAGGTCTCAGTATTGTTCATGGCACTGAACAACAGTGGGGAGATCTCAGTATTGTTCATGGCACTGAACAACAGTGGGGAGGTCTCATTATCGTTCAGAGCACTGAACAACAGTGAGGAGGTCTCAGTATTGCTCTTGGCACTAAATACCATTGGGGAGGTCTCAGTAGCGTTCATAGCAATGAATAACAGTGTGGTGGTCTCACTATCGTTCATGGCGCTGAACAACAGTGGGGAGGTCTCAGTATCGTTCATGGCACTGAACAACTTTGGGGAGGTCTCAGTATCGTTCATGGCATTGAATAACAGTGGGGAGGTCTCAGTATTGTTCATGGCACTGAACAACAGTCGGGAGGTTTCATTATCGTTCATGACACTGTACAAGTGTGGGGATGTCTCAGTATTGCTCATGGAACTGAATCACAGTGGGGAGTTCTCAGTATTGTTCAGGGGACTGAACAACAGTGGAGAGGTCTCAGTATTGCTCATGGCATTGAACAACGGTGGGGAGGTCTCATTACCGTTCATAGCACTGAACAACAATGGGGAGGTCTCATTATCGTTCATGGCGCTGAACAACATTGGGGAGGTTTCATTATTGCTCATGGCACTGAACAACAGTGGGGTGGACTCATTATCGTTCATGGCACTGATTAAAATTGGGGACGACTCTCTATCGTTCATTGCACTGAACAACATTGGGGAGGTCTCTGTATTGCTCATGGCGCTGAACACAGTGGGGAGGTCTCATCATCGTTCAGGGCGCTGAACAACAGTGGGGAGGTCTCAGTATTGCTTATGGCACTGAACAACAGTGGGGAGGTCTCAGTATTGCTTATGGCACTGAACAACAGTGGGGCGGACTCAGTATCGTGCATGGCACTGAATAACAGTTGGGAGGTCTCATTATCGTTCATGGCACTGAACAACAGAGGTTAGATGTTTTATGACTCTTGGTACTGAACAACAGTGGGGAGGTCTCATTATCGTTCATGGCACTGAACAACAGAGGTTAGATCTTTTATGACTCTTGGTACTGAACGACAGTGGGGAGGTCTCATTATCGTTCAGAGCACTGAACAACAGTGGGAAGGTCTCAGTAATACTCATGGCACTGAACAACAGTGGAGATGTCTCATTATTGCTCATGGCACTGAACAACAGACGGAGGACTCATTATCGTTCATGGCACTGAATATCAGTGGGGAAGTCTCAGTATTGCTCATGGCACAGATCAAAAGTGGGGAGGTGTCATTATCGTTCATGGCGCTGAAGAACAGTGGGGAGGTGACAGTATTGCTCATGGCACTGAATAACAGTGGGGAGGTCTCAGTATTGTTCATGGCACTGAACAACAGTGGGGAGGTCTCACTAGCGTTCATGGCGCTGAACAACAGTGTGGTGGTCTCACTATCGTTCATGGCGCTGAGCAACAGTGAGGAGGTCTCTGTATCGTTCATGGCACTGAATAACAGTGGGGAGGTCTCAGTATCATTCATGGCACTGAATAACAGTGGGGAGGTCTCAGTTTCGTTCATGGCACTGAACAACAGTCGGGAGGTCTCATTATCGTACATGACACTATACAAGAGTGGGGAGGTCTCAGTATTGCTCTTGGCACTGAATCACAGTGGGGAGGTCTCAGTATTGTACAGGGCACTGAACAACAGTGGGGAGGTCTCAGAATTGCTCATGGCATTGAACAACGGTGGGGAGGTCTCATTATCGTTCATGGCACTGAACAACATTGGGGAGGTCTCATTACCTTTCATAGCACTGAACAACAGTGTTGAGGTCTCATTATCATTCATGGTGCTGAACAACAGTGGGGAGGTCTCAGTATTTCTCATGGCGCTGAACAACAGTGGTGTGGTCTCAGTATTGCTCATGGCACTGAATATCAGTGGGGAGATGTCAGTATTGCTCATGGCACTGAACAACAGTGGGGAGGTCATGTTATCGTTCATGACACTGAACAACAGTGGGGAGGTCTCATTATCGTTCATGGTGCTGAACAACAGTGGGGAGGTCTCATTGTCGTTCATGACACTGAACAACAGTCGGGAGGTCTCATTATCGTTCATGACACTGTACAAGAGTGGGGAGGTCTCAGTATTGCTCATGGCACTGAATCACAGTGGGGAGTTCTCAGTATTGTTCAGGGGACTGAACAACAGTGGAGAGGTCTCAGTATTGCTCATGGCATTGAACAACAGTGGGGAGGTCTCATTACCGTTCATAGCACTGAACAACAATGGGGAGGTCTCAGTATTGCTCATGGCGCTGAACAACAGTGGGGAGGACACATTATCGTTCATGGCGCTGAACAACAGTGGGGAGGTCTCAGTATTGTTCATGGCACTGAATATCAGTGGGGAGAACTCAGTATTGCTCATGGCACTGAACAACAGTGGGGAGGTCTCAGTATTGTTCATGGCACTGAATAACAGTGGGGAGTTCTCATTACCGTTCATAGCACTGAACAACAGTGGGGAGGTCTCATTATCGTTCATGGCGCTGAACAACAGTCGGGAGGTCTCATTTTCGTTCATGACACTGAACAACAGTGGGAGGTCTCAGTATTGTTCATGACATTGATCAACAGTGTGAGGTCTCAGTATTGTTTTTGAAATTGAACAAAAGTGGGGAGGTCTCATTATCGTTCATGGCACTGAACAACATTGGGGAAGTCTCAGTATTGGTCATGGCACGGATCAAAAGTGGGGAGGTCTCATCATCGTTCAGGGCGCTGAACAACAGTGGGGAGGTCTCCGTATTGCTCATGGCACTGAACAACAGTGGGGAGGTCTCAGGATTGTTCATGGCACTGAACAACAGTGGGGAGGTCTCAGTATTGCTCATATCACTGAACAACAGTGGGGAGGTCTCAGTATTGTTCATGGCACTGAACAACAGTGGGGAGGTCTCAGTATCGTTCATGGCACTGAACAACATTGGGGAAGTCTCAGTATTGGTCATGGCACGGATCAAAAGTGGGGAGGTCTCATCATCGTTCAGGGCGCTGAACAACAGTGGGGAGGTCTCCGTATTGCTCATGGCACTGAACAACAGTGGGGAGGTCTCAGGATTGTTCATGGCACTGAACAACAGTGGGGAGGTCTCAGTATTGCTCATATCACTGAACAACAGTGGGGAGGTCTCAGTATTGTTCATGGCACTGAACAACAGTGGGGAGGTCTCAGTATTGTTCATGGCACTGAACAACAGTGGGGAGGTCTCATTATCGTTCAGAGCACTGAACAACAGTGGGGAGGTCTCAGTATTGCTCTTGGCACTAAATACCATTGGGGAGGTCTCAGTAGCGTTCATAGCAATGAATAACAGTGTGGTGGTCTCACTATCGTTCATGGCGCTGAACAACAGTGGGGAGGTCTCAGTATCGTTCATGGCACTGAACAACAGTGGGGAGGTCTCAGTATCGTTCATGGCATTGAATAACAGTGGGGAGGTCTCAGTATTGTTCATGGCACTGAACAACAGTCGGGAGGTTTCATTATCGTTCATGACACTGTACAAGCGTGGGGAGGTCTCAGTATTGCTCATGGAACTGAATCACAGTGGGGAGTTCTCAGTATTGTTCAGGGGACTGAACAACAGTGGAGAGGTCTCAGTATTGCTCATGGCATTGAACAACGGTGGGGAGGACTCATTACCGTTCATAGCACTGAACAACAATGGGGAGGTCTCATTATCGTTCATGGCACTGATCAAAATTGGGGACGTCTCTCTATCGTTCATAGCACTGAACAACATTGGGGAGGTCTCTGTATTGCTCATGGCGCTGAACAACAGTGGGGAGGTCTCATCATCGTTCAGGGCGCTGAACAACAGTGGGGAGGTCTCAGTATTGCTTATGGCACTGAACAACAGTGGGGAGGTCTCAGTATTGCTTATGGCACTGAACAACAGTGGGGAGGTCTCAGTATTGTTCATGGCTCTGAAAAACAGTGGGGTGGTCTCAGTATCGTTCATGGCACTGAACAACAGTGGGGAGGTCTCAGTATCGTGCATGGCACTGAATAACAGTTGGGAGGTCTCATTATCGTTCATGGCACTGAACAACAGAGGTTAGATCTTTTATGACTCTTGGTACTGAACAACAGTGGGGAGGTCTCATTATCGTTCAGAGCACTGAACAACAGTGGGAAGGTCTCAGTAATACTCATGGCACTGAACAACAGTGGAGATGTCTCATTATTGCTCATGGCACTGAACAACAGACGGAGGACTCATTATCGTTCATGGCACTGAATATCAGTGGGGAAGTCTCAGTATTGCTCATGGCACAGATCAAAAGTGGGGAGGTGTCATTATCGTTCATGGCGCTGAACAACAGTGGGGAGGTGTCAGTATTGCTCATGGCACTGAATAACAGTGGGGCGGTCTCAGTTTTGTTCATGGCACTGAACAACAGTGGGGAGGTCTCAGTAGCGTTCATGGCGCTGAACAACAGTGTGGTGGTCTCACTATCGTTCATGGCGCTGAGCAACAGTGAGGAGGTCTCTGTATCGTTCATGGCACTGAATAACAGTGGGGAGGTCTCAGTATCATTCATGGCACTGAATAACAGTGGGGAGGTCTCAGTTTCGTTCATGGCACTGAACAACAGTCGGGAGGTCTCATTATCGTTCATGACACTATACAAGAGTGGGGAGGTCTCAGTATTACTCTTGGCACTGAATCACAGTGGGGAGGTCTCATTATCGTTCATGGCACTGAACAACATTGGGGAGGTCTCATTACCTTTCATAGCACTGAACAACAGTGTTGAGGTCTCATTATCATTCATGGTGCTGAACAACAGTGGGGAGGTCTCAGTATTTCTCATGGCGCTGAACAACAGTGGTGTGGTCTCAGTATTGCTCATGGCACTGAATATCAGTGGGGAGATGTCAGTATTGCTCATGGCACTGAACAACAGTGGGCAGGTCTTGTTATCGTTCATGACACTGAACAACAGTGGGGAGGTCTCATTATCGTTCATGGTGCTGAACAACAGTGGGGAGGTCACATTATCGTTCATGACACTGAACAACAGTCGGGAGGTCTCATTATCGTTCATGACACTGTACAAGAGTGGGGAGGTCTCAGTATTGTTCATGGCGCTGAACATCAGTGTGGTGTTCACGCTATCGTTCATGGTGCTGAAAAACAGTGGGGAGGTCTCAGTATCGTTCATGGCACTGAACAACAGTGGGGAGGTCTCAATATCATTCATGGCATTGAATAACAGTGGGGAGGTCTCAGTATTGTTCATGGCACTGAACAACAGTCGGGAGGTCTCATTATCGTTCATGACACTGTACAAGAGTGGGGACGTCTCAGTATTGCTCATGGAACTGAATCACAGTGGGGAGGTCTCAGTATTGTTCAGGGGACTGAACAACAGTGGGGAGGTCTCAGTATTGCTCATGGCATTGAACAACGGTGGGGAGGTCTCATTACCGTTCATAGCACTGAACAACAGTGGGGAGGTCTCATTATCGTTCATGGCACTGAACAATGTGGGTAGGGCTCATTATCATTCATGACACTGAACAACAGTGGTTAGGTCTTTTATTGCTCTTGGTACTGAACAACAGTGGGGAGGTCTCATTATCGTTCAGAGCACTGAACAGCAGTGGGGAGGTCTCAGTATTGCTCTTGGCACTAAATAACAGTGGGGAGGTCTCAGTAGCGTTCATGGCACTGAACAACAGTGTGGTGGTCTCACTATCGTTCATGGCGCTGAACAACAGTGAGGAGGTCTCAGTATCGTTCATGGCACTGAACAACAGTGGGGAGGTCTCAGTATTGCTCATGGCACTGACCAACAGTGGGGAGGTCTCATTATCGTTCATGACACTGAACAACAGTAGCGAGGTCTCAGTATTGTTCTTGACACTGAACAACATTAGGAGGTCTCAGTATTGTTTATGACACTGAACCACAATGGGGAGGTCTCATTATCGTTCATGGTGCTGAACAACAGTGGGGAGGTCTCAGTATTGCTCATGGCGCTGAACATCCGTGGAGAGGTCTCATTATCGTTCATGGTGCTGAATAACAGTGGGGACGTCTCACTATATTTCATGGCACTGAACAACATTGGGGAGGAATCAGTATCGTTCATGGCACTGAATAACAGTGGGGAGGTCTCATTATTGTTGACGGCACTGAACAACAGTGGGGAGGTCTCATTATCGTTCATGACACTGAACAACAGTTGGGAGGTCTCAGTATTGCTAATGGCGCTGAACAACAGTGGGGAGGTCTCAGTATTGCTTATGGCACTGAACAACAGTGGGGAGGTCTCAGTATTGTTCATGGCACTGAAAAACAGTGGGGTGGTCTCAGTATCGTTCATGGCACTGAACAACAGTGGGGAGGTCTCAGTATCGTGCATGGCACTGAATAACAGTTGGGAGGTCTCATTATCGTTCATGGCACTGAACAACAGAGGTTAGATGTTTTATGACTCTTGGTACTGAACAACAGTGGGGAGGTCTCATTATCGTTCATGGCGCTGAACAACTGTGGGGAGGTCTCATTATCGTTCATGGCACTGAACAACAGAGGTTAGATCTTTTATGACTCTTGGTACTGAACAACAGTGGGGAGGTCTCATTATCGTTCAGAGCACTGAACAACAGTGGGAAGGTCTCAGTAATACTCATGGCACTGAACAACAGTGGAGATGTCTCATTATTGCTCATGGCACTGAACAACAGACGGAGGACTCATTATCGTTCATGGCACTGAATATCAGTGGGGAAGTCTCAGTATTGCTCATGGCACAGATCAAAAGTGGGGAGGTGTCATTATCGTTCATGGCGCTGAACAACAGTGGGGAGGTGTCAGTATTGCTCATGGCACTGAATAACAGTGGGGCGGTCTCAGTATTGTTCATGGCACTGAACAACAGTGGGGAGGTCTCAGTAGCGTTCATGGCGCTGAACAACAGTGTGGTGGTCTCACTATCGTTCATGGCGCTGAGCAACAGTGAGGAGGTCTCTGTATCGTTCATGGCACTGAATAACAGTGGGGAGGTCTCAGTATCATTCATGGCACTGAATAACAGTGGGGAGGTCTCAGTTTCGTTCATGGCACTGAACAACAGTCGGGAGGTCTCATTATCGTTCATGACACTATACAAGAGTGGGGAGGTCTCATTATTACTCTTGGCACTGAATCACAGTGGGGAGGTCTCAGTATTGTACAGGGCACTGAACAACAGTGGGGAGGTCTCAGAATTGCTCATGGCATTGAACAACGGTGGGGAGGTCTCATTATCGTTCATGGCACTGAACAACATTGGGGAGGTCTCATTACCTTTCATAGCACTGAACAACAGTGTTGAGGTCTCATTATCATTCATGGTGCTGAACAACAGTGGGGAGGTCTCAGTATTTCTCATGGCGCTGAACAACAGTGGTGTGGTCTCAGTATTGCTCATGGCACTGAATATCAGTGGGGAGATGTCAGTATTGCTCATGGCACTGAACAACAGTGGGGAGGTCTTGTTATCGTTCATGACACTGAACAACAGATGGGAGGTCTCATTATCGTTCATGGTGCTGAACAACAGTGGGGAGGTCACATTATCGTTCATGACACTGAACAACAGTCGGGAGGTCTCATTATCGTTCATGACACTGTACAAGAGTGGGGAGGTCTCAGTATTGTTCATGGCACTGAATCACAGTGGGGAGTTCTCAGTATTGTTCAGGGGACTGAACAACAGTGGAGAGGTCTCAGTATTGCTCATGGCATTGAACAACAGTGGGGAGGTCTCATTACCGTTCATAGCACTGAACAACAATGGGGAGGTCTCATTATCGTTCATGGCGCTGAACAACATTTGGGAGGTTTCATTATTGCTCATGGCACTGAAGAACACTGGGGTGGACTCATTATCGTTCATGGCACTGATCAAAATTGGGGACGTCTCTCTATCGTTCATAGCACTGAACAACATTGGGGAGGTCTCAGTATTGCTCATGGCGCTGAACAACAGTGGAGAGGTCTCATCATCGTTCGGGGCGCTGAACAACAGTGGGGAGGTCTCAGTATTGCTCTTGGCACTAAATAACAGTGGGAAGGTCTCAGTAGCGTACATGACACTGAACAATAGTGTGGTGGTCTCACTATCGTTCATGGCGCTGAACAACAGTGGGGAGGTCTCATCATCGTTCAGGGCGCTGAACAACAGTGGGGAGGTCTCAGTATTGTTTATGGCACTGAACAACAGTGGGGAGGTCTCATTATTGTTCAGAGCACTGAACAACAGTGGGGAGGTCTCAGTATTGCTCTTGGCACTAAATAACAGTGGGGAGGTCTCAGTAGCGTTCATGACACTGAACAACAGTGTGGTGGTCTCACTATCGTTCATGGCTCTGAACAACAGTGAGGAGGTCTCAGTATCGTTCATGGCGCTGAACATCAGTGTGGTGTTCACGCTATCGTTCATGGTGCTGAAAAACAGTGGGGAGGTCTCAGTATCGTTCATGGCACTGAACAACAGTGGGGAGGTCTCAATATCGTTCATGGCATTGAATAACAGTGGGGAGGTCTCAGTATTGTTCATGGCACTGAACAACAGTCGGGAGGTCTCATTATCGTTCATGACACTGTACAAGAGTGGGGACGTCTCAGTATTGCTCATGGAACTGAATCACAGTGGGGAGGTCTCAGTATTGTTCAGGGGACTGAACAACAGTGGGGAGGTCTCAGTATTGCTCATGGCATTGAACAACGGTGGGGAGGTCTCATTACCGTTCATAGCACTGAACAACAGTGGGGAGGTCTCATTATCGTTCATGGCACTGAACAATGTGGGTAGGGCTCATTATCATTCATGACACTGAACAACAGTGGTTAGGTCTTTTATTGCTCTTGGTACTGAACAACAGTGGGGAGGTCTCATTATCGTTCAGAGCACTGAACAGCAGTGGGGAGGTCTCAGTATTGCTCTTGGCACTAAATAACAGTGGGGAGGTCTCAGTAGCGTTCATGGCACTGAACAACAGTGGGGTGGTCTCACTATCGTTCATGGCGCTGAACAACAGTGAGGAGGTCTCAGTATCGTTCATGGCACTGAACAACAGTGGGGAGGTCTCAGTATTGCTCATGGCACTGACCAACAGTGGGGAGGTCTCATTATCGTTCATGACACTGAACAACAGTAGCGAGGTCTCAGTATTGTTCTTGACACTGAACAACATTAGGAGGTCTCAGTATTGTTTATGACACTGAACCACAATGGGGAGGTCTCATTATCGTTCATGGTGCTGAACAACAGTGGGGAGGTCTCAGTATTGCTCATGGCGCTGAACAACCGTGGAGAGGTCTCATTATCGTTCATGGTGCTGAATAACAGTGGGGACGTCTCACTATATTTCATGGCACTGAACAACATTGGGGAGGAATCAGTATCGTTCATGGCACTGAATAACAGTGGGGAGGTCTCATTATTGTTGACGGCACTGAACAACAGTGGGGAGGTCTCATTATCGTTCATGACACTGAACAACAGTTGGGAGGTCTCAGTATTGCTAATGGCGCTGAACAACAGTGGGGAGGTCTCATGATCGTTCATGGTGCTGAACGACAGTGGGAGGTCTCAGTATCGTTCATGGCGCTGAACAACAGTGGGAGGACTCAGTATCGTTCATGGCGCTGAACAACAGTGTGGTGTTCTCACTATCGTTCATGGCGCTGAAAAACAGTGGGGAGGTCTCAGTATCGTTCATGGCACTGAACAACAGTGGGGAGGTCTCAGTATCGTTCATGGCGCTGAATAACAGTGGGGAGGTCTCAGTATTGCTCATGGCACTGAACAGCAGTGGGGAGGTCTCAGTATTGCTCATGGCACTGAACAACAGTGGGGAGGTCTCATTATTGTTCATGGTGCTGAACAACAGTGGGGAGGTCTCATTATCGTTCATGACACTGAACAACAGTGGGGAGGTCTCATTATCGTTCATGGCTCTGTACAAGAGTGGGGAGGTCTCAGTATTGCTCATGGCATTGAACAACGGTGGGGAGGTCTCATTGTCGTTCAGAGCACTGAACAACAGTGGGAAGGTCTCAGTAATACTCATGGCACTGAACAACAGTGGAGATGTCTCATTATTGCTCATGGCACTGAACAACAGACGGAGGACTCATTATCGTTCATGGCACTGAATATCAGTGGGGAAGTCTCAGTATTGCTCATGGCACAGATCAAAAGTGGGGAGGTGTCATTATCGTTCATGGCGCTGAACAACAGTGGGGAGGTGTCAGTATTGCTCATGGCACTGAATAACAGTGGGGAGGTCTCAGTATTGTTCATGGCACTGAAGAACAGTGGGGAGGTCTCAGTAGCGTTCATGGCGCTGAACAACAGTGTGGTGGTCTCACTATTGTTCATGGCGCTGAACAACAGTGAGGAGGTCTCAGTATCGTTCATGGCGCTGAACAACAGTGTGGTGTTCACGCTATCGTTCATGGTGCTGAAAAACAGTGGGGAGGTCTCAGTATCGTTCATGGCACTGAACAACAGTGGGGAGGTCTCTGTATCGTTCATGGCATTGAATAACAGTGGGGAGGTCTCAGTATTGTTCATGGCATTGAACAACAGTCGGGAGGTCTCATTATCGTTCATGACACTGTACAAGAGTGGATAGGTCTCGGTATTGCTCATGGAACTGAATAACAGTGGGGAGTTCTCAGTATTGTTCAGGGGACTGAACAACAGTGGGGAGATCTCAGTATTGCTCATGGCATTGAACAACGGTGGGGAGGTCTCATTACCGTTCATAGCACTGAACAACAATGGGGTGGTCCCATTATCGTTCATGGCGCTGAACAACAGTGGGGAGGTCTCAGTATTGTTCATGGCACTGAACAACAGTGGGGAGGTCTCAATATCGTTCATGGCATTGAATAACAGTGGGGAGGTCTCAGTATTGTTCATGGCACTGAACAACAGTCGGGAGGTCTCATTATCGTTCATGACACTGTACAAGAGTGGGGACGTCTCAGTATTGCTCATGGAACTGAATCACAGTGGGGAGGTCTCAGTATTGTTCAGGGGACTGAACAACAGTGGGGAGGTCTCAGTATTGCTCATGGCATTGAACAACGGTGGGGAGGTCTCATTACCGTTCATAGCACTGAACAACAGTGGGGAGGTCTCATTATCGTTCATGGCACTGAACAATGTGGGTAGGGCTCATTATCATTCATGACACTGAACAACAGTGGTTAGGTCTTTTATTGCTCTTGGTACTGAACAACAGTGGGGAGGTCTCATTATCGTTCAGAGCACTGAACAGCAGTGGGGAGGTCTCAGTATTGCTCTTGGCACTAAATAACAGTGGGGAGGTCTCAGTAGCGTTCATGGCACTGAACAACAGTGGGGTGGTCTCACTATCGTTCATGGCGCTGAACAACAGTGAGGAGGTCTCAGTATCGTTCATGGCACTGAACAACAGTGGGGAGGTCTCAGTATTGCTCATGGCACTGACCAACAGTGGGGAGGTCTCATTATCGTTCATGACACTGAACAACAGTAGCGAGGTCTCAGTATTGTTCTTGACACTGAACAACATTAGGAGGTCTCAGTATTGTTTATGACACTGAACCACAATGGGGAGGTCTCATTATCGTTCATGGTGCTGAACAACAGTGGGGAGGTCTCAGTATTGCTCATGGCGCTGAACAACCGTGGAGAGGTCTCATTATCGTTCATGGTGCTGAATAACAGTGGGGACGTCTCACTATATTTCATGGCACTGAACAACATTGGGGAGGAATCAGTATCGTTCATGGCACTGAATAACAGTGGGGAGGTCTCATTATTGTTGACGGCACTGAACAACAGTGGGGAGGTCTCATTATCGTTCATGACACTGAACAACAGTTGGGAGGTCTCAGTATTGCTAATGGCGCTGAACAACAGTGGGGAGGTCTCATGATCGTTCATGGTGCTGAACGACAGTGGGAGGTCTCAGTATCGTTCATGGCGCTGAACAACAGTGGGAGGACTCAGTATCGTTCATGGCGCTGAACAACAGTGTGGTGTTCTCACTATCGTTCATGGCGCTGAAAAACAGTGGGGAGGTCTCAGTATCGTTCATGGCACTGAACAACAGTGGGGAGGTCTCAGTATCGTTCATGGCGCTGAATAACAGTGGGGAGGTCTCAGTATTGCTCATGGCACTGAACAGCAGTGGGGAGGTCTCAGTATTGCTCATGGCACTGAACAACAGTGGGGAGGTCTCATTATTGTTCATGGTGCTGAACAACAGTGGGGAGGTCTCATTATCGTTCATGACACTGAACAACAGTGGGGAGGTCTCATTATCGTTCATGGCTCTGTACAAGAGTGGGGAGGTCTCAGTATTGCTCATGGCATTGAACAACGGTGGGGAGGTCTCATTGTCGTTCAGAGCACTGAACAACAGTGGGAAGGTCTCAGTAATACTCATGGCACTGAACAACAGTGGAGATGTCTCATTATTGCTCATGGCACTGAACAACAGACGGAGGACTCATTATCGTTCATGGCACTGAATATCAGTGGGGAAGTCTCAGTATTGCTCATGGCACAGATCAAAAGTGGGGAGGTGTCATTATCGTTCATGGCGCTGAACAACAGTGGGGAGGTGTCAGTATTGCTCATGGCACTGAATAACAGTGGGGAGGTCTCAGTATTGTTCATGGCACTGAAGAACAGTGGGGAGGTCTCAGTAGCGTTCATGGCGCTGAACAACAGTGTGGTGGTCTCACTATTGTTCATGGCGCTGAACAACAGTGAGGAGGTCTCAGTATCGTTCATGGCGCTGAACAACAGTGTGGTGTTCACGCTATCGTTCATGGTGCTGAAAAACAGTGGGGAGGTCTCAGTATCGTTCATGGCACTGAACAACAGTGGGGAGGTCTCTGTATCGTTCATGGCATTGAATAACAGTGGGGAGGTCTCAGTATTGTTCATGGCATTGAACAACAGTCGGGAGGTCTCATTATCGTTCATGACACTGTACAAGAGTGGATAGGTCTCGGTATTGCTCATGGAACTGAATAACAGTGGGGAGTTCTCAGTATTGTTCAGGGGACTGAACAACAGTGGGGAGATCTCAGTATTGCTCATGGCATTGAACAACGGTGGGGAGGTCTCATTACCGTTCATAGCACTGAACAACAATGGGGTGGTCCCATTATCGTTCATGGCGCTGAACAACAGTGGGGAGGTCTCAGTATTGTTCATGGCAATGAATATCAGTGGGGAGATCTCAGTATTGCTCATGGCACTGAACAAATGTGGGGAGGTCTCATTACCGTTCATAGCATTGAATAACTGTGGGGAGGTCTCATTATCGTTCATGTCTCTGAACAACAGTTGGGAGGTCTCAGTATTGCTCATGTCGCTGAACAACAGTGGGGAGGTCTCATTATCGTTCATGACACTGAACAACAGTTGGGAGGTCTCAGTATTGCTCATGGTGCTGAACAACAGTGGGGAGGTCTCATGATCGTTCATGGCACTGAACAACAGTGGGAGGTCTCAGTATCGTTCATGACGCTGAACAACAGTGGGAGGTCTCAGTATCGTTCATGGCGCTGGAGAACAGTGTGGTGTTCTCACTATCGTTCATGGCGCTGAAAAACAGTGGGGAGGTCTCAGTATCGTTCATGGCACTGAACAACAGTGGGGAGGTCTCAGTATCGTTCATGGCGCTGAATAACAGTGGGGAGGTCTCAGTATTGCTCATGGCACTGAACAGCAGTGGGGACGTCTCAGTATTGCTCATGGCACTGAACAACAGTGGGGAGGTCTCATTATCGTTCATGGCGCTGAACAACAGTGGGGAGGTCTCAGTATTGTTCATGGCACTGAATATCAGTGGGGAGAACTCAGTATTGCTCATGGCACTGAACAACAGTGGGGAGGTCTCAGTATTGTTCATGGCACTGAATAACAGTGGGGAGTTCTCATTACCGTTCATAGCACTGAACAACAGTGGGGAGGTCTCATTATCGTTCATGGCGCTGAACAACAGTCGGGAGGTCTCATTTTTGTTCATGACACTGAACAACAGGGGGGGGCCTCAGTATTGTTCATGACATTGATCAACAGTGTGAGGTCTCAGTATTGTTTTTGAAATTGAACAAAAGTGGGGAGGTCTCATTATCGTTCATGGCACTGAACAACATTGGGGAGGTCTCAGTATTGGTCATGGCACGGATCAAAAGTGGGGAGGTCTCATCATCGTTCAGGGCGCTGAACAACAGTGGGGAGGTCTCAGTATTGCTCATGGCACTGAACAACAGTGGGGAGGTCTCAGGATTGTTCATGGCACTGAACAACAGTCGGGAGGTTTCATTATCGTTCATGACACTGTACAAGTGTGGGGTGGTCTCAGTATTGCTCATGGAACTGAATCACAGTGGGGAGTTCTCAGTATTGTTCAGGGGACTGAAGAACAGTGGAGAGGTCTCAGTATTGCTCATGGCATTGAACAACGGTGGGGAGGTCTCATTACCGTTCATAGCACTGAACAACAGTGGGGAGGTCTCAGTATTGCTTATGGCACTGAACAACAGTGGGGAGGTCTCAGTATTGCTTATGGCACTGAACAACAGTGGGGAGGACTCAGTATCGTGCATGGCACTGAATAACAGTTGGGAGGTCTCATTATCGTTCATGACACTATACAAGAGTGGGGAGGTCTCAGTATTACTCTTGGCACTGAATCACAGTGGGGAGGTCTCAGTATTGTACAGGGCACTGAACAACAGTGGGGAGGTCTCAGAATTGCTCATGGCATTGAACAACGGTGGGGAGGTCTCATTATCGTTCATGGCACTGAACAACATTGGGGAGGTCTCATTACCTTTCATAGCACTGAACAACAGTGTTGAGGTCTCATTATCATTCATGGTGCTGAACAACAGTGGGGAGGTCTCAGTATTTCTCATGGCGCTGAACAACAGTGGTGTGGTCTCAGTATTGCTCATGGCACTGAATATCAGTGGGGAGATGTCAGTATTGCTCATGGCACTGAACAACAGTGGGCAGGTCTTGTTATCGTTCATGACACTGAACAACAGATGGGAGGTCTCATTATCGTTCATGGTGCTGAACAACAGTGGGGAGGTCACATTATCGTTCATGACACTGAACAACAGTCGGGAGGTCTCATTATCGTTCATGACACTGTACAAGAGTGGGGAGGTCTCAGTATTGTTCATGGCACTGAATCACAGTGGGGAGTTCTCAGTATTGTTCAGGGGACTGAACAACAGTGGAGAGGTCTCAGTATTGCTCATGGCATTGAACAACAGTGGGGAGGTCTCATTACCGTTCATAGCACTGAACAACAATGGGGAGGTCTCATTATCGTTCATGGCGCTGAACAACATTTGGGAGGTTTCATTATTGCTCATGGCACTGAAGAACACTGGGGTGGACTCATTATCGTTCATGGCACTGATCAAAATTGGGGACGTCTCTCTATCGTTCATAGCACTGAACAACATTGGGGAGGTCTCAGTATTGCTCATGGCGCTGAACAACAGTGGAGAGGTCTCATCATCGTTCGGGGCGCTGAACAACAGTGGGGAGGTCTCAGTATTGCTCTTGGCACTAAATAACAGTGGGAAGGTCTCAGTAGCGTACATGACACTGAACAATAGTGTGGTGGTCTCACTATCGTTCATGGCGCTGAACAACAGTGGGGAGGTCTCATCATCGTTCAGGGCGCTGAACAACAGTGGGGAGGTCTCAGTATTGTTTATGGCACTGAACAACAGTGGGGAGGTCTCATTATTGTTCAGAGCACTGAACAACAGTGGGGAGGTCTCAGTATTGCTCTTGGCACTAAATAACAGTGGGGAGGTCTCAGTAGCGTTCATGACACTGAACAACAGTGTGGTGGTCTCACTATCGTTCATGGCTCTGAACAACAGTGAGGAGGTCTCAGTATCGTTCATGGCGCTGAACATCAGTGTGGTGTTCACGCTATCGTTCATGGTGCTGAAAAACAGTGGGGAGGTCTCAGTATCGTTCATGGCACTGAACAACAGTGGGGAGGTCTCAATATCGTTCATGGCATTGAATAACAGTGGGGAGGTCTCAGTATTGTTCATGGCACTGAACAACAGTCGGGAGGTCTCATTATCGTTCATGACACTGTACAAGAGTGGGGACGTCTCAGTATTGCTCATGGAACTGAATCACAGTGGGGAGGTCTCAGTATTGTTCAGGGGACTGAACAACAGTGGGGAGGTCTCAGTATTGCTCATGGCATTGAACAACGGTGGGGAGGTCTCATTACCGTTCATAGCACTGAACAACAGTGGGGAGGTCTCATTATCGTTCATGGCACTGAACAATGTGGGTAGGGCTCATTATCATTCATGACACTGAACAACAGTGGTTAGGTCTTTTATTGCTCTTGGTACTGAACAACAGTGGGGAGGTCTCATTATCGTTCAGAGCACTGAACAGCAGTGGGGAGGTCTCAGTATTGCTCTTGGCACTAAATAACAGTGGGGAGGTCTCAGTAGCGTTCATGGCACTGAACAACAGTGGGGTGGTCTCACTATCGTTCATGGCGCTGAACAACAGTGAGGAGGTCTCAGTATCGTTCATGGCACTGAACAACAGTGGGGAGGTCTCAGTATTGCTCATGGCACTGACCAACAGTGGGGAGGTCTCATTATCGTTCATGACACTGAACAACAGTAGCGAGGTCTCAGTATTGTTCTTGACACTGAACAACATTAGGAGGTCTCAGTATTGTTTATGACACTGAACCACAATGGGGAGGTCTCATTATCGTTCATGGTGCTGAACAACAGTGGGGAGGTCTCAGTATTGCTCATGGCGCTGAACAACCGTGGAGAGGTCTCATTATCGTTCATGGTGCTGAATAACAGTGGGGACGTCTCACTATATTTCATGGCACTGAACAACATTGGGGAGGAATCAGTATCGTTCATGGCACTGAATAACAGTGGGGAGGTCTCATTATTGTTGACGGCACTGAACAACAGTGGGGAGGTCTCATTATCGTTCATGACACTGAACAACAGTTGGGAGGTCTCAGTATTGCTAATGGCGCTGAACAACAGTGGGGAGGTCTCATGATCGTTCATGGTGCTGAACGACAGTGGGAGGTCTCAGTATCGTTCATGGCGCTGAACAACAGTGGGAGGACTCAGTATCGTTCATGGCGCTGAACAACAGTGTGGTGTTCTCACTATCGTTCATGGCGCTGAAAAACAGTGGGGAGGTCTCAGTATCGTTCATGGCACTGAACAACAGTGGGGAGGTCTCAGTATCGTTCATGGCGCTGAATAACAGTGGGGAGGTCTCAGTATTGCTCATGGCACTGAACAGCAGTGGGGAGGTCTCAGTATTGCTCATGGCACTGAACAACAGTGGGGAGGTCTCATTATTGTTCATGGTGCTGAACAACAGTGGGGAGGTCTCATTATCGTTCATGACACTGAACAACAGTGGGGAGGTCTCATTATCGTTCATGGCTCTGTACAAGAGTGGGGAGGTCTCAGTATTGCTCATGGCATTGAACAACGGTGGGGAGGTCTCATTGTCGTTCAGAGCACTGAACAACAGTGGGAAGGTCTCAGTAATACTCATGGCACTGAACAACAGTGGAGATGTCTCATTATTGCTCATGGCACTGAACAACAGACGGAGGACTCATTATCGTTCATGGCACTGAATATCAGTGGGGAAGTCTCAGTATTGCTCATGGCACAGATCAAAAGTGGGGAGGTGTCATTATCGTTCATGGCGCTGAACAACAGTGGGGAGGTGTCAGTATTGCTCATGGCACTGAATAACAGTGGGGAGGTCTCAGTATTGTTCATGGCACTGAAGAACAGTGGGGAGGTCTCAGTAGCGTTCATGGCGCTGAACAACAGTGTGGTGGTCTCACTATTGTTCATGGCGCTGAACAACAGTGAGGAGGTCTCAGTATCGTTCATGGCGCTGAACAACAGTGTGGTGTTCACGCTATCGTTCATGGTGCTGAAAAACAGTGGGGAGGTCTCAGTATCGTTCATGGCACTGAACAACAGTGGGGAGGTCTCTGTATCGTTCATGGCATTGAATAACAGTGGGGAGGTCTCAGTATTGTTCATGGCATTGAACAACAGTCGGGAGGTCTCATTATCGTTCATGACACTGTACAAGAGTGGATAGGTCTCGGTATTGCTCATGGAACTGAATAACAGTGGGGAGTTCTCAGTATTGTTCAGGGGACTGAACAACAGTGGGGAGATCTCAGTATTGCTCATGGCACTGAACAGCAGTGGGGACGTCTCAGTATTGCTCATGGCACTGAACAACAGTGGGGAGGTCTCATTATCGTTCATGGCGCTGAACAACAGTGGGGAGGTCTCAGTATTGTTCATGGCACTGAATATCAGTGGGGAGAACTCAGTATTGCTCATGGCACTGAACAACAGTGGGGAGGTCTCAGTATTGTTCATGGCACTGAATAACAGTGGGGAGTTCTCATTACCGTTCATAGCACTGAACAACAGTGGGGAGGTCTCATTATCGTTCATGGCGCTGAACAACAGTCGGGAGGTCTCATTTTTGTTCATGACACTGAACAACAGGGGGGGGCCTCAGTATTGTTCATGACATTGATCAACAGTGTGAGGTCTCAGTATTGTTTTTGAAATTGAACAAAAGTGGGGAGGTCTCATTATCGTTCATGGCACTGAACAACATTGGGGAGGTCTCAGTATTGGTCATGGCACGGATCAAAAGTGGGGAGGTCTCATCATCGTTCAGGGCGCTGAACAACAGTGGGGAGGTCTCAGTATTGCTCATGGCACTGAACAACAGTGGGGAGGTCTCAGGATTGTTCATGGCACTGAACAACAGTCGGGAGGTTTCATTATCGTTCATGACACTGTACAAGTGTGGGGAGGTCTCAGTATTGCTCATGGAACTGAATCACAGTGGGGAGTTCTCAGTATTGTTCAGGGGACTGAAGAACAGTGGAGAGGTCTCAGTATTGCTCATGGCACTGAACAGCAGTGGGGACGTCTCAGTATTGCTCATGGCACTGAACAACAGTGGGGAGGTCTCATTATCGTTCATGGCGCTGAACAACAGTGGGGAGGTCTCAGTATTGTTCATGGCACTGAATATCAGTGGGGAGAACTCAGTATTGCTCATGGCACTGAACAACAGTGGGGAGTTCTCATTACCGTTCATAGCACTGAACAACAGTGGGGAGGTCTCATTATCGTTCATGGCGCTGAACAACAATCGGGAGGTCTCATTTTTGTTCATGACACTGAACAACGGGGGGGGCCTCAGTATTGTTCATGACATTGATCAACAGTGTGAGGTCTCAGTATTGTTTTTGAAATTGAACAAAAGTGGGGAGGTCTCATTATCGTTCATGGCACTGAACAACATTGGGGAGGTCTCAGTATTGGTCATGGCACGGATCAAAAGTGGGGAGGTCTCATCATCGTTCAGGGCGCTGAACAACAGTGGGGAGGTCTCAGGATTGTTCATGGCACTGAACAACAGTCGGGAGGTTTCATTATCGTTCATGACACTGTACAAGTGTGGGGAGGTCTCAGTATTGCTCATGGAACTGAATCACAGTGGGGAGTTCTCAGTATTGTTCAGGGGACTGAAGAACAGTGGAGAGGTCTCAGTATTGCTCATGGCATTGAACAACGGTGGGGAGGTCTCATTACCGTTCATAGCACTGAACAACAGTGGGGAGGTCTCAGTATTGCTTATGGCACTGAACAACAGTGGGGAGGTCTCAGTATTGCTTATGGCACTGAACAACAGTGGGGAGGACTCAGTATCGTGCATGGCACTGAATAACAGTTGGGAGGTCTCATTATCGTTCATGACACTATACAAGAGTGGGGAGGTCTCAGTATTACTCTTGGCACTGAATCACAGTGGGGAGGTCTCAGTATTGTACAGGGCACTGAACAACAGTGGGGAGGTCTCAGAATTGCTCATGGCATTGAACAACGGTGGGGAGGTCTCATTATCGTTCATGGCACTGAACAACATTGGGGAGGTCTCATTACCTTTCATAGCACTGAACAACAGTGTTGAGGTCTCATTATCATTCATGGTGCTGAACAACAGTGGGGAGGTCTCAGTATTTCTCATGGCGCTGAACAACAGTGGTGTGGTCTCAGTATTGCTCATGGCACTGAATATCAGTGGGGAGATGTCAGTATTGCTCATGGCACTGAACAACAGTGGGCAGGTCTTGTTATCGTTCATGACACTGAACAACAGATGGGAGGTCTCATTATCGTTCATGGTGCTGAACAACAGTGGGGAGGTCACATTATCGTTCATGACACTGAACAACAGTCGGGAGGTCTCATTATCGTTCATGACACTGTACAAGAGTGGGGAGGTCTCAGTATTGTTCATGGCACTGAATCACAGTGGGGAGTTCTCAGTATTGTTCAGGGGACTGAACAACAGTGGAGAGGTCTCAGTATTGCTCATGGCATTGAACAACAGTGGGGAGGTCTCATTACCGTTCATAGCACTGAACAACAATGGGGAGGTCTCATTATCGTTCATGGCGCTGAACAACATTTGGGAGGTTTCATTATTGCTCATGGCACTGAAGAACACTGGGGTGGACTCATTATCGTTCATGGCACTGATCAAAATTGGGGACGTCTCTCTATCGTTCATAGCACTGAACAACATTGGGGAGGTCTCAGTATTGCTCATGGCGCTGAACAACAGTGGAGAGGTCTCATCATCGTTCGGGGCGCTGAACAACAGTGGGGAGGTCTCAGTATTGCTCTTGGCACTAAATAACAGTGGGAAGGTCTCAGTAGCGTACATGACACTGAACAATAGTGTGGTGGTCTCACTATCGTTCATGGCGCTGAACAACAGTGGGGAGGTCTCATCATCGTTCAGGGCGCTGAACAACAGTGGGGAGGTCTCAGTATTGTTTATGGCACTGAACAACAGTGGGGAGGTCTCATTATTGTTCAGAGCACTGAACAACAGTGGGGAGGTCTCAGTATTGCTCTTGGCACTAAATAACAGTGGGGAGGTCTCAGTAGCGTTCATGACACTGAACAACAGTGTGGTGGTCTCACTATCGTTCATGGCTCTGAACAACAGTGAGGAGGTCTCAGTATCGTTCATGGCGCTGAACATCAGTGTGGTGTTCACGCTATCGTTCATGGTGCTGAAAAACAGTGGGGAGGTCTCAGTATCGTTCATGGCACTGAACAACAGTGGGGAGGTCTCAATATCGTTCATGGCATTGAATAACAGTGGGGAGGTCTCAGTATTGTTCATGGCACTGAACAACAGTCGGGAGGTCTCATTATCGTTCATGACACTGTACAAGAGTGGGGACGTCTCAGTATTGCTCATGGAACTGAATCACAGTGGGGAGGTCTCAGTATTGTTCAGGGGACTGAACAACAGTGGGGAGGTCTCAGTATTGCTCATGGCATTGAACAACGGTGGGGAGGTCTCATTACCGTTCATAGCACTGAACAACAGTGGGGAGGTCTCATTATCGTTCATGGCACTGAACAATGTGGGTAGGGCTCATTATCATTCATGACACTGAACAACAGTGGTTAGGTCTTTTATTGCTCTTGGTACTGAACAACAGTGGGGAGGTCTCATTATCGTTCAGAGCACTGAACAGCAGTGGGGAGGTCTCAGTATTGCTCTTGGCACTAAATAACAGTGGGGAGGTCTCAGTAGCGTTCATGGCACTGAACAACAGTGTGGTGGTCTCACTATCGTTCATGGCGCTGAACAACAGTGAGGAGGTCTCAGTATCGTTCATGGCACTGAACAACAGTGGGGAGGTCTCAGTATTGCTCATGGCACTGACCAACAGTGGGGAGGTCTCATTATCGTTCATGACACTGAACAACAGTAGCGAGGTCTCAGTATTGTTCTTGACACTGAACAACATTAGGAGGTCTCAGTATTGTTTATGACACTGAACCACAATGGGGAGGTCTCATTATCGTTCATGGTGCTGAACAACAGTGGGGAGGTCTCAGTATTGCTCATGGCGCTGAACAACCGTGGAGAGGTCTCATTATCGTTCATGGTGCTGAATAACAGTGGGGACGTCTCACTATATTTCATGGCACTGAACAACATTGGGGAGGAATCAGTATCGTTCATGGCACTGAATAACAGTGGGGAGGTCTCATTATTGTTGACGGCACTGAACAACAGTGGGGAGGTCTCATTATCGTTCATGACACTGAACAACAGTTGGGAGGTCTCAGTATTGCTAATGGCGCTGAACAACAGTGGGGAGGTCTCATGATCGTTCATGGTGCTGAACGACAGTGGGAGGTCTCAGTATCGTTCATGGCGCTGAACAACAGTGGGAGGACTCAGTATCGTTCATGGCGCTGAACAACAGTGTGGTGTTCTCACTATCGTTCATGGCGCTGAAAAACAGTGGGGAGGTCTCAGTATCGTTCATGGCACTGAACAACAGTGGGGAGGTCTCAGTATCGTTCATGGCGCTGAATAACAGTGGGGAGGTCTCAGTATTGCTCATGGCACTGAACAGCAGTGGGGAGGTCTCAGTATTGCTCATGGCACTGAACAACAGTGGGGAGGTCTCATTATTGTTCATGGTGCTGAACAACAGTGGGGAGGTCTCATTATCGTTCATGACACTGAACAACAGTGGGGAGGTCTCATTATCGTTCATGGCTCTGTACAAGAGTGGGGAGGTCTCAGTATTGCTCATGGCATTGAACAACGGTGGGGAGGTCTCATTGTCGTTCAGAGCACTGAACAACAGTGGGAAGGTCTCAGTAATACTCATGGCACTGAACAACAGTGGAGATGTCTCATTATTGCTCATGGCACTGAACAACAGACGGAGGACTCATTATCGTTCATGGCACTGAATATCAGTGGGGAAGTCTCAGTATTGCTCATGGCACAGATCAAAAGTGGGGAGGTGTCATTATCGTTCATGGCGCTGAACAACAGTGGGGAGGTGTCAGTATTGCTCATGGCACTGAATAACAGTGGGGAGGTCTCAGTATTGTTCATGGCACTGAAGAACAGTGGGGAGGTCTCAGTAGCGTTCATGGCGCTGAACAACAGTGTGGTGGTCTCACTATTGTTCATGGCGCTGAACAACAGTGAGGAGGTCTCAGTATCGTTCATGGCGCTGAACAACAGTGTGGTGTTCACGCTATCGTTCATGGTGCTGAAAAACAGTGGGGAGGTCTCAGTATCGTTCATGGCACTGAACAACAGTGGGGAGGTCTCTGTATCGTTCATGGCATTGAATAACAGTGGGGAGGTCTCAGTATTGTTCATGGCATTGAACAACAGTCGGGAGGTCTCATTATCGTTCATGACACTGTACAAGAGTGGATAGGTCTCGGTATTGCTCATGGAACTGAATAACAGTGGGGAGTTCTCAGTATTGTTCAGGGGACTGAACAACAGTGGGGAGATCTCAGTATTGCTCATGGCATTGAACAACGGTGGGGAGGTCTCATTACCGTTCATAGCACTGAACAACAATGGGGTGGTCCCATTATCGTTCATGGCGCTGAACAACAGTGGGGAGGTCTCAGTATTGTTCATGGCAATGAATATCAGTGGGGAGATCTCAGTATTGCTCATGGCACTGAACAAATGTGGGGAGGTCTCATTACCGTTCATAGCATTGAATAACTGTGGGGAGGTCTCATTATCGTTCATGTCTCTGAACAACAGTTGGGAGGTCTCAGTATTGCTCATGTCGCTGAACAACAGTGGGGAGGTCTCATTATCGTTCATGACACTGAACAACAGTTGGGAGGTCTCAGTATTGCTCATGGCGCTGAACAACAGTGGGGAGGTCTCATGATCGTTCATGGCACTGAACAACAGTGGGAGGTCTCAGTATCGTTCATGACGCTGAACAACAGTGGGAGGTCTCAGTATCGTTCATGGCGCTGGAGAACAGTGTGGTGTTCTCACTATCGTTCATGGCGCTGAAAAACAGTGGGGAGGTCTCAGTATCGTTCATGGCACTGAACAACAGTGGGGAGGTCTCAGTATCGTTCATGGCGCTGAATAACAGTGGGGAGGTCTCAGTATTGCTCATGGCACTGAACAGCAGTGGGGTCGTCTCAGTATTGCTCATGGCACTGAACAACAGTGGGGAGGTCTCATTATCGTTCATGGCGCTGAACAACAGTGGGGAGGTCTCAGTATTGTTCATGGCACTGAATATCAGTGGGGAGAACTCAGTATTGCTCATGGCACTGAACAACAGTGGGGAGGTCTCAGTATTGTTCATGGCACTGAATAACAGTGGGGAGTTCTCATTACCGTTCATAGCACTGAACAACAGTGGGGAGGTCTCATTATCGTTCATGGCGCTGAACAACAGTCGGGAGGTCTCATTTTTGTTCATGACACTGAACAACAGGGGGGGGCCTCAGTATTGTTCATGACATTGATCAACAGTGTGAGGTCTCAGTATTGTTTTTGAAATTGAACAAAAGTGGGGAGGTCTCATTATCGTTCATGGCACTGAACAACATTGGGGAGGTCTCAGTATTGGTCATGGCACGGATCAAAAGTGGGGAGGTCTCATCATCGTTCAGGGCGCTGAACAACAGTGGGGAGGTCTCAGTATTGCTCATGGCACTGAACAACAGTGGGGAGGTCTCAGGATTGTTCATGGCACTGAACAACAGTCGGGAGGTTTCATTATCGTTCATGACACTGTACAAGTGTGGGGAGGTCTCAGTATTGCTCATGGAACTGAATCACAGTGGGGAGTTCTCAGTATTGTTCAGGGGACTGAAGAACAGTGGAGAGGTCTCAGTATTGCTCATGGCATTGAACAACGGTGGGGAGGTCTCATTACCGTTCATAGCACTGAACAACAGTGGGGAGGTCTCAGTATTGCTTATGGCACTGAACAACAGTGGGGAGGTCTCAGTATTGCTTATGGCACTGAACAACAGTGGGGAGGACTCAGTATCGTGCATGGCACTGAATAACAGTTGGGAGGTCTCATTATCGTTCATGGCACTGAACAACTGTGGGGAGGTCTCATTATCGTTCATGGCGCTGAACAACTGTGGGGAGGTCTCATTATCGTTCATGGCACTGAACAACAGAGGTTAGATCTTTTATGACTCTTGGTACTGAACGACAGTGGGGAGGTCTCATTATCGTTCAGAGCACTGAACAACAGTGGGAAGGTCTCAGTAATACTCATGGCACTGAACAACAGTGGAGATGTCTCATTATTGCTCATGGCACTGAACAACAGACGGAGGACTCATTATCGTTCATGGCACTGAATATCAGTGAGGAAGTCTCAGTATTGCTCATGGCACAGATCAAAAGTGGGGAGGTGTCATTATCGTTCATGGCGCTGAACAACAGTGGGGAGGTGTCAGTATTGCTCATGGCACTGAATAACAGTGGGGAGGTCTCAGTATTGTTCATGGCACTGAACAACAGTGGGGAGGTCTCAGTAGCGTTCATGGCGCTGAATAACAGTGGGGAGGTCTCAGTATCATTCATGGCACTGAATAACAGTGGGGAGGTCTCAGTTTCGTTCATGGCACTGAACAACAGTCGGGAGGTCTCATTATCGTTCATGACACTATACAAGAGTGGGGAGGTCTCAGTATTGCTCTTGGCACTGAATCACAGTGGGGAGGTCTCAGTATTGTACAGGGCACTGAACAACAGTGGGGAGGTCTCAGAATTGCTCATGGCATTGAACAACGGTGGGGAGGTCTCATTATCGTTCATAGCACTGAACAACAGTGTTGAGGTCTCATTATCATTCATGGTGCTGAACAACAGTGGGGAGGTCTCAGTATTTCTCATGGCGCTGAACAACAGTGGTGTGGTCTCAGTATTGCTCATGGCACTGAATATCAGTGGGGAGATGTCAGTATTGCTCATGGCACTGAACAACAGTGGGGAGGTCATGTTATCGTTCATGACACTGAACAACAGTGGGGAGGTCTCATTATCGTTCATGGTGCTGAACAACAGTGGGGAGGTCTCATTATCGTTCATGACACTGAACAACAGTCGGGAGGTCTCATTATCGTTCATGACACTGTACAAGAGTGGGGAGGTCTCAGTATTGCTCATGGCACTGAATCACAGTGGGGAGTTCTCAGTATTGTTCAGGGGACTGAACAACAGTGGAGAGGTCTCAGTATTGCTCATGGCATTGAACAACAGTGGGGAGGTCTCATTACCGTTCATAGCACTGAACAACAATGGGGAGGTCTCAGTATTGCTCATGGCGCTGAACAACAGTGGGAAGAACTCAGTATTGCTCATGGCACTGAACAACAGTGGGGAGTTCTCATTACCGTTCATGGCACTGAACAACAGTGGGGAGGTCTCATTATCGTTCACGGCGCTGAACAACAGTCGAGAGGTCTCATTTTCGTTCATGACACTGAACAACAGTGGGAGGTCTCAGTATTGTTCATGACATTGATCAACAGTGTGAGGTCTCAGTATTGTTTTTGAAATTGAACAAAAGTGGGGAGGTCTCATTATCGTTCATGGCACTGAACAACATTGGGGAGGTCTCAGTATTGGTCATGGCACGGATCAAAAGTGGGGAGGTCTCATCATCGTTCAGGGCGCTGAGCAACAGTGGGGAGGTCTCAGTATTGCTCATGGCACTGAACAACAGTGGGGAGGTCTCAGGATTGTTCATGGCACTGAACAACAGTGGGGAGGTCTCAGTATTGCTCATATCACTGAACAACAGTGGGGAGGTCTCAGTATTGTTCATGGCACTGAACAACAGTGGGGAAGTCTCAATATTGTTCATGGCACTGAACAACAGTGGGGAGGTCTCATTATCGTTCAGAGCACTGTACAACAGTGGGGAGGTCTCAGTATTGCTCTTGGCACTAAATACCATTGGGGAGGTCTCAGTAGCGTTCATAGCAATGAATAACAGTGTGGTGGTCTCACTATCGTTCATGGCGCTGAACAACAGTGGGGAGGTCTCAGTATCGTTCATGGCACTGAACAACAGTGGGGAGGTCTCAGTATCGTTCATGGCATTGAATAACAGTGGGGAGGTCTCAGTATTGTTCATGGCACTGAACAACAGTCGGGAGGTTTCATTATCGTTCATGACACTGTACAAGCGTGGGGAGGTCTCAGTATTGCTCATGGAACTGAATCACAGTGGGGAGTTCTCAGTATTGTTCAGGGGACTGAACAACAGTGGAGAGGTCTCAGTATTGCTCATGGCATTGAACAACGGTGGGGAGGTCTCATTACCGTTCATAGCACTGAACAACAATGGGGAGGTCTCATTATCGTTCATGGCGCTGAACAACATTGGGGAGGTTTCATTATTGCTCATGGCACTTAACAACAGTGGGGTGGACTCATTATCGTTCATGGCACTGATCAAAATTGGGGACGTCTCTCTATCGTTCATAGCACTGAACAACATTGGGGAGGTCTCTGTATTGCTCATGGCGCTGAACAACAGTGGGGAGGTCTCATCATCGTTCAGGGCGCTGAACAACAGTGGGGAGGTCTCAGTATTGCTTATGGCACTGAACAACAGTGGGGAGGTCTCAGTATTGCTTATGGCACTGAAAAACAGTGGGGTGGTCTCAGTATCGTTCATGGCACTGAACAACAGTGGGGAGGTCTCAGTATCGTGCATGGCGCTGAACAACTGTGGGGAGGTCTCATTATCGTTCATGGCACTGAACAACAGAGGTTAGATCTTTTATGACTCTTGGTACTGAACAACAGTGGGGAGGTCTCATTATCGTTCAGAGCACTGAACAACAGTGGGAAGGTCTCAGTAATACTCATGGCACTGAACAACAGTGGAGATGTCTCATTATTGCTCATGGCACTGAACAACAGACGGAGGACTCATTATCGTTCATGGCACTGAATATCAGTGGGGAAGTCTCAGTATTGCTCATGGCACAGATCAAAAGTGGGGAGGTGTCATTATCGTTCATGGCGCTGAACAACAGTGGGGAGGTGTCAGTATTGCTCATGGCACTGAACAACAGTGGGGCGGTCTCAGTATTGTTCATGGCACTGAACAACAGTGGGGAGGTCTCAGTAGCGTTCATGGCGCTGAACAACAGTGTGGTGGTCTCACTATCATTCATGGCGCTGAGCAACAGTGAGGAGGTCTCTGTATCGTTCATGGCACTGAATAACAGTGGGGAGGTCTCAGTATCATTCATGGCACTGAATAACAGTGGGGAGGTCTCAGTTTCGTTCATGGCACTGAACAACAGTCGGGAGGTCTCATTATCGTTCATGACACTATACAAGAGTGGGGAGGTCTCAGTATTACTCTTGGCACTGAATCACAGTGGGGAGGTCTCAGTATTGTACAGGGCACTGAACAACAGTGGGGAGGTCTCAGAATTGCTCATGGCATTGAACAACGGTGGGGAGGTCTCATTATCGTTCATGGCACTGAACAACATTGGGGAGGTCTCATTACCTTTCATAGCACTGAACAACAGTGTTGAGGTCTCATTATCATTCATGGTGCTGAACAACAGTGGGGAGGTCTCAGTATTTCTCATGGCGCTGAACAACAGTGGTGTGGTCTCAGTATTGCTCATGGCACTGAATATCAGTGGGGAGATGTCAGTATTGCTCATGGCACTGAACAACAGTGGGGAGGTCTTGTTATCGTTCATGACACTGAACAACAGTGGGGAGGTCTCATTATCGTTCATGGTGCTGAACAACAGTGGGGAGGTCTCATTATCGTTCATGACACTGAACAACAGTCGGGAGGTCTCATTATCGTTCATGACACTGTACAAGAGTGGGGAGGTCTCAGTATTGCTCATGGAACTGAATCACAGTGGGCAGTTCTCAATATTGTTCAGGGGACTGAACAACAGTGGAGAGGTCTCAGTATTGCTCATGGCATTGAATAACAGTGGGGAGGTCTCATTACCGTTCATAGCACTGAACAACAATGGGGAGGTCTCATTATCGTTAATGGCGCTGAACAAAATTTGGGAGTTTTCATTATTGCTCATGGCACTGAAGAACACTGGGGTGGACTCATTATCGTTCATGGCACTGATCAAAATTGGGGACGTCTTTCTATCGTTCATAGCACTGAACAACATTGGGGAGGTCTCAGTATTGCTCATGGCGCTGAACAACAGTGGGGAGGTCTCATCATCGTTCAGGGCGCTGAACAACAGTGGGGAGGTCTCAGTATTGCTCTTGGCACTGAACAACAGTGGGGAGGTCTCAGTATTGCTTATGGCACTGAACAACAGTGGGGAGGTCTCAGTATTGTTCATGGCACTGAACAAAGTGGGGTGGTCTCAGTATCGTTCATGGCACTGAACAACAGTGGGGAGGTCTCAGTATCGTGCATGGCACTGAATAACAGTTGTGAGGTCTCAATATTGTTCATGGCGCTGAAGAACTGTGGGGAGGTCTCATTATCGTTCATGGCACTGAACAACAGAGGTTAGATCTTTTATGACTCTTGGTTCTGAGCAATAGTGGGGAGGTCTCATTATCGTTCAGAGCACTGAACAACAGTGGGGAGGTCTCAGTATTGCTCTTGGCACTAAGTAACATTGGGGAGGTCTCAGTAGCTTTCATGACACTGAACAACAGTGTGGTGGTCTCACTATCGTTCATGGCGCTGAACAACAGTGGGGAGGTCTCATCATCGTTCAGGGCGCTGAACAACAGTGGGGAGGTCTCAGTATTGCTTATGGCACTGAACAACAGTGGGGAGGTCTCAGTATTGCTTATGGCACTGAACAACAGTGGGGAGGTCTCAGTATTGTTCATGGCACTGAACAACAGTGGGCTGGTCTCAGTATCGTTCTTGGCACTGAACAACAGTGGGGAGGTCTCAGTATCGTTCATGGCACTGAATAACAGTTGGGAGGTCTCAATATCGTTCATGGCACTGAACAACAGAGGTTAGATCTTTTATGACTCTTGGTACTGAACGACAGTGGGGAGGTCTCATTATCGTTCAGAGCACTGAACAACAGTGGGAAGGTCTCAGTAATACTCATGGCACTGAACAACAGTGGAGATGTCTCATTATTGCTCATGGCACTGAACAACAGTGGGGAGGTCTCAGTATTGCTCATGGCACTGAACAACAGTGGGGAGGTCTCAGGATTGTTCATGGCACTGAACAACAGTCGGGAGGTTTCATTATCGTTCATGACACTGTACAAGTGTGGGGAGGTCTCAGTATTGCTCATGGAACTGAATCACAGTGGGGAGTTCTCAGTATTGTTCAGGGGACTGAAGAACAGTGGAGAGGTCTCAGTATTGCTCATGGCATTGAACAACGGTGGGGAGGTCTCATTACCGTTCATAGCACTGAACAACAGTGGGGAGGTCTCAGTATTGCTTATGGCACTGAACAACAGTGGGGAGGTCTCAGTATTGCTTATGGCACTGAACAACAGTGGGGAGGACTCAGTATCGTGCATGGCACTGAATAACAGTTGGGAGGTCTCATTATCGTTCATGGCACTGAACAACTGTGGGGAGGTCTCATTATCGTTCATGGCGCTGAACAACTGTGGGGAGGTCTCATTATCGTTCATGGCACTGAACAACAGAGGTTAGATCTTTTATGACTCTTGGTACTGAACGACAGTGGGGAGGTCTCATTATCGTTCAGAGCACTGAACAACAGTGGGAAGGTCTCAGTAATACTCATGGCACTGAACAACAGTGGAGATGTCTCATTATTGCTCATGGCACTGAACAACAGACGGAGGACTCATTATCGTTCATGGCACTGAATATCAGTGAGGAAGTCTCAGTATTGCTCATGGCACAGATCAAAAGTGGGGAGGTGTCATTATCGTTCATGGCGCTGAACAACAGTGGGGAGGTGTCAGTATTGCTCATGGCACTGAATAACAGTGGGGAGGTCTCAGTATTGTTCATGGCACTGAACAACAGTGGGGAGGTCTCAGTAGCGTTCATGGCGCTGAATAACAGTGGGGAGGTCTCAGTATCATTCATGGCACTGAATTACAGTGGGGAGGTCTCAGTTTCGTTCATGGCACTGAACAACAGTCGGGAGGTCTCATTATCGTTCATGACACTATACAAGAGTGGGGAGGTCTCAGTATTGCTCTTGGCACTGAATCACAGTGGGGAGGTCTCAGTATTGTACAGGGCACTGAACAACAGTGGGGAGGTCTCAGAATTGCTCATGGCATTGAACAACGGTGGGGAGGTCTCATTATCGTTCATAGCACTGAACAACAGTGTTGAGGTCTCATTATCATTCATGGTGCTGAACAACAGTGGGGAGGTCTCAGTATTTCTCATGGCGCTGAACAACAGTGGTGTGGTCTCAGTATTGCTCATGGCACTGAATATCAGTGGGGAGATGTCAGTATTGCTCATGGCACTGAACAACAGTGGGGAGGTCATGTTATCGTTCATGACACTGAACAACAGTGGGGAGGTCTCATTATCGTTCATGGTGCTGAACAACAGTGGGGAGGTCTCATTATCGTTCATGACACTGAACAACAGTCGGGAGGTCTCATTATCGTTCATGACACTGTACAAGAGTGGGGAGGTCTCAGTATTGCTCATGGCACTGAATCACAGTGGGGAGTTCTCAGTATTGTTCAGGGGACTGAACAACAGTGGAGAGGTCTCAGTATTGCTCATGGCATTGAACAACAGTGGGGAGGTCTCATTACCGTTCATAGCACTGAACAACAATGGGGAGGTCTCAGTATTGCTCATGGCGCTGAACAACAGTGGGAAGAACTCAGTATTGCTCATGGCACTGAACAACAGTGGGGAGTTCTCATTACCGTTCATGGCACTGAACAACAGTGGGGAGGTCTCATTATCGTTCACGGCGCTGAACAACAGTCGAGAGGTCTCATTTTCGTTCATGACACTGAACAACAGTGGGAGGTCTCAGTATTGTTCATGACATTGATCAACAGTGTGAGGTCTCAGTATTGTTTTTGAAATTGAACAAAAGTGGGGAGGTCTCATTATCGTTCATGGCACTGAACAACATTGGGGAGGTCTCAGTATTGGTCATGGCACGGATCAAAAGTGGGGAGGTCTCATCATCGTTCAGGGCGCTGAGCAACAGTGGGGAGGTCTCAGTATTGCTCATGGCACTGAACAACAGTGGGGAGGTCTCAGGATTGTTCATGGCACTGAACAACAGTGGGGAGGTCTCAGTATTGCTCATATCACTGAACAACAGTGGGGAGGTCTCAGTATTGTTCATGGCACTGAACAACAGTGGGGAAGTCTCAATATTGTTCATGGCACTGAACAACAGTGGGGAGGTCTCATTATCGTTCAGAGCACTGTACAACAGTGGGGAGGTCTCAGTATTGCTCTTGGCACTAAATACCATTGGGGAGGTCTCAGTAGCGTTCATAGCAATGAATAACAGTGTGGTGGTCTCACTATCGTTCATGGCGCTGAACAACAGTGGGGAGGTCTCAGTATCGTTCATGGCACTGAACAACAGTGGGGAGGTCTCAGTATCGTTCATGGCATTGAATAACAGTGGGGAGGTCTCAGTATTGTTCATGGCACTGAACAACAGTCGGGAGGTTTCATTATCGTTCATGACACTGTACAAGCGTGGGGAGGTCTCAGTATTGCTCATGGAACTGAATCACAGTGGGGAGTTCTCAGTATTGTTCAGGGGACTGAACAACAGTGGAGAGGTCTCAGTATTGCTCATGGCATTGAACAACGGTGGGGAGGTCTCATTACCGTTCATAGCACTGAACAACAATGGGGAGGTCTCATTATCGTTCATGGCGCTGAACAACATTGGGGAGGTTTCATTATTGCTCATGGCACTTAACAACAGTGGGGTGGACTCATTATCGTTCATGGCACTGATCAAAATTGGGGACGTCTCTCTATCGTTCATAGCACTGAACAACATTGGGGAGGTCTCTGTATTGCTCATGGCGCTGAACAACAGTGGGGAGGTCTCATCATCGTTCAGGGCGCTGAACAACAGTGGGGAGGTCTCAGTATTGCTTATGGCACTGAACAACAGTGGGGAGGTCTCAGTATTGCTTATGGCACTGAAAAACAGTGGGGTGGTCTCAGTATCGTTCATGGCACTGAACAACAGTGGGGAGGTCTCAGTATCGTGCATGGCGCTGAACAACTGTGGGGAGGTCTCATTATCGTTCATGGCACTGAACAACAGAGGTTAGATCTTTTATGACTCTTGGTACTGAACAACAGTGGGGAGGTCTCATTATCGTTCAGAGCACTGAACAACAGTGGGAAGGTCTCAGTAATACTCATGGCACTGAACAACAGTGGAGATGTCTCATTATTGCTCATGGCACTGAACAACAGACGGAGGACTCATTATCGTTCATGGCACTGAATATCAGTGGGGAAGTCTCAGTATTGCTCATGGCACAGATCAAAAGTGGGGAGGTGTCATTATCGTTCATGGCGCTGAACAACAGTGGGGAGGTGTCAGTATTGCTCATGGCACTGAATAACAGTGGGGCGGTCTCAGTATTGTTCATGGCACTGAACAACAGTGGGGAGGTCTCAGTAGCGTTCATGGCGCTGAACAACAGTGTGGTGGTCTCACTATCATTCATGGCGCTGAGCAACAGTGAGGAGGTCTCTGTATCGTTCATGGCACTGAATAACAGTGGGGAGGTCTCAGTATCATTCATGGCACTGAATAACAGTGGGGAGGTCTCAGTTTCGTTCATGGCACTGAACAACAGTCGGGAGGTCTCATTATCGTTCATGACACTATACAAGAGTGGGGAGGTCTCAGTATTACTCTTGGCACTGAATCACAGTGGGGAGGTCTCAGTATTGTACAGGGCACTGAACAACAGTGGGGAGGTCTCAGAATTGCTCATGGCATTGAACAACGGTGGGGAGGTCTCATTATCGTTCATGGCACTGAACAACATTGGGGAGGTCTCATTACCTTTCATAGCACTGAACAACAGTGTTGAGGTCTCATTATCATTCATGGTGCTGAACAACAGTGGGGAGGTCTCAGTATTTCTCATGGCGCTGAACAACAGTGGTGTGGTCTCAGTATTGCTCATGGCACTGAATATCAGTGGGGAGATGTCAGTATTGCTCATGGCACTGAACAACAGTGGGGAGGTCTTGTTATCGTTCATGACACTGAACAACAGTGGGGAGGTCTCATTATCGTTCATGGTGCTGAACAACAGTGGGGAGGTCTCATTATCGTTCATGACACTGAACAACAGTCGGGAGGTCTCATTATCGTTCATGACACTGTACAAGAGTGGGGAGGTCTCAGTATTGCTCATGGCACTGAATCACAGTGGGCAGTTCTCAATATTGTTCAGGGGACTGAACAACAGTGGAGAGGTCTCAGTATTGCTCATGGCATTGAATAACAGTGGGGAGGTCTCATTACCGTTCATAGCACTGAACAACAATGGGGAGGTCTCATTATCGTTAATGGCGCTGAACAAAATTTGGGAGTTTTCATTATTGCTCATGGCACTGAAGAACACTGGGGTGGACTCATTATCGTTCATGGCACTGATCAAAATTGGGGACGTCTTTCTATCGTTCATAGCACTGAACAACATTGGGGAGGTCTCAGTATTGCTCATGGCGCTGAACAACAGTGGGGAGGTCTCATCATCGTTCAGGGCGCTGAACAACAGTGGGGAGGTCTCAGTATTGCTCTTGGCACTGAACAACAGTGGGGAGGTCTCAGTATTGCTTATGGCACTGAACAACAGTGGGGAGGTCTCAGTATTGTTCATGGCACTGAACAAAGTGGGGTGGTCTCAGTATCGTTCATGGCACTGAACAACAGTGGGGAGGTCTCAGTATCGTGCATGGCACTGAATAACAGTTGTGAGGTCTCAATATTGTTCATGGCGCTGAAGAACTGTGGGGAGGTCTCATTATCGTTCATGGCACTGAACAACAGAGGTTAGATCTTTTATGACTCTTGGTTCTGAGCAATAGTGGGGAGGTCTCATTATCGTTCAGAGCACTGAACAACAGTGGGGAGGTCTCAGTATTGCTCTTGGCACTAAGTAACATTGGGGAGGTCTCAGTAGCTTTCATGACACTGAACAACAGTGTGGTGGTCTCACTATCGTTCATGGCGCTGAACAACAGTGGGGAGGTCTCATCATCGTTCAGGGCGCTGAACAACAGTGGGGAGGTCTCAGTATTGCTTATGGCACTGAACAACAGTGGGGAGGTCTCAGTATTGCTTATGGCACTGAACAACAGTGGGGAGGTCTCAGTATTGTTCATGGCACTGAACAACAGTGGGCTGGTCTCAGTATCGTTCTTGGCACTGAACAACAGTGGGGAGGTCTCAGTATCGTGCATGGCACTGAATAACAGTTGGGAGGTCTCAATATCGTTCATGGCACTGAACAACAGAGGTTAGATCTTTTATGACTCTTGGTACTGAACGACAGTGGGGAGGTCTCATTATCGTTCAGAGCACTGAACAACAGTGGGAAGGTCTCAGTAATACTCATGGCACTGAACAACAGTGGAGATGTCTCATTATTGCTCATGGCACTGAACAACAGACGGAGGACTCATTATCGTTCATGGCACCGAATATCAGTGGGGAAGTCTCAGTATTGCTCATGGCACAGATCAAAAGTGGGGAGGTGTCATTATCGTTCATGGCGCTGAACAACAGTGGGGAGGTGTCAGTATTGCTCATGGCACTGAATAACAGTGGGGAGGTCTCAGTATTGTTCATGGCACTGAACAACTTTGGGGAGGTCTCAGTAGCGTTCATGGCGCTGAACAACAGTGTGGTGGTCTCTGTATCGTTCATGGCGCTGAACAACAGTGGGGAGGTCTCAGTTTCGTTCTTGGCACTGAACAACAGTCGGGAGGTCTCATTATCTTTCATGACACTATACAAGAGTGGGGAGGTCTCACTTTTGCTCTTGGCACTGAATCACAGTGGGGAGGTCTCAGTATTGTACAGGGCACTGAACAACAGTGGGGAGGTCTCATTACCGTTCATGGTGCTGAACAACAGTGGGGAGGTCTCAGTATTTCTCATGGCGCTGAACAACAGTGGTGAGGTCTCAGTATTGCTCATGGCACTGAATATCAGTGGGGAGATCTCAGTATTGCTCATGGCACTGAACAACAGTGGGGAGGTCTCATTATCATTCATGACACTGAACAACAGTGGGGAGGTCTCATTATCGTTCATGGCAATGAACAACAGTGGAGAGGTCTCATTATCGTTCATGACACTGAACAACAGTAGGGAGGTCTCAGTATTGTTCATGACACTGATCAACAGTGGGAGGTCTCAGTATTGTTCATGAAATTGAACAAAAGTGGGGAGGTCTCATTATCGTTCATGGCACTGAACAACAGTGGGGAGGTCTCAGTATTGGTCATGGCACGGATCAAAAGTGGGGAGGTCTCATCATCGTTCAGGGCACTGAACAACAGTGGGGAGGTCTCAGTATTGCTCGTGGAACTGAACAACAGTGGGGAGGTCTCAGTATTGTTTATGGCACTGAACAACAGTGGGGAGGTCTCATTATTGTTCAGAGCACTGAACAACAGTGGGGAGGTCTCAGTATTGCTCTTGGCACTAAATAACAGTGGGGAGGTCTCAGTAGCGTTCATGACACTGAACAACAGTGTGGTGGTCTCACTATCGTTCATGGCTCTGAACAACAGTGAGGAGGTCTCAGTATCGTTCATGGCGCTGAACATCAGTGTGGTGTTCACGCTATCGTTCATGGTGCTGAAAAACAGTGGGGAGGTCTCAGTATCGTTCATGGCACTGAAAAACAGTGGGGAGGTCTCATTATCGTTCAGAGCACTGAACAGCAGTGGGGAGGTCTCAGTATTGCTCTTGGCACTAAATAACAGTGGGGAGGTCTCAGTAGCGTTCATGGCACTGAACAACAGTGTGGTGGTCTTACTATCGTTCATGGCGCTGAACAACAGTGAGGAGGTCTCAGTATCGTTCATGGCACTGAACAACAGTGGGGAGATCTCAGTATTGCTCATGGCACTGAAAACAGTGGGGAGGTCTCATTATCGTTCATAGCACTGAACAACAGTGGTGAGGTCTCATTATCGTTCATGGTGCTGAACAACAGTGGGGAGGTCTCAGTATTTCTCATGGCGCTGAACAACAGTGGTGAGGTCTCAGTATTGCTCATGGCACTGAATATCAGTGGGGAGATCTCAGTATTGCTCATGGCACTGAACAACAGTGGGGAGGTCTCATTATCATTCATGACACTGAACAACAGTGGGGTGGTCTCATTATCGTTCATGGCAATGAACAACAGTGGAGAGGTCTCATTATCGTTCATGACACTGAACAACAGTAGGGAGGTCTCAGTATTGTTCATGACACTGAACAACAGTAGGGAGGTCTCAGTATTGTTCATGACACTGATCAACAGTGGGAGGTCTCAGTATTGTTCATGAAATTGAACAAAAGTGGGGAGGTCTCATTATCGTTCATGGCACTGAACAACATTGGGGAGGTCTCAGTATTGGTCATGGCACGGATCAAAAGTGGGGAGGTCTCATCATCGTTCATGGCACTGAACAACATTGGGGAGGTCTCAGTATTGGTCATGGCACGGATCAAAAGTGGGGAGGTCTCATCATCGTTCAGGGCACTGAACAACAGTGGGGAGGTCTCAGTATTGCTCGTGGAACTGAACAACAGTGGGGAGGTCTCAGTATTGTTTATGGCACTGAACAACAGTGGGGAGGTCTCATTATTGCTCATATCACTGAACAACAGTGGGGACGTCTCAGTATTGTTCATGGCACTGAACAACAGTGGGGAGGTCTCAGTATAGTTTATGGCACTGAACAACAGTGGGGAGGTCTCATTATTGTTCAGAGCACTGAACAACAGTGGGGAGGTCTCAGTATTGCTCTTGGCACTAAATAACAGTGGGGAGGTCTCAGTAGCGTTCATGACACTGAACAACAGTGTGGTGGTCTCACTATCGTTCATGGCTCTGAACAACAGTGAGGAGGTCTCAGTATCGTTCATGGCGCTGAACATCAGTGTGGTGTTCACGCTATCGTTCATGGTGCTGAAGAACAGTGGGGAGGTCTCAGTATCGTTCATGGCACTGAAAAACAGTGGGGAGGTCTCATTATCGTTCAGAGCACTGAACAGCAGTGGGGAGGTCTCAGTATTGCTCTTGGCACTAAATAACAGTGGGGAGGTCTCAGTAGCGTTCATGGCACTGAACAACAGTGTGGTGGTCTCACTATCGTTCATGGCGCTGAACAACAGTGAGGAGGTCTCAGTATCGTTCATGGCACTGAACAACAGTGGGGAGGTCTCAGTATTGCTCATGGCACTGACCAACAGTGGGGAGGTCTCATTATCGTTCATGACACTGAACAACAGTAGCGAGGTCTCAGTATTGTTCTTGACACTGAACAACATTAGGAGGTCTCAGTATTGTTCATGACACTGAACCACAGTGGGGAGGTCTCATTATCGTTCATGGTGCTGAACAACAGTGGGGAGGTCTCAGTATTGCTCATGGCGCTGAACAACCGTGGAGAGGTCTCATTATCGTTCATGGTGCTGAATAACAGTGGGGACGTCTCACTATCTTTCATGGCACTGAACAACATTGGGGAGGAATCAGTATCGTTCAAGGCACTGAATAACAGTGGGGAGGTCTCATTATTGTTGACGGCACTGAACAACAGTGGGGAGGTCTCATTATCGTTCATGACACTGAACAACAGTTGGGAGGTCTCAGTATTGCTCATGGCGCTGAACAACATTGGGGAGGTCTCATGATCGTTCATGGCGCTGAACGACAGTGGGAGGTCTCAGTATCGTTCATGGCGCTGAACTACAGTGGGAGGTCTCATTATCGTTCATGGCGCTGAACAACAGTGTGGTGTTCTCACTATCGTTCATGGCACTGAAAAACAGTGGGGAAGTCTCAGTATCGTTCATGGCACTGAACAACAGTGGGGAGGTCTCAGTATCGTTCATGGCGCTGAATAACAGTGGGGAGGTCTCAGTATTGCTCATGGCACTGAACAGCAGTGGGGAGGTCTCAGTATTGCTCATGGCACTGAACAACAGTGGGGAGGATTCATTATCGTTCCTGGCACTGAACAACATTGGGGACATCTCAGTATTGCTCATGGCACTGAACAAAGGTGGGGAGGTCTCAGTATCGTTCATGGCGCTGACCAACCGTGTGGTGTTCCCCCTATTGTTCATGGCGCTGAAAAACATTGGGGAGGTCTCAGTATCTTTCATGGCACTGAACAACAGTGGAGAGGTCTCATTATGGTTCATGGCACTGAATAAGAGTGGGGAGGTCTCAGTATTGTTCATGGCACTGAAAAACAGCCGGGAGGTCTCGCTATCGTTCATGAAACTGTACAAGAGTGGGGAGGTCTCAGTATTGCTCATGGCACTGAATCACAGTGGGGAGGTCTCAGTATTGTTCAGGGCGCTGAACAACAGTGGGGAGGTCTCAGTATTGCTCATGGCACTGAACAACAGTGGGGAGATCTCATTATCGTTCATGGCGCTGAACAACAGTGGGGAGGACTCTGTATTGCTCATGGCGCTGAACAGCAGTGGGGAGGACACATTATCGTTCATGGCGCTGAACAACAGTGGGGAGGTGTCAGTATTGTTCATGGCACTGAATATCAGTGGGGAGAACTCAGTATTGCTCATGGCACTGAACAACAGTGGGGAGGTCTCAGTATTGTTCATGACACTGCACAACAGTGTGGTGGTCTCACTATCGTTCATGGCGCTGAACAACAGTGGGGAGGTCTCATCATCGTTCAGGGCGCTGAACAACAGTGGGGAGGACTCAGTATTGTTCATGGCACTGAACAACAGTGGGGAGGTCTCAGAATTGTTCATGGCACTGAACAACAGTGGGGAGGTCTCAGTATTGTTCATGGCACTGAACAACAGTGGGGAGGTCTCATTATCGTTCAGAGCACTGAACAACAGTGGGGAGGTCTCAGTATTGCTCTTGGCACTAAATAACATTGGGGAGGTCTCAGTAGCGTTCATGGCAATGAACAACAGTGTGGTGGTCTCACTATCGTTCATGGCGCTGAACAACAGTGGGGAGGTCTCATCATCGTTCAGGGCGCTGAACCATGGTGGGGAGGTCTCAGTATTGCTTATGGCACAGATCAAAAGTGGGGAGGTGTCATTATCGTTCATGGCGCTGAACAACAGTGGGGAGGTGTCAGTATTGCTCATGGCACTGAATAACAGTGGGGAGGTCTCAGTATTGTTCATGGCACTGAACAACTTTGGGGAGGTCTCAGTAGCGTTCATGGCGCTGAACAACAGTGTGGTGGTCTCACTATCGTTCATGGTGCTGAGAAACAGTAAGGAGGTCTCTGTATCGTTCATGGCACTTAACAACAGTGGGGAGGTCTCAGTATCGTTCATGGCGCTGACCAACCGTGTGGTGTTCTCCCTATCGTTCATGGCGCTGAAAAACAGTGGGGAGGTCTCAGTATCTTTCATGGCACTGAACAACAGTGGAGAGGTCTCATTATGGTTCATGGCACTGAATAAGAGTGGGGAGGTCTCAGTATTGTTCATGGCACTGAAAAACAGCCGGGAGGTCTCGCTATCGTTCATGAAACTGTACAAGAGTGGGGAGGTCTCAGTATTGCTCATGGCACTGAATCACAGTGGGGAGGTCTCAGTATTTTTCAGGGCGCTGAACCACAGTGTGGAGGTCTCAGTATTGCTCATGGCACTGAACAACAGTGGGGAGATCTCATTATCGTTCATGGCGCTGAACAACAATGGGGAGGACTCTGTATTGCTCATGGCGCTGAACAGCAGTGGGGAGGACACATTATCGTTCATGGCGCTGAACAACAGTGGGGAGGTCTCAGTATTGTTCATGGCACTGAATATCAGTGGGGAGAACTCAGTATTGCTCATGGCACTGAACAACAGTGGGGAGGTCTCAGTATTGTTCATGACACTGAACAACAGTGTGGTGGTCTCACTATCGTTCATGGCGCTGAACAACAGTGGGGAGGTCTCATCATCGTTCAGGGCGCTGAACAACAGTGGGGAGGACTCAGTATTGTTCATGGCACTGAACAACAGTGGGGAGGTCTCAGTATTGTTCATGGCACTGAACAACAGTGGGGAGGTCTCAGTATTGTTCATGGCACTGAACAACAGTGGGGAGGTCTCCTTATCGTTCAGAGCACTGAACAACAGTGGGGAGGTCACAGTATTGCTCTTGGAACTAAATAACATTGGGGAGGTCTCAGTAGCGTTCATGGCAATGAACAACAGTGTGGTGGTCTCACTATTGTTCATGGCGCTGAACAACAGTGGGGTGGTCTCATCATCGTTCAGGGCTCTGAAAAACAGTGGGGAGGTCTCAGTATTGCTTATGGCACTGAACAACAGTGGGGAGGTCTCAGTATTGCTTATGGCACTGAACAACAGTGGGGAGGTCTCAGTATTGTTCATGGCACTGAACAACAGTGGGCTGGTCTCAGTATCGTTCTTGGCACTGAACAATAGTGGGGAGGTCTCAGTATCGTGCATGGCACTGAATAACAGTTGGGAGGTCTCAATATTGTTCATGGCGCTGAACAACTGTGGGGAGGTCTCATTATCGTTCATGGCACTGAACAACAGAGGTTAGATCTTTTATGACTCTTGGTAATGAACAACAGTGGGGAGGTCTCATTATCGTTCAGAGCACTGAACAACAGTGGGAAGGTCTCAGTAATACTCATGGCACTGAACAACAGTGGAGATGTCTCATTATTGCTCATGGCACTGAACAACAGACGGAGGACTCATTATCGTTCATGGCACCGAATATCAGTGGGGAAGTCTCAGTATTGCTCATGGCACAGATCAAAAGTGGGGAGGTGTCATTATCGTTCATGGCGCTGAACAACAGTGGGGAGGTGTCAGTATTGCTCATGGCACTGAATAACAGTGGGGAGGTCTCAGTATTGTTCATGGCACTGAACAACTTTGGGGAGGTCTCAGTAGCGTTCATGGCGCTGAACAACAGTGTGGTGGTCTCACTATTGTTCATGGCGCTGAGCAACAGTGAGGAGGTCTCTGTATCGTTCATGGCACTGAATAATAGTGGGGAGGTCTCAGTATCATTCATGGCACTGAATAACAGTGGGGAGGTCTCAGTTTCGTTCATGGCACTGAACAACAGTCGGGAGGTCTCATTATCGTTCATGACACTATACAAGAGTGGGGAGGTCTCAGTTTTGCTCTTGGCACTGAATCACAGTGGGGAGGTCTCAGTATTGTACAGGGCACTGAACAACAGTGGGGAGGTCTCAGAATTGCTCATGGCATTGAAAAACGGTGGGGAGGTCTCATTATCGTTCATGGCACTGAACAACATTGGGGAGGTCTCAGTATTGCTCATGGCACTGAACAACAGTGGGGAGGTCTCATTACCGTTCATAGTACTGAACAACAGTGGTGAGGTCTCATTATCGTTCATGGTGCTGAACAACAGTGGGGAGGTCTCATTATTTCTCATGGCGCTGAACAACAGTGGTGAGGTCTCAGTATTGCTCATGGCACTGAATATCAGTGGGGAGATCTCAGTATTGCTCATGGCACTGAACAACAGTGGGGAGGTCTCATTATCGTTCATGACACTGAACAACAGTGGGGAGGTCTCATTATCGTTCATGGTGCTGAACAACAGTGGGGAGGTCTCATTATCATTCATGACACTGAACAACAGTAGGGAGGTCTCAGTATTGTTCATGACACTGATCAACAGTGGGAGGTCTCAGTATTGTTCATGGCACTGAACAACAGTGGAGAGGTCTCAGTATTGTTTATGGCCCTGAACAACAGTGGGGAGGTCTCATTATTGTTCAGAGCACTGAACAACAGTGGGGAGGTCTCAGTATTGCTCTTGGCACTAAATAACAGTGGGGAGGTCTCAGTAGCATTCATGACACTGAACAACAGTGTGGTGGTCTCACTATCGTTCATGGCTCTGAACAACAGTGAGGAGGTCTCAGTATCATTCATGGCGCTGAACATCAGTGTGGTGTTCACGCTATCGTTCATGGTGCTGAAAAACAGTGGGGAGGTCTCAGTATCGTTCATGGCACTGAACAACAGTGGGGAGGTCTCAGTATCGTTCATGGCATTGAATAACAGTGGGGAGGTCTCAGTATTGTTCATGGCACTGAACAACAGAAGGGAGGTCTCATTATCGTTCATGACACTGTACAAGAGTGGGGACGTCTCAGTATTGCTCATGGAACTGAATCACAGTGGGGAGGTCTCAGTATTGTTCAGGGGACTGAACAACAGTGGGGAGGTCTCAGTATTGCTCATGGAATTGAACAACGGTGGGGAGGTCTCATTACCGTTCATAGCACTGAACAACAGTGGGGAGGTCTCATTATCGTTCATGGCACTGAACAATGTGGGGAGGGCTCATTATCATTCATGACACTGAACAACAGTGGTTAGGTCTTTTATTGCTCTTGGTACTGAACAACAGTGGGGAGGTCTCAGTATTGCTCTTGGCACTAAATAACAGTGGGGAGGTCTCAGTAGCGTTCATGGCACTGAACAACAGTGTGGTGGTCTCACTATCGTTCATGGCGCTGAACAACAGTGAGGAGGTCTCAGTATCGTTCATGGCACTGAACAACAGTAGCGAGGTCTCATTATCGTTCATGACACTGAACAACAGTAGCGAGGTCTCAGTATTGTTCTTGACACTGAACAACATTAGGAGGTCTCAGTATTGTTTATGACACTGAACAACAGTGGGGAGGTCTCATTATCGTTCATGGTGCTGAACAACAGTGGGGAGGTCTCAGTATTGCTCATGGCGCTGAACAACCGTGGAGAGGTCTCATTATCGTTCATGGTGCTGAATAACAGTGGGGACGTCCCACTATCTTTCATGGCACTGAACAACATTGGGGAGGAATCAGTATCGTGCATGGCACTGAATAACAGTGGGGAGGTCTCATTATTGTTGACGGCACTGAACAACAGTGGGGAGGTCTCATTATCGTTCATGACACTGAACAACAGTTGGGAGGTCTCAGTATTGCTCATGGCGCTGAACAACAGTGGGGAGGTCTCATGATCGTTCATGGTGCTGAACGACTGTGGGAGGTCTCAGTATCGTTCATGGCGCTGAACAACAGTGGGAGGTCTCAGTATCGTTCATGGCGCTGAACAACAGTGTGGTGTTCTCACTATCGTTCATGGCACTGAAAAACAGTGGGAGGTCTCCGTATCGTTCATGGCACTGAACAACAGTGGGGAGGTCTCAGTATCGTTCATGGCACTGAATAACAGTGGGGAGGTCTCAGTATTGCTCATGGCACTGAACAGCAGTGGGGAGGTCTCATTATCGTTCATGACACTGAACAACAGTGGGGAGGACTCATTATCGTTCCTGGCACTGAACAACAGTGGGGACATCTCAGTATTGCTCATGGCACTGAAAAACAGTGGGGAGGTCTAATTATCGTTCATGGCTCTGAACAACAATGGGGAGGTCTCAGTATTGCTCATGGCACTGAACAAAGGTGGGGAGGTCTCACTATTGTTCATGGCACTGAATAACATTTGGGAGGTGTCAGTATTGATCATGGCACTGAACAACAGTGGGGAGGTCTCATTATCATTCATGGCACTGAATAACAGTGGGGAGGTCTCAGTATTTCTCATGGCACTGAACAACAGTGGGGAGGTCTCAGTATCGTTCCTGGCGCTGACCAACCGTGTGGTGTTCTCCCTATCGTTCATGGCGCTGAAAAATAGTGGGGAGGTCTCAGTATCGTTCATGGCGCTGAACAACAGTGGGGAGGTCTCATTATGGTTCATGGCACTGAATAAGAGTGGGGAGGTCTCAGTATTGTTCATGGCACTGAAAAACAGCCGGGAGGTCTCGCTATCGTTCATGAAACTGTACAAGAGTGGGGAGGTCTCAGTATTGCTCATGGCACTGAATCACAGTGGGGAGGTCTCAGTATTGTTCAGGGCGCTGAACAACAGTGGGGAGGTCTCAGTATTGCTCATGGCACTGAACAACAGTTGGGAGATCTCATTATCGATCATGGCGCTGAACAACAATGGGGAGGACTCTGTATTGCTCATGGCGCTGAACAGCAGTGGGGAGGACACATTATCGTTCATGGCGCTGAACAACAGTGGGGAGGTGTCAGTATTGTTCATGGCACTGAATATCAGTGGGGAGAACTCAGTATTGCTCATGGCACTGAACAACAGTGGGGAGGTCTCAGTATTGTTCATGACACTGAACAACAGTGTGGTGGTCTCACTATCGTTCATGGCGCTGAACAACAGTGGGGAGGTCTCATCATCGTTCAGGGCGCTGAACAACAGTGGGGAGGACTCAGTATTGATCATGGCACTGAACAACAGTGGGGAGGTCTCAGTATTGTTTATGGCACTGAACAACAGTGGGGAGGTCTCATTATTGTTCAGAGCACTGAACAACAGTGGGGAGGTCTCAGTATTGCTCTTGGCACTAAATAACAGTGGGGAGGTCTCAGTAGCGTTCATGACACTGAACAACAGTGTGGTGGTCTCACTATCGTTCATGGCTCTGAACAACAGTGAGGAGGTCTCAGTATCGTTCATGGCGCTGAACATCAGTGTGGTGTTCACGCTATCGTTCATGGTGCTGAAAAACAGTGGGGAGGTCTCAGTATCGTTCATGGCACTGAACAACAGTGGGGAGGTCTCAGTATCGTTCATGGCATTGAATAACAGTGGGGAGGTCTCAGTATTGTTCATGGCACTGAACAACAGTCGGGAGGTCTCATTATCGTTCATGACACTGTACAAGAGTGGGGACGTCTCAGTATTGCTCATGGAACTGAATCACAGTGGGGAGGTCTCAGTATTGTTCAGGGGACTGAACAACAGTGGGGAGGTCTCAGTATTGCTCATGGCATTGAACAACGGTGGGGAGGTCTCATTATCGTTCATGGCACTGAACAATGTGGGGAGGGCTCATTATCATTCATGACACTGAACAACAGTGGTTAGGTCTTTTATTGCTCTTGGTACTGAACAACAGTGGGGAGGTCTCAGTATTGCTCTTGGCACTAAATAACAGTGGGGAGGTCTCAGTAGCGTTCATGGCACTGAACAACAGTGTGGTGGTCTCACTATCGTTCATGGCGCTGAACAACAGTGAGGAGGTCTCAGTATCGTTCATGGCACTTAACAACAGTGGGGAGGTCTCAGTATTGCTCATGGCACTGAACAACAGTGGGGAGGTCTCATTATCGTTCATGACACTGAACAACAGTTGCGAGGTCTCAGTATTGTTCTTGACACTGAACAACATTAGGAGGTCTCAGTATTGTTTATGACACTGAACAACAGTGGGGAGGTCTCATTATCGTTCATGGTGCTGAACAACAGTGGGGAGGTCTCAGTATTGCTCATGGCGCTGAACAACCGTAGAGAGGTCTCATTATCGTTCATGGTGCTGAATAACAGTGGGGACGTCCCACTATCTTTCATGGCACTGAACAACATTGGGGAGGAATCAGTATCGTTCATGGCACTGAATAACAGTGGGCAGGTCTCATTATTGTTGACGGCACTGAACAACAGTGGGGAGGTCTCATTATAGTTCAGTGCACTGAACAGCAGTGGGGAGGCCTCAGTATTGCTCTTGGCACTAAATAACAGTGGGGAGGTTTCAGTAGCGTTCATGGCACTGAACAACAGTGTGGTGGTCTCACTATCGTTCATGGCGCTGAACAACAGTGAGGAGGTCTCAGTATCGTTCATGGCACTGAACAACAGTGGGGAGGACTCAGTATTGCTTATGGCACTGAACAACAGTGGGGAGGTCTCAGTATTTTTTATGGCACTGAACAACAGTGGGGAGGTCTCAGTATTGTTCATGGCACTGAACAACAGTGGGTTGGTCTCAGTATCGTTCTTGGCACTGAACAACAGTGGGGAGGACTCATTATCGTTAATGGCACTGAATAACAGTGGGGAGGTCTCAGTATTGCTCATGGCACTGAACAACAGTGGGAAGGTCTCAGTATTTCTCATGGCACTGAACAGCAGTGGGTCAGTCTCAGTATCGTTCATGGCGCTGAAAAACAGTGTGGTGTTCTCACTATCGTTCATGGCGCTGAAAACAGTGGGGAGGTCTCAGTATTGCTCATGGCACTGAACAACAGTGGGGAGGTCTCAGTATTGCTCATGGCACTGAACAAAAGTGGGGAGGTCTCAGTATTGCAAATGGCACTGAACAACAGTGGGGAGGTCTCAGTATTGCTCATGGCACTGAATAACAGTGGGGACATCTCATTATCATTCATGGCATTGAATAACAGTGGGGAGGTCTCAGTATTGCTCATGGCACTGAACAACAGTGGGAAGGTCTCAGTATTTCTCATGGCACTGAACAGCAGTGGGTCAGTCTCAGTATCGTTCATGGCGCTGAAAAACAGTGTGGTGTTCTCACTATCGTTCATGGCGCTGAACAACAGTGGGGAGGTCTCAGTATTGCTCATGGCACTGAACAACAGTGGGGAGGTCTCAGTATTGCTCATGGCACTGAACAACAGTGGGGAGGTCTCAGTATTGCAAATGGCACTGAACAACAGTGGGGAGGTCTCAGTACTGCTCATGGCACTGAACAACAGTGTGGTGTTCTCACTATCGTTCATGGTGCTGAAAAACAGTGGGGAGGTCTCAGTATCGTTCATGGCACTGAATAACAGTGGGGAGGTCTCAGTATCGTTCATGGCACTGAATAACAGTGGGCAGGCCTAAGAATTGTTGATGGCACTGAACAACAGTCGGGAGTCTCATTATCGTTCATGACACTGAACAACAGTGGGGAGGTCTCAGTATTGCTCATGGCACTGAACAACAATGGGGAGGTCTCATTATCGTTCATGGCACTGAACAAAATTGGGAGGTCTCAGTATTCATCATGGCACTGAACATCGGTGTGGAGGTCTCAGTATTGTTCATGGCGCTGAACAACAGTGGGGAGGTCTCATTATCGTTCATGGCGCTGAACAAAATTGGGAGGTCTCAGTATTGCTCATGGCACTGAACAACAGTGGGGAGGTCTCATTATCGTTAATGGCACTGAATAACAGTGGGGACGTCTCATTATCGTTCATGGCACTGAACAACAGTGGGGAGCTCTCAGTACTGCAAATGGCACTGAACAACAGTGGGGAGGACTCAGTATTGTTCATGGCACTGAACAACAGTGGGAAGGTCTCAGTATTTCTCATGGCACTGAACAGCAGTGGGTAAGGCTCAGTATCGTTCATGGCGCTTAAAAACAGTGTGGTGTTCTCACTATCGTTCATGGCACTGAACAACAGTGAGGAGGTGTCAGTATTGCTCATGGCACTGAACAACAGTGGGGAGGTCTAATTATCGTTCATGGTGCGGAACAACAGTGGGGAGGTCTCAGTATTGCAAATGGCACTGAACAACAGTGGGGAGGTCTCAGTATTGCTTATGGCAGTGAACAACAGTGGGGAGGTCTCAGTATTGCACATGGCGCTGAACAACAGTGTGGTGTTCTCACTATCGTTCATGGTGCTGAAAAATAGTGGGGACATCTCATTATCGTTCATGGCACTGAATAACAGTGGGGAGGTCTCAGTATTGCTCATGGCACTGAACAACAGTGGGGAGGTATCATTATCGTTCATAGCACTGAAGAACAATGGGAGGTCTCAGTATTGCTCATGGCACTGAACAACAGTGGGGAGGTCTAATTATCGTTCATGGCACTGAATAACAGTGGGGAGGTCTCAGTATTGCAAATGGCACTGAACAACAGTGGGGAGGTCTCAGTATTGCTCATGGCACTGAATAACAGTGGGGACATCTCATTATCGTTCATGGCACTGAACAACAGTGGGGAGGTCTCAGTATCGTTCATGGCACTGAATAACAGTGGGGAGGTCTAAGAATTGTTGATGGCACTGAACAACAGTCGGGAGGTCTCATTATCGTTCATGACACTGAACAACAGTGGGGAGGTCTCAGTATTGCTCATGGCACTGAACAACAATGGGGAGGTCTCATTATCGTTCATGGCACTGAACAAAATTGGGAGGTCTCAGTATTGATCATGGCACTGAACATCGGTGTGGAGGTCTCAGTATTGTTCATGGCGCTGAACAACAGTGGGGAGGTCTCATTATCGTTCATGGCGCTGAACAAAATTGGGAGGTCTCAGTATTGCTCATGGCACTGAACAACAGTGGGGAGATCTCAGTATTGCTCATGGCACTGAACAACAGTGGGGTGGTCTCCTTACCGGTCACAGCACTGAACAACAGTGGGGAGGTTTCATTATGGTTCATGGTGCTGAAAAACAGTGGGGAGGTTTCAGTATTTCTCATGGCACTGAACAACAGTGGGGAGGTCTCAGTATTGCGCATAGCACTGAAAAATAGTTCGGGAGGTCTCAGTATTGTTCATGGTGCTGAATAACAGTGGGGCGGTCTCTGTATTGCTCATGGCACTGAACAACAGTGGATACGTCTCAGTATCTTTCATGGCACTGAACAACAGTGGATACGTCTCGGTATCTTTCATGGCACTGAACAACAGTGGGTAGGTCTCAGTATTTTGCATGGCACTGAACAACATTGGGGAGGTCACAGTATCGTTCATGGCACTGAATAACAGTGGGGAGGTCTCAGTATTGTTCATGGCACTGAACAACAGTCGGGAGGTCTCATTATCGTTCATGACACTGTACAAGAGTGGGGAGGTCTTAGTTTGCTCATGGCACTGAATCAGAGTGGTGTGGTCTCAGTATTGCTCATGACATTGAACAACGGTGGGGACGTTTCATTATCGTTCATGGCTCTGATTAACAGTGGGGAGGTCTTATTATTGCTCATGGCACTGAACATCATTGGGGAGGTCTCATTACCGTTCATAGCACTGAACAACAGTGGGGAGGTCTCACTACCGTTGATAGCACTGAACAACAGTGGGGAGGTCTCATTATTGCTCATGGCGCTGAACAACAGTGGGGACGTCTCTGTATTGTTCATGGCACTGAATATCAGTGGGGAGATCTCAGTATTGCTCATGGCACTGAACAACAGTCGGGAGGTCTCATTATTGTTCATGACACTGAACAACAGTGAGGAGGTCTCAGTATTGCACACGGCACTGAACAACAGTGCGGAGGTCTAATTATCGTTCATGGCACTGAATAACAGTGTGGAGGTCTCAGTATTGTTCATGGCACTGAATAACAGTGGGGAGGCCTCAGTATTGCTCATGGCACTGAATAACAGTGGGGACATCTCATTATCGTTCATGGCACCTAATAACCGTGGGGAGGTCTCAGTATTGCTCATGGCGCTGAACAACAGTGTGGTGTTCTCACTATCGTTCATGGCGCTGAAAAACAGTGGGGTGGTCTCAGTATCATTCGTGGCACTGAACAACAGTGGGAGGTCTCAGTATCGTTCATGGCGCTGAACAACAGTGTGGTGTTCTCACTATCGTTCATGGCGCTGAAAAAAAGTGGGGAGGTCTCATTATCGTTAATGGCACTGAATAAGAGTGGGGAGGTCTCATTTGCGTTCATGGCACTGAATAACAGTGGGGAAGTCTCAGTATTTCTCATGGCACTGAACAGCAGTGGGTAAGTCTCAGTATCGTTCATGGCGCTGAAAAACAGTGTGGTGTTCTCACTATCGTTCATGGCACTGAACAACAGTGGGGAGGTCTCAGTATTGCTCATGGCGCTGAACAACAGTGGGGAGGTCTCAGTATCGTTCATGGCACTGAATAACAGTGGGGAGGTCTCAGTAATGCTCATGGCGCTGAACAACAGTGTGGTGTTCTCACTATCGTTCATGGCGCTGAAAAACAGTGGGGAGGTCTCAGTATCGTTCGTGGCACTGAACAACAGTGGGGAGGTCTCATTATCGTTAATGGCACTGAATAACAGTGGGGAGGTCTCATTTGCGTTCATGGCGCTGAACAACAGTGGGGAGGTCTCATTATCGTTAATGGCACTGAATAACAGTGGGGAGGTCTCAGTATTGCTCATGGCGCTGAACAACAGTGGGGAGGTCTCAGTATCGTTCATGGCACTGAATAACAGTGGGGAGGTCTCAGTATTGTTCATGGCACTGAACAACAGTGAGGAGGTCTCAGTATTGCACACGGCACTGAACAACAGTGGGGAGGTCTCAGTATCGTTCATGGCACTGAATAACAGTGGGGAGGTCTCAGTATTGTTCATGGCATTGAACAACAGTGGGGAGGTCTCATTATCGTTCATGGCACTGAACAACTGTGGGGAGGTCTCAGTATTGCTCATCGCACTGAATAACAGTGGGAACATCTCATTATCGTTCATGGCACTGAACAACAGTGGGGAGGTCTCATTATCGTTCATGACACCGAACAACAGTCGGGAGGTCTCAGTATTGCACACGGCACTGAACAACAGTGGGGAGGTCTAATTATCGTTCATGGCACTGAATAACAGTGGGGAGGTCTCAGTATTGTTCATGGCATTGAACAACAGTGGGGAGGTCTCATTATCGTTCATGACACTGTATAACAGTGGGGAGGTCTTAATATTGCTCATGGCACTGATCAAAATTGGGGAGGTCACATTATCGTTCATGGCGCTGAACAACTGTGGGGAGGTCTCAGTATTGCTCATGGGACTGAACAACAGTGGCGAGGTCTCAGTATTGTGCATGGCACTGAACAACGGTGGGGAGGTCTCAATATCGTTCATGTCACTGAACAACAGTGGGGAGGGCTCAGTATTGCTCATGGCACAGAACAACATTGGGGAGGTCTCAGTATTGTTCATGGCACTGAATATCAGTGGGGAGGTCTCAGTATTGCTCATGGCACTGAATAACAGTGGGGACATCTCATTATCGTTCATGGCACCTAATTACAGTGGGGAGGTCTCAGTATTGCTCAAGGCACTGAACATCAGTGGGGAGGTCTCAGTATCGTTCATGGCGCTGAACAACAGTGTGGTGTTCTCACTATCGTTCATGGCGCTGAAAAACAGTGGGGAGGTCTCAGTATCGTTCGTGACACTGAACAACAGTGGGGAGGTCTCATTATCGTTAATGGCACTGAATAACAGTGGGGAGGTCTCATTTGCGTTCATGGCGCTGAACAACAGTGGGGAGGTCTCATTATCGTTAATGGCACTGGATAACAGTGGGGAGGTCTCAGTATTGCTCATGGCACTGAACAGCAGTGGGTAAGTCTCAGTATCGTTCATGGCGCTGAAAAACAGTGTGGTGTTCTCACTATCGTTCATGGCACTGAACAACAGTGGGGAGGTCTCAGTATTGCTCATGGCGCTGAACAACAGTGGGGAGGTCTCTGTATTGTTCATGGCACTGAATAACCATGGGGAGGTCTCAGTATTGCTCATGGCGCTGAACAACAGTGTGGTGTTCTCACTATCGTTCATGGCGCTGAAAAACAGTGGGGAGGTCTCATTATCGTTAATGGCACTGAATAACAGTGGGGAGGTCTCATTTGCATTCATGGCGCTGAACAACAGTGGGGAGATCTCATTATCGTTAATGGCACTGAATAACAGTGGGGAGGTCTCATTATCGTTAATGGCACTGAATAACAGTGGGGAGGTCTCATTTGCGTTCATGGCACTGAATAACCATGGGGAGGTCTCAGTATTGCTCATGGCGCTGAACAACAGTGTGGTGTTCTCACTATCGTTCGTGGCACTGAAAAACAGTGGGGAGGTCTCATTATCGTTAATGGCACTGAATAACAGTGGGGAGGTCTCATTTGCGTTCATGGCGCTGAACAACAGTGGGGAGGTCTCATTATCGTTAATGGCACTGAATAACAGTGGGGAGGTCTCAGTATTGCTCATGGCGCTGAACAACAGTGGGGAGGTCTCATTATTGTTCATGACACTGAACAACAGTGAGGAGGTCTCAGTATTGCACACGGCACTGAACAACAGTGGGGAGGTCTCAGTATCGTTCGTGGCACTGAATAACAGTGGGGAGGTCTCAGTATTGTTCATGGCATTGAACAACAGTGGGGAGGTCTCATTATCGTTCATGGCACTGAACAACTGTGGGGAGGTCTCAGTATTGCTCATCGCACTGAATAACAGTGGGAACATCTCATTATCGTTCATGGCACTGAACAACAGTGGGGAGGTCTCAGTATTGTTCATGGCATTGAACAACAGTGGGGAGGTCTCATTATCGTTCATGACACTGAATAACAGTGGGGAGGTCTCATTATTGCTCATGGCACTGATCAAAATTGGGGAGGTCACATTATCGTTCATGGCACTGAACAACAGTGGCGAGGTCTCAGTATTGCTCATGGCACTGAACAACGGTGGGGAGGTCTCAATATCGTTCATGTCACTGAACAACAGTGGGGAGGGCTCAGTATTGCTCATGGCACAGAACAACATTGGGGAGGTCTCAGTATTGTTCATGGCACTGAATATCAGTGGGGAGGTCTCAGTATTGCTCATGGCACTGAATAACAGTGGGGACATCTCATTATCGTTCATGGCACCTAATTACAGTGGGGAGGTCTCAGTATTGCTCAAGGCACTGAACATCAGTGGGGAGGTCTCAGTATCGTTCATGGCGCTGAACAACAGTGTGGTGTTCTCACTATCGTTCTTGGCGCTGAAAAACAGTGGGGAGGTCTCATTTGCGTTCATGGCGCTGAACAACAGTGGGGAGGTCTCATTATCGTTAATGGCACTGAATAACAGTGGGGAGGTCTCAGTATTGCTCGTGGCACTGAACAGCAGTGGGTAAGTCTCAGTATCGTTCATGGCGCTGAAAAACAGTGTGGTGTTCTCACTATCGTTCATGGCACTGAACAACAGTGGGGAGGTCTCAGTATTGCTCATGGCGCTGAACAACAGTGGGGAGGTCTCTGTATTGTTCATGGCACTGAATATCAGTGGGGAGATCTCAATGTTGCTCATGGCACTGAACAACAGTGTGGTGTTCTCACTATCGTTCATGGCACTGAACAACAGTCAGGAGGTCTCAGTATTGCACACGGCACTGAACAACAGTGGGGAGGTCTAATTATCGTTCATGGCACTGAATAACAGTGGGGAGGTCTCAGTATTGCTCATGGCGCTGAACAACAGTGGGGAGGTCTCAGTATTGCACACGGTACTGAACAACAGTGGGGAGGTCTCAGTATCGTTCATGGCACTGAATAACAGTGGGGAGGTCTCAGTATTGCTCATGGCACTGAACAACAGTGAGGAGGTCTCAGTATTGCACACGGCACTGAACAACAGTGGGGAGGTCTCAGTATCGTTCATGGCACTGAATAACAGTGGGGAGGTCTCAGTATTGTTCATGGCATTGAACAACAGTGGGGAGGTCTCATTATCGTTCATGGCACTGAACAACTGTGGGGAGGTCTCAGTATTGCTCATCGCACTGAATAACAGTGGGAACATCTCATTATCGTTCATGGCACTGAACAACAGTGGGGAGGTCTCATTATCGTTCGTGACACCGAACAACAGTCGGGAGGTCTCAGTATTGCACACGGCACTGAACAACAGTGGGGAGGTCTAATTATCGTTCATGACACTGAATAACAGTGGGGAGGTCTCAGTATTGTTCATGGCATTGAACAACAGTGGGGAGGTCTCAGTATTGCTCATGGCACTGAATAACAGTGGGGACATCTCATTATCGTTCATGGCACCTAATTACAGTGGGGAGGTCTCAGTATTGCTCAAGGCACTGAACATCAGTGGGGAGGTCTCAATATCGTTCATGGCGCTGAACAACAGTGTGGTGTTCTCACTATCGTTCATGGCACTGAAAAACAGTGGGGTGGTGTCAGTATTGCTCATGGCACTGAATAACAGTGGGGTGGTCTCAGTATCGTTCATGGCACTGAATTATAGTGGGGAGGTCTCAGTATTGTTGATGGCACTGAACAACAGTGGCGAGGTCTCAGTATTGTTCATGACACTGAACAGCAGTGGGGAGATCTCTTTATTGCTCATAGCGCTGAACAACAGTGGGGAGGCCCCATTATCGTTCATAGCGTTGAACAACAGTGGTGAGGTCTCATTAACATTCATGGCGCTGAACAGCAGTAGGGAAATCTCATTATTGTTCATGGTGCTGAATAACAGTGGGGTGCTCTCAGTATTGCTCAGGGCGCTGATCAGCAGTGGGGAGGTCTCATTATCGTTCATGGCGCTGAACAAAGTGTGGTGGTCTCACTATCATTCCAGGCACTGAACAACAGTGGGAAGGTCTCAGTATCGTTCATGGCACTGAACAATATTGGGGAGGTCTCAGTATCGTTCATGGCACTGAACAACAGTGGGGAGGTCTCATTATCGTTAATGGCACTGTATAACAGTGGGGAGGTCTCAGTACTGCTCATGGCACTGAACAGCAGTGGGTAAGTCTCAGTATCGTTCATGGCGCTGAAAAACAGTGTGGTGTTCTCACTATCGTTCATGGCACTGAACAAAAGTGGGGAGGTCTCAGTATTGCAAATGGCACTGAACAACAGTAGGGAGGTCCCAGAATTGCTCATGGCACTGAATAACAGTGGGAACATCTCATTATCGTTCATGGCACTGAACATCAGTGGGGAGGTCTCAGTATTTCTCATGGCGCTGAACAACAGTGGGGAGGTCTCAGTATCGTTCATGGCGCTGAACAACAGTGTGGTGTTCTCACTAACGTTCATGGCGCTGAAAAACAGTGGGGTGGTGTCAGTATTGCTCATGGCACTGAATAACAGTGGGGTGGTCTCAGTATCGTTCATGGCACTGAATTATAATGGGGAGGTCTCAGTATTGTTGATGGCACTGAACAACAGTGGCGAGGTCTCAGTATTGTTCATGACACTGAACAGCAGTGGGGAGATCTCTTTATTGCTCATAGTGCTGAACAACAGTGGGGAGGCCCCATTATCGTTCATAGCGTTGAACAACAGTGGTGAGGTCTCATTAACATTCATGGCGCTGAACAACAGTGGGAAGGTCTCAGTATCGTTCATGGCACTGAACAATATTGGAGAGGTCTCAGTATCGTTCATGGCACTGAATAACAATGGGGAGGTCTCACTATTGCTCATGGCACTGAACAACAGTGGGGAGGTCTCAGTATTGTTCATTCCACTGAATAACAGTGGGGAGGTCTCAGTATTGTTCATGGCACTGAACAACAGCCGGGAGGTCTCATTATCGTTCATGACACTGTACAAGTGTCGGGAGGTCTCAGTATTGCTCATGGCACTGAATCACAGTGGGGAGGTCTCATTATCGTTCATGACACTGAACAACAGTAGCGAGGTCTCGGTATTGCTCATGGCACTGAATAACAGTGGGGAGGTCTCATTATCGTTCATGACACTGAATAACAGTGGGGAGGTCTCATTATCTTTCACGACACTGAACAACAGTGGCGAGGTCTCAGTATTGCTCATGGCACTGAACAACAGTAGGAGGTCTCACTATCGTTCATGGCACTGAACCACAGTGGGGAGGTCTCAGTATGGCTCATGGCGCTTAACAACAGTGGGGAGGTCTCTGTACTGTTCATGTCACTGAATATCATTGGGGAAATCTCAGTATTGCTCATGACACTGAACAACAGTGGGGAGGTCTCAGTATTGCACATGGCACTGAACAACAGTGGGGAGGTCTCATTATCGTTCATGACACTGAACAAACAGTACGGAGGTCTCAGTATTGCTCATGGCACTGAACAACAGTGGGGAGGTCTCATTATCGTTCATGACACTGAACAACAGTCGGGAGGTCTCAGTATTGCACACGGCAGTGAACAACAGTGGGGAGGTCTCAGTATCGTTCATGGCACTGAATAACAGTGGGGAGGTCTCAGTATTGTTCATGGCATTGAACAACAGTGGGGAGGTCTCATTATCGTTCATGGCACTGAACAACTGTGGGGAGGTTCTCAGTATTGCTCATCGCACTGAACAACAGTGGCGAGGTCTCAGTATTGCTCATGGCACTGAACAACAGTGGGGAGGTCTCACTATTGCTCATGGCTGAGAACAACATTGGTGAGGTCTCAGTATTGTTCATGGCACTGAATAACAGTGGGGAGGTCTCAGTATTGCTCATGGCACTGAATAACAGCGGGGACATCTCATTATCGTTCATGGCACCTAATAACCGTGGGGAGGTCTCAGTATTGCTCAAGGCACTGAACAACAGTGGGGAGGTCTTAGTATCGTTCATGGCGCTGAACAACAGTGTGGTGTTCACTCTATCGTTCATGGCACTGAAAAACAGTGGAAGGTCTCAGTATTGTTCATGGCACTGAACAACAGTGGGGAGGTCTCATTATCGTTAATGGCACTGAATAACAGTGGGGAGGTCTCATTTTCGTTCATGGCGCTGAACAACAGTGGGGAGGTCTCATTATCGTTAATGGCACTGAATAACAGTGGGGAGGTCTCAGTACTGCTCATGGCACTGAACAGCAGTGGGTAAGTCTCAGTATCGTTCATGGCGGTGAAAAACAGTGTGGTGTTCTCACTATCATTCATGGCACTGAACAAAAGTGGGGAGGTCTCAGTATTGCAAATGGCACTGAACAACAGTGGGGAGGTCCCAGAATTGCTCATGGCACTGAATAACAGTGGGAACATCTCATTATCGTTCATGGCACTGAACATCAGTGGGGAGGTCTCAGTATTGCTCATGGCGCTGAACAACAGTGGGGAGGTCTCAGTATCGTTCATGGCGCTGAACAACAGTGTGGTGTTCTCACTAACGTTCATGGCACTGAAAAACAGTGGGGTGGTGTCAGTATTGCTCATGGCACTGAATAACAGTGGGGTGGTCTCAGTATCGTTCATGGCACTGAATTATAGTGGGGAGGTCTCAGTATTGTTGATGGCACTGAACAACAGTGGCGAGGTCTCAGTATTGTTCATGACACTGAACAGCAGTGGGGAGATCTCTTTATTGCTCATAGCGCTGAACAACAGTGGGGAGGCCCCATTATCGTTCATAGCGTTGAACAACAGTGGTGAGGTCTCATTAACATTCATGGCGCAGAACAGCAGTAGGGAAATCTCATTATTGTTCATGGTGCTGAATAACAGTGGGGTGCTCTCACTATTGCTCAGGGCGCTGATCAGCAGTGGGGAGGTCTCATTATCGTTCATGGCGCTGAACAAAGTGTGGTGGTCTCACTATCATTCCAGGCACTGAACAACAGTGGGAAGGTCTCAGTATCGTTCATGGCACTGAACAACATTGGGGAGGTCTCAGTATCGTTCATGGCACTGAATAACAATGGGGAGGTCTCACTATTGCTCATGGCACTGAACAACAGTGGGGAGGTCTCAGTATTGTTCATGCCACTAAATAACAGTGGGGAGGTCTCAGTATTGTTCATGGCACTGAACAACAGCCGGGAGGTCTCATTATCGTTCATGACACTGTACAAGTGTGGGGAGGTCTCAGTATTGCTCATGGCACTGAATCACAGTGGGGAGGTCTCATTATCGTTCATGACACTGAACAACAGTGGCGAGGTCTCGGTATTGCTCATGGCCCTGAATAACAGTGGTGAGGTCTCATTATCGTTCATGACACTGAATAACAGTGGGGAGGTCTCATTATCTTTCACGACACTGAACAACAGTGGCGAGGTCTCAGTATTGCTCATGGCACTGAACAACAGTAGGAGGTCTCACTATCGTTCATGGCACTGAACCACAGTGGGGAGGTCTCAGTATGGCTCATGGCGCTTAACAACAGTGGGGAGGTCTCTGTACTGTTCATGTCACTGAATATCATTGGGGAAATCTCAGTATTGCTCATGACACTGAACAACAGTGGGGAGGTCTCAGTATTGCACATGGCATTGAATAACAGTGGGGAGGTCTCATTACCGTTCATAGCACTGAACAACAGTGGGGAGGTCTCATTATCGTTCATGACACTGAACAACAGTACGGAGGTCTCAGTATTGCTCATGGCACTGAACAACAGTGGGGAGGTCTCATTATCGTTCATGACACTGAACAACAGTCGGGAGGTCTCAGTATTGCACACGGCAGTGAACAACAGTGGGGAGGTCTCAGTATCGTTCATGGCACTGAATAACAGTGGGGAGGTCTCAGTATTGTTCATGGCATTGAACAACAGTGGGGAGGTCTCATTATCGTTCATGGCACTAAACAACTGTGGGGAGGTCTCAGTATTGCTCATCGCACTGAACAACAGTGGCGAGGTCTCAGTATTGCTCATGGCACTGAACAACAGTGGGGAGGTCTCACTATTGCTCATGGCTGAGAACAACATTGGTGAGGTCTCAGTATTGTTCATGGCACTGAATAACAGTGGGGAGGTCTCAGTATTGCTCATGGCACTGAATAACAGCGGGGACATCTCATTATCGTTCATGGCACCTAATAACCGTGGGGAGGTCTCAGTATTGCTCAAGGCACTGAACAACAGTGGGGAGGTCTTAGAATCGTTCATGGCGCTGAACAACAGTGTGGTGTTCACTCTATCGTTCATGGCGCTGAAAAACAGTGGGAAGGTCTCAGTATCGTTCATGGCACTGAACAACAGTGGGGAGGTCTCATTATCGTTAATGGCACTGAATAACAGTGGGGAGGTCTCATTTTCGTTCATGGCGCTGAACAACAGTGGGGAGGTCTCATTATCGTTAATGGCACTGAATAACAGTGGGGAGGTCTCAGTACTGCTCATGGCACTGAACAGCAGTGGGTAAGTCTCAGTATCGTTCATGGCGCTGAAAAACAGTGTGGTGTTCTCACTATCGTTCATGGCACTGAACAAAAGTGGGGAGGTCCCAGAATTGCTCATGGCACTGAATAACAGTGGGAACATCTCATTATCGTTCATGGCACTGAACATCAGTGGGGAGGTCTCAGTATTGCTCATGGCGCTGAACAACAGTGGGGAGGTCTCAGTATCGTTCATGGCGCTGAACAACAGTGTGGTGTTCTCACTAACGTTCATGGCGCTGAACAACAGTACGGAGGTCTTAGTATTGCTCATGGCACTGAACAACAGTGGGGAGGTCTCATTATCGTTCATGGCACTGAATAACAGTGGGGAGGTCTCAGTATTGCTCATGGCACTGATCAAAAGTGGGGAGATCTCATTATCGTTCATGGCGCTGAAGAACACTGGGGAGGTCTCATTATCGTTCATGGCACTGAACAACAGTGAGGAAGTCTCAGTATCGTTCATGGCGCTGAATAACAATGGGGGGGGCTCAGTATCATTCATGGCACTGAATAACAGTGGGTAGGTCTCAGTATTGTCCATGACACTGAACAACAGTACGGAGGTCTCAGTATTGCTCAAGGCACTGAACAACGGTGGGGAGGTCTCAGAATCGTTCATGGCGCTGAACAACTGTGGGGAGGTCTCAAAATTGTTCATGGCACTGAAGAACAGTGGGGAGGTCTCAGTATTGCTCATGGCATTGAATAACAGTGGAGAGGTCTCAGTATTGCTCATGGCACTGAATAACAGTGGGGACATCTCATTATCGTTCATGGCACTGAAAAACCGTGGGGAGGTCTCAGTATTGCTCAAGGCACTGAACAACAGTGGGGAGGTCTCAGTATCGTTCATGGCGCTGAACAACTGTGGGGATGTCTCAGTATTGTTCATGGCACTGAATAAGAGTGGGGAGGTCTCAGTATTGCTCATGGCACTGAATAACAGTGGGGACATCTCATTATCGTTCATGGCGCTGAATTACTGTGGGGAGGTCTCAGTATTGCTCAAGGCACTGAACAACAGTCGGCAGGTCTCATTATCGTTCATGACACTGTACAAGTGTGGGGAGGTCTAAGTATTGCTCATGGCACTGAATCACAGTGGGGAGGTCTCAGTATTGTTCAGGGCACTGAACAACTGTGGGGAGGTCTCAGTATTGCTCATGGCATTGAACAACGGTGGGGAGGTCTCATTATCGTTCATGGCACTGAATAACAGTGGGGAGGTCTCATTATCGTTCATGGTGCTGAATAACAGTGGGGAGGACTCAATATTGCTTAGGGCGCTGAACAAAAGTGGGGAGGTCTCAGTATTGCTCATGGCACTGAAAAACAGTGGGGAGGTCTCATTATCTTTCATGGCACTGAACAAGAGTGGGGAGGTCTCATTATTGCACATGGCACTGAACAACAGTGGGGAGGTCTCAGTATTGCTTCTGGCACTGAATAACAGTGGGGAGGACTCAGTATTGTTGATGGCACTGAACAACAGTCGGGAGGTCTCATTATCGTTCATGGCACTGAATAAGAGTGGGGAGGTCTCAGTATTGCTCATGGCACTGAACAACAGTGGGGAGGTCTCAGTATCGTTCATGGCGCTGAACAACAGTGTGGTGTTCTCACTATCGTTCATGGCGCTGAACAACCGTGGGGACGTGTCAGTTTCGTTCATGGCACTGAATAACAGTGGGGAGGTCTCAGTATTGTTCATGGCACTGAACAACAGTCGGGTGGTCTCATTATCGTTCATGGCACTGAATAACAGTGGGGAGGTCTCAGTATTTCTCATGGCACTGAACAACAGTCGGGAGGTCTCATTATCGTTCATGGCACTGAATAACAGTGGGGAGGTCTCAGTATTGTTCATGGCACTGAACAACAGTCGGGAGGTCTCATTATCGTTCATGACACTGTACAAGAGTGGGGAGGTATTAGTTTGCTCATGGCACTGAATCAGAGTGGTGTGGTCTCAGTATTGCTCATGACATTGAACAACGGTGGGGACGTTTCATTATCGTTCATGGCACTGATTAACAGTGGGGAGGTCTTATTATTGCTCATGGCACTGAACATCAGTGGGGAGGTCTCATTACCGTTCATAACACTGAACAACAGTGGGGAGGTCTCACTACCGTTGATAGCACGGAACAACAGTGGGGAGGTCTCATTATTGCTCATGGCGCTGAACAACAGTGGGGACGTCTCAGTATTGTTCATGGCACTGAATATCAGTGGGGAGATCTCAGTATTGCTCATGGCACTGAACAACAGTCGGGAGGTCTCATTATTGTTCATGACACTGAACAACAGTGAGGAGGTCTCAGTATTGCACACGGCACTGAACAACAGTGGGGAGGTCTAATTATCGTTCATGGCACTGAATAACAGTGGGGACGTCTCAGTATTGTTCATGGCACGGAATAACAGTGGGAAGGTCTCATTATTGCTCATGGCACTGAACAAAGGTGGGGAGGTCTCATTATCGTTCATGTCACTGAACAACAGTGGGGAGGGCTCAGTATTGCTCATGGCACAGAACAACATTTGGGAGGTCTCAGTATTGTTCATGGCACTGAATAACAGTGGGGAGGCCTCAGTATTGCTCATGGCACTGAATAACAGTGGGGACATCTCATTATCGTTCATGGCACCTAATAACCGTGACGAGGTCTCAGTATTGTTCATGGCGCTGAACAACAGTGTGGTGTTCTCACTATCGTTCATGGCGCTGAAAAACAGTGGGGTGGTCTCAGTATCATTCGTGGCACTGAACAACAGTGGGGTGGTCTCAGTATCATTCGTGGCACTGAATAACAGTGGGGAGGTCTCAGTATTGCTCATGGCACTGAACAGCAGTGGGTAAGTCTCAGTATCGTTCATGGCGCTGAAAAACAGTGGGGAGGTCTCAATATTTCTCATGGCACTGAACAACAGTGACGAGGTCTCGTTATTGCACACGGCACTGAACAACAGTGGGGAGGTCTCAGTATCATTCATGGCACTGAATAACCGTGGGGAGGTCTCAGTATTGCTCATGGCGCTGAACAACAGTGTGGTGTTCTCACTATCGTTCATGGCGCTGAAAAACAGTGGGGAGGTCTCAGTATCGTTCGTGGCACTGAACAACAGTGGGTAGGTCTCATTATCGTTAATGGCACTGAATAACAGTGGGGAGGTCTCATTTGCATTCATGGCGCTGAATAACAGTGGGGAGGTCTCAGTATTGCTCATGGCGCTGAACAACAGTGGGGAGGTCTCATTATTGTTCATGACACTGAACAACAGTGAGGAGGTCTCAGTATTGCACACGGCACTGAACAACAGTGGGGAGGTCTCAGTATCGTTCATGGCACTGAATAACAGTGGGGAGGTCTCAGTATTGTTCATGGCATTGAACAACAGTGGGGAGGTCTCATTATCGTTCATGGCACTGAACAACTGTGGGGAGGTCTCAGTATTGCTCATCGCACTGAATAACAGTGGGAACATCTCATTATCGTTCATGGCACTGAACAACAGTGGGGAGGTCTCATTATCGTTCATGACACCGAACAACAGTCGGGAGGTCTCAGTATGGCACACGGCACTGAACAACAGTGGGGAGGTCTAATTATCGTTCATGGCACTGAATAACAGTGGGGAGGTCTCAGTATTGTTCATGGCATTGAACAACAGTGGGGAGGTCTCATTATCGTTCATGACACTGAATAACAGTGGGGAAGTCTCATTATTGCTCATGGCACTGATCAAAATTGGGGAGGTCACATTATCGTTCATGGCGCTGAACAACAGTGGGGAGGTCTCAGTATTGCTCATGGCACTGAACAACAGTGGCGAGGTCTCAGTATAGCTCATGGCACTGAACAACGGTGGGGAGGTCTCAATATCGTTCATGTCACTGAACAACAGTGGGGAGGGCTCAGTATTGCTCATGGCACAGAACAACATTGGGGAGGTCTCAGTATTGCTCATGGCACTGAATAACAGTGGGGACATCTCATTATCGTTCATGGCACCTAATTACAGTGGGGAGGTCTCAGTATTGCTCAAGGCACTGAACATCAGTGGGGAGGTCTCAGTATCGTTCATGGCGATGAACAACTGTGGGGAGGTCTCATTATTGTTCATGGCGCTGAACAACAGTGGGGAGGTCTCATTTGCGTTCATGGCGCTGAACAACAGTGGGGAGGTCTCATTATCGTTAATGGCACTGAATAACAGTGGGGAGGTCTCAGTATTGCTCGTGGCACGGAACAGCAGTGGGTAAGTCTCACTATCGTTCATGGCGCTGAAAAACAGTGTAGTGTTCTCACTATCGTTCATGGCACTGAACAACAGTGGGGAGGTCTCAGTATTGCTCATGGCGCTGAACAACAGTGGGTAAGTCTCACTATCGTTCATGGCGCTGAAAAACAGTGTAGTGTTCTCACTATCGTTCATGGCACTGAACAACAGTGGGGAGGTCTCAGTATTGCTCATGGCGCTGAACAACAGTGGGGAGGTCTCTGTATTGTTCATGGCACTGAATATCAGTGGGGAGATCTCAATGTTGCTCATGGCACTGAACAACAGTGGGGAGGTCTCAGTATTGCACACGGCACTGAACAACAGTGGGGAGGTCTAATTATCGTTCATGGCACTGAACAACAGTGGGGAGGTCTCATTATCGTTCATGACACTGAACAACAGTCGGGAGGTCTCAGTATTGCACACGGCATTGAACAACAGTGGGGAGGTCTCAGTATCGTTCATGGCACTGAATAACAGTGGGGAGGTCTCAGTATTGTTCATGGCATTGAACAACAGTGGGGAGGTCTCATTATCGTTCATGGCACTGAACAACTGTGGGGAGGTCTCAGTATTGCTCATCGCACTGAACAACAGTGGCGAGGTCTCAGTATTGCTCATGGCACTGAACAACAGTGGGGAGGTCTCACTATTGCTCATGGCTGAGAACAACATTGGTGAGGTCTCAGTATTGTTCATGGCACTGAATAACAGTGGGGAGGTCTCAGTATTGCTCATGGCACTGAATAACAGCGCGGACATCTCATTATCGTTCATGGCACCTAATAACCGTGGGGAGGTCTCAGTATTGCTCAAGGCACTGAACAACAGTGGGGAGGTCTTAGTATCGTTCATGGCGCTGAACAACAGTGTGGTGTTCACTCTATCGTTCATGGCGCTGAAAAACAGTGGGAAGGTCTCAGTATCGTTCATGGCACTGAACAACAGTGGGGAGGTCTCATTATCGTTAATGGCACTGAATAACAGTGGGGAGGTCTCATTTTCGTTCATGGCGCTGAACAACAGTGGGGAGGTCTCATTATCGTTCATGGCACTGAATAACAGTGGGGAGGTCTCAGTACTGCTCATGGCACTGAACAGCAGTGGGTAAGTCTCAGTAACGTTCATGGCGCTGAAAATCAGTGTGGTGTTCTCACTATCGTTCATGGCACTGAACAAAAGTGGGGAGGTCTCAGTATTGCAAATGGCACTGAACAACAGTGTGGAGGTCCCAGAATTGCTCATGGCACTGAATAACAGTGGGAACATCTCATTATCGTTCATGGCACTGAACAACAGTGGGGAGGTCTCAGTATCGTTCATGGCGCTGAACAACAGTGTGGTGTTCTCACTATCGTTCATGGCGCTGAAAAACAGTGGGGAGGTCTCTGTATCGTTCATGGCACTGAATTATAGTGGGGAGGTCTCAGTATTGTTGATGGCACTGAACAGCAGTGGGGAGATCTCTTTATTGCTCATAGCGCTGAACAACAGTGGGGAGGCCACATTATCGTTCATAGCGTTGAACAACAGTGTTGAGGTCTCATTAACATTCATGGCGCTGAACAGCAGTAGGGAAATCTCATTATTGTTCATGGTGCTGAATAACAGTGGGGTGCTCTCAGTATTGCTCAGGGCGCTGATCAGCAGTGGGGAGGTCTCATTATCGTTCATGGCACTGATCAACAGTGGGGAGGTTTCATTATGGTTCATGGCACTGAACAACAGTGGGGAGGTCTCAGTATCGTTCATGGCGCTGAACAACAGTGGGGAGGTCTCAGTATTGTTCAAGGCACTGAACAACAGTGGGGAGGTCTCAGTATCGTTCATGGCGCTAAACAACATTGTGGTGTTCTCACTATCGTTCATGGCGCTGAAAAACAGTGGGGAGGTCTCATTATCGTTCATGGCACTGAACAACAGTGTGGAGGTCTTATTATCGTACATGGCTCTGAACAACAGTGGGGAGGTCTCAGATTTGTTCTTGACACTGAACAACAGTAGGAGGTCTCGATATTGTTCATGACACTGAACAACAGTGGGGAGGTCTCACTATCGTTCATGGCACTGAACAAAGGTGGGGAGTTCTCAGTATTGTTCATGGCACTGAACAAGTGTGGGGTGGTCTCACTATTGCTCATAGCACTGAATAACAGTGGTGAGGTCTCATTATCATTCATGACGCTGAACAACAGTGTGGAGGTCTCAGTATTGCTCATGGCACTGAACAACGATTGGGAGGTTTCGTTATCGTTCATAGCACTGAATAACTTTGGGAAAATCTCATTTTCGTTCATGGTGCTGATCAACAGTGGGGTGGTCTCAGTATTGTTCTTGACACTGAACAGCAGTTGGGAGGTCTCATCATTGTCATAGCACTGAACAACAGTGGGGAGGTCTCATTAACGTTCCTGGCGCTGAACAGCAGTGGGGAGGTCTCATTATCGTTCATGGTGCTGAATAACAGTGGGGAGGTCTCAGTATTGCTCATGGCACTGAACAACAGTGGGGAGGTCTCATTATCGTTCATGGCACTGAACAAATGTGGGAAGATCTCAGTATTGCTCATGGCACTGCATAACAGTGGGGAGGTCTCAGTATTGCTCATGGCACTGAACAAAAGTGGGGAGGTCTCATTATCATTCATGGCACTGAATAACACTGGGGAGGTTTCTGTATTGCTCATGGCACTGAACAACTGTGGGGAGGTCTCAGTATCGTTCATGGCGCTGAACAACAGTGTGGTGTTCTCCCTATCGTTCATGGCGCTGAAAAACAGTGGGGAGGTCTCAGTATTGCTCATGGCACTGAACAACAGTGGGTGTTCTCAGTATTGCTCATGGCACGGAACAACAGTGGGGAGGTCTCAGTATTGCTCATGGCACTGAACAACAGTGGGAGGTTTCTGTATTGCTCATGGCACTGAACAACTGTGCGGAGGTCTCAGTATCGTTCATGGCGCTGAACAACTGTGTGGTGTTCTTCCTATCGTTCATGGCGCTGAAAAACAGTGGGGAGGTCTAATTATGGTTCATGGCGCTGAACAACAGTGGGGAGTTCTCAGTATTGCTCATGGCACTGAACAACAGTGGGGAGGTCTCAGTATTGCTCACGGCACTGAACAACAGTGTGGAGGTCTCACTATCGTTCATGGCGCTGAACAACGGTGGGGAGGGAGGTCTCTGTATTGTTCATGACACTGAACAGCAGTGAGGAGGTCTCATTAACGTTCACGGCGCTGAACAATATTGGGGAGGTCTCAGTTTTGTCCATGACACTGCACAACAGTGGGGTGGTGTCAGTATTGCTCATGGCACTGAACAATAGTGGTGAGGTCTCAGTATTGTTCATGGCACTGAATAACAGTGGGGAGGTCTCAGTATTGTTCATGACACTGAACAACCGTGGGAGGACTCAGTATTGTTCATGACATTGAACAACAGTGGGGAAGTCTCATTATCGTTCATGGCGCTGAACAACAGTGGGGAAGTCTCAGTATTGCTCAGGGCACAGAACAGCAGTGGGGAGGTCTCATTATCGTTCATGGTGCTGAACAACATTCGGGAGGTCTCAGTATTGTTCATGACACGGAACAGCATTGGGGAGGCCTCTTTCTTGTTCATAGCGCTGAACAACAGTGGGGAGGTCTCATTATCGTTCATGGCGCTGAACAGCAGTGGGGAGGTCTCAGTATTGTTCATGGTACTGAACAACAGTGGGGAGGTCTCATTATCGTTCATGGTGCTGAACAACATTCGGGAGGTCTCAGTATTGTTCATGACACTGAACAGCATTGGGGAGGCCTCTTTCTTGTTCATCGCGCTGAACAACAGTGGGGAGGTCTCATTATCGTTCATGGCGCTGAACAGCAGTGGGGAGGTCTCATTATGGTTCATGGCACTGAACAACAGTGGGGAGGTCTCAGTATCGTTCATGGCGCTGAACAACAGTGAGGTGTTCTCACTATCGTTCATGGCGCTGAAAAACTGTGGGGAGGTCTCAGTATCGTTCATGGCACTGAACAACAGTGGGGAGGTCTCAGTATTGTTCAAGGCACTGAACAACAGTGGGGAGGTCTCAGTATCGTTCATGGTGCTGAACAACAGTGTGGTGTTCTCAGTATCGTTCATGGCACTGAAAAACAGTGGGGAGGTCTCAGTATCGTTCATGGCACTGAACAACAGTGTGGAGGTCTCATTATCGTTCATGGCACTGAACAACAGTGGGGAGGTCTCATTATCGTACTTGGCTCTGAACAACAGTGGGGAGGTCTCAGTATTGTTCTTGACACTGAACAACAGTAGGAGGTCTCGATATTGTTCATGACACTGAACAACAGTGGGGAGGTCTCACTATCGTTCATGGCACTGAACAAAGGTGGGGAGTTCTCAGTATTGGTCATGGCACTGAACAAGTGTGGGGAGGTCTCACTATTGCTCATAGCACTGAATAACAGTGGTGAGGTCTCATTATCATTCATGACGCTGAACAACAGTGTGGAGGTCTCAGTATTGCTCATGGCACTTAACAACGGTTGGGAGGTTTCGTTATCGTTCATAGCACTGAATAACTTTGGGGAAATCTCATTTTCGTTCATGGTGCTGATCAACAGTGGGGTGGTCTCAGTATTGTTCATGACACTGAACAGCAGTTGGGAGGTCTCATCATTGTTCATAGCATTGAACAACAGTGGGGAGGTCTCATTAACGTTCCTGGCGCTGAACAGCAGTGGGGAAATCTCATTATCGTTCATGGTGCTGAATAACAGTGGGGAGGTCTCAGTATTGCTCATGGCACTGAACAACAGTGGGGAGGTCTCAGTATTGCTCATGGCACTGATCAAAAGTGGGGAGGTCCCATGATCGTTCATGGCGCTGAATAAGATTGGGGAGGTCTCAGAATTGCTTATGGCACTGAACAACAGTGGGGAGGTCTAATTATGGTTCATGGCGCTGAACAACAGTGGGGAGGTCTCATTATGGTTCATGGCGCTGAACAACAGTGGGGAGTTCTCAGTATTGCTCATGGCACTGAACAACAGTGGGGAGGTCTCAGTATTGTTCATGGCACTGAATAACAGTGGGAGGTCTCAGTATTGCTCATGGAACTGCATAACAGTGGGGAGGTCTCAGTATTGCTCATGGCACTGAACAAAAGTGGGGAGGTCTCATTATCATTCATGGCACTGAATAACACTGGGGAGGTTTCTGTATTGCTCATGGCACTGAACAACTGTGGGGAGGTCTCAGTATCGTTCATGGCGCTGAACAACAGTGTGGTGTTCTCCCTGTCGTTCATGGCGCTGAAAAACAGTGGGGAGGTCTCAGTATTGCTCATGGCACTGAACAACAGTGGGTGTTCTCAGTATTGCTCATGGCACGGAACAACAGTGGGGAGGTCTCAGTATTGCTCATGGCACTGAACAACAGTGGGGAGGTCTCAGTATTGCTCATGGCACTGAACAACAGTGTGGAGGTCTCACTATCGTTCATGGTGCTGAACAACGGTCGGGAGGGAGGTCTCTGTATTGTTCATGACACTGAACAGCAGTGAAGAGGTCTCATTATCGTTCATAGCGCTGAACAATAGTGGGGAGGTGTCATTAACGTTCATGGCGCTGAACAATAGTGGGGAGGTCTCATTCTCGTTCATAGCTCTGAACAACAGTGGGGAGATCTCATTATCGGTCAATGCGCAGTCTCAGTTTTGTCCATGACACTGCACAACAGTGAGGAGGTCTTAGTATTGCTCATGGCACTGAACAATAGTGGTGAGGTCTCAGTATTGTTCATGGCACTGAATAACAGTGGGGAGGTCTCAGTATTGTTCATGACATTGAACAACAGTGGGGAGGTCTCATTATCGTTCATGGCGCTGAACAACAGTGGGGAAGTCTCAGTATTGCTCATGGCACAGAACAACAGTGGGGAGGTCTCATTATCGTTCATGGCACTGAACAACATTCGGGAGGTCTCAGTATTGTTCATGACACTGAACAGCATTAGGGAGGCCTCTTTCTTGTTCATAGCGCTGAACAACAGTGGGGAGGTCTCATTATCGTTCATGGCGCTGAACAGCAGTGGGGAGGTCTCAGTATTGCTCATGGTACTGAACAACAGTGGGGAGGTCTCATTCTCGTTCATAGCTCTGAACAACATTGGGGAGATCTCATTATCGGTCAATGCGCAGAACAACAGTGGCGAGGTGTCAGTATTGCTCATGGCATTGAACAACAGTGGGGAGGTCTCAGTATTGTTCACATCAATGATTAACAGTGGGGAGGTCTCAGTATTGCTCATGGCACTGAACAACAGTGGGAGGTTTCTGTATTGCTCATGGCACTGAACAACTGTGCGGAGGTCTCAGTATCGTTCATGGCGCTGAACAACTGTGTGGTGTTCTCCCTATCGTTCATGGCGCTGAAAAACAGTGGGGAGGTCTAATTATGGTTCATGGCGCTGAACAACAGTGGGGAGTTCTCAGTATTGCTCATGGCACTGAACAACAGTGGGGAGGTCTCAGTATTGCTCATGGCACTGAACAACAGTGTGGAGGTCTCATTATCGTTCATGGCGCTGAACAACGGTGGGGAGGGAGGTCTCTGTATTGTTCATGACACTGAGCAGCAGTGAGGAGGTCTCATTAACTTTCACGGCGCTGAACAATATTGGGGAGGTCTCAGTTTTGTCCATGACACTGCACAACAGTGGGGTGGTGTCAGTATTGCTCATGGCACTGAACAATAGTGGTGAGGTCTCAGTATTGTTCATGGCACTGAATAACAGTGGGGAGGTCTCATTATCGTTCATGACACTGAACTGCAGTAGGGAGGTCTCAGTATTGTTCATGACACTGAACAAAAGTGGGGAGCTCTCAGTATTGTTCATGACACTGAACAACCGTGGGAGGACTCAGTATTGTTCATGACATTGAACAACAGTGGGGAAGTCTCATTATCGTTCATGGCGCTGAACAACAGTGGGGAAGTCTCAGTATTGCTCAGGGCACAGAACAACAGTGGGGAGGTCTCATTATCGTTCATGGTGCTGAACAACATTCGGGAGGTCTCAGTATTGTTCATGACACTGAACAGCATTGGGGAGGCCTCTTTCTTGTTCATAGCGCTGAACAACAGTGGGGAGGTCTCATTATCGTTCATGGCGCTGAACAGCAGTGGGGAGGTCTCATTATGGTTCATGGCACTGAACAACAGTGGGGAGGTCTCAGTATCGTTCATGGCGCTGAACAACAGTGTGGTGTTCTCACTATCGTTCATGGCGCTGAAAAACTGTGGGGAGGTCTCAGTATCGTTCATGGCACTGAACAACAGTGGGGAGGTCTCAGTATCGTTCATGGCGCTGAACAACAGTGTGGTGTTCTCACTATCGTTCATGGCGCTGAAAAACAGTAGGGAGGTCTCAGTATCGTTCATGGCACTGAACAACAGTGTGGAGGTCTCATTATCGTTCATGGCACTGAACAACAGTGTGGAGGTCTCATTATCGTACTTGGCTCTGAACAACAGTGGGGAGGTCTCAGTATTGTTCTTGACACTGAACAACAGTAGGAGGTCTCGATATTGTTCATGACACTGAACAACAGTGGGGAGGTCTCACTATCGTTCATGGCACTGAACAAAGGTGGGGAGTTCTCAGTATTGGTCATGGCACTGAACAAGTGTGGGGAGGTCTCACTATTGCTCATAGCACTGAATAACAGTGGTGAGGTCTCATTATCATTCATGACGCTGAACAACAGTGTGGAGGTCTCAGTATTGCTCATGGCACTGAACAACGGTTGGGAGGTTTCGTTATCGTTCATAGCACTGAATAACTTTGGGGAAATCTCATTTTCGTTCATGGTGCTGATCAACAGTGGGGTGGTCTCAGTATTGTTCATGACACTGAACAGCCGTTGGGAGGTCTCATCATTGTTCATAGCACTGAACAACAGTGGGGAGGTCTCATTAACGTTCCTGGCGCTGAACAGCAGTGGGGAAATCTCATTATCGTTCATGGTGCTGAATAACAGTGGGGAGGTCTCAGTATTGCTCATGGCACTGAACAACAGTGGGGAGGTCTCAGTATTGCTCATGGCACTGATCAAAAGTGGGGAGGTCCATTATCGTTCATGGCGCTGAATAAGATTGGGGAGGTCTCAGAATTGCTTATGGCACTGAACAACAGTGGGGAGGTCTAATTATGATTCATGGCGCTGAACAACAGTGGGGAGTTCTCAGTATTGCTCATGGCACTGAACAACAGTGGGGAGTTCTCAGTATTGTTCATGGCACTGCATAACAGTGGGGAGGTCTCAGTATTGCTCATGGCACTGAACAAAAGTGGGGAGGTCTCATTATCATTCATGGCACTGAATAACACTGGGGAGGTTTCTGTATTGCTCATGGCACTGAACAACTGTGAGGAGGTCTCAGTATCGTTCATGGCGCTGAACAACAGTGTGGTGTTCTCCCTATTGTTCATGGCGCTGAAAAACAGTGGGAGGTCTCAGTATTGCTCATGGCACTGAACAACAGTGGGGAGGCCCCATTATCGTTCATAGCGTTGAACAACAGTGGGGAGGTCTCATTAACATTCATGGCGCTGAACAGCAGTAGGGAAATCTCATTATTGTTCATGGTGCTGAATAACAGTGGGGTGCTCTCAGTATTGCTCAGGGCGCTGATCAACAGTGGGGAGGTCTCATTATCGTTCATGGCACTGAACAACAGTGGGGAGGTCTCAGTATCGTTCATGGCGCTGAACAACAGTGTGGTGTTCTCACTATCGTTCATGGCGCTGAAAAACTGTGGGGAGGTCTCAGTATTGTTCAAGGCACTGAACAACAGTGGGGAGGTCTCAGTATCGTTCATGGCGCTGAACAACTGTGGGGAGGTCTCAATATCATTCATGGCGCTGAAAAACAGTGGGGAGGTCTCATTATCGTTCATGGCACTGAACAACAGTGTGGAGGTCTCAAAATCGTTCATGGCACTGAACAACAGTGGGGAGGTCTCATTATCGTTCATGGCACTGAACAACAGTGTGGAGGTCTCAAAATCGTTCATGGCACTGAACAACAGTGGGGAGTTCTCAGTATTGCTCATGGCACAGAACAACAGTGGGGAGGTCTCAGTATTGCTCATGGCACTGAACAACAGTGTGGAGGTCTCACTATCGTTCATGGCGCTGAACAACGGTGGGGAGGGAGGTCTCTGTATTGTTCATGACACTGAACAGCATTGAGGAGGTCTCATTAACGTTCACGGCGCTGAACAATATTGGGGAGGTCTCAGTTTTGTCCATGACACTGCACAACAGTGGGGTGGTGTCAGTATTGCTCATGGCACTGAACAATAGTGGTGAGGTCTCAGTATTGTTCATGGCACTGAATAACAGTGGGGAGGTCTCATTATCGTTCATGACACTGAACTGCAGTAGGGAGGTCTCAGTATTGTTCATGACACTGAACAAAAGTGGGGAGCTCTCAGTATTGTTCATGACACTGAACAACCGTGGGAGGACTCAGTATTGTTCATGACATTGAACAACAGTGGGGAAGTCTCATTATCGTTCATGGCGCTGAACAACAGTGGGGAAGTCTCAGTATTGCTCAGGGCACAGAACAACAGTGGGGAGGTCTCATTATCGTTCATGGTGCTGAACAACATTCGGGAGGTCTCAGTATTGTTCATGACACTGAACAGCATTGGGGAGGCCTCTTTCTTGTTCATAGCGCTGAACAACAGTGGGGAGGTCTCATTATGGTTCATGGCACTGAACAACAGTGGGGAGGTCTCAGTATCGTTCATGGCGCTGAACAACAGTGTGGTGTTCTCACTATCGTTCATGGCGCTGAAAAACTGTGGGGAGGTCTCAGTATCGTTCATGGCACTGAACAACAGTGGGGAGGTCTCAGTATTGTTCAAGGCACTGAACAACAGTGGGGAGGTCTCAGTATCGTTCATGGCGCTGAACAACAGTGTGGTGTTCTCACTATCGTTCATGGCGCTGAAAAACAGTGGGGAGGTCTCAGTATCGTTCATGGCACTGAACAACAGTGTGGAGGTCTCATTATCGTTCATGGCACTGAACAACAGTGGGGAGGTCTCATTATCGTACTTGGCTCTGAACAACAGTGGGGAGGTCTCAGTATTGTTCTTGACACTGAACAACAGTAGGAGTTCTCGATATTGTTCATGACACTGAACAATAGTGGGGATGTCTCACTATCGTTCATGGCACTGAACAAAGGTGGGGAGTTCTCAGTATTGGTCATGGCACTGAACATGTGTGGGGAGGTCTCACTATTGCTCATAGCACTGAATAACAGTGGTGAGGTCTCATTATCATTCATGACGCTGAACAACAGTGGGGAGGTCTCAGTATTGTTCACATCAATGATTAACAGTGGGGAGGTCTCAGTATTGCTCATGGCACTGAACAACAGTGGGAGGTTTCTGTATTGCTCATGGCACTGAACAACTGTGCGGAGGTCTCAGTATCGTTCATGGCGCTGAACAACTGTGTGGTGTTCTCCCTATCGTTCATGGCGCTGAAAAACAGTGGGGAGGTCTAATTATGGTTCATGGCGCTGAACAACAGTGGGGAGTTCTCAGTATTGCTCATGGCACTGAACAACAGTGGGGAGGTCTCAGTATTGCTCATGGCACTGAACAACAGTGTGGAGGTCTCATTATCGTTCATGGCGCTGAACAACGGTGGGGAGGGAGGTCTCTGTATTGTTCATGACACTGAGCAGCAGTGAGGAGGTCTCATTAACTTTCAGGGCGCTGAACAATATTGGGGAGGTCTCAGTTTTGTCCATGACACTGCACAACAGTGGGGTGGTGTCAGTATTGCTCATGGCACTGAACAATAGTGGTGAGGTCTCAGTATTGTTCATGGCACTGAATAACAGTGGGGAGGTCTCATTATCGTTCATGACACTGAACTGCAGTAGGGAGGTCTCAGTATTGTTCATGACACTGAACAAAAGTGGGGAGCTCTCAGTATTGTTCATGACACTGAACAACCGTGGGAGGACTCAGTATTGTTCATGACATTGAACAACAGTGGGGAAGTCTCATTATCGTTCATGGCGCTGAACAACAGTGGGGAAGTCTCAGTATTGCTCAGGGCACAGAACAACAGTGGGGAGGTCTCATTATCGTTCATGGTGCTGAACAACATTCGGGAGGTCTCAGTATTGTTCATGACACTGAACAGCATTGGGGAGGCCTCTTTCTTGTTCATAGCGCTGAACAACAGTGGGGAGGTCCCATTATCGTTCATGGCGCTGAACAGCAGTGGGGAGGTCTCATTATGGTTCATGGCACTGAACAACAGTGGGGAGGTCTCAGTATCGTTCATGGCGCTGAACAACAGTGTGGTGTTCTCACTATCGTTCATGGCGCTGAAAAACTGTGGGGAGGTCTCAGTATCGTTCATGGCACTGAACAACAGTGGGGAGGTCTCAGTATCGTTCATGGCGCTGAACAACAGTGTGGTGTTCTCACTATCGTTCATGGCGCTGAAAAACAGTAGGGAGGTCTCAGTATCGTTCATGGCACTGAACAACAGTGTGGAGGTCTCATTATCGTTCATGGCACTGAACAACAGTGGGGAGGTCTCATTATCGTACTTGGCTCTGAACAACAGTGGGGAGGTCTCAGTATTGTTCTTGACACTGAACAACAGTAGGAGGTCTCGATATTGTTCATGACACTGAACAACAGTGGGGAGGTCTCACTATCGTTCATGGCACTGAACAAAGGTGGGGAGTTCTCAGTATTGGTCATGGCACTGAACAAGTGTGGGGAGGTCTCACTATTGCTCATAGCACTGAATAACAGTGGTGAGGTCTCATTATCATTCATGACGCTGAACAACAGTGTGGAGGTCTCAGTATTGCTCATGGCACTGAACAACGGTTGGGAGGTTTCATTATCGTTCATAGCACTGAATAACTTTGGGGAAATCTCATTTTCGTTCATGGTGCTGATCAACAGTGGGGTGGTCTCAGTATTGTTCATGACACTGAACAGCAGTTGGGAGGTCTCATCATTGTTCATAGCACTGAACAACAGTGGGGAGGTCTCATTAACGTTCCTGGCGCTGAACAGCAGTGGGGAAATCTCATTATCGTTCATGGTGCTGAATAACAGTGGGGAGGTCTCAGTATTGCTCATGGCACTGAACAACAGTGGGGAGGTCTCAGTATTGCTCATGGCACTGATCAAAAGTGGGGAGGTCTCATGATCGTTCATGGCGCTGAATAAGATTGGGGAGGTCTCAGAATTGCTTATGGCACTGAACAACAGTGGGGAGGTCTAATTATGATTCATGGCGCTGAACAACAGTGGGGAGTTCTCAGTATTGCTCATGGCACTGAACAACAGTGGGGAGTTCTCAGTATTGTTCATGGCACTGCATAACAGTGGGGAGGTCTCAGTATTGCTCATGGCACTGAACAAAAGTGGGGAGGTCTCATTATCATTCATGGCACTGAATAACACTGGGGAGGTTTCTGTATTGCTCATGGCACTGAACAACTGTGAGGAGGTCTCAGTATCGTTCATGGCGCTGAACAACAGTGTGGTGTTCTCCCTATTGTTCATGGCGCTGAAAAACAGTGGGAGGTCTCAGTATTGCTCATGGCACTGAACAACAGTGGGGAGGACCCATTATCGTTCATAGCGTTGAACAACAGTGGGGAGGTCTCATTAACATTCATGGCGCTGAACAGCAGTAGGGAAATCTCATTATTGTTCATGGTGCTGAATAACAGTGGGGTGCTCTCAGTATTGCTCAGGGCGCTGATCAACAGTGGGGAGGTCTCATTATCGTTCATGGCACTGAACAACAGTGGGGAGGTCTCAGTATCGTTCATGGCGCTGAACAACAGTGTGGTGTTCTCACTATCGTTCATGGCGCTGAAAAACTGTGGGGAGGTCTCAGTATTGTTCAAGGCACTGAACAACAGTGGGGAGGTCTCAGTATCGTTCATGGCGCTGAACAACTGTGGGGAGGTCTCAATATCATTCATGGCGCTGAAAAACAGTGGGGAGGTCTCATTATCGTTCATGGCACTGAACAACAGTGTGGAGGTCTCAATATCGTTCATGGCACTGAACAACAGTGGGGAGGTCTCATTATCGTACATGGCTCTGAACAACAGTGGGGAGTTCTCAGTATTGCTCATGGCACAGAACAACAGTGGGGAGGTCTCAGTATTGCTCATGGCACTGAACAACAGTGTGGAGGTCTCACTATCGTTCATGGCGCTGAACAACGGTGGGGAGGGAGGTCTCTGTATTGTTCATGACACTGAACAGCAGTGAGGAGGTCTCATTAACGTTCACGGCGCTGAACAATATTGGGGAGGTCTCAGTTTTGTCCATGACACTGCACAACAGTGGGGTGGTGTCAGTATTGCTCATGGCACTGAACAATAGTGGTGAGGTCTCAGTATTGTTCATGGCACTGAATAACAGTGGGGAGGTCTCATTATCGTTCATGACACTGAACTGCAGTAGGGAGGTCTCAGTATTGTTCATGACACTGAACAAAAGTGGGGAGCTCTCAGTATCGTTCATGACACTGAACAACCGTGGGAGGTCTCAGTATTGTTCATGACATTGAACAACAGTGGGGAAGTCTCATTATCGTTCATGGCGCTGAACAACAGTGGGGAAGTCTCAGTATTGCTCAGGGCACAGAACAACAGTGGGGAGGTCTCAGTATCGTTCATGGCGCTGAACAACAGTGTGGTGTTCTCACTATCGTTCATGGCGCTGAAAAACAGTGGGGAGGTCTCAGTATCGTTCATGGCACTGAACAACAGTGTGGAGGTCTCATTATCGTTCATGGCACTGAACAACAGTGGGGAGGTCTCATTATCGTACTTGGCTCTGAACAACAGTGGGGAGGTCTCAGTATTGTTCTTGACACTGAACAACAGTGGGGAGGTCTCACTATCGTTCATGGCACTGAACAAAGGTGGGGAGTTCTCAGTATTGGTCATGGCACTGAACAAGTGTGGGGCGGTCTCACTATTGCTCATAGCACTGAATAACAGTGGTGAGGTCTCATTATCATTCATGACGCTGAACAACAGTGTGGAGGTCTCAGTATTGCTCATGGCACTGAACAACGGTTGGGAGGTTTCGTTATCGTTCATAGCACTGAATAACTTTGGAGAAATCTCATTTTCGTTCATGGTGCTGATCAACAGTGGGGTGGTCTCAGTATTGTTCATGACACTGAACAGCAGTTGGGAGGTCTCATCATTGTTCATAGCACTGAACAACAGTGGGGAGGTCTCATTAACGTTCCTGGCGCTGAACAGCAGTGGGGAAATCTCATTATCGTTCATGGTGCTGAATAACAGTGGGGAGGTCTCAGTATTGCTCATGGCACTGAACAACAGTGGGGAGGTCTCAGTATTGCTCATGGCACTGATCAAAAGTGGGGAGGTCCCATGATCGTTCATGGCGCTGAATAAGATTGGGGAGGTCTCAGAATTGCTTATGGCACTGAACAACAGTGGGGAGGTCTCATTATGGTTCATGGCGCTGAACAACAGTGGGGAGTTCTCAGTATTGCTCATGGCACTGAACAACAGTAGGGAGGTCTCAGTATTGTTCATGGCACTGAATAATAGTGGGAGGTCTCAGTATTGCTCATGGAACTGCATAACAGTGGGGAGGTCTCAGTATTGCTCATGGCACTGAACAAAAGTGGGGAGGTCTCATTATCATTCATGGCACTGAATAACACTGGGGAGGTTTCTGTATTGCTCATGACACTGAACAACTGTGGGGAGGTCTCAGTATCGTTCATGGCGCTGAACAACAGTGTGGTGTTCTCCCTGTCGTTCATGGCGCTGAAAAACAGTGGGGAGGTCTCAGTATTGCTCATGGCACTGAACAACAGTGGGTGTTCTCAGTATTGCTCATGGCACGGAACAACAGTGGGGAGGTCTCAGTATTGCTCATGGCACTGAACAACAGTGGGGAGGTCTCAGTATTGCTCATGGCACTGAACAACAGTGTGGAGGTCTCACTATCGTTCATGGTGCTGAACAACGGTCGGGAGGGAGGTCTCTGTATTGTTCATGACACTGAACAGCAGTGAAGAGGTCTCATTATCGTTCATAGCGCTGAACAATAGTGGGGAGGTGTCATTAACGTTCATGGCGCTGAACAATATTGGGGAGGTCTCAGTTTTGTCCATGACACTGCACAACAGTGAGGAGGCCTTAGTATTGCTCATGGCACTGAACAATAGTGGTGAGGTCTCAGTATTGTTCATGGCACTGAATAACAGTGGGGAGGTCTCAGTATTGTTCATGACATTGAACAACAGTGGTGAGGTCTCATTATCGTTCATGGCGCTGAACAACAGTGGGGAAGTCTCAGTATTGCTCATGGCACAGAACAATAGTGGGGAGGTCTCATTATCGTTCATGGCACTGAACAACATTCGGGAGGTCTCAGTATTGTTCATGACACTGAACAGCATTGGGGAGGCCTCTTTCTTGTTCATAGCGCTGAACAACAGTGGGGAGGTCTCATTCTCGTTCATAGCTCTGAACAACAGTGGGGAGATCTCATTATCGGTCAATGCGCAGAACAACAGTGGCGAGGTGTCAGTATTGCTCATGGCATTGAACAACAGTGGGGAGGTCTCAGTATTGTTCACATCAATGATTAACAGTGGGGAGGTCTCAGTATTGCTCATGGCACTGAACAACAGTGGGAGGTTTCTGTATTGCTCATGGCACTGAACAACTGTGCGGAGGTCTCAGTATCGTTCATGGCGCTGAACAACTGTGTGGTGTTCTCCCTATCGTTCATGGCGCTGAAAAACAGTGGGGAGGTCTAATTATGGTTCATGGCGCTGAACAACAGTGGGGAGTTCTCAGTATTGTTCATGACACTGAACAAAAGTGGGGAGCTCTCAGTATTGTTCATGACACTGAACAACCGTGGGAGGACTCAGTATTGTTCATGACATTGAACAACAGTGGGGAAGTCTAATTATCGTTCATGGCGCTGAACAACAGTGGGGAAGTCTCAGTATTGCTCAGGGCACAGTACAACAGTGGGGAGGTCTCATTATCGTTCATGGTGCTGAACAACATTCGGGAGGTCTCAGTATTGTTCATGACACTGAACAGCATTGGGGAGGCCTCTTTCTTGTTCATAGCGCTGAACAACAGTGGGGAGGTCTCATTATCGTTCATGGCGCTGAACAGCAGTGGGGAGGTCTCATTATGGTTCATGGCACTGAACAACAGTGGGGAGGTCTCAGTATCGTTCATGGCGCTGAACAACAGTGTGGTGTTCTCACTATCGTTCATGGCGCTGAAAAACTGTGGGGAGGTCTCAGTATCGTTCATGGCACTGAACAACAGTGTGGAGGTCTCATTATCGTTCATGGCACTGAACAAAGGTGGGGAGTTCTCAGTATTGGTCATGGCACTGAACAAGTGTGGGGAGGTCTCACTATTGCTCATAGCACTGAATAACAGTGGTGAGGTCTCATTATCATTCATGACGCTGAACAACAGTGTGGAGGTCTCAGTATTGCTCATGGCACTGAACAACGGTTGGGAGGTTTCGTTATCGTTCATAGCACTGAATAACTTTGGGGAAATCTCATTTTCGTTCATGGTGCTGATCAACAGTGGGGTGGTCTCAGTATTGTTCATGACACTGAACAGCCGTTGGGAGGTCTCATCATTGTTCATAGCACTGAACAACAGTGGGGAGGTCTCATTAACGTTCCTGGCGCTGAACAGCAGTGGGGAAATCTCATTATCGTTCATGGTGCTGAATAACAGTGGGGAGGTCTCAGTATTGCTCATGGCACTGAACAACAGTGGGGAGGTCTCAGTATTGCTCATGGCACTGATCAAAAGTGGGGAGGTCCATTATCGTTCATGGCGCTGAATAAGATTGGGGAGGTCTCAGAATTGCTTATGGCACTGAACAACAGTGGGGAGGTCTAATTATGATTCATGGCGCTGAACAACAGTGGGGAGTTCTCAGTATTGCTCATGGCACTGAACAACAGTGGGGAGTTCTCAGTATTGTTCATGGCACTGCATAACAGTGGGGAGGTCTCAGTATTGCTCATGGCACTGAACAAAAGTGGGGAGGTCTCATTATCATTCATGGCACTGAATAACACTGGGGAGGTTTCTGTATTGCTCATGGCACTGAACAACTGTGAGGAGGTCTCAGTATCGTTCATGGCGCTGAACAACAGTGTGGTGTTCTCCCTATTGTTCATGGCGCTGAAAAACAGTGGGAGGTCTCAGTATTGCTCATGGCACTGAACAACAGTGGGGAGGCCCCATTATCGTTCATAGCGTTGAACAACAGTGGGGAGGTCTCATTAACATTCATGGCGCTGAACAGCAGTAGGGAAATCTCATTATTGTTCATGGTGCTGAATAACAGTGGGGTGCTCTCAGTATTGCTCAGGGCGCTGATCAACAGTGGGGAGGTCTCATTATCGTTCATGGCACTGAACAACAGTGGGGAGGTCTCAGTATCGTTCATGGCGCTGAACAACAGTGTGGTGTTCTCACTATCGTTCATGGCGCTGAAAAACTGTGGGGAGGTCTCAGTATTGTTCAAGGCACTGAACAACAGTGGGGAGGTCTCAGTATCGTTCATGGCGCTGAACAACTGTGGGGAGGTCTCAATATCATTCATGGCGCTGAAAAACAGTGGGGAGGTCTCATTATCGTTCATGGCACTGAACAACAGTGTGGAGGTCTCAAAATCGTTCATGGCACTGAACAACAGTGGGGAGGTCTCATTATCGTTCATGGCACTGAACAACAGTGTGGAGGTCTCAAAATCGTTCATGGCACTGAACAACAGTGGGGAGTTCTCAGTATTGCTCATGGCACAGAACAACAGTGGGGAGGTCTCAGTATTGCTCATGGCACTGAACAACAGTGTGGAGGTCTCACTATCGTTCATGGCGCTGAACAACGGTGGGGAGGGAGGTCTCTGTATTGTTCATGACACTGAACAGCATTGAGGAGGTCTCATTAACGTTCACGGCGCTGAACAATATTGGGGAGGTCTCAGTTTTGTCCATGACACTGCACAACAGTGGGGTGGTGTCAGTATTGCTCATGGCACTGAACAATAGTGGTGAGGTCTCAGTATTGTTCATGGCACTGAATAACAGTGGGGAGGTCTCATTATCGTTCATGACACTGAACTGCAGTAGGGAGGTCTCAGTATTGTTCATGACACTGAACAAAAGTGGGGAGCTCTCAGTATTGTTCATGACACTGAACAACCGTGGGAGGACTCAGTATTGTTCATGACATTGAACAACAGTGGGGAAGTCTCATTATCGTTCATGGCGCTGAACAACAGTGGGGAAGTCTCAGTATTGCTCAGGGCACAGAACAACAGTGGGGAGGTCTCATTATCGTTCATGGTGCTGAACAACATTCGGGAGGTCTCAGTATTGTTCATGACACTGAACAGCATTGGGGAGGCCTCTTTCTTGTTCATAGCGCTGAACAACAGTGGGGAGGTCTCATTATGGTTCATGGCACTGAACAACAGTGGGGAGGTCTCAGTATCGTTCATGGCGCTGAACAACAGTGTGGTGTTCTCACTATCGTTCATGGCGCTGAAAAACTGTGGGGAGGTCTCAGTATCGTTCATGGCACTGAACAACAGTGGGGAGGTCTCAGTATTGTTCAAGGCACTGAACAACAGTGGGGAGGTCTCAGTATCGTTCATGGCGCTGAACAACAGTGTGGTGTTCTCACTATCGTTCATGGCGCTGAAAAACAGTGGGGAGGTCTCAGTATCGTTCATGGCACTGAACAACAGTGTGGAGGTCTCATTATCGTTCATGGCACTGAACAACAGTGGGGAGGTCTCATTATCGTACTTGGCTCTGAACAACAGTGGGGAGGTCTCAGTATTGTTCTTGACACTGAACAACAGTAGGAGTTCTCGATATTGTTCATGACACTGAACAATAGTGGGGATGTCTCACTATCGTTCATGGCACTGAACAAAGGTGGGGAGTTCTCAGTATTGGTCATGGCACTGAACATGTGTGGGGAGGTCTCACTATTGCTCATAGCACTGAATAACAGTGGTGAGGTCTCATTATCATTCATGACGCTGAACAACAGTGGGGAGGTCTCAGTATTGTTCACATCAATGATTAACAGTGGGGAGGTCTCAGTATTGCTCATGGCACTGAACAACAGTGGGAGGTTTCTGTATTGCTCATGGCACTGAACAACTGTGCGGAGGTCTCAGTATCGTTCATGGCGCTGAACAACTGTGTGGTGTTCTCCCTATCGTTCATGGCGCTGAAAAACAGTGGGGAGGTCTAATTATGGTTCATGGCGCTGAACAACAGTGGGGAGTTCTCAGTATTGCTCATGGCACTGAACAACAGTGGGGAGGTCTCAGTATTGCTCATGGCACTGAACAACAGTGTGGAGGTCTCATTATCGTTCATGGCGCTGAACAACGGTGGGGAGGGAGGTCTCTGTATTGTTCATGACACTGAGCAGCAGTGAGGAGGTCTCATTAACTTTCAGGGCGCTGAACAATATTGGGGAGGTCTCAGTTTTGTCCATGACACTGCACAACAGTGGGGTGGTGTCAGTATTGCTCATGGCACTGAACAATAGTGGTGAGGTCTCAGTATTGTTCATGGCACTGAATAACAGTGGGGAGGTCTCATTATCGTTCATGACACTGAACTGCAGTAGGGAGGTCTCAGTATTGTTCATGACACTGAACAAAAGTGGGGAGCTCTCAGTATTGTTCATGACACTGAACAACCGTGGGAGGACTCAGTATTGTTCATGACATTGAACAACAGTGGGGAAGTCTCATTATCGTTCATGGCGCTGAACAACAGTGGGGAAGTCTCAGTATTGCTCAGGGCACAGAACAACAGTGGGGAGGTCTCATTATCGTTCATGGTGCTGAACAACATTCGGGAGGTCTCAGTATTGTTCATGACACTGAACAGCATTGGGGAGGCCTCTTTCTTGTTCATAGCGCTGAACAACAGTGGGGAGGTCCCATTATCGTTCATGGCGCTGAACAGCAGTGGGGAGGTCTCATTATGGTTCATGGCACTGAACAACAGTGGGGAGGTCTCAGTATCGTTCATGGCGCTGAACAACAGTGTGGTGTTCTCACTATCGTTCATGGCGCTGAAAAACTGTGGGGAGGTCTCAGTATCGTTCATGGCACTGAACAACAGTGGGGAGGTCTCAGTATCGTTCATGGCGCTGAACAACAGTGTGGTGTTCTCACTATCGTTCATGGCGCTGAAAAACAGTAGGGAGGTCTCAGTATCGTTCATGGCACTGAACAACAGTGTGGAGGTCTCATTATCGTTCATGGCACTGAACAACAGTGGGGAGGTCTCATTATCGTACTTGGCTCTGAACAACAGTGGGGAGGTCTCAGTATTGTTCTTGACACTGAACAACAGTAGGAGGTCTCGATATTGTTCATGACACTGAACAACAGTGGGGAGGTCTCACTATCGTTCATGGCACTGAACAAAGGTGGGGAGTTCTCAGTATTGGTCATGGCACTGAACAAGTGTGGGGAGGTCTCACTATTGCTCATAGCACTGAATAACAGTGGTGAGGTCTCATTATCATTCATGACGCTGAACAACAGTGTGGAGGTCTCAGTATTGCTCATGGCACTGAACAACGGTTGGGAGGTTTCATTATCGTTCATAGCACTGAATAACTTTGGGGAAATCTCATTTTCGTTCATGGTGCTGATCAACAGTGGGGTGGTCTCAGTATTGTTCATGACACTGAACAGCAGTTGGGAGGTCTCATCATTGTTCATAGCACTGAACAACAGTGGGGAGGTCTCATTAACGTTCCTGGCGCTGAACAGCAGTGGGGAAATCTCATTATCGTTCATGGTGCTGAATAACAGTGGGGAGGTCTCAGTATTGCTCATGGCACTGAACAACAGTGGGGAGGTCTCAGTATTGCTCATGGCACTGATCAAAAGTGGGGAGGTCTCATGATCGTTCATGGCGCTGAATAAGATTGGGGAGGTCTCAGAATTGCTTATGGCACTGAACAACAGTGGGGAGGTCTAATTATGATTCATGGCGCTGAACAACAGTGGGGAGTTCTCAGTATTGCTCATGGCACTGAACAACAGTGGGGAGTTCTCAGTATTGTTCATGGCACTGCATAACAGTGGGGAGGTCTCAGTATTGCTCATGGCACTGAACAAAAGTGGGGAGGTCTCATTATCATTCATGGCACTGAATAACACTGGGGAGGTTTCTGTATTGCTCATGGCACTGAACAACTGTGAGGAGGTCTCAGTATCGTTCATGGCGCTGAACAACAGTGTGGTGTTCTCCCTATTGTTCATGGCGCTGAAAAACAGTGGGAGGTCTCAGTATTGCTCATGGCACTGAACAACAGTGGGGAGGACCCATTATCGTTCATAGCGTTGAACAACAGTGGGGAGGTCTCATTAACATTCATGGCGCTGAACAGCAGTAGGGAAATCTCATTATTGTTCATGGTGCTGAATAACAGTGGGGTGCTCTCAGTATTGCTCAGGGCGCTGATCAACAGTGGGGAGGTCTCATTATCGTTCATGGCACTGAACAACAGTGGGGAGGTCTCAGTATCGTTCATGGCGCTGAACAACAGTGTGGTGTTCTCACTATCGTTCATGGCGCTGAAAAACTGTGGGGAGGTCTCAGTATTGTTCAAGGCACTGAACAACAGTGGGGAGGTCTCAGTATCGTTCATGGCGCTGAACAACTGTGGGGAGGTCTCAATATCATTCATGGCGCTGAAAAACAGTGGGGAGGTCTCATTATCGTTCATGGCACTGAACAACAGTGTGGAGGTCTCAATATCGTTCATGGCACTGAACAACAGTGGGGAGGTCTCATTATCGTACATGGCTCTGAACAACAGTGGGGAGTTCTCAGTATTGCTCATGGCACAGAACAACAGTGGGGAGGTCTCAGTATTGCTCATGGCACTGAACAACAGTGTGGAGGTCTCACTATCGTTCATGGCGCTGAACAACGGTGGGGAGGGAGGTCTCTGTATTGTTCATGACACTGAACAGCAGTGAGGAGGTCTCATTAACGTTCACGGCGCTGAACAATATTGGGGAGGTCTCAGTTTTGTCCATGACACTGCACAACAGTGGGGTGGTGTCAGTATTGCTCATGGCACTGAACAATAGTGGTGAGGTCTCAGTATTGTTCATGGCACTGAATAACAGTGGGGAGGTCTCATTATCGTTCATGACACTGAACTGCAGTAGGGAGGTCTCAGTATTGTTCATGACACTGAACAAAAGTGGGGAGCTCTCAGTATCGTTCATGACACTGAACAACCGTGGGAGGTCTCAGTATTGTTCATGACATTGAACAACAGTGGGGAAGTCTCATTATCGTTCATGGCGCTGAACAACAGTGGGGAAGTCTCAGTATTGCTCAGGGCACAGAACAACAGTGGGGAGGTCTCAGTATCGTTCATGGCGCTGAACAACAGTGTGGTGTTCTCACTATCGTTCATGGCGCTGAAAAACAGTGGGGAGGTCTCAGTATCGTTCATGGCACTGAACAACAGTGTGGAGGTCTCATTATCGTTCATGGCACTGAACAACAGTGGGGAGGTCTCATTATCGTACTTGGCTCTGAACAACAGTGGGGAGGTCTCAGTATTGTTCTTGACACTGAACAACAGTGGGGAGGTCTCACTATCGTTCATGGCACTGAACAAAGGTGGGGAGTTCTCAGTATTGGTCATGGCACTGAACAAGTGTGGGGCGGTCTCACTATTGCTCATAGCACTGAATAACAGTGGTGAGGTCTCATTATCATTCATGACGCTGAACAACAGTGTGGAGGTCTCAGTATTGCTCATGGCACTGAACAACGGTTGGGAGGTTTCGTTATCGTTCATAGCACTGAATAACTTTGGAGAAATCTCATTTTCGTTCATGGTGCTGATCAACAGTGGGGTGGTCTCAGTATTGTTCATGACACTGAACAGCAGTTGGGAGGTCTCATCATTGTTCATAGCACTGAACAACAGTGGGGAGGTCTCATTAACGTTCCTGGCGCTGAACAGCAGTGGGGAAATCTCATTATCGTTCATGGTGCTGAATAACAGTGGGGAGGTCTCAGTATTGCTCATGGCACTGAACAACAGTGGGGAGGTCTCAGTATTGCTCATGGCACTGATCAAAAGTGGGGAGGTCCCATGATCGTTCATGGCGCTGAATAAGATTGGGGAGGTCTCAGAATTGCTTATGGCACTGAACAACAGTGGGGAGGTCTCATTATGGTTCATGGCGCTGAACAACAGTGGGGAGTTCTCAGTATTGCTCATGGCACTGAACAACAGTAGGGAGGTCTCAGTATTGTTCATGGCACTGAATAATAGTGGGAGGTCTCAGTATTGCTCATGGAACTGCATAACAGTGGGGAGGTCTCAGTATTGCTCATGGCACTGAACAAAAGTGGGGAGGTCTCATTATCATTCATGGCACTGAATAACACTGGGGAGGTTTCTGTATTGCTCATGACACTGAACAACTGTGGGGAGGTCTCAGTATCGTTCATGGCGCTGAACAACAGTGTGGTGTTCTCCCTGTCGTTCATGGCGCTGAAAAACAGTGGGGAGGTCTCAGTATTGCTCATGGCACTGAACAACAGTGGGTGTTCTCAGTATTGCTCATGGCACGGAACAACAGTGGGGAGGTCTCAGTATTGCTCATGGCACTGAACAACAGTGGGGAGGTCTCAGTATTGCTCATGGCACTGAACAACAGTGTGGAGGTCTCACTATCGTTCATGGTGCTGAACAACGGTCGGGAGGGAGGTCTCTGTATTGTTCATGACACTGAACAGCAGTGAAGAGGTCTCATTATCGTTCATAGCGCTGAACAATAGTGGGGAGGTGTCATTAACGTTCATGGCGCTGAACAATATTGGGGAGGTCTCAGTTTTGTCCATGACACTGCACAACAGTGAGGAGGCCTTAGTATTGCTCATGGCACTGAACAATAGTGGTGAGGTCTCAGTATTGTTCATGGCACTGAATAACAGTGGGGAGGTCTCAGTATTGTTCATGACATTGAACAACAGTGGTGAGGTCTCATTATCGTTCATGGCGCTGAACAACAGTGGGGAAGTCTCAGTATTGCTCATGGCACAGAACAATAGTGGGGAGGTCTCATTATCGTTCATGGCACTGAACAACATTCGGGAGGTCTCAGTATTGTTCATGACACTGAACAGCATTGGGGAGGCCTCTTTCTTGTTCATAGCGCTGAACAACAGTGGGGAGGTCTCATTCTCGTTCATAGCTCTGAACAACAGTGGGGAGATCTCATTATCGGTCAATGCGCAGAACAACAGTGGCGAGGTGTCAGTATTGCTCATGGCATTGAACAACAGTGGGGAGGTCTCAGTATTGTTCACATCAATGATTAACAGTGGGGAGGTCTCAGTATTGCTCATGGCACTGAACAACAGTGGGAGGTTTCTGTATTGCTCATGGCACTGAACAACTGTGCGGAGGTCTCAGTATCGTTCATGGCGCTGAACAACTGTGTGGTGTTCTCCCTATCGTTCATGGCGCTGAAAAACAGTGGGGAGGTCTAATTATGGTTCATGGCGCTGAACAACAGTGGGGAGTTCTCAGTATTGTTCATGACACTGAACAAAAGTGGGGAGCTCTCAGTATTGTTCATGACACTGAACAACCGTGGGAGGACTCAGTATTGTTCATGACATTGAACAACAGTGGGGAAGTCTAATTATCGTTCATGGCGCTGAACAACAGTGGGGAAGTCTCAGTATTGCTCAGGGCACAGTACAACAGTGGGGAGGTCTCATTATCGTTCATGGTGCTGAACAACATTCGGGAGGTCTCAGTATTGTTCATGACACTGAACAGCATTGGGGAGGCCTCTTTCTTGTTCATAGCGCTGAACAACAGTGGGGAGGTCTCATTATCGTTCATGGCGCTGAACAGCAGTGGGGAGGTCTCATTATGGTTCATGGCACTGAACAACAGTGGGGAGGTCTCAGTATCGTTCATGGCGCTGAACAACAGTGTGGTGTTCTCACTATCGTTCATGGCGCTGAAAAACTGTGGGGAGGTCTCAGTATCGTTCATGGCACTGAACAACAGTGTGGAGGTCTCATTATCGTTCATGGCACTGAACAACAGTGGGGAGGTCTCATTATCGTACTTGGCTCTGAACAACAGTGGGGAGGTCTCAGTATTGTTCTTGACACTGAACAACATTAGGAGGTCTCGATATTGTTCATGACACTGAACAACAGTGGGGAGGTCTCACTATCGTTCATGGCACTGAACAAAGGTGGGGAGTTCTCAGTATTGGTCATGGCACTGAACAAGTGTGGGGAGGTCTCACTATTGCTCATAGCACTGAATAACAGTGGTGAGGTCTCATTATCATTCATGACGCTGAACAACAGTGTGGAGGTCTCAGTATTGCTCATGGCACTGAACAACGGTTGGGAGGTTTCGTTATCGTTCATAGCACTGAATAACTTTGGGGAAATCTCATTTTCGTTCATGGTGCTGATCAACAGTGGGGTGGTCTCAGTATTGTTCATGACACTGAACAGCAGTTGGGAGGTCTCATCATTGTTCATAGCACTGAACAACAGTGGGGAGGTCTCATTAACGTTCCTGGCGCTGAACAGCAGTGGGGAAATCTCATTATCGTTCATGGTGCTGAATAACAGTGGGGAGGTCTCAGTATTGCTCATGGCACTGAATAACAGTGGGGAGGTCTCAGTATTGCTCATGGCACTGATCAAAAGTGGGGAGGTCCCATGATCGTTCATGGCGCTGAATAAGATTGGGGAGGTCTCAGAATTGCTTATGGCACTGAACAACAGTGGGGAGGTCTCATTATGGTTCATGGCGCTGAACAACAGTGGGGAGTTCTCAGTATTGCTCATGGCACTGAACAACAGTAGGGAGGTCTCAGTATTGTTCATGGCACTGAATAACAGTGGGAGGTCTCAGTATTGCTCATGGAACTGCATAACAGTGGGGAGGTCTCAGTATTGCTCATGGCACTGAACAAAAGTGGGGAGGTCTCATTATCATTCATGGCACTGAATAACACTGGGGAGGTTTCTGTATTGCTCATGGCACTGAACAACTGTGGGGAGGTCTCAGTATCGTTCATGGCGCTGAACAACAGTGTGGTGTTCTCCCTGTCGTTCATGGCGCTGAAAAACAGTGGGGAGGTCTCAGTATTGCTCATGGCACTGAACAACAGTGGGTGTTCTCAGTATTGCTCATGGCACGGAACAACAGTGGGGAGGTCTCAGTATTGCTCATGGCACTGAACAACAGTGGGGAGGTCTCAGTATTGCTCATGGCACTGAACAACAGTGTGGAGGTCTCACTATCGTTCATGGTGCTGAACAACGGTCGGGAGGGAGGTCTCTGTATTGTTCATGACACTGAACAGCAGTGAAGAGGTCTCATTATCGTTCATAGCGCTGAACAATAGTGGGGAGGTGTCATTAACGTTCATGGCTCTGAACAATATTGGGGAGGTCTCAGTTTTGTCCATGACACTGCACAACAGTGAGGAGGTCTTAGTATTGCTCATGGCACTGAACAATAGTGGTGAGGTCTCAGTATTGTTCATGGCACTGAATAACAGTGGGGAGGTCTCAGTATTGTTCATGACATTGAACAACAGTGGTGAGGTCTCATTATCGTTCATGGCGCTGAACAACAGTGGGGAAGTCTCAGTATTGCTCATGGCACAGAACAACAGTGGGGAGGTCTCATTATCGTTCATGGCACTGAACAACATTCGGGAGGTCTCAGTATTGTTCATGACACTGAACAGCATTGGGGAGGCCTCTTTCTTGTTCATAGCGCTGAACAACAGTGGGGAGGTCTCATTATCGTTCATGGCGCTGAACAGCAGTGGGGAGGTCTCAGTATTGCTCATGGTGCTGAACAACAGTGGGGAGGTCTCATTCTCATTCATAGCTCTGAACAACAGTGGGGAGATCTCATTATCGGTCAATGCGCAGAACAACAGTGGCGAGGTGTCAGTATTGCTCATGGCATTGAACAACAGTGGGGAGGTCTCAGTATTGTTCACATCAATGATTAACAGTGGGGAGGTCTCAGTATTGCTCATGGCACTGAACAACAGTGGGAGGTTTCTGTATTGCTCATGGCACTGAACAACTGTGCGGAGGTCTCAGTATCGTTCATGGCGCTGAACAACTGTGTGGTGTTCTCCCTATCGTTCATGGCGCTGAAAAACAGTGGGGAGGTCTAATTATGGTTCATGGCGCTGAACAACAGTGGGGAGTTCTCAGTATTGTTCATGACACTGAACAAAAGTGGGGAGCTCTCAGTATTGTTCATGACACTGAACAACCGTGGGAGGACTCAGTATTGTTCATGACATTGAACAACAGTGGGGAAGTCTAATTATCGTTCATGGCGCTGAACAACAGTGGGGAAGTCTCAGTATTGCTCAGGGCACAGTACAACAGTGGGGAGGTCTCATTATCGTTCATGGTGCTGAACAACATTCGGGAGGTCTCAGTATTGTTCATGACACTGAACAGCATTGGGGAGGCCTCTTTCTTGTTCATAGCGCTGAACAACAGTGGGGAGGTCTCATTATCGTTCATGGCGCTGAACAGCAGTGGGGAGGTCTCATTATGGTTCATGGCACTGAACAACAGTGGGGAGGTCTCAGTATCGTTCATGGCGCTGAACAACAGTGTGGTGTTCTCACTATCGTTCATGGCGCTGAAAAAATGTGGGGAGGTCTCAGTATCGTTCATGGCACTGAACAACAGTGGGGAGGTCTCAGTATCGTTCATGGCGCTGAACAACAGTGTGGTGTTCTCACTATCGTTCATGGCGCTGAAAAACAGTAGGGAGGTCTCAGTATCGTTCATGGCACTGAACAACAGTGTGGAGGTCTCATTATCGTTCATGGCACTGAACAACAGTGGGGAGGTCTCATTATCGTACTTGGCTCTGAACAACAGTGGGGAGGTCTCAGTATTGTTCTTGACACTGAACAACAGTAGGAGGTCTCGATATTGTTCATGACACTGAACAACAGTGGGGAGGTCTCACTATCGTTCATGGCACTGAACAAAGGTGGGGAGTTCTCAGTATTGGTCATGGCACTGAACAAGTGTGGGGAGGTCTCACTATTGCTCATAGCACTGAATAACAGTGGTGAGGTCTCATTATCATTCATGACGCTGAACAACAGTGTGGAGGTCTCAGTATTGCTCATGGCACTGAACAACGGTTGGGAGGTTTCGTTATCGTTCATAGCACTGAATAACTTTGGGGAAATCTCATTTTCATTCATGGTGCTGATCAACAGTGGGGTGGTCTCAGTATTGTTCATGACACTGAACAGCAGTTGGGAGGTCTCATCATTGTTCATAGCACTGAACAACAGTGGGGAGGTCTCATTAACGTTCCTGGCGCTGAACAGCAGTGGGGAAATCTCATTATCGTTCATGGTGCTGAATAACAGTGGGGAGGTCTCAGTATTGCTCATGGCACTGAACAACAGTGGGGAGGTCTCAGTATTGCTCATGGCACTGATCAAAAGTGGGGAGGTCTCATGATCGTTCATGGCGCTGAATAAGATTGGGGAGGTCTCAGAATTGCTTATGGCACTGAACAACAGTGGGGAGGTCTAATTATGATTCATGGCGCTGAACAACAGTGGGGAGTTCTCAGTATTGCTCATGGCACTGAACAACAGTGGGGAGTTCTCAGTATTGTTCATGGCACTGCATAACAGTGGGGAGGTCTCAGTATTGCTCATGGCACTGAACAAAAGTGGGGAGGTCTCATTATCATTCATGGCACTGAATAACACTGGGGAGGTTTCTGTATTGCTCATGGCACTGAACAACTGTGGGGAGGTCTCAGTATCGTTCATGGCGCTGAACAACTGTGGGGAGGTCTCAATATCATTCATGGCGCTGAAAAACAGTGGGGAGGTCTCATTATCGTTCATGGCACTGAACAACAGTGTGGAGGTCTCAATATCGTTCATGGCACTGAACAACAGTGGGGAGGTCTCATTATCGTACATGGCTCTGAACAACAGTGGGGAGTTCTCAGTATTGCTCATGGCACAGAACAACAGTGGGGAGATCTCAGTATTGCTCATGGCACTGAACAACAGTGTGGAGGTCTCACTATCGTTCATGGCGCTGAACAACGGTGGGGAGGGAGGTCTCTGTATTGTTCATGACACTGAACAGCAGTGAGGAGGTCTCATTAACGTTCACGGCGCTGAACAATATTGGGGAGGTCTCAGTTTTGTCCATGACACTGCACAACAGTGGGGTGGTGTCTGTATTGCTCATGGCACTGAACAATAGTGGGGAGTTCTCAGTATTGTTCATGGCACTGCATAACAGTGGGGAGGTCTCAGTATTGCTCATGGCACTGAACAAAAGTGGGGAGGTCTCATTATCATTCATGGCACTGAATAACACTGGGGAGGTTTCTGTATTGCTCATGGCACTGAACAACTGTGAGGAGGTCTCAGTATCGTTCATGGCGCTGAACAACAGTGTGGTGTTCTCCCTATTGTTCATGGCGCTGAAAAACAGTGGGAGGTCTCAGTATTGCTCATGGCACTGAACAACAGTGGGGAGGCCCCATTATCGTTCATAGCGTTGAACAACAGTGGGGAGGTCTCATTAACATTCATGGCGCTGAACAGCAGTAGGGAAATCTCATTATTGTTCATGGTGCTGAATAACAGTGGGGTGCTCTCAGTATTGCTCAGGGCGCTGATCAACAGTGGGGAGGTCTCATTATCGTTCATGGCACTGAACAACAGTGGGGAGGTCTCAGTATCGTTCATGGCGCTGAACAACAGTGTGGTGTTCTCACTATCGTTCATGGCGCTGAAAAACTGTGGGGAGGTCTCAGTATTGTTCAAGGCACTGAACAACAGTGGGGAGGTCTCAGTATCGTTCATGGCGCTGAACAACTGTGGGGAGGTCTCAATATCATTCATGGCGCTGAAAAACAGTGGGGAGGTCTCATTATCGTTCATGGCACTGAACAACAGTGGGGAGGTCTCATTATCGTACATGGCTCTGAACAACAGTGGGGAGTACTCAGTATTGCTCATGGCACAGAACAACAGTGGGGAGGTCTCAGTATTGCTCATGGCACTGAACAACAGTGTGGAGGTCTCACTATCGTTCATGGCACTGAACAACGGTGGGGAGGGAGGTCTCTGTATTGTTCATGACACTGAACAGCAGTGAGGAGGTCTCATTAACGTTCACGGCGCTGAACAATATTGGGGAGGTCTCAGTTTTGTCCATGACACTGCACAACAGTGGGGTGGTGTCAGTATTGCTCATGGCACTGAACAATAGTGGTGAGGTCTCAGTATTGTTCATGGCACTGAATAACAGTGGGGAGGTCTCATTATCGTTCATGACACTGAACTGCAGTAGGGAGGTCTCAGTATTGTTCATGACACTGAACAAAAGTGGGGAGCTCTCAGTATTGTTCATGACACTGAACAACCGTGGGAGGACTCAGTATTGTTCATGACACTGAACAACAGTGGGGAAGTCTCATTATCGTTCATGGCGCTGAACAACAGTGGGGAAGTCTCAGTATTGCTCAGGGCACAGAACAACAGTGGGGAAGTCTCATTATCGTTCATGGCGCTGAACAACAGTGGGGAAGTCTCAGTATTGCTCAGGGCACAGAACAACAGTGGGGAGGTCTCATTATCGTTCATGGTGCTGAACAACATTCGGGAGGTCTCAGTATTGTTCATGACACTGAACAGCATTGGGGAGGCCTCTTTCTTGTTCATAGCGCTGAACAACAGTGGGGAGGTCTCATTATCGTTCATGGCGCTGAACAGCAGTGGGGAGGTCTCATTATGGTTCATGGCACTGAACAACAGTGGGGAGGTCTCAGTATCGTTCATGGCGCTGAACAACAGTGTGGTGTTCTCACTATCGTTCATGGCGCTGAAAAACTGTGGGGAGGTCTCAGTATCGTTCATGGCACTGAACAACAGTGGGGAGGTCTCAGTATTGTTCAAGGCACTGAACAACAGTGGGGAGGTCTCAGTATCGTTCATGGCGCTGAACAACAGTGTGGTGTTCTCACTATCGTTCATGGCGCTGAAAAACAGTGGGGAGGTCTCAGTATCGTTCATGGCACTGAACAACAGTGTGGAGGTCTCATTATCGTTCATGGCACTGAACAACAGTGGGGAGGTCTCATTATCGTACTTGGCTCTGAACAACAGTGGGGAGGTCTCAGTATTGTTCTTGACACTGAACAACAGTAGGAGGTCTCGATATTGTTCATGACACTGAACAACAGTGGGGATGTCTCACTATCGTTCATGGCACTGAACAAAGGTGGGGAGTTCTCAGTATTGGTCATGGCACTGAACATGTGTGGGGAGGTCTCACTATTGCTCATAGCACTGAATAACAGTGGTGAGGTCTCATTATCATTCATGACGCTGAACAACAGTGTGGAGGTCTCAGTATTGCTCATGGCACTGAACAACAGTTGGGAGGTTTCGTTATCGTTCATAGCACTGAATAACTTTGGGGAAATCTCATTTTCGTTCATGGTGCTGATCAACAGTGGGGTGGTCTCAGTATTGTTCATGACACTGAACAGCAGTTGGGAGGTCTCATCATTGTTCATAGCACTGAACAACAGTGGGGAGGTCTCATTAACGTTCCTGGCGCTGAACAGCAGTGGGGAAATCTCATTATCGTTCATGGTGCTGAATAACAGTGGGGAGGTCTCAGTATTGCTCATGGCACTGAACAACAGTGGGGAGGTCTCAGTATTGCTCATGGCACTGATCAAAAGTGGGGAGGTCCCATGATCGTTCATGGCGCTGAATAAGATTGGGGAGGTCTCAGAATTGCTTATGGCACTGAACAACAGTGGGGAGGTCTCATTATGGTTCATGGCGCTGAACAACAGTGGGGAGTTCTCAGTATTGCTCATGGCACTGAACAACAGTAGGGAGGTCTCAGTATTGTTCATGGCACTGAATAACAGTGGGAGGTCTCAGTATTGCTCATGGAACTGCATAACAGTGGGGAGGTCTCAGTATTGCTCATGGCACTGAACAAAAGTGGGGAGGTCTCATTATCATTCATGGCACTGAATAACACTGGGGAGGTTTCTGTATTGCTCATGGCACTGAACAACTGTGGGGAGGTCTCAGTATCGTTCATGGCGCTGAACAACAGTGTGGTGTTCTCCCTGTCGTTCATGGCGCTGAAAAACAGTGGGGAGGTCTCAGTATTGCTCATGGCACTGAACAACAGTGGGTGTTCTCAGTATTGCTCATGGCACGGAACAACAGTGGGGAGGTCTCAGTATTGCTCATGGCACTGAACAACAGTGGGGAGGTCTCAGTATTGCTCATGGCACTGAACAACAGTGTGGAGGTCTCACCATCGTTCATGGTGCTGAACAACGGTCGGGAGGGAGGTCTCTGTATTGTTCATGACACTGAACAGCAGTGAAGAGGTCTCATTATCGTTCATAGCGCTGAACAATAGTGGGGAGGTGTCATTAACGTTCATGGCGCTGAACAATATTGGGGAGGTCTCAGTTTTGTCCATGACACTGCACAACAGTGAGGAGGTCTTAGTATTGCTCATGGCACTGAACAATAGTGGTGAGGTCTCAGTATTGTTCATGGCACTGAATAACAGTGGGGAGGTCTCAGTATTGTTCATGACATTGAACAACAGTGGTGAGGTCTCATTATCGTTCATGGCGCTGAACAACAGTGGGGAAGTCTCAGTATTGCTCATGGCACAGAACAACAGTGGGGAGGTCTCATTATCGTTCATGGCACTGAACAACATTCGGGAGGTCTCAGTATTGTTCATGACACTGAACAGCATTGGGGAGGCCTCTTTCTTGTTCATAGCGCTGAACAACAGTGGGGAGGTCTCATTATCGTTCATGGCGCTGAACAGCAGTGGGGAGGTCTCAGTATTGCTCATGGTACTGAACAACAGTGGGGAGGTCTCATTCTCGTTCATGGCTCTGAACAACAGTGGGGAGATCTCATTATCGGTCAATGCGCAGAACAACAGTGGCGAGGTGTCAGTATTGCTCATGGCATTGAACAACATTGGGGAGGTCTCAGTATTGTTCACATCAATGATTAACAGTGGGGAGGTCTCAGTATTGCTCATGGCACTGAACAACAGTGGGAGGTTTCTGTATTGCTCATGGCACTGAACAACTGTGCGGAGGTCTCAGTATCGTTCATGGCGCTGAACAACTGTGTGGTGTTCTCCCTATCGTTCATGGCGCTGAAAAACAGTGGGGAGGTCTAATTATGGTTCATGGCGCTGAACAACAGTGGGGAGTTCTCAGTATCGCTCATGGCACTGAACAACAGTGGGGAGGTCTCAGTATTGCTCATGGCACTGAACAGCAGTGTGGAGGTCTCACTATCGTTCATGGCGCTGAACAACGGTGGGGAGGGAGGTCTCTGTATTGTTCATGACACTGAGCAGCAGTGAGGAGGTCTCATTAACGTTCACGGCGCTGAACAATATTGGGGAGGTCTCAGTTTTGTCCATGACACTGCACAACAGTGGGGTGGTGTCAGTATTGCTCATGGCACTGAACAATAGTGGTGAGGTCTCAGTATTGTTCATGGCACTGAATAACAGTGGGGAGGTCTCATTATCGTTCATGACACTGAACTGCAGTAGGGAGGTCTCAGTATTGTTCATGACACTGAACAAAAGTGGGGAGCTATCAGTATTGTTCATGACACTGAACAACCGTGGGAGGACTCAGTATTGTTCATGACATTGAACAACAGTGGGGAAGTCTCATTATCGTTCATGGCACTGAACAACAGTGGGGAAGTCTCAGTATTGCTCAGGGCACAGAACAACAGTGGGGAGGTCTCATTATCGTTCATGGTGCTGAACAACATTCAGGAGGTCTCAGTATTGTTCATGACACTGAACAGCATTGGGGAGGCCTCTTTCTTGTTCATAGCGCTGAACAACAGTGGGGAGGTCTCATTATCGTTCATGGCGCTGAACAGCAGTGGGGAGGTCTCATTATGGTTCATGGCACTGAACAACAGTGGGGAGGTCTCAGTATCGTTCATGGCGCTGAACAACAGTGTGGTGTTCTCACTATCGTTCATGGCGCTGATAAACAGTAGGGAGGTCTCAGTATCGTTCATGGCACTGAACAACAGTGTGGAGGTCTCATTATCGTTCATGGCACTGAACAACAGTGGGGAGGTCTCATTATCGTACTTGGCTCTGAACAACAGTGGGGAGGTCTCAGTATTGTTCTTGACACTGAACAACAGTAGGAGGTCTCGATATTGTTCATGACACTGAACAACAGTGGGGAGGTCTCACTATCGTTCATGGCACTGAACAAAGGTGGGGAGTTCTCAGTATTGGTCATGGCACTGAACAAGTGTGGGGAGGTCTCACTATTGCTCATAGCACTGAATAACAGTGGTGAGGTCTCATTATCATTCATGACGCTGAACAACAGTGTGGAGGTCTCAGTATTGCTCATGGCACTGAACAACGGTTGGGAGGTTTCGTTATCGTTCATAGCACTGAATAACTTTGGAGAAATCTCATTTTCGTTCATGGTGCTGATCAACAGTGGGGTGGTCTCAGTATTGTTCATGACACTGAACAGCCGTTGGGAGGTCTCATCATTGTTCATAGCACTGAACAACAGTGGGGAGGTCTCATTAACGTTCCTGGCGCTGAACAGCAGTGGGGAAATCTCATTATCGTTCATGGTGCTGAATAACAGTGGGGAGGTCTCAGTATTGCTCATGGCACTGAACAACAGTGGGGAGGTCTCAGTATTGCTCATGGCACTGATCAAAAGTGGGGAGGTCTCATGATCGTTCATGGCGCTGAATAAGATTGGGGAGGTCTCAGAATTGCTTATGGCACTGAACAACAGTGGGGAGGTCTAATTATGGTTCATGGCGCTGAACAACAGTGGGGAGTTCTCAGTATTGCTCATGGCACTGAACAACAGTGGGGAGTTCTCAGTATTGTTCATGGCACTGAATAACAGTGGGAGGTCTCAGTATTGCTCATGGAACTGCATAACAGTGGGGAGGTCTCAGTATTGCTCATGGCACTGAAGAAAAGTGGGGAGGTCTCATTATCATTCATGGCACTGAATAACACTGGGGAGGTTTCTGTATTGCTCATGGCACTGAACAACTGTGAGGAGGTCTCAGTATCGTTCATGGCGCTGAACAACAGTGTGGTGTTCTCCCTATTGTTCATGGCGCTGAAAAACAGTGGGAGGTCTCAGTATTGCTCACGGCACTGAACAACAGTGGGGAGGCCCCATTATCGTTCATAGCGTTGAACAACAGTGGGGAGGTCTCATTAACATTCATGGCGCTGAACAGCAGTAGGGAAATCTCATTATTGTTCATGGTGCTGAATAACAGTGGGGTGCTCTCAGTATTGCTCAGGGCGCTGATCAACAGTGGGGAGGTCTCATTATCGTTCATGGCACTGAACAACAGTGGGGAGGTCTCAGTATCGTTCATGGCGCTGAACAACAGTGTGGTGTTCTCACTATCGTTCATGGCGCTGAAAAACTGTGGGGAGGTCTCAGTATTGTTCAAGGCACTGAACAACAGTGGGGAGGTCTCAGTATCGTTCATGGCGCTGAACAACTGTGGGGAGGTCTCAATATCATTCATGGCGCTGAAAAACAGTGGGGAGGTCTCATTATCGTTCATGGCACTGAACAACAGTGGGGAGGTCTCATTATCGTACATGGCTGTGAACAACAGTGGGGAGTTCTCAGTATTGCTCATGGCACAGAACAACAGTGGGGAGGTCTCAGTATTGCTCATGGCACTGAACAACAGTGTGGAGGTCTCACTATCGTTCATGGCACTGAACAACGGTGGGGAGGGAGGTCTCTGTATTGTTCATGACACTGAACAGCAGTGAGGAGGTCTCATTAACGTTCACGGCGCTGAACAATATTGGGGAGGTCTCAGTTTTGTCCATGACACTGCACAACAGTGGGGTGGTGTCAGTATTGCTCATGGCACTGAACAATAGTGGTGAGGTCTCAGTATTGTTCATGGCACTGAATAACAGTGGGGAGGTCTCATTATCGTTCATGACACTGAACTGCAGTAGGGAGGTCTCAGTATTGTTCATGACACTGAACAAAAGTGGGGAGCTCTCAGTATTGTTCATGACACTGAACAACCGTGGGAGGACTCAGTATTGTTCATGACACTGAACAACAGTGGGGAAGTCTCATTATCGTTCATGGCGCTGAACAACAGTGGGGAAGTCTCAGTATTGCTCAGGGCACAGAACAACAGTGGGGAAGTCTCATTATCGTTCATGGTGCTGAACAACATTCGGGAGGTCTCAGTATTGTTCATGACACTGAACAGCATTGGGGAGGCCTCTTTCTTGTTCATAGCGCTGAACAACAGTGGGGAGGTCTCATTATCGTTCATGGCGCTGAACAGCAGTGGGGAGGTCTCATTATGGTTCATGGCACTGAACAACAGTGGGGAGGTCTCAGTATCGTTCATGGCGCTGAACAACAGTGTGGTGTTCTCACTATCGTTCATGGCGCTGAAAAACTGTGGGGAGGTCTCAGTATCGTTCATGGCACTGAACAACAGTGGGGAGGTCTCAGTATTGTTCAAGGCACTGAACAACAGTGGGGAGGTCTCAGTATCGTTCATGGCGCTGAACAACAGTGTGGTGTTCTCACTATCGTTCATGGCGCTGAAAAACAGTGGGGAGGTCTCAGTATCGTTCATGGCACTGAACAACAGTGTGGAGGTCTCATTATCGTTCATGGCACTGAACAACAGTGGGGAGGTCTCATTATCGTACTTGGCTCTGAACAACAGTGGGGAGGTCTCAGTATTGTTCTTGACACTGAACAACAGTAGGAGGTCTCGATATTGTTCATGACACTGAACAACAGTGGGGATGTCTCACTATCGTTCATGGCACTGAACAAAGGTGGGGAGTTCTCAGTATTGGTCATGGCACTGAACATGTGTGGGGAGGTCTCACTATTGCTCATAGCACTGAATAACAGTGGTGAGGTCTCATTATCATTCATGACGCTGAACAACAGTGTGGAGGTCTCAGTATTGCTCATGGCACTGAACAACAGTTGGGAGGTTTCGTTATCGTTCATAGCACTGAATAACTTTGGGGAAATCTCATTTTCGTTCATGGTGCTGATCAACAGTGGGGTGGTCTCAGTATTGTTCATGACACTGAACAGCAGTTGGGAGGTCTCATCATTGTTCATAGCACTGAACAACAGTGGGGAGGTCTCATTAACGTTCCTGGCGCTGAACAGCAGTGGGGAAATCTCATTATCGTTCATGGTGCTGAATAACAGTGGGGAGGTCTCAGTATTGCTCATGGCACTGAACAACAGTGGGGAGGTCTCAGTATTGCTCATGGCACTGATCAAAAGTGGGGAGGTCCCATGATCGTTCATGGCGCTGAATAAGATTGGGGAGGTCTCAGAATTGCTTATGGCACTGAACAACAGTGGGGAGGTCTCATTATGGTTCATGGCGCTGAACAACAGTGGGGAGTTCTCAGTATTGCTCATGGCACTGAACAACAGTAGGGAGGTCTCAGTATTGTTCATGGCACTGAATAACAGTGGGAGGTCTCAGTATTGCTCATGGAACTGCATAACAGTGGGGAGGTCTCAGTATTGCTCATGGCACTGAACAAAAGTGGGGAGGTCTCATTATCATTCATGGCACTGAATAACACTGGGGAGGTTTCTGTATTGCTCATGGCACTGAACAACTGTGGGGAGGTCTCAGTATCGTTCATGGCGCTGAACAACAGTGTGGTGTTCTCCCTGTCGTTCATGGCGCTGAAAAACAGTGGGGAGGTCTCAGTATTGCTCATGGCACTGAACAACAGTGGGTGTTCTCAGTATTGCTCATGGCACGGAACAACAGTGGGGAGGTCTCAGTATTGCTCATGGCACTGAACAACAGTGGGGAGGTCTCAGTATTGCTCATGGCACTGAACAACAGTGTGGAGGTCTCACCATCGTTCATGGCGCTGAACAACGGTCGGGAGGGAGGTCTCTGTATTGTTCATGACACTGAACAGCAGTGAAGAGGTCTCATTATCGTTCATAGCGCTGAACAATAGTGGGGAGGTGTCATTAACGTTCATGGCGCTGAACAATATTGGGGAGGTCTCAGTTTTGTCCATGACACTGCACAACAGTGAGGAGGTCTTAGTATTGCTCATGGCACTGAACAATAGTGGTGAGGTCTCAGTATTGTTCATGGCACTGAATAACAGTGGGGAGGTCTCAGTATTGTTCATGACATTGAACAACAGTGGTGAGGTCTCATTATCGTTCATGGCGCTGAACAACAGTGGGGAAGTCTCAGTATTGCTCATGGCACAGAACAACAGTGGGGAGGTCTCATTATCGTTCATGGCACTGAACAACATTCGGGAGGTCTCAGTATTGTTCATGACACTGAACAGCATTGGGGAGGCCTCTTTCTTGTTCATAGCGCTGAACAACAGTGGGGAGGTCTCATTATCGTTCATGGCGCTGAACAGCAGTGGGGAGGTCTCAGTATTGCTCATGGTACTGAACAACAGTGGGGAGGTCTCATTCTCGTTCATGGCTCTGAACAACAGTGGGGAGATCTCATTATCGGTCAATGCGCAGAACAACAGTGGCGAGGTGTCAGTATTGCTCATGGCATTGAACAACATTGGGGAGGTCTCAGTATTGTTCACATCAATGATTAACAGTGGGGAGGTCTCAGTATTGCTCATGGCACTGAACAACAGTGGGAGGTTTCTGTATTGCTCATGGCACTGAACAACTGTGCGGAGGTCTCAGTATCGTTCATGGCGCTGAACAACTGTGTGGTGTTCTCCCTATCGTTCATGGCGCTGAAAAACAGTGGGGAGGTCTAATTATGGTTCATGGCGCTGAACAACAGTGGGGAGTTCTCAGTATCGCTCATGGCACTGAACAACAGTGGGGAGGTCTCAGTATTGCTCATGGCACTGAACAGCAGTGTGGAGGTCTCACTATCGTTCATGGCGCTGAACAACGGTGGGGAGGGAGGTCTCTGTATTGTTCATGACACTGAGCAGCAGTGAGGAGGTCTCATTAACGTTCACGGCGCTGAACAATATTGGGGAGGTCTCAGTTTTGTCCATGACACTGCACAACAGTGGGGTGGTGTCAGTATTGCTCATGGCACTGAACAATAGTGGTGAGGTCTCAGTATTGTTCATGGCACTGAATAACAGTGGGGAGGTCTCATTATCGTTCATGACACTGAACTGCAGTAGGGAGGTCTCAGTATTGTTCATGACACTGAACAAAAGTGGGGAGCTATCAGTATTGTTCATGACACTGAACAACCGTGGGAGGACTCAGTATTGTTCATGACATTGAACAACAGTGGGGAAGTCTCATTATCGTTCATGGCACTGAACAACAGTGGGGAAGTCTCAGTATTGCTCAGGGCACAGAACAACAGTGGGGAGGTCTCATTATCGTTCATGGTGCTGAACAACATTCAGGAGGTCTCAGTATTGTTCATGACACTGAACAGCATTGGGGAGGCCTCTTTCTTGTTCATAGCGCTGAACAACAGTGGGGAGGTCTCATTATCGTTCATGGCGCTGAACAGCAGTGGGGAGGTCTCATTATGGTTCATGGCACTGAACAACAGTGGGGAGGTCTCAGTATCGTTCATGGCGCTGAACAACAGTGTGGTGTTCTCACTATCGTTCATGGCGCTGATAAACAGTAGGGAGGTCTCAGTATCGTTCATGGCACTGAACAACAGTGTGGAGGTCTCATTATCGTTCATGGCACTGAACAACAGTGGGGAGGTCTCATTATCGTACTTGGCTCTGAACAACAGTGGGGAGGTCTCAGTATTGTTCTTGACACTGAACAACAGTAGGAGGTCTCGATATTGTTCATGACACTGAACAACAGTGGGGAGGTCTCACTATCGTTCATGGCACTGAACAAAGGTGGGGAGTTCTCAGTATTGGTCATGGCACTGAACAAGTGTGGGGAGGTCTCACTATTGCTCATAGCACTGAATAACAGTGGTGAGGTCTCATTATCATTCATGACGCTGAACAACAGTGTGGAGGTCTCAGTATTGCTCATGGCACTGAACAACGGTTGGGAGGTTTCGTTATCGTTCATAGCACTGAATAACTTTGGAGAAATCTCATTTTCGTTCATGGTGCTGATCAACAGTGGGGTGGTCTCAGTATTGTTCATGACACTGAACAGCCGTTGGGAGGTCTCATCATTGTTCATAGCACTGAACAACAGTGGGGAGGTCTCATTAACGTTCCTGGCGCTGAACAGCAGTGGGGAAATCTCATTATCGTTCATGGTGCTGAATAACAGTGGGGAGGTCTCAGTATTGCTCATGGCACTGAACAACAGTGGGGAGGTCTCAGTATTGCTCATGGCACTGATCAAAAGTGGGGAGGTCTCATGATCGTTCATGGCGCTGAATAAGATTGGGGAGGTCTCAGAATTGCTTATGGCACTGAACAACAGTGGGGAGGTCTAATTATGGTTCATGGCGCTGAACAACAGTGGGGAGTTCTCAGTATTGCTCATGGCACTGAACAACAGTGGGGAGTTCTCAGTATTGTTCATGGCACTGAATAACAGTGGGAGGTCTCAGTATTGCTCATGGAACTGCATAACAGTGGGGAGGTCTCAGTATTGCTCATGGCACTGAAGAAAAGTGGGGAGGTCTCATTATCATTCATGGCACTGAATAACACTGGGGAGGTTTCTGTATTGCTCATGGCACTGAACAACTGTGAGGAGGTCTCAGTATCGTTCATGGCGCTGAACAACAGTGTGGTGTTCTCCCTATTGTTCATGGCGCTGAAAAACAGTGGGAGGTCTCAGTATTGCTCACGGCACTGAACAACAGTGGGGAGGCCCCATTATCGTTCATAGCGTTGAACAACAGTGGGGAGGTCTCATTAACATTCATGGCGCTGAACAGCAGTAGGGAAATCTCATTATTGTTCATGGTGCTGAATAACAGTGGGGTGCTCTCAGTATTGCTCAGGGCGCTGATCAACAGTGGGGAGGTCTCATTATCGTTCATGGCACTGAACAACAGTGGGGAGGTCTCAGTATCGTTCATGGCGCTGAACAACAGTGTGGTGTTCTCACTATCGTTCATGGCGCTGAAAAACTGTGGGGAGGTCTCAGTATTGTTCAAGGCACTGAACAACAGTGGGGAGGTCTCAGTATCGTTCATGTCGCTGAACAACTGTGGGGAGGTCTCAATATCGTTCATGGCGCTGAAAAACAGTGGGGAGGTCTCATTATCGTTCATGGCACTGAACAACAGTGTGGAGGTCTCAATATCGTTCATGGCACTGAACAACAGTGGGGAGGTCTCATTATCGTACATGGCTCTGAACAACAGTGGGGAGGTCTCAGTATTGTTCTTGACACTGAACAACATTAGGGGGTCTCGATATTGTTCATGACACTGAACAACAGTGGGGAGGTCTCACTATCGTTCATGGAACTGAACAAAGGTGGGGAGTTCTCAGTATTGCTCATGGCACTGAACAAGTGTGGGGAGGTCTCACTATTGCTCATAGCACTGAATAACAGTGGTGAGGTCTCATTATCATTCATGCGCTGAACAACAGTGTGGAGGTCTCAGTATTGCTCATGGCACTGAACAACGGTTGGGAGGTTTCGTTATCGTTCATAGCACTGAATAACTTTGGGGAAATCTCATTTTCGTTCATGGTGCTGATCAACAGTGGGGTGGTCTCAGTATTGTTCATGACACTGAACAAGAGTGGGAGGTCTCAGTATTGTTCATGACATTGAACAACAGTGGTGAGGTCTCATTATCGTTCATGGCGCTGAACAACAGTGGGGAAGTCTCAGTATTGCTCATGGCACAGAACAACAGTGGGGAGGTCTCATTATCGTTCATGGCACTGAACAACATTCGGGAGGTCTCAGTATTGTTCATGACACTGAACAGCATTGGGGAGGCCTCTTTCTTGTTCATAGCGCTGAACAACAGTGGGGAGGTCTCATTATTGCTCATGGTACTGAACAACAGTGGGGAGGTCTCATTATCGTTCATAGCTCTGAACAACAGTGGGGAGATCTCATTATCGTTCAATGCGCAGAACAACAGTGGCGAGGTGTCAGTATTGCTCATGGCATTGAACAACAGTGGGGAGGTCTCAGTATTGTTCACATCAATGATTAACAGTGGGGAGGTCTCAGAATTGCTCATGGCACTGAACAACAGTGGGAGGTTTCTGTATTGCTCATGGCACTGAACAACTGTGTGGAGGTCTCAGTATCGTTCATGGCGCTGAACAACTGTGTGGTGTTCTCCCTATCGTTCATGGCGCTGAAAAACAGTGTGGAGGTCTAATTATGGTTCATGGCACTGAACAACAGTGGGGAGTTCTCAGTATTGCTCATGGCACTGAACAACAGTGTGGATGTCTCAGTATTGCTCATGGCACTGAACAACAGTGTGGAGGTCTCACTATCGTTCATGGCGCTGAACAACGGTGGGGAGGGAGGTCTCTGTATTGTTCATGACACTGAACAGCAGTGAGGAGGTCTCATTATCGTTCATAGCGCTGAACAATAGTGGGGAGTTGTCATTAACGTTCACGGCGCTGAACAATATTGGGGAGGTCTCAGTTTTGTCCATGACACTGCACAACAGTGGGGTGGTGTCAGTATTGCTCATGGCACTGAACAATAGTGGTGAGGTCTCAGTATTGTTCATGGCACTGAATAACAGTGGGGAGGTCTCATTATCGTTTATGACACTGAACTACAGTAGGGGGGTCTCAGTATTGTTCATGACACTGAACAAAAGTGGGGAGCTCTCAGTATTGTTCATGACACTGAACAACCGTGGGAGGACTCAGTATTGTTCATGACATTGAACAACAGTGGGGAAGTCTCATTATCGTTCATGGCGCTGAACAACAGTGGGGAAGTCTCAGTATTGCTCAGGGCACAGAACAACAGTGGGGAGGTCTCATTATCGTTCATGGTGCTGAACAACATTCGGGAGGTCTCAGTATTGTTCATGACACTGAACAGCATTGGGGAGGCCTCTTTCTTGTTCATAGCGCTGAACAACAGTGGGGAGGTCTCATTATCGTTCCTGGCGCTGAACAGCAGTGGGGAGGTCTAAGTATTGCTCATGGTACTGAACAACAGTGGGGATGTCTAATTATCGTTCATAGCCCTGAACAACAGTGGTGAGATCTCATTATCGTTCAATGCGCAGAACAACAGTGGCGAGGTGTCAGTATTGCTCATGGCACTGAACAACAGTGGGAGGTCTCAGTATTGTTCATGACACTGAACAACAGTGGGAGTTCTCAGTTTTGTTCATGACATTGAACAACAATGGGGAGGTCTCATTATCGTTCATGGCGCTGAACAACAGTTTGGAAGTCTTAGTATTGCTCAGGGCACAGAACAACAGTGGGGAGGTCTCAGTATTGTTCATGGCACTGAATAACAGTGGGGAATTCTCATTATCGTTCATGACACTGAACTACAGTAGGGAGGTCTCAGTATTGTTCATGACACTGAACAACAGTGGGGGGTCTCAGTATTGTTCATTACATTGAACAACAGTGGGGAGGTTTCATTGTTGTTCATGGCACTGAACAACAGTGGGGAAGTCTCATTATTGCTCATGGCACTGAACAACAGTGGGGAGGTCTCAGTATTGTTCATGGCACTGACCAACAGTGGGGAGGTCTCAGTATTGCTCATGGCACTGAATAACAGTGGGGTGGTCTCAGTATTGCTCATGGCACTGAACAACAGTGGGGAGGTCTCAGTATTGTTCATGGCACTGAATAACAGTGGGAGGTCTCAGTATTGCTCATGGCACTGCATAACAGTGGGGAGGTCTCAGTATTGCTCATGGCACTGAACAAAAGAGGGGAGGTCTCATTATCATTCATGGCACTGAATAACACTGGGGAGGTTTCTGTATTGCTCATGGCACTGAACAACTGTGGGGAGGTCTCAGTATCGTTCATGGCGCTGAACAACAGTGTGGTGTTCTCCCTGTCGTTCATGGCGCTGAAAAACAGTGGGGAGGTCTCAGTATCGTTCATGGCGCTCAACAGCAGTGGGGAGGTCTCAGTATTGCTCATGGTACTGAACAACAGTGGGGAGGTCTCATTATCGTTCATAGCTCTGAACAACAGTGGGGAGATCTCATTAACATTCATGGCGCTGAACAGCAGTAGGGAAATCTCATTATTGTTCATGGTGCTGTATAACAGTGGGGTGCTCTCAGTATTGCTCAGGGCGCTGATCAACAGTGGGGAGGTCTCATTATCGTTCATGGCACTGAACAACAGTGGGGAGGTCTCAGTATCGTTCATGGCGCTGAACAACAGTGTGGTGTTCTCACTATCGTTCATGGCGCTGAAAAACTGTGGGGAGGTCTCAGTATTGTTCAAGGCACTGAACAACAGTGGGGAGGTCTCAGTATCGTTCATGGCGCTGAACAACTGTGGGGAGGTCTCAATATCATTCATGGCGCTGAAAAACAGTGGGGAGGTCTCATTATCGTTCATGGCACTGAACAACAGTGTGGAGGTCTCAATATCGTTCATGGCACTGAACAACAGTGGGGAGGTCTCATTATCGTACATGGCTCTGAACAACAGTGGGGAGTTCTCAGTATTGCTCATGGCACTGAACAACAGTGTGGAGGTCTCACTATCGTTCATGGCGCTGAACAACGGTGGGGAGGGAGGTCTCTGTATTGTTCATGACACTGAACAGCAGTGAGGAGGTCTCATTAACGTTCACGGCGCTGAACAATATTGGGGAGGTCTCAGTTTTGTCCATGACACTGCACAACAGTGGGGTGGTGTCTGTATTGCTCATGGCACTGAACAATAGTGGGGAGTTCTCAGTATTGTTCATGGCACTGCATAACAGTGGGGAGGTCTCAGTATTGCTCATGGCACTGAACAAAAGTGGGGAGGTCTCATTATCATTCATGGCACTGAATAACACTGGGGAGGTTTCTGTATTGCTCATGGCACTGAACAACTGTGAGGAGGTCTCAGTATCGTTCATGGCGCTGAACAACAGTGTGGTGTTCTCCCTATTGTTCATGGCGCTGAAAAACAGTGGGAGGTCTCAGTATTGCTCATGGCACTGAACAACAGTGGGGAGGCCCCATTATCGTTCATAGCGTTGAACAACAGTGGGGAGGTCTCATTAACATTCATGGCGCTGAACAGCAGTAGGGAAATCTCATTATTGTTCATGGTGCTGAATAACAGTGGGGTGCTCTCAGTATTGCTCAGGGCGCTGATCAACAGTGGGGAGGTCTCATTATCGTTCATGGCACTGAACAACAGTGGGGAGGTCTCAGTATCGTTCATGGCGCTGAACAACAGTGTGGTGTTCTCACTATCGTTCATGGCGCTGAAAAACTGTGGGGAGGTCTCAGTATTGTTCAAGGCACTGAACAACAGTGGGGAGGTCTCAGTATCGTTCATGGCGCTGAACAACTGTGGGGAGGTCTCAATATCATTCATGGCGCTGAAAAACAGTGGGGAGGTCTCATTATCGTTCATGGCACTGAACAACAGTGTGGAGGTCTCAATATCGTTCATGGCACTGAACAACAGTGGGGAGGTCTCATTATCGTACATGGCTGTGAACAACAGTGGGGAGTTCTCAGTATTGCTCATGGCACAGAACAACAGTGGGGAGGTCTCAGTATTGCTCATGGCACTGAACAACAGTGTGGAGGTCTCACTATCGTTCATGGCACTGAACAACGGTGGGGAGGGAGGTCTCTGTATTGTTCATGACACTGAACAGCAGTGAGGAGGTCTCATTAACGTTCACGGCGCTGAACAATATTGGGGAGGTCTCAGTTTTGTCCATGACACTGCACAACAGTGGGGTGGTGTCAGTATTGCTCATGGCACTGAACAATAGTGGTGAGGTCTCAGTATTGTTCATGGCACTGAATAACAGTGGGGAGGTCTCATTATCGTTCATGACACTGAACTGCAGTAGGGAGGTCTCAGTATTGTTCATGACACTGAACAAAAGTGGGGAGCTCTCAGTATTGCTCATGACACTGAACAACCGTGGGAGGACTCAGTATTGTTCATGACATTGAACAACAGTGGGGAAGTCTCATTATCGTTCATGGCGCTGAACAACAGTGGGGAAGTCTCAGTATTGCTCAGGGCACAGAACAACAGTGGGGAAGTCTCATTATCGTTCATGGCGCTGAACAACAGTGGGGAAGTCTCAGTATTGCTCAGGGCACAGAACAACAGTGGGGAGGTCTCATTATCGTTCATGGTGCTGAACAACATTCGGGAGGTCTCAGTATTGTTCATGACACTGAACAGCATTGGGGAGGCCTCTTTCTTGTTCATAGCGCTGAACAACAGTGGGGAGGTCTCATTATCGTTCATGGCGCTGAACAGCAGTGGGGAGGTCTCATTATGGTTCATGGCACTGAACAACAGTGGGGAGGTCTCAGTATCGTTCATGGCGCTGAACAACAGTGTGGTGTTCTCACTATCGTTCATGGCGCTGAAAAACTGTGGGGAGGTCTCAGTATCGTTCATGGCACTGAACAACAGTGGGGAGGTCTCAGTATTGTTCAAGGCACTGAACAACAGTGGGGAGGTCTCAGTATCGTTCATGGCGCTGAACAACAGTGTGGTGTTCTCACTATCGTTCATGGCGCTGAAAAACAGTGGGGAGGTCTCAGTATCGTTCATGGCACTGAACAACAGTGTGGAGGTCTCATTATCGTTCATGGCACTGAACAACAGTGGGGAGGTCTCATTATCGTACTTGGCTCTGAACAACAGTGGGGAGGTCTCAGTATTGTTCTTGACACTGAACAACAGTAGGAGGTCTCGATATTGTTCATGACACTGAACAACAGTGGGGATGTCTCACTATCGTTCATGGCACTGAACAAAGGTGGGGAGTTCTCAGTATTGGTCATGGCACTGAACATGTGTGGGGAGGTCTCACTATTGCTCATAGCACTGAATAACAGTGGTGAGGTCTCATTATCATTCATGACGCTGAACAACAGTGTGGAGGTCTCAGTATTGCTCATGGCACTGAACAACAGTTGGGAGGTTTCGTTATCGTTCATAGCACTGAATAACTTTGGGGAAATCTCATTTTCGTTCATGGTGCTGATCAACAGTGGGGTGGTCTCAGTATTGTTCATGACACTGAACAGCAGTTGGGAGGTCTCATCATTGTTCATAGCACTGAACAACAGTGGGGAGGTCTCATTAACGTTCCTGGCGCTGAACAGCAGTGGGGAAATCTCATTATCGTTCATGGTGCTGAATAACAGTGGGGAGGTCTCAGTATTGCTCATGGCACTGAACAACAGTGGGGAGGTCTCAGTATTGCTCATGGCACTGATCAAAAGTGGGGAGGTCCCATGATCGTTCATGGCGCTGAATAAGATTGGGGAGGTCTCAGAATTGCTTATGGCACTGAACAACAGTGGGGAGGTCTCATTATGGTTCATGGCGCTGAACAACAGTGGGGAGTTCTCAGTATTGCTCATGGCACTGAACAACAGTAGGGAGGTCTCAGTATTGTTCATGGCACTGAATAACAGTGGGAGGTCTCAGTATTGCTCATGGAACTGCATAACAGTGGGGAGGTCTCAGTATTGCTCATGGCACTGAACAAAAGTGGGGAGGTCTCATTATCATTCATGGCACTGAATAACACTGGGGAGGTTTCTGTATTGCTCATGGCACTGAACAACTGTGGGGAGGTCTCAGTATCGTTCATGGCGCTGAACAACAGTGTGGTGTTCTCCCTGTCGTTCATGGCGCTGAAAAACAGTGGGGAGGTCTCAGTATTGCTCATGGCACTGAACAACAGTGGGTGTTCTCAGTATTGCTCATGGCACGGAACAACAGTGGGGAGGTCTCAGTATTGCTCATGGCACTGAACAACAGTGGGGAGGTCTCAGTATTGCTCATGGCACTGAACAACAGTGTGGAGGTCTCACCATCGTTCATGGTGCTGAACAACGGTCGGGAGGGAGGTCTCTGTATTGTTCATGACACTGAACAGCAGTGAAGAGGTCTCATTATCGTTCATAGCGCTGAACAATAGTGGGGAGGTGTCATTAACGTTCATGGCGCTGAACAATATTGGGGAGGTCTCAGTTTTGTCCATGACACTGCACAACAGTGAGGAGGTCTTAGTATTGCTCATGGCACTGAACAATAGTGGTGAGGTCTCAGTATTGTTCATGGCACTGAATAACAGTGGGGAGGTCTCAGTATTGTTCATGACATTGAACAACAGTGGTGAGGTCTCATTATCGTTCATGGCGCTGAACAACAGTGGGGAAGTCTCAGTATTGCTCATGGCACAGAACAACAGTGGGGAGGTCTCATTATCGTTCATGGCACTGAACAACATTCGGGAGGTCTCAGTATTGTTCATGACACTGAACAGCATTGGGGAGGCCTCTTTCTTGTTCATAGCGCTGAACAACAGTGGGGAGGTCTCATTATCGTTCATGGCGCTGAACAGCAGTGGGGAGGTCTCAGTATTGCTCATGGTACTGAACAACAGTGGGGAGGTCTCATTCTCGTTCATAGCTCTGAACAACAGTGGGGAGATCTCATTATCGGTCAATGCGCAGAACAACAGTGGCGAGGTGTCAGTATTGCTCATGGCATTGAACAACATTGGGGAGGTCTCAGTATTGTTCACATCAATGATTAACAGTGGGGAGGTCTCAGTATTGCTCATGGCACTGAACAACAGTGGGAGGTTTCTGTATTGCTCATGGCACTGAACAACTGTGCGGAGGTCTCAGTATCGTTCATGGCGCTGAACAACTGTGTGGTGTTCTCCCTATCGTTCATGGCGCTGAAAAACAGTGGGGAGGTCTAATTATGGTTCATGGCGCTGAACAACAGTGGGGAGTTCTCAGTATCGCTCATGGCACTGAACAACAGTGGGGAGGTCTCAGTATTGCTCATGGCACTGAACAGCAGTGTGGAGGTCTCACTATCGTTCATGGCGCTGAACAACGGTGGGGAGGGAGGTCTCTGTATTGTTCATGACACTGAGCAGCAGTGAGGAGGTCTCATTAACGTTCACGGCGCTGAACAATATTGGGGAGGTCTCAGTTTTGTCCATGACACTGCACAACAGTGGGGTGGTGTCAGTATTGCTCATGGCACTGAACAATAGTGGTGAGGTCTCAGTATTGTTCATGGCACTGAATAACAGTGGGGAGGTCTCATTATCGTTCATGACACTGAACTGCAGTAGGGAGGTCTCAGTATTGTTCATGACACTGAACAAAAGTGGGGAGCTATCAGTATTGTTCATGACACTGAACAACCGTGGGAGGACTCAGTATTGTTCATGACATTGAACAACAGTGGGGAAGTCTCATTATCGTTCATGGCACTGAACAACAGTGGGGAAGTCTCAGTATTGCTCAGGGCACAGAACAACAGTGGGGAGGTCTCATTATCGTTCATGGTGCTGAACAACATTCAGGAGGTCTCAGTATTGTTCATGACACTGAACAGCATTGGGGAGGCCTCTTTCTTGTTCATAGCGCTGAACAACAGTGGGGAGGTCTCATTATCGTTCATGGCGCTGAACAGCAGTGGGGAGGTCTCATTATGGTTCATGGCACTGAACAACAGTGGGGAGGTCTCAGTATCGTTCATGGCGCTGAACAACAGTGTGGTGTTCTCACTATCGTTCATGGCGCTGATAAACAGTAGGGAGGTCTCAGTATCGTTCATGGCACTGAACAACAGTGTGGAGGTCTCATTATCGTTCATGGCACTGAACAACAGTGGGGAGGTCTCATTATCGTACTTGGCTCTGAACAACAGTGGGGAGGTCTCAGTATTGTTCTTGACACTGAACAACAGTAGGAGGTCTCGATATTGTTCATGACACTGAACAACAGTGGGGAGGTCTCACTATCGTTCATGGCACTGAACAAAGGTGGGGAGTTCTCAGTATTGGTCATGGCACTGAACAAGTGTGGGGAGGTCTCACTATTGCTCATAGCACTGAATAACAGTGGTGAGGTCTCATTATCATTCATGACGCTGAACAACAGTGTGGAGGTCTCAGTATTGCTCATGGCACTGAACAACGGTTGGGAGGTTTCGTTATCGTTCATAGCACTGAATAACTTTGGAGAAATCTCATTTTCGTTCATGGTGCTGATCAACAGTGGGGTGGTCTCAGTATTGTTCATGACACTGAACAGCCGTTGGGAGGTCTCATCATTGTTCATAGCACTGAACAACAGTGGGGAGGTCTCATTAACGTTCCTGGCGCTGAACAGCAGTGGGGAAATCTCATTATCGTTCATGGTGCTGAATAACAGTGGGGAGGTCTCAGTATTGCTCATGGCACTGAACAACAGTGGGGAGGTCTCAGTATTGCTCATGGCACTGATCAAAAGTGGGGAGGTCTCATGATCGTTCATGGCGCTGAATAAGATTGGGGAGGTCTCAGAATTGCTTATGGCACTGAACAACAGTGGGGAGGTCTAATTATGGTTCATGGCGCTGAACAACAGTGGGGAGTTCTCAGTATTGCTCATGGCACTGAACAACAGTGGGGAGTTCTCAGTATTGTTCATGGCACTGAATAACAGTGGGAGGTCTCAGTATTGCTCATGGAACTGCATAACAGTGGGGAGGTCTCAGTATTGCTCATGGCACTGAAGAAAAGTGGGGAGGTCTCATTATCATTCATGGCACTGAATAACACTGGGGAGGTTTCTGTATTGCTCATGGCACTGAACAACTGTGAGGAGGTCTCAGTATCGTTCATGGCGCTGAACAACAGTGTGGTGTTCTCCCTATTGTTCATGGCGCTGAAAAACAGTGGGAGGTCTCAGTATTGCTCACGGCACTGAACAACAGTGGGGAGGCCCCATTATCGTTCATAGCGTTGAACAACAGTGGGGAGGTCTCATTAACATTCATGGCGCTGAACAGCAGTAGGGAAATCTCATTATTGTTCATGGTGCTGAATAACAGTGGGGTGCTCTCAGTATTGCTCAGGGCGCTGATCAACAGTGGGGAGGTCTCATTATCGTTCATGGCACTGAACAACAGTGGGGAGGTCTCAGTATCGTTCATGGCGCTGAACAACAGTGTGGTGTTCTCACTATCGTTCATGGCGCTGAAAAACTGTGGGGAGGTCTCAGTATTGTTCAAGGCACTGAACAACAGTGGGGAGGTCTCAGTATCGTTCATGTCGCTGAACAACTGTGGGGAGGTCTCAATATCGTTCATGGCGCTGAAAAACAGTGGGGAGGTCTCATTATCGTTCATGGCACTGAACAACAGTGTGGAGGTCTCAATATCGTTCATGGCACTGAACAACAGTGGGGAGGTCTCATTATCGTACATGGCTCTGAACAACAGTGGGGAGGTCTCAGTATTGTTCTTGACACTGAACAACATTAGGGGGTCTCGATATTGTTCATGACACTGAACAACAGTGGGGAGGTCTCACTATCGTTCATGGAACTGAACAAAGGTGGGGAGTTCTCAGTATTGCTCATGGCACTGAACAAGTGTGGGGAGGTCTCACTATTGCTCATAGCACTGAATAACAGTGGTGAGGTCTCATTATCATTCATGCGCTGAACAACAGTGTGGAGGTCTCAGTATTGCTCATGGCACTGAACAACGGTTGGGAGGTTTCGTTATCGTTCATAGCACTGAATAACTTTGGGGAAATCTCATTTTCGTTCATGGTGCTGATCAACAGTGGGGTGGTCTCAGTATTGTTCATGACACTGAACAAGAGTGGGAGGTCTCAGTATTGTTCATGACATTGAACAACAGTGGTGAGGTCTCATTATCGTTCATGGTGCTGAACAACAGTGGGGAAGTCTCAGTATTGCTCATGGCACAGAACAACAGTGGGGAGGTCTCATTATCGTTCATGGCACTGAACAACATTCGGGAGGTCTCAGTATTGTTCATGACACTGAACAGCATTGGGGAGGCCTCTTTCTTGTTCATAGCGCTGAACAACAGTGGGGAGGTCTCATTATTGCTCATGGTACTGAACAACAGTGGGGAGGTCTCATTATCGTTCATAGCTCTGAACAACAGTGGGGAGATCTCATTATCGTTCAATGCGCAGAACAACAGTGGCGAGGTGTCAGTATTGCTCATGGCATTGAACAACAGTGGGGAGGTCTCAGTATTGTTCACATCAATGATTAACAGTGGGGAGGTCTCAGAATTGCTCATGGCACTGAACAACAGTGGGAGGTTTCTGTATTGCTCATGGCACTGAACAACTGTGTGGAGGTCTCAGTATCGTTCATGGCGCTGAACAACTGTGTGGTGTTCTCCCTATCGTTCATGGCGCTGAAAAACAGTGTGGAGGTCTAATTATGGTTCATGGCACTGAACAACAGTGGGGAGTTCTCAGTATTGCTCATGGCACTGAACAACAGTGTGGATGTCTCAGTATTGCTCATGGCACTGAACAACAGTGTGGAGGTCTCACTATCGTTCATGGCGCTGAACAACGGTGGGGAGGGAGGTCTCTGTATTGTTCATGACACTGAACAGCAGTGAGGAGGTCTCATTATCGTTCATAGCGCTGAACAATAGTGGGGAGTTGTCATTAACGTTCACGGCGCTGAACAATATTGGGGAGGTCTCAGTTTTGTCCATGACACTGCACAACAGTGGGGTGGTGTCAGTATTGCTCATGGCACTGAACAATAGTGGTGAGGTCTCAGTATTGTTCATGGCACTGAATAACAGTGGGGAGGTCTCATTATCGTTTATGACACTGAACTACAGTAGGGGGGTCTCAGTATTGTTCATGACACTGAACAAAAGTGGGGAGCTCTCAGTATTGTTCATGACACTGAACAACCGTGGGAGGACTCAGTATTGTTCATGACATTGAACGACAGTGGGGAAGTCTCATTATCGTTCATGGCGCTGAACAACAGTGGGGAAGTCTCAGTATTGCTCAGGGCACAGAACAACAGTGGGGAGGTCTCATTATCGTTCATGGTGCTGAACAACATTCGGGAGGTCTCAGTATTGTTCATGACACTGAACAGCATTGGGGAGGCCTCTTTCTTGTTCATAGCGCTGAACAACAGTGGGGAGGTCTCATTATCGTTCCTGGCGCTGAACAGCAGTGGGGAGGTCTAAGTATTGCTCATGGTACTGAACAACAGTGGGGATGTCTAATTATCGTTCATAGCCCTGAACAACAGTGGTGAGATCTCATTATCGTTCAATGCGCAGAACAACAGTGGCGAGGTGTCAGTATTGCTCATGGCACTGAACAACAGTGGGAGGTCTCAGTATTGTTCATGACACTGAACAACAGTGGGAGTTCTCAGTTTTGTTCATGACATTGAACAACAATGGGGAGGTCTCATTATCGTTCATGGCGCTGAACAACAGTTTGGAAGTCTTAGTATTGCTCAGGGCACAGAACAACAGTGGGGAGGTCTCAGTATTGTTCATGGCACTGAATAACAGTGGGGAATTCTCATTATCGTTCATGACACTGAACTACAGTAGGGAGGTCTCAGTATTGTTCATGACACTGAACAACAGTGGGGGGTCTCAGTATTGTTCATTACATTGAACAACAGTGGGGAGGTTTCATTGTCGTTCATGGCACTGAACAACAGTGGGGAAGTCTCATTATTGCTCATGGCACTGAACAACAGTGGGGAGGTCTCAGTATTGCTCATGGCACTGAACAACTGTGGGGAGTTCTCAGTATTGTTCATGGCACTGACCAACAGTGGGGTGGTCTCAGTATTGCTCATGGCACTGAACAACAGTGGGGAGGTCTCAGTATTGTTCATGGCACTGAATAACAGTGGGAGGTCTCAGTATTGCTCATGGCACTGCATAACAGTGGGGAGGTCTCAGTATTGCTCATGGCACTGAACAAAAGAGGGGAGGTCTCATTATCATTCATGGCACTGAATAACACTGGGGAGGTTTCTGTATTGCTCATGGCACTGAACAACTGTGGGGAGGTCTCAGTATCGTTCATGGCGCTGAACAACAGTGTGGTGTTCTCCCTGTCGTTCATGGCGCTGAAAAACAGTGGGGAGGTCTCAGTATCGTTCATGGCGCTCAACAGCAGTGGGGAGGTCTCAGTATTGCTCATGGTACTGAACAACAGTGGGGAGGTCTCATTATCGTTCATAGCTCTGAACAACAGTGGGAGATCTCATGATCGTTCAATGCGCAGAACAACAGTGGCGAGGTGTCAGTATTGCTCATGGCATTGAACAACAGTGGGGAGGTCTCAGTATTGTTCACGTCAATGATTAACAGTGGGGAGGTCTCAGTATTGCTCATGGCACTGAACAACAGTGGGAGGTCTCAGTATTGCTCATGTCACTGCATAACAGTGGGGAGGTCTCAGTATTGCTCATGGCACTGAACAAAAGAGGGGAGGTCTCATTATCATTCATGGCACTGAACAATCGTGGGGAGGTTTCTGTATTGCTCATGGCACTGAACAACTGTGCGGAGGTCTCAGTATCGTTCATGGCGCTGAAAAACTGTGTGGTGTTCTCCCTATCGTTCATGGCACTGAAAAACAGTTGGGAGGTCTAATTATGGTTCATGGCGCTGACCAACAGTGGGGAGGTCTCAGTCTTGCTCATGGCACTGAACAACAGTGTGGAGGTCTCAGTATTGCTCATGGCACTGAACAACAGTGTGGAGGTCTCAGTATTGCTCATGGCACTGAACAACAGTGTGGAGGTCTCACTATCGTTCATGGCGCTGAACAACGGTGTGGAGGGAGGTCTCTGTATTGTTCATGACACTGAACAGCAGTGAGGAGGTCTCATTAACGTTCACGGCGCTGAACAATATTGGGGAGGTCTCAGTTTTGTCCATGACACTGCACAACAGTGGGGAGGTGTCAGTATTGCTCATGGCACTGAACAATAGTGGTGAGGTCTCAGTATTGTTCATGGCACTGAATAACAGTGGGGAGGTCTCATTATCGTTCATGACACTGAACTACAGTAGGGAGGTCTCAGTATTGTTCATGACACTGAACAAAAGTGGGGAGCTCTCAGTATTGTTCATGACACTGAACAACCGTGGGAGGTCTCAGTATTGTTCATGACATTGAACAACAGTGGGGAGGTCTCATTATCGTTCATGGTGCTGAACAACAGTGGGGAAGTCTCAGTATTGCTCAGGGCACAGAACAACAGTGGGGAGGTCTCATTATCGTTCATGACACCGAACAGCATTGGAGAGGCCTCTTTCTTGTTCATAGCGCTGAACAACAGTGGGAGGTCTCATTATCGTTCCTGGCACTGAACAGCAGTGGGGAGGTCTCAGTATTGCTCATGGTACTGAACAACAGTGGGGAGGTCTAATTATTGTTCATAGCTCTGAACAACAGTGGGGAGATCTCATTATCGTTCAATGCGCAGAACAACAGTGGCGAGGTGTCAGTATTGCTCATGGCATTGAACAACAGTGGGGAGTTCTCAGTATTGCTCATGGCACTGAACAACAGTGAGGAGGTCTCAGTATTGCTTATACCACTGAACAACAGTGGCGAGGTCTCATTATCGTTCATAGCACTGAACAACAGTGGGGAGGTCACATTATCGTTAATGTCACTGAATAACAGTGGGGAGGTCTAAGTATTGCTCATGGCACTGAACAACAGTGGGGCGGTCTCAGTATCGTTCATGGCACTGAACAACAGTGTGGTTGTCTCACTATCATCATGGCGCTGAAAAACAGTGGAGAGGTCTCAGTATCGTTCATGGCACTGAACAACAGTGGGAAAGTCTCAGTATCGTTCATGGCACTGAATAACAGTGGGGAGCTCTCAGGATTGTTCATGACACTGAACAACCGTGGAGGTCTCAGTATTGTTCATGACATTGAACAACAATAGGGAGGTCTCATTATCGTTCATGGCGCTGAACAACAGTGGGGAAGTCTCATTATCGTTTATGGCGCTGAACAACATTCGGGAGGTCTCAGTATTGCTCATGACACTGCACAGCAGTGGGGAGGCCACTTTCTTGTTCATAGCGCTGAACAACAGTGGGGAGGTCTCATTATCGTTCATGGCGCTGAACAGCAGTGGGGAGGTCTCAGTATTGCTCATGGTACTTAACAACAGTGGGGAGGTCTCATTATCGTTCATAGCTCTGAACAACAGTGGGTAGATCTCATTGTCGTTCAATACGCAGAGCAACAGTGGCGAGGTGTCAGTATTGCTCATGGCATTGAACAACAGTGGGGAGGTCTCATTATCGTTCATAGCTCTGAACAACAGTGGGGAGGTCTCATTATCGTTCAATGCGCAGAACAAGAGTGGCGAGGTGTCAGTATTGCTCATGGCATTGAACAACAGTCGGGACGTCTCAGTATTGTTCATGTCACTGATTAACAGTGGGGAGGTCTCGTTATCGTTCATAGCTCTGAACAACAATGGGGAGGTCTCATTATCATTCATGGCGCTGAACAACAGTGGGGATGTCTCAGTATTGCTCAGGGCACAGAACAACAGTGGGGTGGTCTCATTATCGTTCATGGCACTGAACAATATTGGGGAGGTCTCAGTTTTGTCCATGACACTGCACAACAGTGGGGACGTCTCAGTATTGCTCATGGCACTGAATAACTTTGGGAAGGTTAATTATCGTTCATGACACTGAACATCAGTGGGAAGATTTCAGTATTCTCCATGACACTGAACAACTTTGGGGAGGTCTCAGTATTGTTCATGACAGTGAACAACAGTGGGGAGCTCTCATTATCGTTCATGGGGCTGAACAATAGTGGGGAGGTCTCAGTATTTCTCATGGCACTGATCAAAAATGGGGAGGTCTCAGTATTGCTCATGGCGCTGAAAAACAGTGGGGAGGTCTCATTATCGTTCATGGCGCTGAACATCAGTGGGAAGTTCTCAGTATTGCTCATGGCACTGAACAACAGTGGGGAGGTCTCAGTATTGCTCATATCACTGAACAACACTGGGGAGGTCTCAGTATTGCTCATGGCACTGAACAACAGTGGGGAGGTCTCAGTATTGTTCAATGCACTGAATAACTGTGGGGATGTCTCAGTATTGCTCATGGCACTGAATAACAGTGGGGTGGTCTCAGTGATGTTCAGGGCACTGAACAACAGTGGGGACGTCTCAGTATTACTCATGGCACTGAACAATAGTGGTGAGGTCTCAGTATTGTTCATGGCACTGAATAACAGTGGGGAGGTCTCATTATTGCTCATGGCACTGAACAACAGTGGGGAGGTCTCAGTATTGTTCATGGCACTGAATAACAGTAGGGTGGTCTCATTATCGTTCATGGCGCTGATCAACATTGGGGAGGTCCATTATTGTTCATAGCACTGAATATCAGTGGGGAGGTCTCATTATCGTTCATGGCACTGAATAACAGTGGGGAGGTCTCATTATCGTTCATGATGCTGAATAACAGTCGGAAGGTCTCAGTATTGCTCAGGGTGCTGAACAATAGTGGGGAGTTCTGATTATCGGTCAAAACATAACAACCGTGGGGAGGTCTCAGTATTGTTCATGGCGCTGAACAAAAGTGGGTATGTATCAGTATTGTTCATGACACTGAACAGCAGTGGGGAGGTCTCATTATCGTTAATGGCGCTGAACAACAGTGGGGAGATCTCATTACCGTTCATGGTGCTGAACAACCGTGGGGAGGTCTCAGTATTGTTCATGACACTGAACAACAGTGGGAGGTCTCAGTATTGTTCATGACCCTGAACAACAGTGGGGAGGTATCATTATCGTTCATAGCACTGAACAACAGTGAGGAGGTCTCTTTATCGTTCATGGCACTGAATAACAGTGGGGATGTCTCAGTAATGCTCATGACACTGAACAACGGTGGGGCGGTCTCATTATCGTTCTTGGCACTGAACAACAATGGGGAGGTCTCAGTATTGCTCATGGCACTGAATACCATTGGGGAGGTCTCAGTATTGCTCATGGCACTGAATAACAGTGGGGAGGACTCATTATCGTTCATGGCACTGAACAACGGTGGGGAGGTCTCAGTATTTCTCATGGCACTTATCAAATGTGGGGAGGTCTCATCGTTCATGGCGCTGAACAAAGTGTGGTGGTCTCACTATCGTGCCTGGCACTGAACAACAGTGGGGAGGTCTCAGTATCGTTCATAGCACTGAACAACATTGGGGAGGTCTCAGTATCGTTCATGGCACTGAATAACAATTGGGAGGTCTCACTATTGCTCATGGCACTGAACAACAGTGGGGAGGTCTCAGTATTATTTCATGTCTCTGAATAACAGTGGGGAAGTGTCAGTATTGCTCATCACACTGAAAAACAGTGGGGAGGTCTCAGTATTTCTCATGGCACTTATCAAAAGTGGGGAAGTCTCATCGTTCATGGCCCTGAACAACAGTGGGGAGGTGTCAGTATTGCTAATGGCACTGAACAACAGTGGGGAGGTCTCAGTATTGCTCATGTCGCTGAACAACAGTGGGGTGGTCTCATTATCGTTCATGACATTGAACAACAGTGGGGAGGTCTCATTATCGTTCATGGTGCTGAATAACAGTCGGGAGGTATCTGTATTGCTCAGGGGGCTGAACAACAGTGGGGAGTTCTGATTATCGTTCATGACATAACAACCGTGGGGAGGTCTCAGTATTGTTCATGACACTGAACAACAGTGGGGAGGTCTCAGTATTGTTCATGACCCTGAACAACAGTGGGTCGGTCTCATTATCGTTCTTGGCGCTGAACAACAGTGGGGAGGTCTCAGTATTGCTCATGGCACTGAATAACAGTGGGAAGGTCTAATTATCGTTCATAGCAATGAACAACAGTGAGGAGGTCTCTTTATCGTTCATGGCACTGAATAACAGTGGGGATGTCTCAGTATTACTCATGGCACTGAACAACCATGGGGAGGACTGATTATCGTTCATGGCACTGAACAACGGTGGGGAGGTCTCAGTATTTCTCATGGCATTTATCAAAAGTGGGGAGATCTCATCGTTCATGGCGCTGAACAACAGTGGGGAGGTCTCAGTATTGTTCATGGCACTGAACAACAGTGGGGAGGTCTCAGTATCGTTCATGGTGCTGAACAACAGTGTGGTGGTCTCACTATCCTTCATACCGCTGAACAATAGTGAGGAGGTCTCAGTATCTTTCATGGCACTGAATAACTTTGGGGAGGTCTCAGTATTGTTCATGGCACTGAACAACAGTGGGGAGGTCTCATTATCGTTCATGGCGCTGAGCAGCAGTGGGGAGGTCTCAGTATTGCTCATGGCACTGAACAAGATTGTGGTGGTCTCAGCGTCGTTCATGGCGCTGAACCACAGTGTGGTGGTCTCAGTGTCGTTCATGGCGCTGAACAACTGTGGGGAGGTCTCAGTATCGCTCATGGCACTGAACAACAGTGGGGAGGTCTCAGTATCGTTCATGGCACTGAGCAACAGTGGGGAGGTCTCAGTATCGTTCATGACACTGAACAACAGTGGGGAGGTCTCACTATTGTTCATGGCACTGAATAACAGTGGGGATGTCTCAGTACCGCTCATGGCACTGAACAACAGTGGGTAGGTCTCTGTATTGCCCATGGCACTGAACAACAGTGGGGAGGTCTCGGTATTGCTCATGGCACTGAACAACAGTGGGGAGGTCTCATTATCGTTCATGACACTGAACAACAGTGGGGTGGGCTCAGTATTGCTCATGGCACTGAACAACAGTGGGGAGGTCTCATTATCGTTCAGACACTGAACAACAGTGGGGAGGTCTCATTATCGTTCCTGGCGCTGAACAACATTTGGGAAGTCTCAGTATTGCTCATGGCACTGAACAACAATGGGGAGGTCTCAATATCGTTCATGGTGCTGAACAACGTTGAGGAGGTCTCAGTATTACTCATGGCACTGAACAACAGTGGGAAAGTCTCAGGATCGTTCATGGCACTGAATAACAGTGGGGAGAGCTCAGCATTGCTCATGGCATTGAATAACAGTGGGGAGGTCTCAGTATTGCTCATGGCACTGAACAACAGTGGGGAGGTATCATTATCGTTCATGGTACTGAATAACAGTGGGGAGGTCTCAGTATTGCTCATGGCACTGAATAACAGTGGGGAGGACTCATTATCGTTCATGTCACTGAACAACGGTGGGGAGGTCTCAGTATTTCTCATGGCACTTATCAAAAGTGGGGAGGTCTCATTATCGTTCATGACATTGAACAACAGTGGGGAGGTGTCAGTATTGGTAATGGCACTGAACAACAGTGGGGAGGTCTCAGTATTGCTCATGGCGCTGAACAACAGTGGGAGGTCTCATTATCGTTCATGACATTGAACAACAGTGGGGAGGTCTCACTTTCGTTCATGGCACTGAATAACAGTGGGGCGGTGTCATTATCGTTCATGGCACTGAATAACAGTGGGGAGGTCTCACTATCGTTCATGGCACTGAACAACAGTCGGGAGGTCTCAGTATTGCTCATGGCACTGAACAACAATGGGGAGGTCTCAGTATCGTTCATGGCACTGAACAACAATGGGGAGGTCTCAGTATCGTTCATGGCACTGAACAACAATGGGGAGGTCTCAGTATCGTTCATGGCGCTGAATAACAGTGGGGGGGTCTCAGTATTGTTCATGACACTGAACAACAGTGGGGTGGTCTCATTATCGTTCTTGGCACTGAACAACAATGGGGAGGTCTCATTATCGTTCATGGCGCTGAACAACAGTGGGGAGCTCTCAGTATTGCTCATGGCACTGAATAACAGTGGGAAGGTCTAATTATCGTTCATAGCACTGAACAACAGTGAGGAGGTCTCTTTATCGTTCATGGCACTGAATAACAGTGGGGATGTCTCAGTATTTCTCATGGCATTTATCAAAAGTGGGGAGATCTCATCGTTCATGGTGCTGAACAACAGTGGGGAGGTGTCAGTATTGCTAATGGCACTGAACAACAGCGGGGAGGTCTCATTATTGCTCATGGCACTGAACAACAGTGGGGAGGTCTCAGTATCGTTCATGGCGCTGAACAACAGTGTGGTGGTCTCACTATCGTTCATACCGCTGAACAATAGTGAGGAGGTCTCAGTATCTTTCATGGCACTGAATAACTTTGGGGAGGTCTCAGTATTGTTCATGGCACTGAACAACAGTGGGGAGGTCTCTTTATCGTTCATGGCGCTGAACAGCAATGGGGAGGTCTCAGTATTGCTCATGGCACTGAACAAGATTGTGGTGGTCTCAGTGTCGTTCATGGCGCTGAACCACATTGCCGTGGTCTCAGTGTCGTTCATGGCGCTGAACAACAGTGGGGAGGTCTCAGTATCGTTCATGGCATTGAACAACAGTGGGGAGGTCTCAGTATCGTTCATGGCGCTGAACAACAGTGGGGAGGTCTCAGTATTGCTCATGACACTGAAAAACAGTGGGGAGGTCTCACTATTGTTCATGGCACTGAATAACAGTGGGGATGTCTCCGTATTGCTCATGGCACTGAATAACAGTGACGAGGTCTCAGTACTGCTCATGGCACTGACCAACAGTGGGTAGGTCTCTGTATTGCCCATGGCACTGAACAACACTGGGGAGGTCTCGGCATTGCTCATGGCACTGAACAACAGTGGGGAGGTCTCATTACCATTGATGACACTGAACAACAGTGGGGAGGGCTCAGTATTGCTCATGGCACTGAACAAAAGTGGGGAGGTCTCATTATCGTTCATGACACTGAACAACAGTGGGGAGGTCTCATTATCGTTCCTGGCGCTGAACAACAGTTGGGAAGTCTCAGTATTGCTCATGGCACTGAACAACAGTGGGGAGGTCTCATTATCGTTCATGGTGCTGAACAACGTTGGGGAGGTCTCAGTATTACTCATGGCACTGAACAACAGTGTGGAGGTCTCACTATTGCTCATGGCACTGAACAGCAGTGGGGAGGACACATTATCGTTCATGGCACTGAATAACAGAGGGGAGGTGTCAGTATTGCTCATGGCACTGAACAACAGTGGGGAAGTCTCAGTATCGTTCATGGCGCTGAACAAAGTGTGGTGGTCTCAATATCGTTCCAGGCGCTGAACAACAGTGAGGAGATCTCAGTATCGTTCATGGCACTGAACAAAATTGGGGAGGTCTCAGTAAAGTTCATGGCACTGAATAACAATGGGGAGGTCTCAATATTGCTCATGGCACTGAACAACAGTGGGGTGGTCTCAGTATTGTTCATGCCACTGAATAACAGTGGAGAGGTGTCAGTATTGCTCATCACACTGAAAAACAGTGGGGAGGTCTCGGAATTGCTCATGGCGCTGAACAACAGTGGGGAGGACTCATTACCTTTCATAGCACTTAAAAACAGTGGGGAGGTCTCATTATCGTTCATGGTGCTGAAAAACAGTGGGGAGGTCTCAGTATAGTTCATGGCACTGACCAACAGTGGGGAGGTCTCAGTATCGTTCACAGCACTGAATAACAGTGGGGAGGTCTCTGTATTGTTCATGGCACTGAACAACATTGGGGAGGTCTCATTATCGTTCATGACACTGAACAACAGTGGGGAGGTCTCAGTATTGCACATGGCACTGAATTACAGTGGGGAGGTCTCATTATCGTTCATGGCGCTTAACAACAGCTGGGAGGTCTCGGTTTTACTCATGGCGCTGAACAACAGTGGGGAGGTCTCATTATCGTTCATGGGGCTTAACAACAGTGGGGAGGTCTCAGTTTCGTTCATGGCGCTGAACCACAGTGGAGAGGTCTCAGTTTCGTTCATGGCGCTGAACCACAGTGGGGAGGTCTCAGTATCGTTCACGGCACTGAATAACAGTTGGGAGATCTCAGTATTGTTCATGTCACTGAACAACAGTGGGGAGGTCTCTTTATCGTTCATGACACTGAACAACATTGGGGAGGTCTCAGTATTGCTCATGGCACTGAACAACAGTGGGGAGGTCTCATTACCGTTCAGGCGCTGAACAATATTGGGGAGGTCTCAGTATTGCTCATGGCACTGTACAACAGTGGGGAGGTCTCATTATTGTTCATAGCACTGAATAACAGTGGGGAGGTCGCATTATCGTTCATGACACTGAACAACAGTGGGGAGGTCTCAGTATTGCTCATGGCACTGAATAACAGTGGGGAGGTCTCATTATCGTTCATGACACTGAACAACAGTGGGGAGGTCTCAGTATTGCTCATGACCCTGAACAACGGTGGGGCGGTGTCATTATCGTTCTTGGCACTGAACAACAATGGGGAGGTCTCATTATCGTTTTTGGCGCTGAACAACAGTGGGGAGGTCTCAGTATTTCTCATGGCATTTATCAAAAGTGGGGAGATCTCATCGTTCATGGTGCTGAACAACAGTGGGGAGGTGTCAGTATTGCTAATGGCACTGAACAACAGCGGGGAGGTCTCATTATTGCTCATGGCACTGAACAACAGTGGGGAGGTCTCAGTATCGTTCATGGCGCTGAACAACAGTGTGGTGGTCTCACTATCGTTCATACCGCTGAACAATAGTGAGGAGGTCTCAGTATCTTTCATGGCACTGAATAACTTTGGGGAGGTCTCAGTATTGTTCATGGCACTGAACAACAGTGGGGAGGTCTCTTTATCGTTCATGGCGCTGAACAGCAATGGGGAGGTCTCAGTATTGCTCATGGCACTGAACAAGATTGTGGTGGTCTCAGTGTCGTTCATGGCGCTGAACCACATTGCCGTGGTCTCAGTGTCGTTCATGGCGCTGAACAACAGTGGGGAGGTCTCAGTATCGTTCATGGCATTGAACAACAGTGGGGAGGTCTCAGTATCGTTCATGGCGCTGAACAACAGTGGGGAGGTCTCAGTATTGCTCATGACACTGAAAAACAGTGGGGAGGTCTCACTATTGTTCATGGCACTGAATAACAGTGGGGATGTCTCCGTATTGCTCATGGCACTGAATAACAGTGACGAGGTCTCAGTACTGCTCATGGCACTGACCAACAGTGGGTAGGTCTCTGTATTGCCCATGGCACTGAACAACACTGGGGAGGTCTCGGCATTGCTCATGGCACTGAACAACAGTGGGGAGGTCTCATTACCATTGATGACACTGAACAACAGTGGGGAGGGCTCAGTATTGCTCATGGCACTGAACAAAAGTGGGGAGGTCTCATTATCGTTCATGACACTGAACAACAGTGGGGAGGTCTCATTATCGTTCCTGGCGCTGAACAACAGTTGGGAAGTCTCAGTATTGCTCATGGCACTGAACAACAGTGGGGAGGTCTCATTATCGTTCATGGTGCTGAACAACGTTGGGGAGGTCTCAGTATTACTCATGGCACTGAACAACAGTGTGGAGGTCTCACTATTGCTCATGGCACTGAACAGCAGTGGGGAGGACACATTATCGTTCATGGCACTGAATAACAGAGGGGAGGTGTCAGTATTGCTCATGGCACTGAACAACAGTGGGGAAGTCTCAGTATCGTTCATGGCGCTGAACAAAGTGTGGTGGTCTCAATATCGTTCCAGGCGCTGAACAACAGTGAGGAGATCTCAGTATCGTTCATGGCACTGAACAAAATTGGGGAGGTCTCAGTAAAGTTCATGGCACTGAATAACAATGGGGAGGTCTCAATATTGCTCATGGCACTGAACAACAGTGGGGTGGTCTCAGTATTGTTCATGCCACTGAATAACAGTGGAGAGGTGTCAGTATTGCTCATCACACTGAAAAACAGTGGGGAGGTCTCGGAATTGCTCATGGCGCTGAACAACAGTGGGGAGGACTCATTACCTTTCATAGCACTTAAAAACAGTGGGGAGGTCTCATTATCGTTCATGGTGCTGAAAAACAGTGGGGAGGTCTCAGTATAGTTCATGGCACTGACCAACAGTGGGGAGGTCTCAGTATCGTTCACAGCACTGAATAACAGTGGGGAGGTCTCTGTATTGTTCATGGCACTGAACAACATTGGGGAGGTCTCATTATCGTTCATGACACTGAACAACAGTGGGGAGGTCTCAGTATTGCACATGGCACTGAATTACAGTGGGGAGGTCTCATTATCGTTCATGGCGCTTAACAACAGCTGGGAGGTCTCGGTTTTGCTCATGGCGCTGAACAACAGTGGGGAGGTCTCATTATCGTTCATGGGGCTTAACAACAGTGGGGAGGTCTCAGTTTCGTTCATGGCGCTGAACCACAGTGGAGAGGTCTCAGTTTCGTTCATGGCGCTGAACCACAGTGGGGAGGTCTCAGTATCGTTCACGGCACTGAATAACAGTTGGGAGATCTCAGTATTGTTCATGTCACTGAACAACAGTGGGGAGGTCTCTTTATCGTTCATGACACTGAACAACATTGGGGAGGTCTCAGTATTGCTCATGGCACTGAACAACAGTGGGGAGGTCTCATTACCGTTCAGGCGCTGAACAACATTGGGGAGGTCTCAGTATTGCTCATGGCACTGTACAACAGTGGGGAGGTCTCATTATTGTTCATAGCACTGAATAACAGTGGGGAGGTCGCATTATCGTTCATGACACTGAACAACAGTGGGGAGGTCTCAGTATTGCTCATGGCACTGAATAACAGTGGGGAGGTCTCATTATCGTTCATGACACTGAACAACAGTGGGGAGGTCTCAGTATTGCTCATGACCCTGAACAACGGTGGGGCGGTGTCATTATCGTTCTTGGCACTGAACAACAATGGGGAGGTCTCATTATCGTTTTTGGCGCTGAACAACAGTGGGGAGGTCTCAGTATTGGTCATGGCACGGATCAAAAGTGGGGTGGTCTCATCATCGTTCAGGGCTCTGAACAACAGTGGGGAGGTCTCAGTATTGCTCATGGCACTGAACAACAGTGGGGAGGTTTCAGTATTGTTCATGGCACTGAATCACAGTGGGGAGGTCTCAGTATTGCTCATGGCGCTGAACAACAATGGGGAGGTCTCAGTATTGCTCATGGCGCTGAACAACAGTGGGGAGGTCTCAGTATTGCTCATGGCACTGAATACCTTTGGGGAGGTCTCAGTATTGCTCATGGCACTGAATAACAGTGGGGAGGACTCATTATCGTTCATGGCACTGAACAACGGTGGGGAGGTCTCACTATCGTTCATGGCACTGAACAACAGTCGGGAGGTCTTAGTATTGCTCATGGCACTGAACAACAATGGGGAGGTCTCAGTATCGTTCATGGCACTGAACAACAATGGGGAGGTCTCAGTATCGTTCATGGCACTGAACAACAGTGGGGAGGTCTCAGTATTGCTCATGGCACTGAATAACAGTGGGGAGGTCTCATTATCGTTCATGACACTGAACAACAGTGGGGAGGTCTCAGTATTGCTCATGACCCTGAACAACGGTGGGGCGGTGTCATTATCGTTCTTGGCACTGAACAACAATGGGGAGGTCTCATTATCGTTTTTGGCGCTGAACAACAGTGGGGAGGTCTCAGTATTTCTCATGGCATTTATCAAAAGTGGGGAGATCTCATCGTTCATGGTGCTGAACAACAGTGGGGAGGTGTCAGTATTGCTAATGGCACTGAACAACAGCGGGGAGGTCTCATTATTGCTCATGGCACTGAACAACAGTGGGGAGGTCTCAGTATCGTTCATGGCGCTGAACAACAGTGTGGTGGTCTCACTATCGTTCATACCGCTGAACAATAGTGAGGAGGTCTCAGTATCTTTCATGGCACTGAATAACTTTGGGGAGGTCTCAGTATTGTTCATGGCACTGAACAACAGTGGGGAGGTCTCTTTATCGTTCATGGCGCTGAACAGCAATGGGGAGGTCTCAGTATTGCTCATGGCACTGAACAAGATTGTGGTGGTCTCAGTGTCGTTCATGGCGCTGAACCACATTGCCGTGGTCTCAGTGTCGTTCATGGCGCTGAACAACAGTGGGGAGGTCTCAGTATCGTTCATGGCATTGAACAACAGTGGGGAGGTCTCAGTATCGTTCATGGCGCTGAACAACAGTGGGGAGGTCTCAGTATTGCTCATGACACTGAAAAACAGTGGGGAGGTCTCACTATTGTTCATGGCACTGAATAACAGTGGGGATGTCTCCGTATTGCTCATGGCACTGAATAACAGTGACGAGGTCTCAGTACTGCTCATGGCACTGACCAACAGTGGGTAGGTCTCTGTATTGCCCATGGCACTGAACAACACTGGGGAGGTCTCGGCATTGCTCATGGCACTGAACAACAGTGGGGAGGTCTCATTACCATTGATGACACTGAACAACAGTGGGGAGGGCTCAGTATTGCTCATGGCACTGAACAAAAGTGGGGAGGTCTCATTATCGTTCATGACACTGAACAACAGTGGGGAGGTCTCATTATCGTTCCTGGCGCTGAACAACAGTTGGGAAGTCTCAGTATTGCTCATGGCACTGAACAACAGTGGGGAGGTCTCATTATCGTTCATGGTGCTGAACAACGTTGGGGAGGTCTCAGTATTACTCATGGCACTGAACAACAGTGTGGAGGTCTCACTATTGCTCATGGCACTGAACAGCAGTGGGGAGGACACATTATCGTTCATGGCACTGAATAACAGAGGGGAGGTGTCAGTATTGCTCATGGCACTGAACAACAGTGGGGAAGTCTCAGTATCGTTCATGGCGCTGAACAAAGTGTGGTGGTCTCAATATCGTTCCAGGCGCTGAACAACAGTGAGGAGATCTCAGTATCGTTCATGGCACTGATCAAAATTGGGGAGGTCTCAGTAAAGTTCATGGCACTGAATAACAATGGGGAGGTCTCAATATTGCTCATGGCACTGAACAACAGTGGGGTGGTCTCAGTATTGTTCATGCCACTGAATAACAGTGGAGAGGTGTCAGTATTGCTCATCACACTGAAAAACAGTGGGGAGGTCTCGGAATTGCTCATGGCGCTGAACAACAGTGGGGAGGACTCATTACCTTTCATAGCACTTAAAAACAGTGGGGAGGTCTCATTATCGTTCATGGTGCTGAAAAACAGTGGGGAGGTCTCAGTATAGTTCATGGCACTGACCAACAGTGGGGAGGTCTCAGTATCGTTCACAGCACTGAATAACAGTGGGGAGGTCTCTGTATTGTTCATGGCACTGAACAACATTGGGGAGGTCTCATTATCGTTCATGACACTGAACAACAGTGGGGAGGTCTCAGTATTGCACATGGCACTGAATTACAGTGGGGAGGTCTCATTATCGTTCATGGCGCTTAACAACAGCTGGGAGGTCTCGGTTTTGCTCATGGCGCTGAACAACAGTGGGGAGGTCTCATTATCGTTCATGGGGCTTAACAACAGTGGGGAGGTCTCAGTTTCGTTCATGGCGCTGAACCACAGTGGAGAGGTCTCAGTTTCGTTCATGGCGCTGAACCACAGTGGGGAGGTCTCAGTATCGTTCACGGCACTGAATAACAGTTGGGAGATCTCAGTATTGTTCATGTCACTGAACAACAGTGGGGAGGTCTCTTTATCGTTCATGACACTGAACAACATTGGGGAGGTCTCAGTATTGCTCATGGCACTGAACAACAGTGGGGAGGTCTCATTACCGTTCAGGCGCTGAACAACATTGGGGAGGTCTCAGTATTGCTCATGGCACTGTACAACAGTGGGGAGGTCTCATTATTGTTCATAGCACTGAATAACAGTGGGGAGGTCGCATTATCGTTCATGACACTGAACAACAGTGGGGAGGTCTCAGTATTGCTCATGGCACTGAATAACAGTGGGGAGGTCTCATTATCGTTCATGACACTGAACAACAGTGGGGAGGTCTCAGTATTGCTCATGACCCTGAACAACGGTGGGGCGGTGTCATTATCGTTCTTGGCACTGAACAACAATGGGGAGGTCTCATTATCGTTTTTGGCGCTGAACAACAGTGGGGAGGTCTCAGTATTGGTCATGGCACGGATCAAAAGTGGGGTGGTCTCATCATCGTTCAGGGCTCTGAACAACAGTGGGGAGGTCTCAGTATTGCTCATGGCACTGAACAACAGTGGGGAGGTTTCAGTATTGTTCATGGCACTGAATCACAGTGGGGAGGTCTCAGTATTGCTCATGGCGCTGAACAACAATGGGGAGGTCTCAGTATTGCTCATGGCGCTGAACAACAGTGGGGAGGTCTCAGTATTGCTCATGGCACTGAATACCTTTGGGGAGGTCTCAGTATTGCTCATGACACTGAATAACAGTGGGGAGGACTCATTATCGTTCATGGCACTGAACAACGGTGGGGAGGTCTCACTATCGTTCATGGCACTGAACAACAGTCGGGAGGTCTCAGTATTGCTCATGGCACTGAACAACAATGGGGAGGTCTCAGTATCGTTCATGGCACTGAACAACAATGGGGAGGTCTCAGTATCGTTCATGGCACTGAACAACAGTGGGGAGGTCTCAGTATTGCTCATGGCACTGAATAACAGTGGGGAGGTCTCATTATCGTTCATGACACTGAACAACAGTGGGGAGGTCTCAGTATTGCTCATGACCCTGAACAACGGTGGGGCGGTGTCATTATCGTTCTTGGCACTGAACAACAATGGGGAGGTCTCATTATCGTTTTTGGCGCTGAACAACAGTGGGGAGGTCTCAGTATTTCTCATGGCATTTATCAAAAGTGGGGAGATCTCATCGTTCATGGTGCTGAACAACAGTGGGGAGGTGTCAGTATTGCTAATGGCACTGAACAACAGCGGGGAGGTCTCATTATTGCTCATGGCACTGAACAACAGTGGGGAGGTCTCAGTATCGTTCATGGCGCTGAACAACAGTGTGGTGGTCTCACTATCGTTCATACCGCTGAACAATAGTGAGGAGGTCTCAGTATCTTTCATGGCACTGAATAACTTTGGGGAGGTCTCAGTATTGTTCATGGCACTGAACAACAGTGGGGAGGTCTCTTTATCGTTCATGGCGCTGAACAGCAATGGGGAGGTCTCAGTATTGCTCATGGCACTGAACAAGATTGTGGTGGTCTCAGTGTCGTTCATGGCGCTGAACCACATTGCCGTGGTCTCAGTGTCGTTCATGGCGCTGAACAACAGTGGGGAGGTCTCAGTATCGTTCATGGCATTGAACAACAGTGGGGAGGTCTCAGTATCGTTCATGGCGCTGAACAACAGTGGGGAGGTCTCAGTATTGCTCATGACACTGAAAAACAGTGGGGAGGTCTCACTATTGTTCATGGCACTGAATAACAGTGGGGATGTCTCCGTATTGCTCATGGCACTGAATAACAGTGACGAGGTCTCAGTACTGCTCATGGCACTGACCAACAGTGGGTAGGTCTCTGTATTGCCCATGGCACTGAACAACACTGGGGAGGTCTCGGCATTGCTCATGGCACTGAACAACAGTGGGGAGGTCTCATTACCATTGATGACACTGAACAACAGTGGGGAGGGCTCAGTATTGCTCATGGCACTGAACAAAAGTGGGGAGGTCTCATTATCGTTCATGACACTGAACAACAGTGGGGAGGTCTCATTATCGTTCCTGGCGCTGAACAACAGTTGGGAAGTCTCAGTATTGCTCATGGCACTGAACAACAGTGGGGAGGTCTCATTATCGTTCATGGTGCTGAACAACGTTGGGGAGGTCTCAGTATTACTCATGGCACTGAACAACAGTGTGGAGGTCTCACTATTGCTCATGGCACTGAACAGCAGTGGGGAGGACACATTATCGTTCATGGCACTGAATAACAGAGGGGAGGTGTCAGTATTGCTCATGGCACTGAACAACAGTGGGGAAGTCTCAGTATCGTTCATGGCGCTGAACAAAGTGTGGTGGTCTCAATATCGTTCCAGGCGCTGAACAACAGTGAGGAGATCTCAGTATCGTTCATGGCACTGATCAAAATTGGGGAGGTCTCAGTAAAGTTCATGGCACTGAATAACAATGGGGAGGTCTCAATATTGCTCATGGCACTGAACAACAGTGGGGTGGTCTCAGTATTGTTCATGCCACTGAATAACAGTGGAGAGGTGTCAGTATTGCTCATCACACTGAAAAACAGTGGGGAGGTCTCGGAATTGCTCATGGCGCTGAACAACAGTGGGGAGGACTCATTACCTTTCATAGCACTTAAAAACAGTGGGGAGGTCTCATTATCGTTCATGGTGCTGAAAAACAGTGGGGAGGTCTCAGTATAGTTCATGGCACTGACCAACAGTGGGGAGGTCTCAGTATCGTTCACAGCACTGAATAACAGTGGGGAGGTCTCTGTATTGTTCATGGCACTGAACAACATTGGGGAGGTCTCATTATCGTTCATGACACTGAACAACAGTGGGGAGGTCTCAGTATTGCACATGGCACTGAATTACAGTGGGGAGGTCTCATTATCGTTCATGGCGCTTAACAACAGCTGGGAGGTCTCGGTTTTGCTCATGGCGCTGAACAACAGTGGGGAGGTCTCATTATCGTTCATGGGGCTTAACAACAGTGGGGAGGTCTCAGTTTCGTTCATGGCGCTGAACCAAAGTGGAGAGGTCTCAGTTTCGTTCATGGCGCTGAACCACAGTGGGGAGGTCTCAGTATCGTTCACGGCACTGAATAACAGTTGGGAGATCTCAGTATTGTTCATGTCACTGAACAACAGTGGGGAGGTCTCTTTATCGTTCATGACACTGAACAACATTGGGGAGGTCTCAGTATTGCTCATGGCACTGAACAACAGTGGGGAGGTCTCATTACCGTTCAGGCGCTGAACAACATTGGGGAGGTCTCAGTATTGCTCATGGCACTGTACAACAGTGGGGAGGTCTCATTATTGTTCATAGCACTGAATAACAGTGGGGAGGTCGCATTATCGTTCATGACACTGAACAACAGTGGGGAGGTCTCAGTAATGCTCATGGCACTGAATAACAGTGGGGAGGTCTCATTATCGTTCATGACACTGAACAACAGTGGGGAGGTCTCAGTATTGCTCATGACCCTGAACAACGGTGGGGCGGTGTCATTATCGTTCTTGGCACTGAACAACAATGGGGAGGTCTCATTATCGTTTTTGGCGCTGAACAACAGTGGGGAGGTCTCAGTATTGGTCATGGCACGGATCAAAAGTGGGGTGGTCTCATCATCGTTCAGGGCTCTGAACAACAGTGGGGAGGTCTCAGTATTGCTCATGGCACTGAACAACAGTGGGGAGGTTTCAGTATTGTTCATGGCACTGAATCACAGTGGGGAGGTCTCAGTATTGCTCATGGCGCTGAACAACAATGGGGAGGTCTCAGTATTGCTCATGGCGCTGAACAACAGTGGGGAGGTCTCAGTATTGCTCATGGCACTGAACAACAATGGGGAGGTCTCAGTATCGTTCATGGCGCTGAATAACAGTGGGGGGGTCTCAGTATTGTTCATGACACTGAACAACAGTGGGGTGGTCTCATTATCGTTCTTGGCACTGAACAACAATGGGGAGGTCTCATTATCGTTCATGGCGCTGAACAACAGTGGGGAGCTCTCAGTATTGCTCATGGCACTGAATAACAGTGGGAAGGTCTAATTATCGTTCATAGCACTGAACAACAGTGAGGAGGTCTCTTTATCGTTCATGGCACTGAATAACAGTGGGGATGTCTCAGTATTTCTCATGGCATTTATCAAAAGTGGGGAGATCTCATCGTTCATGGTGCTGAACAACAGTGGGGAGGTGTCAGTATTGCTAATGGCACTGAACAACAGCGGGGAGGTCTCAGTATTGCTCATGGCACTGAACAACAGTGGGGAGGTCTCAGTATCGTTCATGGCGCTGAACAACAGTGTGGTGGTCTCACTATCGTTCATACCGCTGAACAATAGTGAGGAGGTCTCAGTATCTTTCATGGCACTGAATAACTTTGGGGAGGTCTCAGTATTGTTCATGGCACTGAACAACAGTGGGGAGGTCTCTTTATCGTTCATGGCGCTGAACAGCAATGGGGAGGTCTCAGTATTGCTCATGGCACTGAACAAGATTGTGGTGGTCTCAGTGTCGTTCATGGCGCTGAACCACATTGCCGTGGTCTCAGTGTCGTTCATGGCGCTGAACAACAGTGGGAGGTCTCAGTATCGTTCATGGCATTGAACAACAGTGGGGAGGTCTCAGTATCGTTCATGGCGCTGAACAACAGTGGGGAGGTCTCAGTATTGCTCATGACACTGAAAAACAGTGGGGAGGTCTCACTATTGTTCATGGCACTGAATAACAGTGGGGATGTCTCCGTATTGCTCATGGCACTGAATAACAGTGACGAGGTCTCAGTACTGCTCATGGCACTGACCAACAGTGGGTAGGTCTCTGTATTGCCCATGGCACTGAACAACACTGGGGAGGTCTCGGCATTGCTCATGGCACTGAACAACAGTGGGGAGGTCTCATTACCATTGATGACACTGAACAACAGTGGGGAGGGCTCAGTATTGCTCATGGCACTGAATAAAAGTGGGGAGGTCTCATTATCGTTCATGACACTGAACAACAGTGGGGAGGTCTCATTATCGTTCCTGGCGCTGAACAACAGTTGGGAAGTCTCAGTATTGCTCATGGCACTGAACAACAGTGGGGAGGTCTCATTATCGTTCATGGTGCTGAACAACGTTGGGGAGGTCTCAGTATTACTCATGGCACTGAACAACAGTGTGGAGGTCTCACTATTGCTCATGGCACTGAACAGCAGTGGGGAGGACACATTATCGTTCATGGCACTGAATAACAGAGGGGAGGTGTCAGTATTGCTCATGGCACTGAACAACAGTGGGGAAGTCTCAGTATCGTTCATGGCGCTGAACAAAGTGTGGTGGTCTCAATATCGTTCCAGGCGCTGAACAACAGTGAGGAGGTCTCAGTATCGTTCATGGCACTGAACAAAATTGGGGAGGTCTCAGTAAAGTTCATGGCACTGAATAACAATGGGGAGGTCTCAATATTGCTCATGGCACTGAACAACAGTGGGGTGGTCTCAGTATTGTTCATGCCACTGAATAACAGTGGAGAGGTGTCAGTATTGCTCATCACACTGAAAAACAGTGGGGAGGTCTCGGAATTGCTCATGGCGCTGAACAACAGTGGGGAGGACTCATTACCTTTCATAGCACTTAAAAACAGTGGGGAGGTCTCATTATCGTTCATGGTGCTGAAAAACAGTGGGGAGGTCTCAGTATAGTTCATGGCACTGACCAACAGTGGGGAGGTCTCAGTATCGTTCACAGCACTGAATAACAGTGGGGAGGTCTCTGTATTGTTCATGGCACTGAACAACATTGGGGAGGTCTCATTATCGTTCATGACACTGAACAACAGTGGGGAGGTCTCAGTATTGCACATGGCACTGAATTACAGTGGAGAGGTCTCATTATCGTTCATGGCGCTTTACAACAGCTGGGAGGTCTCGGTTTTGCTCATGGCGCTGAACAACAGTGGGGAGGTCTCATTATCGTTCATGGGGCTTAACAACAGTGGGGAGGTCTCAGTTTCGTTCATGGCGCTGAACCACAGTGGAGAGGTCTCAGTTTCGTTCATGGCGCTGAACCACAGTGGGGAGGTCTCAGTATCGTTCATGGCACTGAATAACAGTTGGGAGATCTCAATATTGTTCATGTCAGTGAACAACAGTGGGGAGGTCTCATTATCGTTCATGACACTGAACAACATTGGGGAGGTCTCAGTATTGCTCATGGCACTGAACAACAGTGGGGAGGTCTCATTACCGTTCAGGCGCTGAACAACATTTGGGAGGTCTCAGTATTGCTCATGGCACTGTACAACAGTGGGGAGGTCTCATTATTGTTCATAGCACTGAATAACAGTGGGGAGGTCGCATTATCGTTCATGACACTGAACAACAGTGGGGAGGTCTCAGTATTGCTCATGGCACTGAATAACAGTGGGGAGGTCTCATTATCGTTCATGACACTGAACAACAGTGGGGAGGTCTCAGTATTGCTCATGACCCTGAACAACGGTGGGGCGTTGTCATTATCGTTCTTGGCACTGAACAACAATGGGGAGGTCTCATTATCGTTTTTGGCGCTGAACAACAGTGGGGAGGTCTCAGTATTGGTCATGGCACGGATCAAAAGTGGGGTGGTCTCATCATCGTTCAGGGCGCTGAACAACAGTGGGGAGGTCTCAGTATTGCTCATGGCACTGAACAACAGTGGGGAGGTTTCAGTATTGTTCATGGCACTGAATCACAGTGGCAAGGTCTCAGTATTGCTCATGGCGCTGAACAACAATGGGGAGGTCTCAGTATTGCTCATGGCGCTGAACAACAGTGGGGAGGTCTCAGTATTGCTCATGGCACTGAATACCTTTGGGGAGGTCTCAGTATTGCTCATGGCACTGAATAACAGTGGGGAGGACTCATTATCGTTCATGGCACTGAACAACGGTGGGGAGGTCTCAGTATTTCGCATGGCACTTATCAAAATTGGGGAGGTCTCATCGTTCATAGCGCTAAACAAAGTGTGGTGGAATCACTATCCTTCCAGGCGCTGAACAACAGTGAGGAGGTCTCAGTATCGTTCATGGCACTGAACAACATTGGGGAGGTCTCAGTATCGTTCATGGCACTGAATAACAATTGGGAGGTCTCACTATTGCTCATGGCACTGAACAACAGTGGGGAGGTCTCAGTATCGTTCATGGCACTGAATAACAATTGGGAGGTCTCACTATTGCTCATGGCACTGAACAACAGTGGGGAAGTGTCAGTATTGCTCATCACACTGAAAAACAGTGGAGAGGTCTCAGTATTTCTCATGGCACTTATCAAAATTGGGGAGGTCTCATCGTTCATGGCGCTGTACAACAGTGGGGAGGTGTCAGTATTGCTAATGGCACTGAACAACAGTGGGGAGGTCTCAGTATTGCTCATGGCGCTGAACAACAGTGGGGAGGTCTCATTATCGTTCATGACATTGAACAACAGTGGGGAGGTCTCACTATCGTTCATGGCACTGAATAACAGTGGGGCGGTCTCATTATCGTTCATGGCACTGAATAACAGTGGGGAGGTCTCACTATCGTTCATGGCACTGAACAACAGTCGGGAGGTCTCAGTATTGCTCATGGCACTGAACAACAATGGGGAGGTCTCAGTATCGTTCATGGCACTGAATAACAGTGGGGAGGTCTCATTATCGTTCATGGCACTGAACAACTGTGGGGAGGTCTCAGTATTGTTCTTGACACTGAACAACAGTGGGGTGGTCTCATTATCGTTCATGGCACTGAACAATTGTGGGGAGGTCTCAGTATTGTTCTTGACACTGAACAACAGTGGGGTGGTCTCATTATCGTTCATGGCGCTGAACAACATTGGGGAGGTCTCAGTATTTCTCATGGCACTGAACAACAGTGGGGAGCTCTCATTATTGTTCATAGCACTGAATAACAGTGGAGAGGTCTCATTATCGTTCATGGTGCTGAATAACAGTCGGGAGGTCTCAGTATTGCTCAGGGGGCTGAACAACAGTGCGAAGTTCTGATTATCGTTCATGACATAACAACCGTGGGGAGGTCTCAGTATTGTTCATGACCCTGAACAACATTGGGGAGGTCTCAGTATTGTTCATGGCACTGAATAACAATTGGGAGGTCTCACTATTGCTCATGGCACTGAACAACAGTGGGGAAGTGTCAGTATTGCTCATCACACTGAAAAACAGTGGGGAGGTCTCAGTATTTCTCATGGCACTTATCAAAATTGGGGAGGTCTCATCGTTCATGGCGCTGAAAAACAGTGGGGAGGTGTCAGTATTGCTAATGGCACTGAACAACAGTGTGGAGGTCTCAGTATTGCTCATGGCGCTGAACAACAGTGGGGAGGTCTCATTATCGTTCATGACATTGAACAACAGTGGGGAGGTCTCACTATCGTTCATGGCACTGAATAACAGTGGGGCGGTCTCATTATCGTTCATGGCACTGAATAACAATGGGGAGGTCTCACTATCGTTCATGGCACTGAACAACAGTCGGGAGGTCTCAGTATTGCTCATGGCACTGAACAACAATGGGGAGGTCTCAGTATCGTTCATGGCGCTGAACAACAATGGGGAGGTCTCAGTATCGTTCATGGCGCTGAATAACAGTGGGGAGGTCTCATTATCGTTCATAGCACTGAATAACAGTGGGGAGGACTCATTATCGTTCCTGGCGCTGAACAACAGTGGGGAAGTCTCAGTATTGCTCATGGCACTGAACAACAATGGGGAGGTCTCATTATCGTTCATGGTGCTGAACAACGTTGGGGAGGTCTCAGTATTACTCATGGCACTGAACAACAGTGGGGAGGACACATTATCGTTCATGGCACTGAATAACAGTGGGGAGGTGTCAGTATTGCTCATGGCACTGAACAACAGTGGGGAAGTCTCAGTATCGTTCATTGCGCTGAACAAAGTGTTGTGGTCTCAATATCGTTCCAGGTGCTGAACAACAGTGAGGAGGTCTCAGTATTGTTCATGGCACTGAACAAAATTGGGGAGTTCTCTGTAAAGTTCATGGCACTGAACAACAGTGGGGAGGTCTCAGTATCGTTCACGGCACTGAATAACAATGGGGAGGTCTCAATATTGCTCATGGCACTGAACAACAGTGGGGTGGTCTCAGTATTGTTCATGCCACTGAATAACAGTGGGGAGGTGTCAGTATTGCTCATCACACTGAAAAACAGTGGGGAGGTCTCGGTATTGCTCATGGCGCTGAACAACAGTGGGGAGGTCTCATTACCTTTCATAGCACTTAAAAACAGTGGGGAGGTCTCATTATCGTTCATGGTGCTGAAAAACAGTGGGGAGGTCTCAGTATAGTTCATGGGACTGACCAACAGTGGGGAGGTCTCAGTATCGTTCACAGCACTGAATAACAGTGGGGAGGTCTCAGTATTGCTCACGGCACTGAATAACAGTGGGGAAGTCTCATTATCGTTCATGACACTGAACAACAGTGGGGAGGTCTCAGTATTGCTCACGGCACTGAATTACAGTGGGGAAGTCTCATTATCGTTCATGGCGCTTAACAACAGCTGGGAGGTCTCGGTTTTGCTCATGGCGCTGAACAACAGTGGGGAGGTCTCATTATCGTTCATGGGGCTTAACAACAGTGGGGAGGTCTCAGTTTCGTTCATGGCGCTGAACCACAGTGGCGAGGTCTCAGTATCGTTCACGGCACTGAATAACAGTTGGGAGATCTCAGTATTGTTCATGTCACTGAACAACAGTGGGGAGGTCTCATTATCGTTCATGACACTGAACAACATTGGGGAGGTCTCAGTATTGCTCATGGCACTGAACAACAGTGGGGAGGTGTCATTACCGTTCATGGCGCTGAACAACATTGGGGAGGTCTCAGTATTGCTCATGACCCTGAACAACGGTGGGGCTGTGTCATTATCGTTCTTGGAACTGAACAACAATGGGGAGGTCTCATTATCGTTCATGGCGCTGAACAACAGTGGGGAGGACTCAGTATTGCTCATGGCACTGAATAACAGTGGGGAGGACTCATTATCGTTCATGGCACTGAACAACGGTGGGGAGGTCTCAGTATTTCGCATGGCACTTATCAAAATTGGGGAGGTCTCATCATTCATGGCGCTGAACAAAGTGTGGTGGTCTCACTATCCTTCCAGGCGCTGAACAACAGTGAGGAGGTCTCAGTATCATTCATGGCACTGAACAACATTGGGGAGGTCTCAGTATCGTTCATGGCACTGAATAACAATTGGGAGGTCTCACTATTGCTCATGGCACTGAACAACAGTGGGGTAGTGTCAGTATTGCTCATCACACTGAAAAACAGTGGGGAGGTCTCAGTATTTCTCATGGCACTTATCAAAATTGGGGAGGTCTCATCGTTCATGGCGCTGAACAACAGTGGGGAGGTGTCAGTATTGCTAATGGCACTGAACAACAGTGGGGAGGTCTCAGTATTGCTCATGGCGCTGAACAACAGTGGGGAGGTCTCATTATCGTTCATGACATTGAACAACATGGGGAGGTCTCACCATCGTTCATGGCACTGAATAACAGTGGGGCGGTCTCATTATCGTTCATGGCACTGAACAACAGTTGGGAGGTCTCAGTATTGTTCATGGCACTGAACAACAATGGGGAGGTCTCAGTATCGTTCATGGCACTGAACAACAATGGGGAGGTCTCAGTATCGTTCATGGCACTGAACAACACAGGGGAGGTCTCATTATCGTTCATGGCGCTGAACAACAGTGGGGAGTTCTCAGTGTTGTTCATGGCACTGAACAACAGTGGGGAGGTCTCATTATTGTTCATAGCACTGAATAACATTGGGGAGGTCTCATTATCATTCATGGCACTGAATAACAGTGGGGAGGTCTCATTATCGTTCATGGTGCTGAATAACAGTCGGGAGGTCTCAGTATTGCTCAGGGGGTTGAACAACAGTGGGGAGTTCTGATTATCGTTCATGACATAACAACTGTGGGGAGGTCTCAGTATTGTTCATGGCGCTGAACAACAGTGGGGATGTCTCAGTATTGTTCATGACACTGAACAGCAGTGGGGAGGTCTCATTATCGTTAATAGCGCTGAACAACAGTGGGGAGGTCTCATTACCGTTCATGATGCTGAACAACCGTGTGGAGGTCTCAGTATTGTTCATGACACTGAACAACAGTGGGGAGGTCTCAGTATTGTTCATGGCACTGAATAACAATTGGGAGGTCTCACTATTGCTCATGGCACTGAACAACAGTGGGGAAGTGTCAGTATTGCTCATCACACTGAAAAACCGTGGGGAGGTCTCAGTATTGTTCATGGCACTGAATAACAATTGGGAGGTCTCACAATTGCTCATGGCACTGAATAACAGTGGGGAGGTCTCATTATCGTTCCTGGTGCTGAACAACAGTTGGGAAGTCTCAGTATTGCTCATGGCACTGAACAACAATGGGGAGGTCTCATTATCGTTCATGGTGCTGAACAACGTTGGGGAGGTCTCAGTATTACTCATGGCACTGAACAACAGTGTGGAGGTCTCACTATTGCTCATGGCACTGAACAACAGTGGGGAGGACACATTATCGTTCATGGCACTGAATAACAGTGGGGAGGTGTCAGTATTGCTCATGGCACTGAACAACAGTGGTGAAGTCTCAGTATCGTTCATGGCGCTGAACAAAGTGTGGTGGTCTCAATATCGTTCCAGGCGCTGAACAACAGTGAGGAGGTCTCAGTATCGTTCATGGCACTGAACAAAATTGGGGAGGTCCCAGTAAAGTTCATGGCACTGAACAACAGTGGGGAGGTCTCAGTATCGTTCATGGCACTGAATAACAATGGGGAGGTCTCAATATTGCTCATGGCACTGAACAACAGTGGGGAGGTGTCAGTATATCTCATCACACTGAAAAACAGTGGGGAGGTCTCGGTATTGCTCATGGTGCTGAACAACAGTGGGGAGGTCTCATTACCTTTCATAGCACTTAAAAACACTGGGGAGGTCTCATTATTGCTCATGGGGCTGAAAAACAGTGGGGAAGTCTCAGTATTGCTAATGGCACTGAACAACAGTGGGGAGGTCTCAGTATTGCTCATGGCGCTGAACAACAGTGGGGAGGTCTCATTATCATTCGTGACATTGAACAACAGTGGGGAGGTCTCACTATCGTGCATGGCACTGAATAACAGTGGGGCGGTCTCATTATCGTTCATGGCACTGAATAACAGTGGGGAGGTCTCACTATCGTTCATGGCACTGAACAACAGTCGGGAGGTCTCAGTATTGCTCATGGCACTGAACAACAATGGGGAGGTCTCAGTATCGTTCATGGCACTGAACAACAATGGGGAGGTCTCAGTATCGTTCATGGCGCTGAATAACAGTGGGGAGGTCTCATTATCGTTCATAGCACTGAATAACAGTGGGGTGGTCTCATTATCGTTCATGGCACTGAATAACTGTGGGGAGGTCTCAGTATTGTTCTTGACACTGAACAACAGTGGGGTGGTCTCATTATCGTTCATGGCACTGAACAACATTGGGGAGGTCTCAGTATTTCTCATGGCACTGAACAACAGTGGGGAGCTCTCATTATTGTTCATAGCACTGAATAACAGTGGAGAGGTCTCATTATCGTTCATGGTGCTGAATAACAGTCGGGAGGTCTCAGTATTGCTCAGGGGGCTGAACAACAGTGGGGAGGTCTCAGTTTTGTTCATCACCCTGAACAACAGTGGGGCGGTCTCCTTATCGTTCTTGGCGCTGAACAACATTGGGGAGGTCTCAGTATCGTTCATGGCACTGAATAACAGTGGGGATGTCTCAGTATTGCTCATGGCACTGAACAACAGTGGGGAGGACTCAGTATTTTTCATGGCACTGAACAACATTGTTGAGGTCTCAGTATTGTTCATGGCACTGAATAACAGTGGGGAGGTCTCAGTATTGTTCATGGCGCTGAACAACAGTGGGGAGGTCTCAGTATTGCTCATGGCACTGAACAGCAGTGGGGAGGTCTCATTATCGTTCATGGCGCTGAACAACAGTGGGGAGTTCTCAGTATTGTTTATAGCACTAAACAACAGTGGGGTGGTCTCATTATTGTTCATGGCGCTGAACATCATTGGGGAGGTCTCAGTATTGCTCATGGCACTGAACAACAGTGGGGAGGTCTCAATATTGCCCATGGCACTGAACAACAGTGGGGAGGTTTCGGTATTGCTCATGGCACTGAATAACAGTGGGGAGGTCTCAGTATTGTTCATGACATTGAACAATAGTGGGGAGGTCTCATTATCGTTCATGGCGCTGAACAACGTTGGGGAGGTCTCATTATCGTTCATGGCACTGAACAACAGTGGGGAGGTCTCACTATTGCTCACGGCACTGAACAACAGTGGGGAGGACACATTATCGTTCATGGCACTGAATAACAGTGGGGAGGTGTCAGTATTGCTCATGGCACTGAACACAGAGGGGAGGTCTCAGTATTGCTCATGGCACTGAACAACAGTGGGGAAGTCTCAGTATCGTTCTTGGCGCTGAACAAAGTGTCGTGGTCTCACTATCGTTCCAGACGCTGAACAACAGTGAGGAGGTCTCAGTATCGTTCATGGCACTGAACAACAGTGGGGAGATCTCAGTATCGTTCATGCCACTGAATAACAATGGGGAGGTCTCCGTATTGTTCATGGCACTGAACAACACAGGGGAGGTCTCATTATCGTTCATGGCGCTGAACAACAGTGGGGAGTTCTCAGTGTTGTTCATGGCACTGAACAACAGTGGGGAGGTCTCATTATTGTTCATAGCACTGAATAACAGTGGGGAGGTCTCATTATCATTCATGGCACTGAATAACAGTGGGGAGGTCTCATTATCGTTCATGGTGCTGAATAACAGTCGGGAGGTCTCAGTATTGCTCAGGGGGTTGAACAACAGTGGGGAGTTCTGATTATCGTTCATGACATAACAACTGTGGGGAGGTCTCAGTATTGTTCATGGCGCTGAACAACAGTGGGGATGTCTCATTATCGTTAATAGCGCTGAACAACAGTGGGGCGGTCTCATTACCGTTCATGATGCTGAACAACCGTGGGGAGGTCTCAGTATTGTTCATGACACTGAACAACAGTGGGGAGATCTCATTATCGTTCTTGGCACTGAACAACAATAGGGAGGTCTCATTATCGTTCATGGCGCTGAACAACAGCGGGGAGGTCTCAGTATTGCTCATGGCACTGAATACCATTGGGCAGGTCTCAGTATTGCTCATGGCATTGAACAACAGTGGGGAGGATTCATTATCATTCGTGGCACTGAACAACGGTGGGGAGGTCTCAGTATTTCTCATGGCACTTCTCCGAAGTGGGGAGGTCTCATCGTTCATGGCGCTGAAAAACAGTGGGGAGGTGTCAGTATTGCTAATGGCACTGAACAACAGTGGGGAGGTCTCAGTATCGTTCTTGGCGCTGAACAACAGTGTGGTGGTCTCACTATCCTTCATGGCGCTGAACAACAGTGAGGAGGTCTCAGTATCTCTCATGGCACTGAATAATTTTGGGGAGGTCTCAGTATTGCTCATGGCACTGAACAACAGTGGGGAGGTCTCATTATCGTTCATGGCGCTGAACAACAGTGGGGAGGTCTCAGTATTGCTCATGGTGCTGAACCACAGTGTGGTGGTCTCAGTGTCGTTCGTGGCGCTGAACAACAGTGGGGAGGTCTCAGTTTCGTTCATGGCTCTGAACAACAGTGGGGAGGTCTCAGTATTGCTCATGGCACTGAATAACAGTGACGAGGTCTCAGTACTGCTCTTGGCACTGAACAACAGTGGGGAGGTCTCACTATTGTTCATGGCACTGAATAACAGTGGGGAGGTCTCAGTATTGCTCATGTCACTGAATAACAGTGACGAGGTCTCAGTACTGCTCATGGCACTGAACAAGAGTGGGGAGGTCTTATTATCGTTCATGGCACTGAATAACAGTGGGGAGGTCTCAGTATTGTTCATGACATTGAAAAATAGTGGGGAGGTCTCATTATCGTTCATGGCGCTGAACAACAGTTGGGAAGTCTCAGTATTGCTCATGGCACTGAACAACAATGGGGAGGTCTCATTATCGTTCATGGTGCTGAACAACAGTGGGGAGGACACATTATCGTTCATGGCAGTGTATAACAGTGGGGAGGTGTCAGTATTGCTCATGGCACTGAATAACAATGGGGAGGTCTCAGTATTGCTCATGGCACTGAATAACAGTGACGAGGTCTCAGTACTGCTCATGGCACTGAACAACAGTGGGGAGGTCTCTGTATTGCCCATGGCACTGAACAGCAGTGGGGAGGTCTCGGTATTGCTCATGGCACTGAATAACAGTAGGCAGGTCTCAGTATTTCTCATGGCACTGAACAAAAGTGGGGAGGTCTCAGTATTGCCCATGGCACTGAACAAGAGTGGGGAGGTCTTATTATCGTTCATGGCACTGAATAACAGTGGGGAGGTCTCAGTATTGTTCATGACATTGAACAATAGTGGGGAGGTCTCATTATCGTTCATGGCGCTGAACAACAGTTGGGAAGTCTCAGTATTGGTCATGGCACTGAACAACAATGGGAGGTCTCATTATCGTTCATGGTGCTGAACAACATTGGGGAGGTCTCAGTAATACTCATGGCACTGAACAACAGTGGGGAGGACACATTATCGTTCATGGCACTGAATAACAGTGGGTAGGTGTCAGTATTGCTCATGGCACTGAACACAGAGGGGAGGTCTCAGTATTGCTCATGGCACTGAACAATAGTGGGGAGGTCTCAGTATCGTTCATGGCGCTGAACAAAGTGTTGTGGTCTCACTATCGTTCCAGGCGCTGAACAACAGTGAGGAGGTCTCAGTATCGTTCATGGCACTGAACAACAGTGGGGAGGTCTCAGTATCGTTCATGGCACTGAATAACAATGGGGAGGTCTCCGTATTGTTCATGGCACTGAACAACACTGGGGAGGTCTCATTATCGTTCATGGCGCTGAACAACAGTGGAGAGGTCTCAGTATTGCTCATGGCACTGAACAACAGTGGGGAGGTCTCAGTATTGTTCATGCCACTGAATAACAGTGGGGAGGTCTCAGTATTGCTCATGGCACTGAAAAACAGTGGGGAGGTCTCGGTATTGCTCATGGCATTGAACAACAGTGGGGAGGTCTCATTATCGTTCATGGTGCTGAAAAACAGTGGGGAGGTCTCAGTATAGTTCATGGCACTGACCAACAGTGGGAAGGTCTCAGTATTGTTCATGGCGCTGAACAACAGTGGGGATGTCTCAGTATTGTTCATGACACTGAACAGCAGTGGGGAGGTCTCATTATCGTTAATAGCGCTGAACAACAGTGGGGAGGTCTCATTACCGTTCATGGTGCTGAACAGCCGTGGGGAGGTCTCAGTATTGTTCATGACACTGAACAACAGTGGGGAGGTCTCAGTATTGTTCATGACCCTGAACAACAGTGGGGAGGTCTCAGTATTGTTCATGACCCTGAACAGCAATGGGGAGGTCTCATTATCGTTCATGGTGCTGAACACCAGTGGGGAGGACACATTATCGTTCATGGCAGTGTATAACAGTGGGGAGGTGTCAGTATTGCTCATGGCACTGAACACAGAGGGGAGGTCTCAGTATTGCTCATGGCACTGAATAACAGTGACGAGGTCTCAGTACTGCTCATGTCACTGAACAACAGTGGGGAGGTCTCAGTACTGCTCATGGCACTGAACAATAGTGGGGAGGTCTCACTATTGTTCATGGCACTGAATAACAGTGGGGAGGTCTCAGTATTGCTCATGTCACTGAATAACAGTGACGAGGTCTCAGTACTGCTCATGGCACTGAACAACAGTGGGGAGGTCTCTGTATTGCTCATGGCACTGAATAACAGTAGGCAGGTCTCAGTATTTCTCATGGCACTGAACAAAAGTGGGGAGGTCTCAGTATTGCCCATGGCACTGAACAAGAGTGGGGAGGTCTTATTATCGTTCATGGCACTGAATAACAGTGGGGAGGTCTCAGTATTGTTCATGACATTGAACAATAGTGGGGAGGTCTCATTATCGTTCATGGCGCTGAACAACAGTTGGGAAGTCTCAGTATTGGTCATGGCACTGAACAACAATGGGAGGTCTCATTATCGTTCATGGTGCTGAACAACATTGGGGAGGTCTCAGTAATACTCATGGCACTGAACAACAGTGGGGAGGACACATTATCGTTCATGGCACTGAATAACAGTGGGTAGGTGTCAGTATTGCTCATGGCACTGAACACAGAGGGGAGGTCTCAGTATTGCTCATGGCACTGAACAACAGTGGGGAGGTCTCAGTATCGTTCATGGCGCTGAACAAAGTGTTGTGGTCTCACTATCGTTCCAGGCGCTGAACAACAGTGAGGAGGTCTCAGTATCGTTCATGGCACTGAACAACAGTGGGGAGGTCTCAGTATCGTTCATGGCACTGAATAACAATGGGGAGGTCTCCGTATTGTTCATGGCACTGAACAACACTGGGGAGGTCTCATTATCGTTCATGGCGCTGAACAACAGTGGAGAGGTCTCAGTATTGCTCATGGCACTGAACAACAGTGGGGAGGTCTCAGTATTGTTCATGCCACTGAATAACAGTGGGGAGGTCTCAGTATTGCTCATGGCACTGAAAAACAGTGGGGAGGTCTCGGTATTGCTCATGGCATTGAACAACAGTGGGGAGGTCTCATTATCGTTCATGGTGCTGAAAAACAGTGGGGAGGTCTCAGTATAGTTCATGGCACTGACCAACAGTGGGAAGGTCTCAGTATTGTTCATGGCGCTGAACAACAGTGGGGATGTCTCAGTATTGTTCATGACACTGAACAGCAGTGGGGAGGTCTCATTATCGTTAATAGCGCTGAACAACAGTGGGGAGGTCTCATTACCGTTCATGGTGCTGAACAGCCGTGGGGAGGTCTCAGTATTGTTCATGACACTGAACAACAGTGGGGAGGTCTCAGTATTGTTCATGACCCAGAACAACAATGGGGAGGTCTCATTATCGTTCATGGCACTGAACAACAGTGGGGAGGTCTCAGTATTGCTCATGGCACTGAATACCATTGGGGAGGTCTCAGTATTGCTCATGGCACTGAATAACAGTGGGGAGGTCTAATTATCGTTCATGGCACTGAACAACAGTGGGGTTGTCTCAATAATGCTCATGGCACTGAACAACAGTGGGGAGGTCTCAGTATTGTTCATGGCACTGAGTACAATTGGGGAGGGCTCAGTATTGCTTATGGCATTGAACAACAGTGGGGAGGATTCATTATCGTTTGTGGCACTGAACAACGGTGGGGAGGTTTCAGTATTTTTCATGGCACTTATCAAAAGTGGGGAGGTCTCATTGTTCATTGCGCTGAACAACAGTGGGGAGGTGTCAGTATTGCTAATGGCACTGAACAACAGTGGGGAGGTCTCGGTATCGTTCATGGCGCTGAACAACAGTGGGGAGGTGTCAGTATTGCTAATGGCACTGAACAACAGTGGGGAGGTCTCATTATCGTTCATGGCGCTGAGCAACAGTGAGGACGTCTCAGTATCTCTCATGGCACTGAATAAGTTTGGGGAGGTCTCAGTATTGCTCATGGCACTGAACAACAGTGGGGAGGTCTCATTATTGTTCATGGCGCTGAGCAACAGTGGGGAGGTCTCAGTATTGCTCATAGCGCTGAACCACAGTGTGGTGGTCTCAGTGTCGTTCGTGGCGCTGAACAACAGTGGGGAAGTCTCAGTTTCGTTCATGGCACTGAATAACAGTGACGAGGTCTCAGTACTGCTCATGGCACTGAACAATAGTGGGGAGGTCTCTTTATCATTCATGGCACTGAACAACAGTGGGGAGTTCTCAGTATTGCTCATAGCACTGAACAACAGTGGGGAGGTCTCAGCATTGTTCATGGCACTGAACAACAGTGGGTAGGTCTCATTTTTGTTCATGGCGCTGAACAACAGTGGGGAGGTCTCAGTATTGTTCTTGACACTGAACAACAGTGGGATGTCTCAGTATTGCTCCTGACACTGAACAACAGTGGGGAGGTCTCATTATCATTCATAGCGCTGAACAACAGTGGGGAGGTTTCAGTATTGCTCATGTCATTGAACAACAGTGGTGAGGTCTCATTATCGTTCATGGCACTGAACAACAGTGGGGAGGTCTCAGTATCGTTCATGGCGCTGAATAACAGTGTGGTGGTCTCACTATCCTTCATGGCGCTGAACAACAGTGAGGAGGTCTCAGTATCTTTCATGGCACTGAATAACTTTGGGGAGGTCTCAGTATTGCTCATGGCACTGAATAACAGTGGGGAGGTCTCATTATTGCTCATGGCACTGAACAACAGTGGGGAGGTCTCGGTATTGCTCATGGCACTGAACAACAGTTGGGAAGTCTCATTATGGCTCATGGCATTGAAGAACAGTGGGGAGGACTCATTATCGTTCGTGGCACTGAGCAACGGTGGGGCGGTCTCAGTATTGCTCATGGCACTTATCAAAATTGGGGATGTCTCATCGTTCATGGCGCTGAACAACAGTGGGGAGGTGTCAGTATTGTTCATGGCACTGAACAACAGTGGGGAGGTCTCAGTATTGTTCATGGCACTAAATAACAGTGGGGAGGTCTCCGTATTGCTCATGGCACTGAACAACAGTGGGGAGGTCTCAGTATTGCTCATGGCGCTGAACAACAGTGGGGAGGTCTCAGTAATACTCATGGCCCTGAACAACCATGGGGAGGTCTCATTATCGTTAATGGCACTGAACCACAGTGGGGAAGTCTCAGTATTGCTCATGGCACTGAACAACAGTGGGGAGGTCTCATTTTTGTTCATGGCGCTGAACAACAGTGGGGAGGTCTCTGTATTGCTCATGGCGCTGAACAACAGTGGGGAGGTCTCAGCATCGTTCATGGCACTGAACAACAGTGGGGAGGTCTCATTTTTGTTCATGGCGCAGTACAACAGTGGGGAGGTCTCAGTATTGCTCATGGCACTGAACAACAGTGGGGAGGTCTCAGTCTCGTTCATGGCACTGAACAACAGTGGGGAGGTCTCATTTTTGTTCATGGCGCTGAACAACAGTGGGGAGGTCTCAGTATTGCTCCTGGCACTGAACAACAGTGGGGAGGTCTCATTATCGTTCATGGTGCTGAATAACAGTCGGGAGGTCTCATTATCGTTCATGGTGCTGAATCACAGTGGTGAGGTCTCAGTATTGCTCAGGGCACTGAACAACAGTGGGGAGGTCTCATTATCGTTCATGGCACTGAACAACAGTGGGGAGGTCTCAGTATTGCTCATGGTACTGAACAACAGTGGGAGGTCTCAGTATCGTTCATGGCGCTGAAAAACAGTGGGGAGGTCTCAGTATCTTTCATGGCACTGAATAACCATGGGGAGGTCTCAGTATTGCTCATGGCACTGAACAACAGTGGGGAGGTCTCAGTATTGCTCATGGCACTGAACAGCAGTGGGGAGGTCTCATTATCGTTCATGGTGCTCAATAACAGTCGGGAGGTCTCAGTATTGCTCAGGGCGCTGAACAACAGTGGGGAGTTCTGATTATCGTTCATGACATAACAACAGTGGGGAGGTCTCACTATCGTTCATGGCAATGAACAACAGTGCGGAGGTCTCAGTATTGTTCATGACACTGAACAGCAGTGGGGATGTCTCAGTATTGTTCGTGACACTGAACAACAGTGGGGAGGTCTGATTACCGTTCATGGTGCTGAACAACAGTGGGGAGGTCTCAGTATTGCTCATGGTGCTGAACAACCGTGCGGAGGTCTCAGTATTGTTCTTGACACTGAACAACAGTGGGGAGGTCTCAGTATTGTTCTTGACACTGAACAACAGTGGGGAGATCTCAGTATTGTTCTTGACACTGAATAACAGTGGGGAGGTTTCAGCATTGCTCATGGCACTGAACAACAGTGGGGAGGTCTCATTATTGTTCATGGCACTGAACAACACTGGGGAGGTCTCAGTATTGCTCATGACACTGAATGACAGTGGGGAGGTCTCATTATTGTTCATGACGCTGAACAACAGTGGGGAGGTCTCAGTATTGTTCATGGCACTGAACAACAGTGGGGAGGTCTCAGTATTGCTCATGACACTGAATAACAGTGGGGAGGTCTCATTATCGTTCATGGCGCTGAACAACTGTGGGGAGGTCTCATTATCGTTCATGGCGCTGAACAACAGTGGGGAGGTCTCATTATCGTTCATGGTGCTGAATAATAGTGGGGAGGTCTCAGTATTGCTCAGGGCGCTGAACAACAGTGGGGAGGTCTCATTATCGTTCATGGTGCTGAACAACAGTGGGGAGGTCTCAGTATTGTTCATAGCACTGAACAACAGTGGGGAGGTCTCATTATTGTTCATAGCACTGAACAACAGTGGGGAGGTGTCATTATTGTTCATAGCACTGAATAACAGTGGGGAGGTCTCGTTACCATTCATGGCGCTGAATAACAGTCGGGAGGTCTCAGTATTGCTCAGGCGGCTGAACAACAGTGGGGAGTTCTGATTATCGTTCATGACATAACAACCGTGGGGAGGTCTCAGTATTGTTCATGGCGCTGAACAACAGTGGGGATGTCTCAGTATTGTTCATCACACTGAACAGCAGTGGGGAGGTTTCAGTATTGTTCATGACTCTGAACAACAGTAGGGAGGTCTCAGTATTGTTCATGGCACTGAACAACAATGTGGAGGTCTCATTATCTTTCCTGGCGCTGAACAACAGTGGGGAGGTCTCAGTATTGCTCATGGCACTGAATAACAGTGAGGAGATCTAATTATCGTTCATAGCACTGAACAACAGTGAGGAGGTCTCTTTATCGTTGATGGCACTGAACAACAATGGGGAGGTCTCATTATCGTTCATGACACTGAACAACAGTGGGGAGGTCTCAGTGTCGGTTCCTGGTCACAGCCAGGTGATTGTTGGTTTTTAAAATTTGTTGATTTTATGTGTGTTGGCAATCCCTGCATTTATTGCTAATCCCGAATTGCACTTGTTCAGGGGGTATTTAAGAGTCAACCACATTGCTGTGGGTCCGGAGTCACATGTGGGCCAATCCGGGTAAGGACAGCAGATTTCCTTTCCGAAAGGACATTAATGAACCAGATGAGATTTTACAACAATCGTCAATGGTTTCATGGTCATTATTAGACTTTTAATTCCAGATTTTTATTGAACTCAAATTCCACCCTCAGCCGTGGTGGGATTCAAACCCAGGTCTCTGGTGCATTACCCTGGGCCTCTGGATTACTAGTCCAGCAACAATACCACTGTGCCTTTGCCTCCCCAATGGTGACAAGTGAGGTGTTACAGCTTGTCTCTGTATGCTTGTTCAAAGAATGATTTAATGAGCTGGTGTCAGTGCTCCTGATATAAGGGACCTTGTCCTTTTAGGAGATTTGTTACAGGCAGAAACTTCCCCCCAAGTCATCTTGTTTACCCCTCATCATCGCTGAATTCACAAAATATCACCATATCATGCCCCCTGTCAAAACTACTAACTACCCATAAGACAAGGGCAGCGGACACGTAGGAACACCACCACCTGGAAATTCCCCTCCAAGCCACTCACCATCCTGACTTGGAAATATATCACTTTTCCTTCACTGTCACTGGGTTAAACTCCTGGAACTCTCTCCCTAACAGCACTGTGGGTGTACCTACACCACATGGATTGCAGCGGTTCAAGAAGGCAGCTCCCCACAGCCTTCTGCCCTTCACAGCGGAGATACTTTGCCAGTGTTGGATGGTGGATATCGCTAGTACAGATTACCCTAACACTGGCTGTGAATGGTCTCCCATGTATCTCATATTGGGGTTTTTATTTTTATTCATTCACGGGATGAGGGCTATGTTGGCTGGATAAGCATTTTATTGCCCATCCCTAGTTGCCCTTGAGAAGCTGGCGATGAGCTGCCTTCTTGAGCATCTGTATTCCGTGAAGGAACGGTGATATATTTCCAAGTCAGGATGGTGAGTGGTTTGGAGGGGAACTTCCAATTGCTGATGTTCCCATCTTTCTGCTGCCCTTGTCCTTCTAGATTGTGGTGGTCGTGTGTTTGGAAGGTGCTGTCGAAGAGGCCTTGGTGAGTTGCTGCAGTGCATCTTGTAGATGGTACACACTGCTGATACTGTGCGTTGGTGGTGGAGGGAGTGAATGTTTGTGGATGTGGTGCCAGTCAAGTGGATTGCTTTGTCCTGGATGGTGTCAAGCTTATTGAGTGTTGCAGGAGCTGCACTCATCCAAGCATGTGGGGAGTATTCCATCACACTCCTGACTTGTGCCTTGTAGATGGTGGGCAGGCTTTGGAAAGTCAGGAGGTGAGTTACTTGTTGCTGGATTCCAAGCCCCTAACCTGCTCTTGTAGGCACAGTATTTATATGGCTAGCCTAGTTCAGTTTCTGGTCAATAGTAATCCTCAGTATGTTAATAGTGGGGGATTCAGTGATGGTAATGCCATTGACTGTTGGGGGGCAATGGTTAGATTCTCTCTTGTTGGAGATGGTCTTTGCCTGGCACTTGTGCGTTGAGAATGTTATTTGCCACTTGTCAACCCAAACATGGATATTGTCCAGGTCTTGCTGAATTTGGACATGGGCTGCTTCAGTTTCTGAGGAGTCATGAATGGTGCTGAACATTGTGCAATCATCAGTGAACATCCCCACTCCTGACCTTATGATGGAAGGAAGGTCATTGATGAAGCAGCTGAAGATGGTTGGGCCAAGGACACTACCCTGAGGAACTCCCGCAGTGATGTCCTGGGTCTGAGATAGCTGATCTCCCACAACCACAGTTATCTTCCTTTGTGTTACGTATGCAGTCTGTTTTGACCTTTATATGGGGAGTTTCAACCTTTATGCAGGGTATTTTGACCTTTGTACGGGGAATTTTGACTTTTGCACAGGGAGTTTTGACCTTTATACAAGGAGTTTTGAACTTTATTCAGGGAGGTTTGACCTCTCTAGCCTGGTGCATTTGAAGATCAGATGTCACAAGATACAGGAGGAGCTATAGATTGTCCTTTATGAAAGCACTGCCTTTCCCTTATCCCAGCAGAGAGTTTTCCCCCTGATTCCCATTGACTCCAGTTTTGTTAGGGTTCCTTGATGCCACACTCGGTCAAATGCTGCCTTAATGCCAAGGGCAGTCACTCTCATCTTACCTCGGGAGTTCAGCTCTTTTGCCCATGTTTAAACCAAGGCTGTATCAAGGTCAGGAGCGGAGTGGCCCTGGCAGAACACAAATTGAGCGTCCGTGAGCAGGTTATTGCTAAGCAAGTGCCACTTGATAGCATTGTGATGACCCCTTCCATTACTGTACTGATGATCGAGAGTAGACTGATGGGTTGGTAATTGGCCAAGTTGGATTTATCCTGCTTTTTGTGTACAGGGCATACCTGAGCAATTTTCCACATTGCTGAATAGATGCCAGTGTTGTAACTGTATTCATTTCAAGCCTAGTTTTGCTGCAGTTACGTGGATTTATTGATACATTAATAATTCCACCAACTCTCCCAGGCTCTGAAATTGTGGCTGGCGACTGTTCACAGTAACACCTATTTTCCCAGCTCCAAATGATTCCCTGAGAGCTCACCATTCTCAGGGATAAGGGAAAGGCAGTGCTTTCGTAAGGGACAATCTACAGCTCCTCTTGTATCTTGTAATATCTGATCTTCAAATGTACCAGGCTCAAGAGGTCAACCTCCCTGTTAAAGTTCAAAACTCCTTGTATAGAGGTCAAAACTCCCTGTACAAAAGTCAAAATTCCCCATACAAAGGTCAAAACTCCCCATATAAAGGTCAAAACAGACTGCATGAAGCCCAAAATTCCCTGTATAAAGGTTAAAAAAGATAATATAAATTCCCTGTATAGAGGTCAAAACCCCCTGTATAAAGTTCAAACCTCTCTGTATAAAGGAGTTTATAGAATGTTTTCGGGTTAGTTTCTTAGAATAACGTGTTCTGGAAGCAACCAGAGTGCAGACTATACTAGACCTGATATTGTGCAACGAGATAGGATTAATTGTTAACCTCCTAGTGAAGGCACCCTAGGTGGCAGCGTGCATAATATGATTCAATTTTACATTCATTTTGAATGAGAAATGAGTGCGTCCAAGACTAGTATTTTAAACTTAAATAAGGGCAATTATTGAGGGCGTGAAAGCAGAGCTAGGTAAAGTGAACTGGCAAATGAGGTGAAGAGATATGTCAAGAGAAGTTCAGTGATAGACATTTAAAGGGATATTTCAGAATACACAGAATAGATACATTCCAATGAGAAAGAGAAATCCCAAGGGAAGGGCCCACCATCCGTGGTTAACTAAAAACAAAAGTTAAAGACAGTATCAAACTTAAAGAAAAAACATATAAATACGCAAAGACAGGTGGCAGGTCAGAATTTGGAGAAAATATGAAGAACAGCAAAGAATGACAAACAGATTAATAAGGAGGGAAAAATTGGAGTATGAGGGAAAGCTAGCTAGTAATATAAAGACAGAAAGTAAGAGTTTCTATAGATATTTAAACAAGAAAAGAGTTAGCAAAGTGAGCATTAGTCCTTTGGAGAGTATGTTTGGTGAATTGATAATGGAAAGTAGGGAGATGACGATGAATTAAACAGGTATTTTGCTTTGGCCTTAACAATAGGGGACACAAGTAACATTCAAGGAAATGGAAGGGAGAGAGGAACTCAGGAAAATTACATTCACCTGGGAAGTGGTATTGAGCAAATTGTTGGAGCTGTGGGCTAATAAATAAAGGTCCGGATGGACTTCACCTTAAGGTCTTGAAATAAATGACTAGTGAAATAGTTGATGTGCTGGTCTTAATTTTCCAAACTTCCCTAGATTCGGGCGAGGATCCATTAGATTGGAAAATAGCAAATATTCAAAAAGGGAGAGAGACAGAAAGCAGGAAACTACAGGCCAGTTAGCCTAACATTGTCATAGGGAATTGTTAGAAGATATTATTAAAGATGTTATAGCAGGGCACTTCGAAAAATTCAAGGCAATCAGGCAGAGTCAAATTGGTTTTGCAAAAGGGGAACCATGTGTAATCAATTTATTGGAGTTCTTTGAAGGAGTCACATGTGCTGTGGATAAAGGGGAACCAGTGGATGTACTTAGATTTCCAGAAGGCATTTGATAACGTGCCACATCAAAGGCTATTGTAGAAAATAAAAGCTCATGGTGTAGGGAGTAACATATTGGCATGGATAGAAAATTGGCCAGCTAACAGGAAGCAGAGAGTTGGCATAATTGGCAAGTTGTAATGAAAGTTGTGCCACAGGGCTCAGTGCTGGGGTTTCAACTTTTTACAATTTATATAAATGACCTGGATGAAGGGACCGAAGGAATGGTGGCTAAAGATAGGTAGCAAAGTAAATTGTGAAGAGGATGTAAGGAGGCTACAAAGTGACATAGATAGGATAAGTGAGTGGGCAAAGTTCTGGCAAATGGAGTATAATGTGGGCAAATGTGAAATCACTCGTTTTGGCAGGAAGAATAAAAATGAAGCTGATTATCTAAATGGCGAGAGATTGCAGAGCTTTGGGATTCAGAGGGATCTGGGTATCCTAGTGCCTGAATCTCAAAAGGTTATTATGCAGGTACTGCAGGTAATTAGAGAAGCTAATAGAATGGTGAAGGGAATTGATTACAAAAATAGGGAGGTTATGCTTCAGTTGTGCAGAGCATTGGTGAGACCACATCTGGAGAATTGTGTACAGTACTGCTCTCCTTATTTAAAGAAAGATGTAAATGCATTAGAAGCAGTTCAGAGAAGGTTTACTAGACTAATACCAGGAATGGGCTGGTTGTCTTATGAGGAAAGGCTGAACAGGTTAGTATACACTGGAACTTAAAAGAGTAAGAGGTGACTTAATTGAAACCTTTCAGATTCTGTGGAGTCTTGACAGGGTGGTTGTGGAGAGGATGTTTCCTTTTGTGGGAGAATCTAGAACTAGGGGTCACTGTTTAAAAATAAGATGTCGCTCATTTAAGTCAAAGATGAGGAGATTTTTTTCTCTGAGTGTTGTGAGTCTTTGAACTCTCTTCCTCAAAAAGCGGTGGAAGCAGAGTCTTTGAATTTTTCTAAGGCAGAGCGAGATAGATTCTTGATTAACAAGGCGGTGAAAGATTATCAGGGGTAGGCAGGAATGTGGGGTTGAGATTACATTCAGATCAGCCATGAAGTTATTGAATGGTGGAGCAGGTTCGAGGGGCCGAGTGGCCTACTCCTGCTCCTCATTCGTATGTTCCTATGTTCATATCAAACAACTGTATAAAGACCAAAACTCCCTGTATAAAGGTCAAAACTCCCTGTTTAAAATTCAAACTCCCAGTTTAAAAATCAAAATCCCATTTATAATGGTCAAAAATCCTCGTAGAGAGGTCAAAGCTCCCCACGTAGACATCAGGCCTCTCTTTATTGAAATGAATATGCTGCCTATAAAGAGGTCCCAAATGTGAAACTCTACATTTGTTGAGTTGTTAATAATGAGACTATATGAAGGGGGCTCAAATGTTTGGATTCCCACTGGTTATGTAACCTCAAACATATTCGAACATAAAAAAATTGTAGTGAAAACAGGTCATTGTGGCTTTCAATCTTGCTCCTTCAACATATCCTGTAGAATATTAACAGTCATCCCATTTAATCCCCTTCCACACCCCATGTACACTCTACCTTATCATAAACTCTACCCACTCATTTAATCCCCTTCCACACCCCATGTACACTCTACCTTATCATAAACTCTACCCACTCATTTAATCCCCTTCCATACTCCATGTACACTCTACCTTATCATAGACTCTACCCACTCATTTAATCCCCTTCCACACCCCATGTACACTCTACCTTATCATAAACTCTACCCACTCATTTAATCCCCTTCCATACTCCATGTACACTCTACCCTATCATAGACTCTACCCACCCATTTAATCCCCTTGCACACTCCATGTACACTCTACCTTATCATAAACTCTACCCACTCATTTAATCCCCTTCCATACTCCATGTACACTCTACCCTATCATAGACTCTACCCACCCATTTAATCCCCTTGCACACTCCATGTACACTCTCCCCTATCATAGACTCTACCCACCCATTTAATCCCCTTCCACAATCTATACACACTCTCAGTCATCAAACCTATTCCTTCCATTTTAAAATAAATATTAATTCTCAGCATGTAAACATTGCCGGCAAGACCAGCATTTATTGCCCATCCCTAGTTGCCCTTGAGGTGGTGATGGTGAGCTGCCTTTTTAACCGCTGCAGTTCATGTGGTGCAGGTACACTCACAGTGCTGTTAGGAAGGGAGTGCTAGGATTTTGCCCCAGCAACACTGAAGGAACGGCGATATATTTCCAAGTCAGGATGGTGAATGGATTGGAGGGGAACTTGCAGGTGGTAGTGTTCCCATGCCCTTGTCCTTCTAGGTGGTAGAGGTTGTGGACTTGGATGATGCAGTCTAAGGAGCCTTAGTGAGTTGCTGTAATACATACTGGAACCACATTGTGCCAGTGGGTACCAAGTCCAGTGATGGGACAACAATCATGCAGACTGGTCACCTCTGATGGTGTTGAGGCTCTTTCTGTTGCTGCACTCATCCATGTGAGAACGTCTGCCATGTCTGAGCACTAACTTCCTCATATCTAAGTGAGAAGGTTCTGAGTTCAAGACCCTGTGCAGAGAATTGAGCATGTAATCTAACCTGATCTTTCCGGTGCAGCACTGAGGGTGTGCCCATCTTTGGGATGAGATATTAGATCAAGGCCCCATCTGCCCCTTAAGGTGGATGTAAGAGTTTCCACAGCAAAGGGAGTTCTCCTAGTTTCCTGGTCAATATTTATCTCCTAACCAATGTCACTAAAACAGATTATTTGGGTCATTATCACACTGTTGTTTGTGGGATCTTGCTGTGCACAAATTGACTGCAGCTTTTCCTACATCATAACAGTGACTACACTTCGATAGCATTTCATTGGCTGTAAAGTGCTTTGTGATGTCCTCAGGTGGAGCTGAGATCCCAACCAGCTGAGCCATGATTTTATTGAATGGTGGAGCAGGCCTACTCCTGCTCCTATGTTCCTAATTTCCGAGGTTTTGAAAAGTGCTATATAAATGGGATTTCCTTCTTTCTTTTATTCCATTACACTCTTGACTTGAGCCTTCGAGGTGGAAGAGAGACTCTGAGTGTTCAGGGAGTGAGGCAGCCATCTGCAGGGTACACAGCCTCAGCCCTACTATTGTAGCCATGGTGCTGTTAGGGCTGGTCCAGTTAAGGTTCTGGGAATCCTGATGGTGGTGCCAGTGAAGCTCAAGGGGAGGTGACCAGGCTCACTCTTGGTTGACAGTGTTTATGTGGACCTTCAAAAGCTTTTGATAAAGTCCCGTAACTATATGGTAATGTACAAGGTAGAATCGAGTATAATTAGTGGCATGTTCTGCAGTGAATTGAGGGAAGATTGAAAGCTCAGAAGCAGAGTGGTTCTGGATGGCTGTGGGAGTCTGTTTGGAGGCAGGTCACCAGAGGTGTTCCACAGGGATTGCTGTCAGGATCAGTATCCCTCAGTGTTGGGGAAACGTTCAGCCAGTTTGCAGATGATACTAAGATTTGTGCGAGTGTCAGGCCTGCACAGAGGGTTGAAAACTTCGATTGAAGTTAGCATATGGAATCATAGAATCTTACAGCACAGAAGGAGTTAATCTGGCCCATTTTACTTTTACTGGCTCTTTAAGAAAGTAACCCAATTAGTCCCACCCCACCCCTGCTTGTTCCCCACTCCTCTATAAGTGCTTCCCCTTCATGATTATCCAAATCTCTTTTGGAAGTTATTATTGGCTCTGCTTTTCCCACCCTTTCACTCAAATGTATTCCAGATCACTGGGTCCAAAATCTTTCCCTATAAAACTTCCCCTTGACCTCCTCTGCTCTAAACTGAACAGCCCCAGTTCCTCCAGTCTATCCACATAACTGAAGTCTCTCATGTCTCGTACACCACTTTTGTGTTGTAGGTATAAAAACTGAAAATGCTGGAAAAGCTCAGTGGGTCTGGCAGCATCTGAGGAGAGAGAAACAGGGCTAAGGTTTCGAGTCTGTATGACTCTTCCTCAGAACTGGGAGCAGCATTTTCTTTTATTTCAGATTCCCAGCATTCGCTGTATTTTGCTTTTACGTTTGTGTGTAGGGTGTTGGTTACAGTTTGGTAGGTCTGAAGAAGTCTTTGTAGTTGTATGTAGATTAGCTGTAAGCCTTCATTAATTCGTACAACTATTTACAAATATACAATGAATTGTACAAGCTAGGAGATGTCTCCATGCTTACTGCTTCTGACCAACACTCGACTGACCCTGATGTCAGTAGGTGATGTTGTTAGGTCATGTGCTCTTCGACATCACTATGTGGGCGGTACTAGACTACATTAACCCTATATGTGCCAGACCCTTATACTACACTTTGTAACTTCCCCAAGGCATCCTGCCTAAAGTGTGGTGACCAGATTTGGTCACAATACTCTAGCTGAGGCCCAATCAGTGTTTGTAAAGGATGAGATCGGCCCCCTGACTGACCAATTATGATGACCTCAGAAACCGGCAGGAAGGATGAATGTGAAATATTTATAAACCCTTCACGAAAAACAGCCAGGGAAAGAAGGAGGTCTGGGGATTCTGCTGCAGGGATCTCTAAAGGTTCTGTTGAACAGTGCTCTACGTTCCTATTCATAGAACTATTGACTACAAGCTGTTTTCCTTGTGCACAAATCCTCAGTCAGGGCTCATACTATGTCCAGCTTTGGTTCTGTCACTGGGTGGCTGCTACTGAACCTTTACAAAGGGGTAAGAGGAGGGACACTAGATTAATTCCCAGTTTGAAGCATCTTGGGAAGGCTGTAATGGAACTCAGAAGGCTTGGCTTCATGACAAAGGCGGCATCGATGAAGCAGTTGAAGACGGTTGCTTAATTTGCCAATTGCAAACACTGTGTAAAGGAACCCTGTTCACCTAAAGCAGCCAAACAAAAGTCCAATAATAATCACCCACACCCACAACTTCCAAAATCCACCCACTTCTTCCCACTTTCCACGAACAACATGTCCCTGTCTGCCAACAGCCATGAACCCTTCCTGCTTTCAATTTTCTCAATTTGCTCCTATCTCTGTAAACTCTCAACTTAATCCCAATTCAGCTCTCTTTTGCAAGTGTTAACTATCGTTATATTTTCCCTCATGCCTCTAGTTTGGATTTTGATGAGAGTTTGCAAAGATTGGCAGTCACCATTCAGTTGATTTCTAAATACACTTGGTCCCCAATATCTGGTGGTTAACAGGAGGCAATCAACAGCTTCAAATATGCAACTTCAACTATTGGGATACATGGGAACACCAACACCTGGAAGTTCCCCTCCAAGTTCCTTCACTGTCGCCAGGTCAAAATCCTGGAACTCCCTCCCGAACAGCACTGTGGGTGTACCTACACCATATGGACTGCAGTGGATCAAGAAAGCAGCTCAGCACCACCTTCTCAAAGACAATTAGGGATAGGCAATAATGAGAGCCCTAACAGATCCTTCACATCCCCAGAATGAATGAAGGAAAAGGAATTGGCATGTGTTGTGCTGCCTTAGGTTCCTGCTTATAGTAAACGGTGCACAGGACCAAAATGAGGACTTCAATTCGAGTTGAACTTTGCTGAAAATTCTTTGAAAACCTCAGGGACTGACCAATTGCTGTACCTTGTGAGACCCAAATTCCTCGTAAAAACACGAGGGAAGAAGAGAAGAGAACAAAGAACAAAGAAAAGTACAGCACAGGAACAGGCCCTATGGCCCTCCAAGCCTGCGCCGATCATACTGCCTGTTACCTAAGAAAAGATGCACTTGCCATAGAAGGAGTGCAGTGAAGGTTCACCAGAGTGATTCCTGGGATGTCAGGATTGTCATATGAGGAGAGATTGGGCCGACCAGGCCTGCATTCACTGGAGTTTAGAAAAATAAGAGGGGATCTCATTGAAATATAAAATTCTTACAGGACTGGACAGACTGGATGCAGGGATGATGTTTCTTCTGGCTGGGGGGTCTGGAAGAAGGGGTCACAGTCTCAGGATAAAGAGTAGGTCATCTAGGACTGAGATGAGGATAAACTTCTTCACTCAAAGGGTGGTGAAGCTGTGGAATTCTCTACCACAGAGGCTGTGGAGGCCAGGTCACTGAATATATTTAAGAAGGAAATAGATAGATTTCTAGACTTTAAAGGCATCAAGGGGAATGTGGAGAGAGCGGGAGTATGGTGTTGAGATAGAAGATCAATCATGACCAGACTGAATGGCGGAGCAGGGTCAAAGGTCCGAGTGACCTACCCCTGCTTCTATTTTTTATGTTTCTATGAGAGGGCAGGAGAGGTGAGGATAGAAGAGGGGGAGGGAGGACAGGGGAGGGGAGGCTAAGGGAAATGAGGGCAGAACAGGGAGAATTCTCTAGGAGAGTCATAATGGCACAGGAGGGGGCCATTCAACCCATCCCATGCCAGCTCTCCATCCTTCTTCCCCCCCACCTCCCCCACCTCCGCTCTATCCCCATAGTCCTGCATGCTTATTTCCCTCAAGTGCCCAGCCAAGTTCCTTTTGAAATCATTGAGCGTCTCTGCTTCCACTACCCTCGTGGGCAGTGAGTTTGTTTGATCATGGTGTTCAGCTGTGAGCCTCAGCTGGCGTAGGCTAGAGTGTGGCATTCAGCTGTGGCAGCTGTTGGTGTCAGACTAGCATTTCACACTGACTGACGCCATAACCTGCTCAGTCAGCATGCTACCAATGGTCACTACACACATGTGCATTAAGCTCAGAACAGCGCATGCATCTTGGACCCATTTTTGAGCGTTAGGAGCAATAAGCCCTCTGAATTTCCTTTGTCACGTGCTGCTGTTTGTTCCTAGATTATCTTATTTTGGAGGCTGGGAGGAGAGGAAAAGAGAAGAGAAGAGGAGAAGGGAGAAGAGGAGTGGGAAGGGGAGGCATAGAGGGGGGAGGGGAAGTCAATAGGATCAGAGAATGGAGAAGCAGAGGGTAGGAGGGGAGGGTAAAGATAGAGAGAGGAGGAGAAAGAAGGGGAGGAGAAGAGAGAAGAGGAAAGGCAGTGGGGAGGGAAGAGGAAGGGTAATGAGGGATGAATTTGATGGGGTGTGGAGGGGAGGGGAGAAGACAGAATGGGAGTGAAGAATCCTTCTTCAGACACCATGAAGTAGGCTTTCTAGTCCAGAATATGTTAATAGGAAGTCTTGATTAACAACTCATAATTATGTACACATATACAGTCGTGGGTACAGGTCTGGAGCTGACTCCAGTTTCGGTTTTTACTCATCCCTGTCCATCTCTAGACTGACACTGGCTCTGGGACGGCACTGTACTCAGCTTTACATTAACCCTGTATGCAACAGACCCTACTGCTACACGGAGGGGGAGGGGAGGAAAGGGGAGAGCAGAGGAGAGGGGAGGGGAGAGCAGAGCAGAGGGGTGGGAGAGGAGAAGCGGTGAGGGGAGGAGAGAGGAGGGGAGGAGAAGAGAGGGGAGGGAAGGGGAGGAGAGGGGTGGGGAGGAGTGGGGAGGAGAGGACAGGAGAGGGGGAGGGAAGGGGTAGGACAGGGGTTTTGCAATGCTCTGTTGATGTGGAGCCTCAGAGGGAGAGTTAGTGCAGCTCTACCTATTAATGGAGTCTCAATGCTTCTGTGTCTAATCTTCTGCCTCTAACGAGCTTCTAGAGAGCTCATTCACTTAAAAAAGAGCAAAATCTGCCTGGGGTAAGTGGTCGATGGAGGGAGGGAGGTGGTGGGGGAGGGGGTGGTGGGGGAGGTTCGTTGGTGGTGAGTGGTGTCAGAAATCCCAATGATTTTTTGTCAACATTTCACATTATCGCCTGTGAAAGAGACAAACAATTTCAACAGTAACTCATCCAGAGGGACAGTGACTGACTGGCAATGGGCCAACACATGGCAGGAGAAATTTAACACACACAGGCGTAAAGTGATGTCTTTTGGAAGGAAACAAGAGGAGAGACAAGGTAAACAAAATGCTGTAATTTTAAACTGGTTCCAGAGGACATGAGGATGCCTGCAAACAAATCTTTGAAGATGACAATACAAGTTGAGTAACTTGTTAAAAAAGATATTGGGCCTTTGGCTTTATAAATAGAATACACAAGGAAAGAAATCATGCTAAACTTCCACAAAACTCTGATTTGGTCTCAGCTGCATTATTGCATCCAGTGCTGGGCACTGTACTTTAGGAAGGATGTGAAGGTATTGGAGAGGTTGCAGAGGTTTACTAGACTTGTCCTTGGGATGAGGGACTTCAGTTACACGTAGAGATGAGAAGTAGGGGTTGTTTTCCTTGGAGGCTGCACAGGTATGATGGGCTGTATGGCCTCCTTCACAGATTTAAGGGCTTTCCTTTTCTTACATTTAAACTTCTATGAATGCTGTCAGAGCCACAGTTAAAATTGAAAAGAAGTGCAAAGTCTGAGAGAGATGGTCTAGTAAGATATTTCTAAAAGGTTTCTGTGAAAGGAACTGAATGTATTGTGTAGAAATATTTTGCATTCAAGCCTCTTCCACACTTTTAATTGCATCAAATTGTCACAGCATCAGAAGCAACATTTGGGTTTAGTCAGGTTAACACAATGGAGCACCTGATAGATTGTTCTCACCCACCCAACCTTCATGATTCATTTTTACATCACTTTCGAAGCTAGAAATAACCATTGCTGCATTGACAACAGCAGAATATCTGGACATTCATTCCAGTTTTAAATCGACCAGAAAAACACTCCCGCCCACCACTGGCACTGCCCTGTCCTTACCCACTCATGTTCCCTCACACATGTAGGGGTGTATATATGTAGTCTCAGGCCAGCATTGTACAACACTCCAATCTAAGCACAGGATCTGACCCGCTCCTTCTCAGGCCTAGTTCGTGATCTCAAACCCTACCACCACACGGTTATGACTCTGCAGCAAAAGCAGGGATGTAGGGAATGTACTGTGCTTTGGTGGGATAGAGAGACATAGGAAAGGGACTCAGCCCCTCAGATCTGCATTTCTATTTAAATAGATCATGGCTCATCTATGCCTGAACTCCATTAACACGCCTTTGGTCCACACGCCTTGATATCTTGACACTCGTGACTGGTGGTGTTCTTTGGCGATTGATTTTGGTGTCCTGGCTTTTCACCAGAGATACACGTCATGGATGAAAGAATAGAGAGGTGTAAAACAACAACAACTTACATAGTGCCTTGAACAGAGTAAAACTCAACTCGATGCTTCACAAGAGATTTATCAAGCAGAGTGTGACACTGTGCCACATAAGGAGATATTAGGATGCAGGAGGTAGATTTTAAAGAGCGTGTTAAAGGAGGAAAGGGAGATTAGGGAGGCATTCCAGAGCTTAGTATATGCAACTTTGTACATGGTATTAGGTTAGGAGACACAATAAATATTTTGTATATTGGTTGCATGGAGAGATTGTAGTCTTCCTCTGATAGTTACTTCAGATTGGTTTATTAACACTAGGTATATGATGGGTTGGGGAGCAGGTATGTCTCTCATGAGTATAGAGTGTTCTATCCTCTCTCCCGAATGCCTAGCACATGACTGCTGATGCCATTGTTACATCATGATCTACATCACTCATTACCATAACTATTCTATTAACTCATTATAGCAAACATCCCCCAAATATACCATCAACTTCTTTAATAACAATAGTAAACTATGTTTTCAACTGTTTACATTGTTTCTCTGTAACTCCCTTTGAGTGCTGCAGATTCTGTCCAGCACCTATTCCTACTCCCCTAAGTCACTTGTTATAAGGGATTCAGTCTTCCACAGTGTTCTCAGCTCTCTGAGAAAATGTCTTGGAGTCATGTGGAGGAGATCATCATCAGCAAAATGGGACAGCAGCTTTCCAGGATTGCTGGTTGTGATCTTCATAACAGCTCAACTGTAAAAATCATGCAACCTTTTGAGATGAAGACTGATTGAAGAGAGAAGACTGAAGGACATCAAATCTTGATCAGAAAAAATTAGGACTGTCAGATGCATGGAATCATAGAAAAGTTACAGCACAGAAAGAGGCCATTCAGCCCATTTTGTCCATGCTAGCCTGAGGACACCCAGGTGCCCTTTGTAATCTCACCTTCCTGCACTCAGCCCATAGCCCTGCAGCTTACAGTACTTTAGGTGCAGATCCAGGTACTTTTTAAAAGAGTTTAAAGTTTCTGCCTCTACCACCAACTTGGGCAGCAAATTCCAGACACTCACTAACCTCTGCGTAAAAAAGTTCTTCCTCATGTCCTCCATACACCTTCTGCCATTTATCTTGAATCTATGTCTCCTGGTTCTATAAGTCTCCATCAAGGGAAACAATTTTATCCTGTCCACTCTATCTATTCCCCGCATAATTTTGTACACCTCAATCAAGTCACCTCTCAGCCTTCATTGTTCTAAGGAAAATAACCCCAACCTATTCAATCTCTCCTCGTAGATACACTTTTCTAACCCTGGCAACATTCTTGTAAACTTCCTCTGCACTCTTTCCAGAGCTATTACATCCTTCCTGTAATGTGGTGACCAGAATTGCACACAATACTCCAGTTGTGGCTTCAGCAGTGTTTTATACAATTCCAACATTATATCCTTACTTTTATATTCTATACCTCTGCCAATGAAGGAGAGCGTTCCATATGCCTTCTTTACAACCTTGTCTCCTTGAACTGCTACCTTTAGGGACCTGTATGCCAAGATCTCTCACTTCATCTAACCCTCTTAGTATATTCCCATTTATTTTGTAATCCCCGTAACTGTTTGACCTCCCTAAATGTATGAACTCACACTTCTCTATGTTAAAATCCATCTGCCACTTTACCACCCACTCCACCAACCCATCTATATCGTTTTGGAGATTTTGGATCTCTACACTATCTACTACTCGGCCAATCTTCGTGTCATCTGCAAATTTCCCAATCATGCCCCCCATATTCACGTCCAACTGATTAATATATAACACAAATAGCAAGGGTCCCAACACCGAGCCCTGTGGAACACCACTTGAGTCAACTTTCCATTCGCAAGGGCATCCATCGATCATTACCCTTTGTTTCCTGTTACAAAGCCAACCTTTTATCCAGTTTGCCACATTACCCTGAATCCCATGGGCTTTTACTTTCCTGGCCAATCTGCCATGTGAGACCTTGTCAAATGCCTTGCTAAAATCCATGTACACAACATCCATGACACTACCTTCATCAACCCTTCTTGTCACTTCCTCAAAGAATTCAATCAAATTTGTGAGGCAGGACCTTTCTTTAACTAATCCATGCTAACCATCCCTGACTAGTCCATGCCTTTCTTCATGACCGTTAATCCTATCTCTCAGGATTGATTCTACTAATTTTCTCACCACCAATGTAAGACTAACTGGCTTATAATTGTTTGGCATTTCCTTTGATCCCTTTTTAAACAATGGAACTATGTTTGCATTTCTCCAGTCCTCCGGTACCTCCTCTGTATCTAGTGAAGATTGGAAAATCATCATCAGAGCATCTGCTATCTCCTCCCTGACTTCCTTCAGCAGCCTTGGAAACAGTCCATCTGGCCCTGGTGACTTATCAATTTTCAAGGATTTCAGCCCTTCGAGTACTTCCTCTCTCTTTATGACTATCCCGTCCAATATCTCGCAATGTTCCTCCTGGACTACTATATCTACATCCTCCCTTTCCTTTGTAAACACGAAGACAAAATATTTATTCAAAACCCTTCCCACAGCCTCTGCATCTACACACAAGTTTCCACCTTCAACTCTGATAGGTCCCACTTTTTCCTTAACTAACCTTTTAGCATTAATCTATTGGTAAAACATCTTTGGGTTATCTTTAACTTTACTTGCTCATCTTTTTACATGCCCTCTCTTTGATTTCCTTATTTCCTTTTTCACTTTGTCCCTGCACTTCCTATATTCATCTAGGCTGTCTGCAGTGCTTAGTTCTTTGTACCTATTGCACGTTTTCTTTTTCTGTTTGATCTTCCCCTGTATTCCTCCAGACAACCAGGGGGGTCTAGATTTGGCAGTGCCACTCTTATTTTTGTAGGGGACATGTCTACTTTATTTAATTAGGATCTCGCTTTTTAGTGTTTTCCACTGGTTTTCCACTGTTTTATCCTCCAGCAGTGCTGTCCAATCCACCTCAGCCAAGTCCCTTCTCATTTCTGCAAAATTTGTCTTCCCCCAGTTCAAGACTTTTACTCCTGCCTTATCTCTGTCTTTTTCCATGGTAATGCTAAATCTAACTGAATTGTAATCACCGTCCCCGATATGGTCGCCAACTGTCACTTCACCCACTTCCCTTCTTCGTTCCCCAAGACTAGGTCTAGAATTGCATCTCCTCTCGTTGGGTTTGTCACTAATTGATTGAAAAAATTTTTCCTGGACACACTGCATGAATTTTTCTCCCTCAGTGCCTCTTATATTGTTTGAATCCCAGTTGATATTAGGATAGTTGAAGTCTCCTACTATTATTGCCCTCTTGTTCTTAGAAGCAGAAATTTGCCTACATATTTGTTCTTCTATCTCCCTTTCACTATTTGAGGGTCTGTCGTATACTCCCAGTAGTGTGACTGCCCCTTTTATATTTCTGAGCTCAATCCATAAAGACTCGTTTGTTGACCCTTGAAACACATTAGGGAAAGTCCTGTGAGGATGAAGGATCTTCAACACCAATGAAGACTTTCACAGCCATATCATTCACTGCTGCATTGAGGACAGAAAAGCTATTGAAGATCTGAGATTCAGACAAATCTGGATGACGAGAAGAAGAATGACAAAATTCCATTACACATTGCAGGAAATGAAGAAGAGATGATTTCCCGATGACACTTTGATTTTCTGTAGGCAGTGGTAACATTGTCACACTTTCCTCAGTGTGAAGCTGCTCCGTCGTGGGCGATGGGAAGGCTGTGTCAGGATAGGAAGATAACACAACACCATTTTCAGGAATGGGAAGATGAGATGAAGATGAAATTCCTGTACAGGACTCAGAAGCTGTAGAAACTCTGAAGAATTAGCCCCAGCTTCTGTGCTAAAGGATAGCTCTAGTGGGAAGAAGATTTTCAGATGTAATTGAAGTGTGGGCTTCAATTTACTTTCACCCGAGCTAATAGACTCTAGCAACACTCTGACAGTGTGATCCTCCATAGAATCAAACATTTTATTCTCCATGGATAACTCTTCATGGTCAACCAGCATACACCTCTTCGGTGGTTTCATTTGAATTCTGCTCTACCACAGTAAACACAAGGCTGACTCCTCAGAGAAGAAATCAGAGACTTCATACACTTCAGCAGCATATTTGGACAGCCCAATGGGTCACTCGGTACTACAATGGCTTCTTTCCCATAACCTTATTCAGGAAAGAGCCAGCCCAGGTCCAAAAGGTCATCTTATGAATGGCCCTTGTCTGCTGCAGTGTCTTCTGTGTCCGCATCCTCTGACCTAGGGTCTAAAATAACTGAGAGATCCACAACCTCAACATTTGCCCGGGATCGAGTGGATGGTGTCTCTGTGATGGAGAGTGAAGTACTGTTCATTTAATAATCCTACCGGCTGGTGTAGGATGAGAAGCTACCGGTCACCACATGACTTTGGAAACTCCTCCATGAAAGGCAACCAGTTGTCCAGCTGTAAGTCACCCTTCACTTTTTCTAGAATACCCAGTTGTATAAAGGCATCTCCGCTCAATAAGGACGTGCGTTGATGGTGAACAACATAAAAGGCATCAATGACCTGTCGCCCCTTGTGGCCTACCCATCACCCTTGGACCTTCGCAGCTAACAGAGTCATCTAAAGCCTTGATGCCATGTTGGATTATAGCTGATTTAGCTCACGAAGTTTGGCCTGCATTGTGTACTGAACCACTTGATCCAGAGAGAATCGTCTTTTATCTGTAAATAATCTGAGAGCTTTGCATCATAGACTCCAATGACAATGAGGTTGTGAATTAGTTCACCTTTCAATGTACCCTACCCGCAAGAACTGGCCAAGCAATAAAGGTCGGTAAGAAATAATTGAATAGATCCCCTGTTCTTTGGGATCTTTGATTAAGGCACAGTGATGAGGTTTCACTTCAGACTAAAATACATGTTGAAGGCTTTTAGGACAGTTTTGAAGTCTGCTGAGGTCTCTGCTACACGCTGTCTCAGGAGGATGCCATGAGCGATGGGCCCTATGGCATAGAGGAATGAACCAACCTGGTGATCGTGCTGTTTGTTAAGGAGACCTGGGCTTTTCAATACCTTAGGAAGTTCACTCGCCATGACTTCCAACGTTGGCCTCTGGGTAGCCATCGAGACATCAAATGAATGGGGTAGGGGCAGTGACTGCCAGCCTGGTGCTCCCATCGCTACTGAATTCCTGTTTGTCTCTATCTTAGGTACGTTTGCAGATTGTCGCTTCTAACAAGCTTTCTTGCAGATCCTTGCTGCGGGTGTCCTGTTAATGGAACCAAACCTTTGTTAGGTTGGTGTCACCACTGCTGCCACCATGTTTCTTATGCTGGCTGCATGGTCTGGAGAGTCTATCTCATGTAGTTGCTTCGAACGAGTTTATTAACACTATATATAAGATAGATTACAGAATAATAAGTATGTCTCACATTAGTACAAACTGTTCTATCCTGTCTCTTGAGTGTCTAGCGCATGACCACTGATGTTACTGTCACATCATGGTCTACATCACTCATGAGCATAACTAATCACCCTTTCCACCACAAAAAGTAAGTAATGGGAGCAGGTGTCATCTACTGAGTGGGTAAAACAATAGTAGATGGCATTCAATGTGAGGCCACCCACTTTAGACCTAAGAATGATGGATTGGAATATTTTCAAAATGGTGCGAGACTCTGAAACGACAAGGCCATCTGGAAGTTCAAGAAATCAAGAAAGCTAGAGGTCACGTCTGAAACGTTAGACTGAAATTCCTGAGGAAGATGATGAATACCTGGAAAGGTTAATGGAATGGTGAGTATATACAGATTGGAATACAAAGGGATGAAAGTCACGTTAGGCTGTACGGAGCTCTGGACAGACCAATTCTGGAGAACTAGGCACTGTAGCTCAGGATTTTCAGAGAGGGCGCAGTGCTGGGTCATCAGAATCATACTCGGAGGGTTACATTATAAACACAGGTCACACAGGCTGGGCTTAAAAACATAAGAATTAGGAACAGGATTAGACCATTCAGCCCCTTGAGGCTGCTCTGCCATTCAATAAGATCATGGCTGATCTTCCTGTGTTTCGATTTCCACAATCCCATCTACCCCCGATAATCTTTGATTCCCTGGCCTAACAAGAATCTATCCACCTCTGCTTTAAAAGTATTCAATGACCCCGCCTCCACCACCTTCTGAGGCAGAGAGTTCCAAAGTCACACAACCCTCAGAGAAAAAATTTCTCCTCATCTCTGTCTTAAAAGGGCCACCCCTACTTTTAAACCAGTGCCCCCTAGTTCTGGACTCACCCACAAGAGGAAACATCCTTTCCACATCCACCCTGTCAAGGCCATTCAGGATCTTGTATACTTCAATTAACTCACCCCTCATTCTTCTAAACTCCAGTGGAAACAAGTCCAGTCTGTACAACCTTTCCTGATAAGACAACCAACTCATTCCAGGTATCAATCTAGTAAACCCCCTCTGAACTGCCTGCAATGCATTTACATGCTTCTTTAAATAAGGAGACCAAAACTACACACAATATTCGAGGTGAGGTCTCACCAATGCCCTGTATAACTGAAGTATAACATCCTTACTTTTATGTTCAATCCCTCTTGTAATGAAGGATAACATTCCATTAGTCTTCTTAATTACTTGCTGTACCTGCACACTAACTTTCTGTGACTCATGTACTAGAACACCTAGATCACTCTGCACCTCAGAAATATGCATCCGTTCTCCATTTAAGTAATACTCTGCTTTTTTATTCTTCCTGCCAAGGTGAACAGCTTCACATTTTGCCATATTAAACCTCATTTGCCAGATCTTTGTCCACTCACTCAACCTATCTATATCCTTCTGCAACCCCCTCATACCCTCTTCACAACATACTTTCTTACCTATCTTTGTGTTGTCTGCAAATTTAGCTACCATGTCTTCACTCCCCTCATCCAAGTCATTGATGTAAATCGGAAAAAGTTGAGCTCCCAGTACAGACCCCTGTGAGGCTTGTAAACCCTCAAGTTTAGAAGATTAAGCAGTGATCTGATTTAGGTGTTTAAGTTGATTTTAAGTCAATGAGTTGCTAGAGTAGCCCAGGACAAGGGGGCATAGGCTCCAAGTTAGAGGGGGATGATGTCAGGAAGTGATGTCAGGAAGCACCTCGTTCACTTGAAAGGACGTGGAAACCTGGCATTCTCTCACCAGAAACGTGATTGGAGCTGGGTAGGAGTGTCAATCGGAACTTTCAAGATAAGATCATGAGATTTTGATTGGTTTAAGGGATCAAATAACTTGGAGTAAAAGTGGTTAAAACTCTGAGGGTTCAGAGGGTGAGGCAGCCATCGGCAGGGTACCCAGCCGCAGCCTTACTGGTGTAGCCATGATGCAGATAGGGCTGGTCCTGTTATGGTTCTGTTTGTAGGAGGCCCCGAAATGTTGATGGGAAGGACCTCCTGATGGTGGTGCCAGTGAAGCTCAAGGAGCGGTGACTGGGCTCACTCTTGGTGGAGGTGGTCATGAACTGGCATTTATGTGACATGAATATTGCCTGTCACTGCTCAGGCCTGACCTGGGTGGTACCTGTGGGCTCCTGCAGTTGACTTGGATTGCTTTGTTGAGTGTGTTTTTGAGGATGTGACTAGGTCGTAGTGGAGTGTAATCTGGTAAACAGTGTTTATGTGGACCTTCAAAAGGCTTTTGCCAAGGTACCATAACTATAGAGTAAAGTACAAGATAAAATCTCAGTGGTATCTGCTACAATGGAACCAAGGAGAGAGGGATAACTGGCAGGAGAGGCAGAGGCCCAGTCAGGAGAGAGAGAGGGGCCCTGTTAGAGGAGAGAGAGGGGCCCAGTCCCAGGAGAGAGAAGGATCCAGTCAGAGGAGAGAGCAAGACAGAGGGAGGGGCTCAGTCAGAGGAGAGAGGGGCACTGGCAGGAGAGAGTGGGGCCTTGTCAGGAGAAAGCATCATTGGCAGAAATCTTGTGTGAAGGCAGCCAGGGACATGAATAGAAAAGTAATTGCAGCAAATGGACTGCAATTTGCTGCAGTTTCAGTCCCGCAGCCTTGTGTGGGTTTAACAAGCACTTTGAACCTCTCTGAGCTGAGTTTGATCACAGTCCTTTCTTTAATAGAAATGCCTGGTCTTTTGAGTTGTCAATTGCTCCGTCACAAGGCAGCTGAATTCATCGAGGCGTGCTGACTCAGAATCATTTAATCATTGAGACATAACACACCTCACCTCAGGGAGCTGTGTATAAATGCAAAATATTTTCCATTTATTTCTCATAGCTATGTGTCTTGAATTATATGGAGCATATACAGCGCAGGGATCCACCATCTGGTCCAACTGTTTTTGAATGTTCTCCCACCCAATCTTCATCTTACCCCCATCATCGGATTCTCCTAGCCCTTTCTCCCTCATGTGTTTATCCAGCTTCCATGTGTCTATAATATTCACCTCTACCAATCCCTGTGGTAGCGAGTTCCACATTCCCACCGCTCTGGTAAAGAAATTTCTCCTGAATTCCTCATTGGGTTTATCCATGGCTATCTTATATTTATGGCCCTGGTTTGGGATTCCCCACAGTGGGAACATTTTCTCCCACCCTATAAACCCCTTCATAGTTTGAAAGATCTCTGTTAGCTCAGTCCTCAGCATGGGTTTTTCCAGGAAAATGTGGGCAAAGTAGGAATATAGGAGCAGAGCGAGGCCATTCAGCCCCTTGAGCCTGTTCTGCTCTTCAGTAAGAGCATGGCTTATCTTTGAACTAACTTCATATACCCTCCTTTGCCCCATATCCCTCAATAACTTTGACGAACAAAAACCTATCAATCTTTGTTTTAAAATTAACAATTGATTAAGCATCAATCGTTGTGTGCCTCCTCAGGGGCTTGAGGGGAGGAACAAGGCAAAGGGGGAGGGATTGGAAGGGTGAGGGAAAGTGGGGGGGAATGAGGAGATTTGGAAGAAGGGAGGGGACATGGTGAGAGGAGAGAAAAGAGAGAATGGGGAGGGGATGGTGTGGTTTGGGACCAGGCAGGAGAGGGGGTGAGGACAGGAAGGAAGGGGGGAATGGCTGAGGGGGTTTGGGGGGAGCGGGGAAGAGCTGAGAGGACGAGATGGTGGGGATTGCAGTGAGGGGAGGAGAGGGGGAGGGGTTGAGGGGAGAGGACTGTGGGGTTTGGCCATGGGGTGAAGTGGGGTGAGGGTTATGGCGATGGAAGCTGACACTGGAGGTCCTCCTTTGCTACTGACATCCTCAATGATAGTTTTGGATTTATTTGGGGTGGATGTTTCCACAAGAGGATGAAGATGGAGATTCCCCATCTCCACCCCCCATAACAGAAGCTGCTAACACCCCTATTCCCACACCACTAGGCCATGTACTCCCCACACCCCCAGCACTCTTCACCCCACCACCCTCTCACCATTCACCCACAGGCTGCTCTGTCCCTCCAGTTACTGCCTCAGTATAAATGTTCTCATACCAAACTCCATGTGATCCAGTGTAGGACTAGACATCACAGAATCACAGAATCACAATGCAGAAGAGGCCCTTCAGCCCATCGAGTCTGCAACGACACGTGAAAAACACCTGACCTACCTACCTAATCCCATTGACCAGCACTTGGCCCATAGCCTTGAATGTTATGACGTGCCAAGTGCTCATCCAGATACTTTTTAGAGGATGTGAGGCAACTCACCTCCACCACCCTCCCAGGCAGCATATTCCAGACCGTCACCACCCTCTGGGTAAAAAAGTTTTTCCTCACATCCCCCCTAAACCTCCTGCCCCTCACCTTGAACTTATACCCCCTTGTGATTGACATTTGCTCCCTATCCATCCAATCCATGCCCCTCATAATCTTGTACACCTCAATCAGGTCCCCCCTTGGTCTTTTCTGCTCCAATGAAAACAACCCAAGTCTAACAAACCCTCTTCAAAACTTAAGTGATTCATTCCAGGCAACATCCTGATGAATCTCCTCTGCACCCCCCTCCAGTGCAATCACATCCTTCCTATAATGTAGCGACCAGAGCTGCACACAGTACTCCAGCTGTGGCCTCACCAAGGTTCTATCCAGCTCCAACATGACCTCCCTACTTTTGTAATCTATGCCTCTATTGATAAAGGCAAGTGTCCCATATGCCTTTTTCACCACCCCACTAACATGCCCCATCCACCTTCAGAGATCTCTGGACACACACGCCAAGGTCCCTTTGTTCCTCAGAACTTCCTAGTGTCAAGCCGTTCATTGAATACTTCATTTTCAAATTAGTCCTTTCAAATGTATCACTTCACACTTTTTATGATTAAATTCCATCTGCCACTTATCTGCCCATTTGACCATCTTGTTTATATCTTCCTGTAGCTGGAGACACTCAGCCTCACTGTTAACCACCCGGCCAATCTTTGTGTCTTCCGCAAAATTACTAATCCTACCCCCCACATAGTCATCTATGTCGTTTATATAAATGACAAATAATAGGGGACTGAGCACAGATACGCCACTGGACACTGGCTTCCAGTCACTAAAGCATCCTTCTGTCATCACCCTCTGTCTCCTACAGTAAGCCAATTTTGAATCCACCTCAGCCCATGTGCATTTTTCTTCTTTATAAGTCTCCCATGTGGGACCTTGTCAAAGGCTTTGCTGAAATCCATATAAATTACATCAACTGCACTACCCTCATCTACACACCTGGTCACCTCCTCAAAAAATTCAATCAAATTTGTTAGGCACGACCTCCCTCTGACAAAGCCATGCTGTCTATTCCTGATCAAACCTTGCCTCTCCAAGTGGAGATAGATTCTCTCCTTCAGAATTTTCTCCAATAGTTTCTCTACCACTGATGTGAGACTCACTGGCCTGTAGTTCCTTGGCTTATCTTTACAACACTTCTTAAATAGTGGAACCACATTAGCTGTTCTCCAGTCCTCTGGCACCTCCTCTGTGGCCAGAGAGGAATTAAAAATTTAGGTCAGAGCCCCTGCGATCTCTTCCCTTGCCTGCCTCAGCAGTCTGGGACACAAATCATCCGGACTTGGCTATTTGTCCACTTTTAAGCCTGCCAACACCTCCAATGCCTTGTCAATCCCTATATCAATTTTCTAAGACCATAAGACATAGGAGCAGAAATTAGCCCATTCGGCCCATCCAGTCTGCTCCACCATTCAATCATGGCTGATAAGTTTCTCAACCCCATTTTCCCGCCTTCTACCCGTAACCCTTTGATCCCCTTACCAAGCAAGAACCTATCTATCTCGGTCTTAAATATACCCAATGACATGGCCTCCACAGCCTTCTGTGGCAATGAATTCCATAGATTCACACTCTCTGGCTGAAGAAGTTTCTCCTCATCTCTGTTCTAAAAGGTCTTCCCTTTACTTTGAGGCTGTGCCCTCGGGTCCTAGTCTCTCCTACTAATGGAAACATTTTCCCCACGTCCATTCTATCCAGGGCTTTCAGTATTCTGTAAGTTTCAATCAGATCCCCCCTCATCCTTCTAAACTCCATCGAGTATAGACACAGAGTCTTCGAACGTTCCTCATATTTTAAGTCTTTCATTCCTGGGATCATTCTCGTGAACCTCCTCTGGACCCTCTCCTGGGCGAACACATTCTTCCTGAGATATGGGGCCAAAATTGCTTACAATATTCTAAATGTGGTCTGACCAGAGCCTTATAAAGCCTCAGCAGCACATCCCTGCTCTTATATTCTAGTTCTCTTGAAATAAATGCCAACATTGCATTTGTCTTCCTAACTACCAACACAACCTGCAAGTTAACCTTAAGAGAATCCTGGACTGGGACTCCCAAGTCCCTTTGCACTCCAGACTTCTGAATTCTCTCCCCATTTAGAAAATAGTCTTGGCCTCTATTCTTCCTACCAAAGTGCATGACCTCACACTTCCCCACGTTGTATTCCATCTGCCACTTCTTTGCCCATTCTCCTAACCTGTCCAAATCCTTCTGCAGTCTCCCCACCTCCTCAATACTACCTGTCCCTGCACCTATCTTTGTATCATCTGCAAACTTAGCCAGAATGCCCTCAGTTCCTTCATCTAGATCATTAATGTATAAAGTGAAAAGTTGTGGTCCCAACACTGGCCCTTGCAGAACTCCACTAGTCACCGGCCGCCATCCTGAGAAAGACCCCCTTATCCTTTCTCTCTGCCATCTGCCAGACAGCCAATCTTCTATCCATGCTAGTACCTTGCCTCTAACACCATGGACTCTTATCTTACTGAGCAGCCTCCTGTGCGGCACCTTGTCAAAGGCCTTCTAGAAGTCCAAGTAGATAACATTCATTGGCTCTCCTTTGTCTAACCTACTCGTTACCTCCTCAAAGAATTCTAACAGATTTGTCAGGCATGACCTCCCCTTGATGGAGTCATGCTGACTTTGCCCGGTTTTACCATGCACTTCCAAGTATTCTGCAATCTCATCCTTAATAATGGACTCTAAAATCTTAGCAACGACCGAGGTCAGGCTAATCGGCCTGTAATTTCCCATCTTTTGCCTCACTCCCTACTTAAACAGGGGGGTTACATTAACGATTTTCCAGTCCTCTGGGACCTTCTCTCACTCCAGTGATTCCTGAAAGATCACCACTAATGCCTCCACTATCTCTTCAGCTATCTCCTTCAGAACTCTGGGGTGTAATCCATCTGGTGAGTTATCCACCTTCAGACCTTTCAGTTTTCCAAGCACCTTCTCCTTGGTAATGGCCACCATACTCACCTCTGCCCCCCAAATCTCTTGAACTTTGGGGATGTTACTCGTTTCTTCCACTGTGAAGACTGACGCAAAGTACCCATTCAGTTCCTCCACCATTTCTTTGTTCCCCACTACTACTTTTCCAGCATCATTTTCCAGCAGCCCAATGTCCACTTTTGCCTCTCTCTTACCCTTTATATATCGAAAACAAGGATTGTAATTTTCTTTTATATTACTGGCTAGTTTACTCTCATATTTAATCTTCTCCCTCCTTATTTCTTTTTTAGTTGTCCTCTGTTGGTCTTTGTAGGCTTCCCAATCCCCTGGTTTCCCACTGCTCTTCACCACATTGTATGCTTTCTCTTTAGCTTTTATGCTGTCCCTGACTTCCCTTGTCAGCCACGGTTGCCTCGTCCTCCCTTTAGTATGCTTCTTCTTCCTCGGGATGAATTATTGCTAAGTCTTCCAAATTAATCCCAGAAACTCCTCCCCTTGCTGCTCCATTGTCTTTCCTGCTAGGCTCATCTCCCAGTCAATTTTGGCCAGCTCCTCCCTCATGCCTCTGTAGTTGCCTTTATTCAACTGTAATACCGTTACATCTGATTCCAGCTTTTTCTTCTCAAATTGCAGTGTAAATTCTATCATATTATGGTCACTTCCTCCTAAGGGTTCCTTCACCTTAAGCTCCCTTATCAAATCTGCCTCGTTACACATCACTAAATCTAGAATTGCCTGTTCCCTAGAGGGCTCCAGCACAAGCTGCTCCAAAAAGCCATCTCGTAGACATTCCACAAATTCCTTTTCTTGGGATTCACTATCAACCTGATTTTCCCAGTCTACCGGCATATTGAAATCGCCCATGATCACTGTAACCTTGCCTTTCTTACACACCTTTTCTATCTCCTGGTGTATCCTGTGCCCCACATCCTGACTACTGTTCAGAGGCCTGTACATAACTCCCATTAAGGTTTCTTCACCTTTGCAGTTCCTCAACTCTACCTACACAGATTCTACATCATCTGACCCTACATCATTTCTTGCTATCGATTTAATTTCATTTCTTACTAACAAAGAAACCCCACCCCCTCTGCCAACCTGCCTATCTTTTCGACAGGACATATATCCTTGGATATTTAGCTCCCGGTCCTGATCCCCTTGCAGCCATGTCTCCGTGATGCCCACCACATCATACCTGCCAATTTCAATCAGCACCACAAGCTCATTTACCTTATTTCGTATACTGCGTACATTCAGATACAACACCTTCAGTCCTGTACTTCCTGTCCCCTTCTCACTGTCGTCCCTTTATCTGATGTGCTGGAAGTTAGATTCCTAGCCCTTTCCAAATACTGTGTCCTATTTTGTGTTCTGGAGACTTTAATAGCCTCTCCTGGGCTCTCCTTTCTTTTCAGATTTTTCATAATTTTCCATGAAGTTGAATCCACCCCCTCACACGCTAACCTGCTGCTTTGTTTCCCATTAGTCATTCTTCTTGGAGTTTTACCCTTCCCTCCCCCCCCCCCGCCCCCACTTTCTAGTTTAAAGTCCTGTTGACCACCCTATTTACTCTTTTCGCTAGAACATTGGTCCCAGATCGGTTCAGGTGGAGACAGTCCCAACCGTACAGATCCCTCCTGTTCCAATACTGATGCCAGTGCCCCACGAAATGGAACCCCTCTTTCTCACACCACTCCTTTAGCCACGTGTTTACTTCCCTTATTCTCCCATCCCTATGCCAATTTGCACGTGGCTCGGGTAGTAATCTGGAAATTATAACCCTTGAGAACCTGTTCTTTAATTTAGTTCCTAATTGCTGATAGTCTCCAAAAAGGTCCTTTTTCCTAGTCTTACCTATGTTATTTGTCCCGACGTGGACCACAACAACTGGATCCTCCCCCTCCCTCTCCAATATCCATTCAAGCCAGTCAGAGATGTCCCTCACCCTGGCACCGGGCAGGCAACATACCAGGCGTCTCGATCCTGCTTACAAAGGAAGCTATCAATTCCCCTAATTATAGAATCCCCTACAACTACCACTTGTCTTTTTACTCCCCCGTCTTGAATGGCCTCCTGTGCCACGGTGCTGTGGTCAGCTGGCTCATCGTCTCTACAGCCCTGTTCCTCATCCACACAGGGAGCAAGTACCTCGTACCTGTTGGACAAGGTCAAGAGCTGAGGCTCCTCTGTTTCTGAACACAGGATCCCTCTACCTGCCTCACTTGCAGTCACACCCTGCTGACCCTGACCACTGACCGGACTTGAGGTACTTAATCTACCGGGTGTGACCACCTCCTGATACAAAGCGTCCAGGTAACTCTCCCCTTCCCGGATGTGCCGCAGCGTCTGGAGCTCGGACTCCAGCTCCTCAATTCTGAGCCAGTGTTCCTCCAGCATCCAACACTTGCTGCAGATGAGGTCACTGCGGCTCGTAATGGGATTTGCCAGCTCTCACATCATATAGCTACAGCACATCACCTGCCCAGCCATCTCTACTTAGATTATTAATTTATTAATTAGCTTTGCAGTGTTTTTTTTTCAAATTTGGTGCAGATTTCCTACCAACCAATCAGGTGACAAATTTCCTGTGACGTCACTTTTTCAGTTTTGGCTTCAGTGACTCTGTGCCCCACGATCACGGCTCCGGTGCTCCTCCCTCTGAGTCTGCTCCCTGGAGACAAGGCCGTGAATCCCCAAGGTAAGCTAGATGTATACTCACCGCTCTGGTGCTCCTCCCTCCGAGTCTGCTCCCTGGATATAAGGTCGCGAATCCCCGAGATAAGCTAGATTTATACTCCAGTGCTCTTCCCTCCGAATTTGCTCCCAGGATTTACTCACCAATCAGCTGCTTTTTCTTTAAAATCCACTTTCAGAAGAGTGTCCCTCGCAGCTCTGGTGCACTCCTGAAGGTAATGCCTATTCCCCTCTTTTTTTTCGGTTTGAGGAGGAGGGAGCGATGGAAACACTATAGCAATGTAATCTACTGTGACATGCTGGATTCAGAAGGCTTACACTTTGAGGACAGGTTGTATGGACTGAGCTTGTATTCCCTTGAGTTTAGAAGGTGACTGACTGATCTAACTGTAGTGTTTTTGATGTGGTGCTGAATGGCCTCCTGCTGTTTCTCTGCTCACTCAGGATTCTTACAGAAATGCTGAATCCCCATATAAGGAGTGTTCAAGAACTGAAGGAGCCCTTGAAAAGGAGCAACATCAGTCAGTAACTAATTGGTGGAGAGGTTAATAACCAGGGGACATAGAGTTAAGGTAAGGGGCAGGAGGTTTACAGGGGGGTGTGAGGAGGAATTTTTTCACCCAGAGGGTGGCAGGAATCTGGAACTCACTGCCTGGAAGGGTGGAAGAGGCAGAAACCCTCATCACATTTAAGAAATATTTGGATGTGCACTTGCGATGCCATGACAGAGAAGACTATGGGCCTAGTGTTGAAAATGGGATTAGAATAGTTTGGTACTTGTTTGACCGGTGCAGACTCGATGGGCTGAAGGGCCTTTTTCTGTGCTGTAGACCCCTATGACTCAATGACACCACCTTCTCAAGGGCAATTAGGATGGGCAATAAATGCTGACTTGGCCAGCGAAGCCCACATCCCATGAAAGAATCAAAAAAACACATTTAACACACAGACACACATACTCACACATGCACACACAGACACACACATGCACACACATACACACACATGCACACACAGACACACATACTCACATGCGCACACACACAGACACACATGCATACACAGACACACATACACACGCACACACACAGACACACGTGCACACACAGACACACATAATCACACGCGCACACAGACACACATACTCACACACGCACACACACAGATACACGTGCACACACAGACACACATACTCACACACGCACACACACAGACACACGTGCACACACAGACACACATACTCACATGCACGCACACACAGACACACATTCTCACATGTGCGCACACACAGACACACATACTCACACGTGCACACACAGACACACATAATCACACGCACACACAGACACACATACTCACACACGCACACACACAGACACACGTGCACACATACTCACATGCACGCACACACAGACACACATACTCACACGCGCACACACAGACACACATACTCACATGTGCGCACACACACACACATACTCACACGTGCACACACAGACACACATACTCACATGCGCGCACACACAGACACACATACTCACATGCACGCACACACAGACACACATACTCACGCTCAAACACAGACACACATACTCACATGCGCGCACACACACACACACTCACGCGCACACACAGACACACATACTCACACGCGCACCCACAGACACACGCACACACAGACACACATTTTCACATGCGTGCACACAGACACACATACTCACACGCGCATCCACAGACACACATACTCACACACGCACTTACAGACAGACACACATTTTCACATGCGCACACACACAGACACACATTTTCACATGCACGCACACACAGACACACATTTTCACATGCATGCACACACAGACACACATACTCACATGCGCACACACAGACACACATACTCACACGCGCACACACAGACACACATTTTCACATGCACGCACACACAGACACACATTTTCACATGCGCGCACACACAGACACACATACTCACACACGCACTCACAGACACACGCACACACAGACACACAATTTCACATGTGCGCACACACAGACACACATACTCACACGCGCACACACAGACATACATTTTCACATGCGCGCACACAGACACACATACTCACACACGCACTCACACACAGACACACGCACGCACACAGACACACACTCACACGCACACACACACACATTTTCACATGCGCGCACACACAGACACACATACTCACACACGCACTCACACACATAATCACATGTGCACACACAGACACATGCACACTCACAGACACAGACACAAACACAAGCACACGCACACATTTACAAATGTCTGAAAATCCCCCTCCATGTTTATACTTTACTCTGACTCTTAAGTGGACATTAATTCCCCAGGAACCAGTCCAAAAAAGTTACTCTCAGCTCCTGACAACTTGCTCCCTTTCCTCTTTTCCAGACAGGTAACTTCTAATTCCTGAGCTGACTTTCACAGTAAGGGTTACCCCCCACCGCCCCAGCTATCCTCTGGAACCCAAAACTCCATTCCATCTTGGAATTAGAAAGACAGTTTTAAGTATAACTGTTTATAAATGTGACATTCCTGACATCTCCCTGTGGGACTTGGAGACTAACAGTCTACACCTACCATCAGCACAGCTCTTCTGGTCATCGTTTACAGGTGCGAATACCTTGCAACCTCTTCCCCGTTCATGCAATCTGCAAAACTCCCCCTCCCCCAACCTTATCCTTCAGCCCCCTCCCCCCACCACCCACCACCATTAATCTTCAACCCTCCCTCCCCCCACCCCTAACCTTCAACCCCCATCACCCCACCCACAACCTTCATCACTCCTCCACCCACCCTTAAACTTTAACACCCCACCTCCCCCACCCTTAACCTTCAACACACCACCCTTCCCCCACCCTTAACATTCAACACTCCCCTTCCCCCCACCCTTAGCCTTCAACACTCCACCTCCCCATACACGCCACACCCCCTCACCCCACAACCCCCCACACCCTCCACACCCCCACACCCCTCCACCCCCCCGACACCCCCCATCCCCTCCACACCCCCACCCCTTCCACACCCTCCAGACACCCCACAGACCCCACTCTTAACCTTCAACACCCCCCTCCCGCCACCCTTAACCTTCAACACCCCACCCCCCACCTCCCCAAAACCCCCACCCCCCCAAAACACCCACCCCCCCAAACCCCCCACAACCCCCACCCCCCAAACTCCGCACACCCCCTCACCCCACACCCCCCACACCCACCTCACCCCCCGCCCCACAACCCCCAGCCCCTCCACACCCCACACACCCCCCCCGCCCCTCCACACCCCACACATCCCCCCCAACACCCCCAACCCCCCACCCCCTCCACACCCTCCACACACCCCCCCGCCCCTCCACACCCCACACATCCCCCCACCCCTTCACACCCCACACATCCCCCCACAACACCCCCAACCCCCCACCCACTCCACACCCTCCACACACCCCACAGCCCCCAAGTTTAATCTTCAACACCACCCACCCCCCACCCTTAACCTTCAATAACCCCCACTTGCCCCACCCTTAACCTTCAACACCCTCTCCCCCCACCCTTAATCTTTAACAGCCCCCACCCTTAACCTTCAACACCCCCTCCCCCCACCCTTAATCTTTAACAGCCCCCACCCTTAATCTTTAACAGCCCCCACCCTTAACCTTCAACACCCCCCTCCCCCCACCCTTAACCTGGCAGGAGGGAGGGTTGAAGATTAATGGTGGTGGGTGGTGGGGGGAGGGGGCTGAAGGTTAAAGTTGGGGGGAGGGGGAGTTTTGCAGATTGCATGAACTGGGAAGAGGTTGCAAGGTATTCGCACCTGTAAACGATGACCAGAAGAGCTGTGCTGATGGTAGGTGTAGACTGTTAGTCTCCAAGTCCCACAGGGAGGTGTCAGTAATGTCACATTTATAAACAGTTATACTTAAAACTGTCTTTCTAATTCCAAGATGGAATGGAGTTTTGGGTTCCAGAGGATAGCTGGGGCGGTGGGGGGTAACCCTTACTGTGAAAGTCAGCTCAGGAATTAGAAGTTACCTGTCTGGAAAAGAGGAAAGGGAGCAAGTTGTCAGGAGCTGAGAGTAACTTTTTTGGACTGGTTCCTGGGGAATTAATGTCCACTTAAGAGTCAGAGTAAAGTATAAACATGGAGGGGAATTTTCAGACATTTGTAAATGTGTGCATGTGCTTGTGTTTGTGTCTGTGTCTGTGTGTGTGTCTGTGAGTGCGTGTGTGAGTATGTATGTCTGTGTGTGTGCGTGTGTCTGTGTGTGTGCGTGTGTCTGTGTGTGTGCGTGTGTCTGTGTGTGCGCGCATGTGTGAGTATGTGTGTCTGTGTGTGTGCGTGTGAGTATGTATGTCTGTGTGTATGCGTGTCTGTGTGTGCGCATGTGTCTTTGTGCATGTGTGAGTAAGTGTGTTTGTGTGTGCGTATGTGTGTCTGTGTGTGCGCGTGTGAGTATGTATGTCTGTGTGTGTGCATGTGTCTGTGTGTGCGCGTGTGTCTTTGTGCATGTGTGAATAAGTGTGTCTGTGTGTGCGCGTGTGAGTATGTGTGTCTGTGTGTTAAATGTGTTTTTTTGATTCTTTCATGGGATGTGGGATTCGCTGGCCAAGTCAGCATTTATTGCTCATCCTAATTGCCCTTGAGAAGGTGGTGTCATAGAGTCATAGGGGTCTACAGCACAGAAAAAGGCCCTTCAGCCCATCGAGTCTGCACCGGTCAAACAAGTACCAAACTATTCTAATCCCATTTTCAACACTAGGCCCATAGTCTTCTCTGTCATGGCATCGCAAGTGCACATCCAAATATTTCTTAAATGTGATGAGGGTTTCTGCCTCTTCCACCCTTCCAGGCAGTGAGTTCCAAATTCCTGCCACCCTCAGGGTGAAGAAATTCATCCTCACATCCCTTCTAAACCTCCTGCCCCTTACCTTAACTCTATGTCTGCTGGTTATTAACTCTCCACCAATGGAAAAAGTTCCTTCCTGTCTACCCTCTCTATGCCCCTCATAATTTTGTACACCTCAATCATGTCTGCCCTCAATCTCCTCTGCTGCAGGGAAAATAACCCCAGTCTTCCCAATCTCTCTTCATAACTAAAACTCTCCAGCTCAGGCAATATCCTGGTAAATCTCCTCTGTAAACACAGCAAGCTGCTGGAGAAGCTCAGGCCAGTAGACTTGCAGTTCACATCTGAAATCCGCGATGGACCTTTAGATCTTCAGTCTACCTTCTCCCAACTGAGCTATTTTGGCTGACCTGGTGCTGAGCTCCCTTCTTGAACCACTGCAGTCCATGAGGCATAGGTGCACCCACAGTGCTGTTAAGGAGGGAGTTCCAGGATTTTGACCCAGCAACAGTGAAGGAAAGGCAATAAATTTCCAAGTCAGGATGGTGAGTGAATTGGGGGGGAACCTGTGGTGGATGGTGTTCCCATACATCTACTATCCTTGTTCTCCTAGACGTTGGAGGTTTTTGGCTTGGAAAACACTGTGGAAGGAGCCTTGGTGAGTTCCTGCAGTGCAACTTGTAGATGGTACACACTGCTGCTACTGTGCATCAGTGGTGGAGGGAGTGAATGTTTGTGGATGTGGTGCCAATTAAGTGGGTTGCTTTGTCCTGGATGGTGTCCAGCTTCTTGAGTGTTGTTGGAGCTGCACTCATCCAGGCAGGTGGGGAGTATTCCATCATCGTGACTTGTGCCTTGTAGATTGTGGACAGGCTTTGGAGAGTCAGGAGGTGAGTTACTCGCTGCAGGATTTCTACCCTCTGACCTGTTCTTGTAGGCACAGTATTTATATGGTTCACCCAGTTCAGTTTCTGGTCAATGGTAAGCTCCAGGATGTTAATGATGGGGGATTCAATGATGGTAATTATTGTAATATACCTTTAAGAGTTAGCAGAATGACATAACTAGAAGGATCACATGTCATGTGATCCAGTTTTAGTTTCACTTTTGCCTGTGAGCAGAACACACACACACACACACACAGCTCTGGTGCCTTCAAGCTTTCTACCTTTGTATAAATATTCCCAAAAGATATGGACTACATTGGAAGTCCAGTTCAGAAATAGGTTAAAGTTCCATATTCATTGACTAGAGTTCATGCCATTTCGACAACAGCCTACAGATTCCATAGGCTGCTACGTCAGCAGATGTAGAGAAAAAGGTATGTACTGCAATTTCTAAAACACTGAGCTAGCAGACAGAATTGTTGAATTAAAAAATAAAAACAAAAAACTGCGGATGTTGGAAATCCAAACAAAAACAGAATTACCTGAAAAACTCAGCAGGTCTGGCAGCAACGGCAGAGAAGAAAAGAGTTGACGTTTCAAGTCCTCATGACCCGTTCTACTGAAGGGTCATGAGGACTCGAAACGTCAACTATTTTCTTCTCTGCTGATGCGGCCAGACCTACTGAGTTTTTCAGGTAATTCTGTTTTAGAATTGTTGAATTGGTGACTGCATCCACGCCCATGCTTCTGCTTCTGGAATGTTCTGTTAGAGAAGCCCAAAATGTATAGCATCGAAGAGCTCCTCAAGGATGGACGTAAGTATGAAGCAATCCCAGCAGGTCGATGAAGCTTATAGGTCCTAAGTACAAGTCTGATTGTTCACGCACTCATCAGAACACCCAAACCAGCCAGGCATATGGAAGGTGTGGCCTTCTCTATGAACCAAGGAAATGCCCGGTGCCCCAGCAACTCTCCAAGGCATGTGGCAGAAAAGGCCATTGGCAGCAGAGGTGACTAGAGCAAAGGACAATGTGGTTACAAAGAGCCATACACTGACCCAAACAGACCATACACTGCGGGGACCTTCAAGCAATAAGAATGACCATCCAATATCCCATCAGAATCATGTACATGAGATGACTGACAAACCGGAAACTGACGATGATGTGCACAATGAGATGGAAGTATCCAGAATGTTTCGACAAAATTGGCAGTTGCAAGGTAGCTGCAACATTACACTTGCAGGAGAATGAAAGTCCATCAAATGATCCACCACTGAAGGGCAGCATCCAATTACAAGACAAATTAAAGGTCATACTAAACAAAGAGGAGAAAGACGGAATCATTAGAAGAATCCAAGAGCACACTGATTGCTGCAGCTCAATCACGTGTCATAAAGATCATTGAGAGTATGCCTCAATTCATGATGTTTAAATGCAGCTTTGAAATGTTATCCTTTCAAAATGCTCACATTAGAGGAGTTAAATATGAGATTTGCAGCTGCAAAATTCTTCTCAAAGCTTGATGCCAAACATGGTTACAAGACAGTACGTTTTGCTGAGAAGTCCCAAGAGCTTTCTACATTCCGAACCCTTTCAGACAATACAGTTTTCAATGACTTCCTTTCGGATTATCTGTTAGCCAGGAGCTCTCTCAAGCTTACATGGACCAAATCACATGCACTGTGCTGAGATATATCTGTATCATCAATGATATAGCTGTTGATAGGTACCTATATCATTATATTGAGGGGAGGTGATTAGATTCTCTCTTCTTGGAGATTGGTCATTGCCTGGCAAATGTGACTTGCCACTTGTCAGCCCAATCCTGGAAATTGTCCAGGTCTTGCTGCATTTGGACATGGGCTGCTTTAGTATCTGAGGAGTTGCAAATGGTGCTGAACATTGTGCAATCATCAGCAAACATCTCCACCTCTAACCTGATGATGGAAGATCATTGACGAAGCAGCTGAAGATGGTTAGGCCGAGGATACTACCCTGATTAACTCTTGCAGTGATGTCCTGGAACTGAGAGGACTGAACTCCAGCAACCATAACCATCTTCCTTTGTGCTCAGTATGACTCCAAGTCATGGAGAGTTTTCCCCCTGACTCCCATTGACTCCAGTTTTGCAAGGGATCCTTGATGCCACACTCTGTCAAATAATGCATGATGTCAAGAGCAGTCAGTCTCACCTCACCAGAGTTCAGCTCTATTGCCCATGTTTGAACCAAGGCTGTAATGAGGTCAGGAGCTGAGTGGTCCTGGCGGAACCCAAACTGGGCATCAGTGAGCAGGTTATTGCTAAACAAGTGCTGCTTTATAGCACAGTTGATGACCCCTTCCATTACTTTACTGATGATGGAGAGTAGACTGATGGGGCAGTAATTGGCCGGGTTGGATTTGTCCTGCTTTTTGCGTACAGGACATACCTGGTCAATTTTTCACAAAGCTGGGTAGATGCCAGTGTTGTAGCTGTACTGGAACAGCTTGGCGAGGGGCATGGCAAGTTCTGGAGCACAAGTCTTCAGTATTATTGCTGTAATATTGTCAATGCGAGTATCTATTATAATATGTTTCTGTCTGTGGTTGTCTGTGTAAATGTGTGTGTGTGTGTGTGTGTCTGCCTGTGTGTGTGGTGTTTAACAGCTGGATATCCATAAACCAAATTAGGCAGCAGAAGACATTCTGTGAATCACAACTAATTTATTATTAAACTATAGTTCAGTACAAATACCTGTTTCAACTCTTCCCTTCTGGTTGCTTTCCTTGTCCAGAAGCAAAAACTCTCTTACTGGGGAAAACCCCAGCTCTTAAATACAGTCTTCAAAGAGCATCACTGCTCTCAATTCACTCTGAAGCTTGTCTTGGTTCATTCTTAAAGAGACCTGCACTACTAACATTGTCATGTGTGTGTGTGTGTGTGTGTATGTGTGCATGCACGTTTGTCTGTGTGTGTATGTAAATGAGAGTATGTGTGTTTGTGTCTTAATGTGTGTATCTGTGTGTAAACATTAGTGTGTCTGTGTCTCTAAATGTTTGTTTGTATGTAAATATTTGTTAGCGTGTGTAAATGTTTATATATGTCTGTGTGTAAATCTGTGTGTTCCTGCATGTATAAATGTCTGTGTGGAAATCTGTGTGGAAATCTATGTCTGTGTCTGCGTGTGTAAATGTGCGTGTGTCTGTGTAAAGATGTGTGTAAATGTGTGTTTGTGTGTGTGTGTGTGTGTGTGTGTGTGTGTAAAGATGTGTGTAAATTTGTGTGTGTCTGTGTAAAGATGTGTGTGACAGGGAAAGAGAGGCAGGGATAACAAGACATTGATTACTGTGTGAGATGTGACTGAATGTGTTTAAGTCGTTGTTCACTGCCCCCTCTGGTGCTTCTCTGTTCTGTCAGTGACTGAGAGCAAGTCCCTCACTCTTTCTGTCTCTCTCTCTCTCTCTCTCTCCAAGATAGCTCACTTTCGGGAGCGCCTAGAGCTGACACCAGAAGCTCAGGTAAGTGTCGATTGTATTTGATGTATTAGTGACAGTGTGTGTTTGTGTGTTTGAGCAGTTCGCAGTATAATTCGAAGCTCAGTTGTCCGTGAGCTGGGTCCCTCAGACCGAGAGAGAAGCATTTGCACAAAGATGATCTGTGTAAGAATGTAAAGCAGCCTCCAGCCTGTTTCTGCCTCAGACTGTACATTGCTGATGAACACTTGAGGAGTAACATGCAAGTGACAAAACTGCTTCACTGTGCTGATCATTCTTTACAAAACATTGAACAGGCTCTGAGTTTTTGAAAAGATGATTTGGCCACAACTGATGGAAATTTACTCTTTCAAAGTGTCAAACTGCCAGACTAATCCTCTTTGAGTAGAAGTTATACTCGCTCTGAGTTCAGCTTGGCTCTGGTTAACATTCAGGTAATAGGCGGGGCCAGAGACGAGAGCTGGGGCATACCAGCAGCTTAGTTTATGCAAGTAATAGATAGCTCTGTCAGTGCTCCCATCTCACATACAGCTGAAGGGTGATGTGGGGGTGTTCAAAGCTCAGCACACTCACCAGTCCTGCCCCAACACTGCCAGCAGGAACATTGGGTGAACAGCGCCCCGGTAACAAGCTGGTTGATGCAATAACACTGTACCTTGATGTGGGATGCACATCCACGCACACACTAAGGGGCTCCTGTGAAATTTCTAGCTGATATTTCAAAACAGGCTGCATTGGGTATTTCCCCTTCTAGCTCACCAATAGGAGATTCCTGTGCTGTTTAACAGGTGTGTGAGAGAATTCCCCATTGCAACAGGCAGCTTAAATCAAGTAGTTTCATTTACAGTTATTCACTCCTTCAAAGATTCTCACTGAGGTACAATTAAAAAGATACTCACATTGAATTAAATCCCACACACACTGACTCTCACTGGGATATAGTTCCACGCACAGACACTCTGTCGCGCTGGGGTACAGTTCCACACAGACTGACTCTCACTTGGGTACAGTTCCATACACACTAACTCTCACTTGGGTACAGTTCCACACACATACTGACTCTCACTGGAGTACAGTTCCACACGTACTGACTCTCACTGAGATACATTCCCACACACACTGACTTTCACTGGGGTACAGCTCCACACATACCAACCCTCATTAGGATATGGGTTCTCCACACACTGACTCTCACTGGGACACAGTTCCACGCACATTGATTCTCAGTGGTGTACCGGTTCCACTCACACAGACTCTCACTGGGATACAGTTCCACAAACACTGACTCTCAGTGGTGTACCGGTTCCACACACACTGATTCTCACTGGGATACAGTTGCACACACACTGACTCTCGCTGGGGGACAGTTCCACACACACTGACTCTCACTGGAATACAGTTCCACACACACTGACTTTCAGTGGTGTACCGGTTCCACTCACACTGACTCTCACTGGGGTACAACGACACACACACTGACTCTCCCTGGGATACAGTTACATAGATACTGGCTATCAATTTGTTTTCTCAGTTATCCTGGAGCTGTTAATCATGCAACTGCTCTGAAACCTGCAGGAACAAAGTCAGATATATTCATACATACAAAGCAGTGTTGTCATGGCACTGAACAACAGTGGGGAGGTCTCAGTATCGCTCATAGCACTGAACAACAGTGGGGAGATCTCAGTATTGTTCATGGCACTGAACAACAGTGGGGTGGTCTCAGTATCGTTCATTGTGCTGAACAACAGTGGGGAGGTCTCAGTATCGTTCATGACACTGAACAACTGTGGGGAGGTCTCAGTATAATTCATGGCACTGAACAACAGTTGGGGAGGTCTCAGTATTGTTCATAGCACTGAACAACAGTGGGGAGGTCTCAGTATTGCTCATGGCACTGAACAACAGTGGGGAGGTATCAGTATCGGTCGTAGCACTGAACAGTGGGGAGGTCTCAGTATTGCTCATGACACTGAACAACAGTGGGGAGGTCTCAGTATCGTTCATGGCGCTGAACAACAGTGGGGAGCTCTCAGTATTGTTCATAGCACTGAACAACAGCGGGGAGGTCTCAGTATTGCTCATGGCACTGAACAGCAGTGGGGAGGTCTCAGTATTGCTCAGGACACTGAACAACAGTGGGGAGGTCTCAGTATCGTTCGTGGCACTGAACAACAGTGGGGTGGTCTCAGTATCGTTCGTGGCACTGAATAACAGTGGGGAGGTCTCAGTATTGCTCGTGACACTGAACAACAGTGGGGAGGTCTCAGCGTTGCTCATGGCACTGAACAACAGTGGGGTGGTCTCAGTATCGTTCATTGCGCTGAACAACAGTGGGGAGGTCTCATTATCGTTCGTGGCACTGAACAACAGTGGGGAGGTCTCAGTATTGCTCAGGACACTGAACAACAGTGGGGAGGTCTCAGTATCGTTCGTGGCACTGAACAACAGTGGGGAGGTCTCAGTATTGCTCAGGACACTGAACAACAGTGGGGAGGTCTCAGTATCGTTCATTGCGCTGAACAACAGTGGGGAGGTCTCAGTATTGCTCATGGCACTGAATAACAGTGGGGAGGTCTCATTATTGCTCATGGCACTGAACAACAGTGGGGAGGTCTCAGTATCGTTCATGACACTGAACAACAGTGGGGAGGTCTCAGTGTCGGTTCCTGGTCACAGCCAGGTGATAGTTGGTTTTTAAAATTTGTTGATGGGATGTGTGTTGGCAATCCCTGCATTTATTGGCCATCCTGAATTACCCTTGTTCAGGGGGTATTGAAGAGTCAACCACATTGCTGTGGGTCCGGAGTCACATGTGGGCCAATCCGGGTAAGGACAGCAGATTTCCTTTCCGAAAGGACATTAATGAACCAGATGGGATTTTACAACAATCGACAATGGTTTCATGGTCATTATTAGACTTTTAATTCCAGATTTTTATTGAACTCAAATTCCACCCTCAGCCGTGGTGGGATTCAAACCCAGGTCTCTGGTGCATTACCCTGGGCCTCTGGATTACTAGTCCAGCAACAATACCACTGTGCCTTTGCCTCCCCAATGGTGACAAGTGAGGTGTTACAGCTTGTCTCTGTATGCTTGTTCAAAAATGATTTAATGAGCTGGTGTCAGTGTTCCTGATATAAGGGACCTTGTCCTTTTAGGAGATTTGTTACAGGCAGAAACTTCCCCCCAAGTCATCTTGTTTACCCCTCATCATCGCTGAATTCACAAAATATCACCATATCATGCCCCCTGTCAAAACTACTAACTACCCATAAGACAAGGGCAGCGGACACGTAGGAACACCACCACCTGGAAATTCCCCTCCAAGCCACTCACCATCCTGACTTGGAAATATATCACTTTTCCTTCACTGTCACTGGGTTAAACTCCTGGAACTCTCTCCCTAACAGCACTGTGGGTGTACCTACACCACATGGATTGCAGCGGTTCAAGAAGGCAGCTCCCCACAGCCTTCTGCCCTTCACAGCGGAGATACTTTGCCAGTGTTGGATGGTGGATATCGCTAGTACAGATTACCCTAACACTGGCTGTGAATGGTCTCCCATGTATCTCATATTGGGGTTTTTATTTTTATTCATTCACGGGATGAGGGCTATGTTGGCTGGATAAGCATTTTATTGCCCATCCCTAGTTGCCCTTGAGAAGCTGGCGATGAGCTGCCTTCTTGAGCATCTGTATTCCGTGAAGGAACGGTGATATATTTCCAAGTCAGGATGGTGAGTGGTTTGGAGGGGAACTTCCAATTGCTGATGTTCCCATCTTTCTGCTGCCCTTGTCCTTCTAGATTGTGGTGGTCGTGTGTTTGGAAGGTGCTGTCGAAGAGGCCTTGGTGAGTTGCTGCAGTGCATCTTGTAGATGGTACACACTGCTGATACTGTGCGTTGGTGGTGGAGGGAGTGAATGTTTGTGGATGTGGTGCCAGTCAAGTAGGCTGCTTTGTCCAGGACGGTGTCAAGCTTCTTGAGTGTTGCAGGAGCTGCACTTATCCAGGTAAGTGGGGAGTATTCCATCACATTCCTGACTTGTGCCTTGTAGATGGTGGACAGGCTTTGGGGAATCAGGAGCTGAGTTACTTTTCGCAGGATTCTGAGCCCCTGACCTGCTCTTGTAGGCACAGTATTTACATGGCTAGCCTAGTTCAGTTTCTGGTCAATAGTAATCCTCAGTATGTTGATAGTCGGGGGTTCAGTGATGGTAATGCCATTGACTGTTGGGGAGCAATGGTTAGATTCTCTCTTGTTGGATATGATCATTCCCTGGCACTTTTGCGGTGAGAATGTTACTTGCCACTTTTCAACCCAACCCTGGATATTGTCCAGGTCTTGCTGAATTTGTACATGGGCTGCTTCAGTTTCTGAGGAGTCATGAATGGTGCTGAACATTGTGCAATCAACAGTAAACTTCCCCACTCCTGACCTTATGATGGAAGGAAGGTCATTGATGAAGCAGCTGAAGATGATTGGGCCAAGGACACTACCCTGAGGAACTCCTGCAGTGATGTCCTGGGTCTGAGATAGCTGACCTCCCACAACCACAGTTATCTTCCTTTGTGTTACGTATGCAGTCTGTTTTGACCTTTATATGGGGAGTTTCAACCTTTATGCAGGGTATTTTGACCTTTGTACGGGGAATTTTGACTTTTGCACAGGGAGTTTTGGCCTTTATACAAGGAGTTTTGAACTTTATTCAGGGAGGTTTGACCTCTCTAGCCTGGTGCATTTGAAGATCAGATGTTACAAGATACAGGAGGAGCTAAAGATTGTCCTTTATGAAAGCACTGCCTTTCCCTTATCCCAGCAGAGAGTTTTCCCCCTGATTCCCATTGACTCCAGTTTTGTTAGGGTTCCTTGATGCCACACTCGGTCAAATGCTGCATTGATGCCAAGGGCAGTCACTCTCATCTTACCTCGGGAGTTCAGCTCTTTTGCCCATGTTTAAACCAAGGCTGTATCGAGGTCAGGAGCGGAGTGGCCCTGGCAGAACACAAATTGAGCGTCCGTGAGCAGGTTATTGCTAAGCAAGTGCCACTTGATAGCATTGTGATGACCCCTTCGATGATGATGTACTGATGATGTACTGATGATCGAGAGTAGACTGATGGGTTGGTAATTGGCCAGGTTGGATTTATTCTGCTTTTTGTGTACAGGGCATACCTGAGCGATTTTCCACATTGCTGAATAGATGCCAGTGTTGTAACTGTATTCGTTTCAAGCCTAGTTTTGCTGCAGTTACGTGGATTTATTGATACGTTAATAATTCCACCAACTCTCCCAGGCTCTGAAATTGTGGCTGGCGACTGTTCACAGTAACACCTATTTTCGCAGCTCACCATTCTCTGGGATAAGGGAAAGGCAGTGCTTTTGTAAGGGACAATCTACAGCTCCTCTTGTATCTTGTAATATCTGATCTTCAAATGTACCAGGCTCAATAGGTCAACCTCCCTGTTAAAGTTCAAAACTCCTTGTATAGAGGTCAAAACTCCCTGTACAAAAGTCAAAATTCCCCATACAAAGGTCAAAACTCCCCATATAAAGGTCAAAACAGACTGCATGAAGCCCAAAATTCCCTGTATAAAGGTTAAAAAAGATTGTATAAATTCCCTATATGGAGGTCAAAACCCCCTGTATAAAGTTCAAACCTCTCTGTATAAAGGAGTTTATAGAATGTTTTCGGGTTAGTTTCTTAGAATAACGTGTTCTGGAAGCAACCAGAGTGCAGACTATACTAGACCTGATATTGTGCAACGAGATAGGATTAATTGTTAACCTCCTAGTGAAGGCACCCTAGGTGGCAGCGTGCATAATATGATTCAATTTTACATTCATTTTGAATGAGAAATGAGTGCGTCCAAGACTAGTATTTTAAACTTAAATAAGGGCAATTATTGAGGGCGTGAAAGCAGAGCTAGGTAAAGTGAACTGGCAAATGAGGTGAAGAGATATGTCAAGAGAAGTTCAGTGATAGACATTTAAGGGGATATTTCAGAATACACAGAATAGATACATTCCAATGAGAAAGGGAAATCCCAAGGGAAGGGCCCACCATCCGTGGTTAACTAAAAAAATTAAAGACAGTATCAAACTTAAAGAAACAGCATATAAATACGCAAAGACAGGTGGCAGGTCAGAAATTGGAGAGAATATGAAGAACAGCAAAGAATTTCAAAAAGTTTAATAAGGAGGGAAAAATTGGAGTATGAGGGAAAGCTAGCTAGTAATATAAAGGCAGAAAGTAAGAGTTTCTGTAGATATTTAAACAAGAAAAGAGTTAACAAAGTGAGCGTTAGTCCTTTGGAGAGTATGTTTGGTGAATTGATAATGGAAAGTAGGGAGATGACGATGAATTAAACAGGTATTTTGCTTTGGCCTTAACAATAGGGGACACAAGTAACATTCAAGGAAATGGAAGGGAGAGAGGAACTCAGGAAAATTACATTCACCAGGGAAGTGGTATTGAGCAAATTGTGGAGCTGTGGGCTAATAAATAAAGATCCGGATGGACTTCACCTTAAGATCTTGAAATAAATGACTAGTGAAATAGTTGATGTGCTGGTCTTAATTTTCCAAACTTCCCTAGATTCGGGCGAGGATCCATTAGATTGGAAAATAGCAAATATTCAAAAAGGGAGAGAGACAGAAAGCAGGAAACTACAAGCCAGTTAGCCTAACATTGTCATAGGGAATTGTTAGAAGCTATTATTAAAGATAAAGATAGCAGGGCACTTCGAAAAATTTAATGGAATCAGGCAGAGTCAACATGGTTTTGCAAAAGGGGAACCATGTGTAATCAATTTATTGGAGTTCTTTGAAGGAGTCACATGTGCTGTGGATAAAGGGGAACCGGCGGATGTACTTAGATTTCCAGAAGGCATTTGATAACGTGCCACATCAAAGGCTATTGTAGAAAATAAAAGCTCATGGTGTAGGGAGTAACATATTGGCATGGATAGAAGATTGGCCAGCTAACAGGAAGCAGAGAGTTGGCATAATTGGCAAGTTGTAATGAAAGTTGTGCCACAGGGCTCAGTGCTGGGGCTTCAACTTTTTACAATTTATATAAATGACCTGGATGAAGGGACCGAAGGAATGATAGCTAAAGATAGGTAGCAAAGTAAATTGTGAAGAGGATGTAAGGAGGCTACAAAGTGACATAGATAGGATAAGTGAGTGGGCAAAGTTCTGGCAAATGGAGTATAATGTAGGCAAAAGTGAAATCACTCATTTTGGCAGGAAGAATAAAAATGAAGCTTATTATCTAAATGGCGAGAGATTGCAGAGCTTTGGGATTCAGAGGGATCTGGGTATCCTAGTGCCTGAATCTCAAAAGGTTATTATGCAGGTACTGCAGGTAATTAGAGAAGCTAATAGAATGGTGAAGGGAATTGATTACAAAAATAGGGAGGTTATGCTTCAGTTGTACAGAGCATTGGTGAGACCACATCTGGAGAATTGTGTACAGTACTGCTCTCCTTATTTAAAGAAAGATGTAAATGCATTAGAAGCAGCTCAGAGAAGGTTTACTAAACTAACACCAGGAATGGGCGGGTTGTCTTATGAGGAACAGCTGGACAGATTAGGCTTGTATACACTGGAACTTAAAAGAGTAAGAGGTGACTTAATTGAAACCTTTATAATTCTGAGGGGTCTTGATAGGGTGGATGTGGAGAGGATGTTTCTTCTTGTGGGAGAATCTAGAACTAGGGGTCACTGTTTAAAAATAAGGTGTCGCTCATTTAAAACAAAGAAGAGGAATCATTTTTTCTGAGTGTTGTGAGTCTTTGAACTCTCTTCCTCAAAAGGTGGTGGAAGCAGAGTTTTGAATATTTCTAAGACAGAGCTAGATAGATTCTTGATTTACAAGGGGGTGAATGGTTATCGGGGGTAGGCAGGAATGTGAGGTTGAGGTTACATTCAGGTCAGCCATGATCTTATTGAATGGTGGAACAGGCTCGAGGGGCCGAGTGGCCTACTCCTGCTCCTCATTCGTACGTTCCTATGTTCAGATAAAACAACTGTATAAAGACCAAAATTCCAACTATAAAGGTCAAAACTCCCTGTATAAAATTCAAACTCCCAGGTTAAAAGTCAAAATCCCATCTATAATTGTCAAACCTCACTATATACAGGTCAAAACTCCTTGTAGATAGGTCAAAGCTCCCCATGTAGACATCAGGCCTCTCTTTATTGAAATGAATATGCTGCCTATAAAGAGGTCCCAAATGTGAAACTCTACATTTATTGAGTTGTTAATAATGAGACTATATGAAGGGGGCTCAAATGTTTGGATTCCCACTGGTTATGTAACCTCAAACATCAAAAAACTGTAGTGATAACAGGTCATTGTGGCTGTAAAAACCATGCAAACTTTTCAAAGGAAGACTGATTGAAGAGAGAAGACTAAAGGACATCAACTCTTGACGAGAAAAAATTAGGACCGTCGGCTCCATAGAATCATAGACAAGTTACAGCACAGAAGGAGGCCATTCGGCCCACCTTGTACATGCCAGCCCGAGGACACCCAGGTGCCCTTTTTAATCCCACCTTCCTGCACCCAGCCCATAGCCCTGCAGCTTACAGCACTTTTGGTGCAGATCCAGGTACTTCTTAAAAGAGTTTAAAGTTTCTGCCTCTACCACCAACTTAGGCAGCGAATTCCAGACACTCACTACCCTCTGCGTAAAATAGTTCTTCCTCATGTCCCCCCTACACCTTCTGCCACTTAGCTTGAATCTATGTCCCCTGGTTCTAGAATTCTCCACCAAGGGAAACCATTTTATCCTGTCCACTCTATCTATTCTCCTCATAATTTTGTACACCTCAATCAAGTCACCTCTCAGCCTTCTTTGTTCTAAGAAAAATAACCCCAACCTATCCAATCTCTCCTCGTAGCTACACTTTTCTAACCCTGGCAACATTCTTGTAAACCTCCTCTGCACTCTCTCCAGAGCTATTACATCCTTCCTGTAATGTGGAGACCAGAAGTGCACACAATACTCCAGTTGTTGCCTCACCAGTGTTTTATACAATTCCAACATTATATCCTTACTTTTATCTTCTATACCTCTGCCAATGAAGGAGAGCGTTCCATATGCATTCTTTACAACCTTGTCTACTTGAACTGCTGCCTGCACTAACCTGTGTGCTTGTACGCCAAGATCTCTCACTTCATCTAACCCTCTTAGTATATTCCCATTTATTTTGTAATCCCCGTAACTGTTTGACCTCCCTAAATGTATGACCTCACACTTCTTATGGTTAAAATCCATCTGCCACTTTACCGCCCACTCCACCAACCAATCTATATCATTTTGAAGATTTTGGAGCTCTAACTATCTACTACTCGGCCAATCTTCGTGTCATCTGCAAATTTCCCAATCATGCCCCCCATATTCACGTCCAACTGGTTAATATATAACACAAACAGCAAGGGTCCCAACACCGAGCCCTGTGGAACACCCCTTGAGTCAACTTTCCATTCGCAAGGGCATCCATCCACCATTACCCTTTGTTTCTAGTTACAAAGCCAACCTTTTATCCAGTTTGCCACATTACCCTGAATCTCATGGGCTTTTACTTTCCTGACCAATCTGCCATGTGGGACCTTGTCAAATGCCTTGCTAAAATCCATGTACACAACATCCATGACACTACCTTCATCAACCCTTCTTGTCACTTCCTCAAAGAATTCGATCAAATTTGTGAGGCAAGATCTTTCTTTAACTAATCCATGCTGACCATCCCTGACTAGTCCATTCCTCATGACAGTTAATCCTATCTTTCAGGGTTGATTCAACTAATTTTCTCACCACCATTGTAAGACTAACTGGCCTATAATTGTTTGGCATTTCCATTGATCCCTTTTTAAACAATGGAACTACGTTCGCATTTCTCCAGTCCTCCAGTACCTCCCCTGTATCTAGTGAAGATTGGAAAATCATCATCAGAGCATCTACTATCTCCTCCCTGTCTTCCTTCAGCAGCCTTGGAAACGATCCATCTGGCCCTGGTGACTTATCAACTTTCAAGGATTTCAGCCCTTCTAGTACTTCCTCTCTCTTTATGACTATCTCGTCCAATATCTCGCAGTGTTCCTCTTGGACTACTATATCTACATCCTCCCTTTCCTTTGTAAACACGAAGACAAAATATTTATTCAAAGTCCTTCCCACAGCCTCTGCATCTACACACAAGTTTCCACCTTCAACTCTGATAGGTCCCACTTTTTCCTTAACTAACCTTTTAGCATTAATGTATTGGTAAAACATCTTTGGGTTATCTTTAACTTTACTTGCTGATCTTTTTACATGCCCTCTCTTTGATTTCCTTATTTCCTTTTTTACTTCGTCCCTGCACTTCCTATATTTGTCTAGGCTGTCTCCAGTGCTTAGTTCTTTGTACCAATTGTACGTTTTCTTTTTCTGTTTGGTCTTCCCCTGTATTCCTCCAGACAACCAGGGGGGTCTAGATTTGGCAGTGCCACTCTTACTTTTGTAGGGGACATGTCTACTTTATTTAATTAGGATCTCGCTTTTTAGTGCTTTCCACTGGTTTTCCACTGTTTTATCCTCCAGCAGTACTGTTCAATCCACCTCAGCCAAGTCCCTTCTCATTTCTGCAAAATTTGTCTTCCCCCAGTTCAAGACTTTTACTCCTGCCTTATCTCTGTCTTTTTCCATGGTAATGCTAAATCTAACTGAATTGTAATCACTGTCTCCGATAGGGTTGCCAACTGTCACTTCACCCACTTCCCTTCTTCGTTCCCCAAGACTAGGTCTAGAATTGCATCTCCTCTCGTTGGGTTTGTCACTAATTGATTGAAAAAATTTTCCTGGACACACTGCATGAATTTTTCTCCCTCAGTGCCCCTTATATTGAATCCCAGTTGATATTAGCATAGATGAAGTCTCCTACTATTATTGCCCTCTTGTTCTTAGAAGCAGAAATTTGCCTACATATTTGTTCTTCTATCTCCCTTTCAATATTTGAGGGTCTGTCGTATACTCCCAGTAGTGTGACTGCCCCTTTTTTATTTCTGAGCTCAATCCATAAAGACTCGTTTGTTGACCCTTGAAACACATTGGGGAAAGTCCTGTGAGGATGAAGGATCTTCAACACCAATGAAGACTTTCACAGCCATGTCATTCACTGCTGCATTGAGGACAGAAAAGCTATTGAAGATCTGAGATTCAGACAAATCTGGATGACGAGAAGAAGAATGACAAAATTCCATTACACATTGCAGGAAATGAAGAAGAGATGATTTCCCGATGACACTTTGATTTTCTGTAGGCAGTGGTAACATTGTCACACTTTCCTCAGTGTGAAGCTGCTCCTTCGTGGGCGATGGGAAGGCTGTGTCAGGATAGGAAGATAACACAACACCATTTTCAGGAATGGGAAGATGAGATGAAGATGAAATTCCTGTACAGGACTCAGAAGCTGTAGAAACTCTGAAGAATTAGCCCCAGCTTCTGTGCTAAAGGATAGCTCTAGTGGGAAGAAGATTTTCAGATGTAATTGAAGTGTGGGCTTCAATTTACTTTCACCCGAGCTAATAGACTCTAGCAACACTCTGACAGTGTGATCCTCCATAGAATCAAACATTTTATTCTCCATGGATAACTCTTCATGGTCAACCAGCATACACCTCTTCGGTGGTTTCATTTGAATTCTGCTCTACCACAGTAAACACAAGGCTGACTCCTCAGAGAAGAAATCAGAGACTTCATACACTTCAGCAGCATATTTGGACAGCCCAATGGGTCACTCGGTACTACAATGGCTTCTTTCCCATAACCTTATTCAGGAAAGAGCCAGCCCAGGTCCAAAAGGTCATCTTGTGAATGGCCCTTGTCTTCTGCAGTGTCTTCTGTGTCCGCATCCTCTGACCTAGGTTCTAAAATAACTGGGAGATCCACAACCTCAACATCTGCCTGGGATCGAGTGGATGGTGTCTCTGTGATGGAGAGTGAAGTATTGCTCATTGAATAAACCTACCGGCTGGTGTAGGATGAGAAGCTACCGGTCACCACATGACTTTGGAAACTCCTCCATGAAAGGCAACCAGTTGTCCAGCTGTAAGTCACCCTTCACTTTTTCTAGAATACCCAGTTGTATAAAGGCATCTCCGCTCAATAAGGACGTGCGTTGATGGTGAACAACATACAAGGAATCAATGACCTGTCGCCCCTTGTGGCCTACCCATCACCCTTGGACCTACCCAGCTAACTGAGTCATCTAAAGCCTTGATGCCATGTTGGATTATAGCCGATTTTGCTCTCGAAGTTTGGCCTGCCTTGTGTACTGAACCACTTGATCCAGAGAGAGTCGTCTTTTATCTGTAAAAAATCTGACAGCTTTCCACTTTAGACTCCAACGACAGTGCAGTTGTGAATTAGTTCACCTTTCAATGTACCCTAGCTGCAAGAACTGGCCAAGCAATGTAGGTCGGTAAGAAATAATTGAATAGATCCCCTGTTCTTTGGGATCTTTGATTAAGGCGCACTGATGAGGTTTCACTTCAGACTAAAATACATGTCGAAGGCTTTTAGGACAGTTTTGAAGTCTGCTGAGGTCTCTGCTACACGCTGTCTCAGATGGACAACTGCAAAAGAAATAAGGAGGGAGAAGATTAAGTATGAGGGTAAACTAGCCAGTAATATAAAAGAAGATCGCAAGAGTTTTTTTTGATATATAAGGGGTAAGAGAGAGACAAAAGTGGACATTGGGCTGCTGGAAAATGACGCTAGAGAAGTAGTAGTGGGGAACAAAGAAATGGCAGAGGAACTGAATCGGTACTTTGCATCAGTCTGCATGGGGGAAGACATGAGTAACATCCCTAAAGTTCAAGAGATTCGGGGGGCAGAGATGAAAATGGTGGCCATTACCAAGGAGAAGGTACTTGGAAATCTGAAAGGTCTGAAAGTGGATAATTCACCTGGACCAGAGTTCTGAAGGCGATAGTTGAAGAGATAGTGGAGGCATTAGTGGTGACCTTTCAGGAATCACTGGAGTCAGATAGGGTCCAGAGGATTGGAAAATCGCTAATGTAAACCCCCTGTTTAAGAAGGGAGTGAGTCAAAAGACGGGAAATTACAGGCCGATTAGCCTAACCTCGGTCGTTGGTAAGATTTTAGAGTCCATTATTAAGGATGAGATTTCAAAATACTTGGAAGTGCATGGTAAAATAGGGCAAAGTCAGCATGGTTTCATCAAGCCAATGGATGTTATCTACTTGGACTCCAGAAGGCCGTTGACAAGGTGCCGCACAGGAGGCTGCTCAGTAAGATAAGAGCCCATGGTGTTAGAGGCAAGGTACTAGCATGGATAGAAGATTGGCTGTCTGGCAGGAGGCAGAGAGTGGGGATAAGGGGGTCCTTCTCAGGATGGTGGTCGGTGACTATTGGAGTTCTGCAGGGGTCAGTGTTGGGACCACAACTTTTCACTTTATATATTAATGATTGAGATGAAGGAACTGAGGGCATTCTGGCTAAGTTTTCAGATGATACAAAAATAGGTGGAGGGACAGGTACTACTGAGGAGGCGGGGAGGCTGCAGAAGGATTTGGACAGGTTAGGAGAATGGGCAAAGACGTGGCAGATAGAATACAACATGGGGAAGTGTGAGGTCATGCACTTTGGTAGGAAAAATAGAGACATAGACTATTTTCTAAATGGGGAGAGAATTCAGAAGTCTGGAGTGCAAAGGGACTTGGGAGTCCCAGTCCAGGATTCTCTTAAGGTTAACTTGCAGTTTGAGTTGGTAGTTAGGAAGGCAAATGCAATGTTGGCATTTATTTCGAGAGGACTGGAATATAAAAGCAGGGATGTGCTGCTGAGACTTTATAAGGCTCTGGTCAGACCACATTTAGAATTTGGTGAGCAATTTTGGGCCCCGTGTCTCAGAAAGGATGTTCTGGTCCTGGAGAGGTTTCAGAGAAGGTTCACGAAATTGATCCCTGGAATGAAAGGCTTAACATATGAGGAACATTTGAGGACTCTGGGTCTATACTCGATGGAGTTCAGAAGGATGAGGGGGAATCTGATTGAAACTTACAGAATACTGAAAGGCCTGGATATAGTGGACATGGGGAAGATGTTTCCATTAGTGGGAGAGACTAGGACCCGAGGTCACAGCCTCAGAGTAAAGGGAAGACCTTTTAGAACAGAGATGAGAAGAAACTTCTTTAGCCAGAGAGTGGTGAATCTATGGAATTCATTGCCACAGAAGGCTGTGGAGGCCAGGTCATTGAGTGTATTCAAGACCGAGATAGATAGGTTCTAGATTGGTAAGGGGATCAAAGGTTATGGGGAGAAGGTGGGAGAATGGGGTTGAGAAACCTATCAGGCATGATTGAATGGTGGAGCAGACTCGATGGGTCGAATGGCCTAATTTCTGCTCCTATGTCTTATGGTCTTATGAATCAACTTGGTGATCGTGCTGTTTGGTAAGGAGACTCAGGGCTTTTTGATACCATAGGAAGTTCTCTCACCATGACTTCCAACGTTGGCCTCTGTGTGGCCATCGAGACACGTGAACGGATGGGGTAGGGGCAGTGACTGCCAGCCTGGTGCTCCCATCGCTACTGAATTCCTGTTTGTCTCCTTCTTAGGTACGTTTGCAGATTGTCGCTTCTAACAAGTGTTCTTGGAGATCCTTGCTGCGGGTGTCCTGTTAATGGAACCAAACCTTTGTTAGGTTGGTGTCACCACTGCTGCCACCATGTTTCTTATGCTGGCTGCATGGTCTGGAGAGTCTATCTCATGTAGTTGCTTCAAACGAGTTTATTAACACTATATATAAGATAGATTACAGAATAAGTATGTCTCACATTAGTACAAACTGTTCTATCCTGTTTCTTGAGTGTCTAGCGCATGACCACTGATGTTACTGTCACATCATGGTCTACATCACTCATGAGCATAACTAATCACCCTTTCCACCACAAAAAGTAAGTAATGGCAGCAGGGTGTCATCTACTGAGTGGGTAAAACAATAGTAGATGGCATTCAATGTGAGGCCACCCACTTTAGACCTAAGAATGATGGATTGGAATATTTTCAAAATGGTGCGAGACTCTGAAACGACAAGGCCATCTGGAAGTTCAAGAAATCAAGAAAGCTAGAGGTCACGTCTGAAACGTTAGACTGAAATTCCTGAGGAAGATGATGAATACCTGGAAAGGTTAATGGAATGGTGAGTATATACAGATTGGAATACAAAGGGATGAAAGTCACGTTAGGCTGTACGGAGCTCTGGACAGACCAATTCTGGAGAACTAGGCACTGTAGCTCAGGATTTTCAGAGAGGGCGCAGTGCTGGGTCATCAGAATCATACTCGGAGGGTTACATTATAAACACAGGTCACACAGGCTGGGCTTAAAAACATAAGAATTAGGAACAGGATTAGACCATTCAGCCCCTTGAGGCTGCTCTGCCATTCAATAAGATCATGGCTGATCTTCCTGTGTTTCGATTTCCACAATCCCATCTACCCCCGATAATCTTTGATTCCCTGGCCTAACAAGAATCTATCCACCTCTGCTTTAAAAGTATTCAATGACCCCGCCTCCACCACCTTCTGAGGCAGAGAGTTCCAAAGTCACACAACCCTCAGAGAAAAAAATTCTCCTCATCTCTGTCTTAAAAGGGCCACCCCTACTTTTAAACCAGTGCCCCCTAGTTCTGGACTCACCCACAAGAGGAAACATCCTTTCCACATGCACCTTGTCAAGGCCATTCAGGATCTTGTATACTTCAATTAACTCACCCCTCATTCTTCTAAACTCCAGTGGAAACAAGCACAGTCTGTACAACCTTTCCTGATAAGACAACCAACTCATTCCAGGTATCAATCTAGTAAACCCCCTCTGAACTGCCTGCAATGCATTTACATGCTTCTTTAAATAAGGAGACCAAAACTACACACAATATTCGAGGTGAGGTCTCACCAATGCCCTGTATAACTGAAGTATAACATCCTTACTTTTATGTTCAATCCCTCTTGTAATGAAGGATAACATTCCATTAGTCTTCTTAATTACTTGCTGTACCTGCACACTAACTTTCTGTGACTCATGTACTAGAACACCTAGATCACTCTGCACCTCAGAAATATGCATCCGTTCTCCATTTAAGTAATACTCTGCTTTTTTATTCTTCCTGCCAAGGTGAACAGCTTCACATTTTGCCACATTACACCTCATTTGCTAGATCTTTGTCCACTCACTCAACCTATCTATATCCTTCTGCAACCCCCTCATGCTCTCTTCACAACATACTTTCTTACCTATCTTTGTGTTGTCTGCAAATTTAGCTACCATGTCTTCACTCCCCTCATCCAAGTCATTGATGTAAATCGGAAAAAGTTGAGCTCCCAGTACAGACCCCTGTGGGGCTTGTAAACCCTCAAGTTTAGAAGATTAAGCAGTGATCTGATTTAGGTGTTTAAGTTGATTTTAAGTCAATGAGTTGCTAGAGTAGCCCAGGACAAGGGGGCATAGGCTCCAAGTTAGAGGGGGATGATGTCAGGAAGTGATGTCAGGAAGCACCTCGTTCACTTGAAAGGACGTGGAAACCTGGCATTCTCTCACCAGAAACGCGATTGGAGCTGGGTAGGAGTGTCAGTCGGAACTTTCAAGATAAGATCATGAGATTTTGATTGGTTTAAGGGATCAAATAACTTGGAGTAAAAGTGGTTAAAACTCTGAGGGTTCAGAGGGTGAGGCAGCCATCGGCAGGGTACCCAGCCGCAGCCTTACTGGTGTAGCCATGATGCAGATAGGGCTGGTCCTGTTATGGTTCTGTTTGTAGGAGGCCCCGAAATGTTGATGGGAAGGACCTCCTGATGGTGGTGCCAGTGAAGCTCAAGGAGCGGTGACTGGGCTCACTCTTGGTGGAGGTGGTCATGAGCTGGCATTTATGTGACTTGAATATTGCCTGTCACTGCTCAGGCCTGACCTGGGTGGTACCTGTGGGCTCCTGCAGTTGACTTGGATTGCTTTGTTGAGTGTGTTTTTGAGGATGTGACTAGGTCGTAGTGGAGTGTAATCTGGTAAACAGTTTTTATGTGGACCTTCAAAAGGCTTTTGCCAAGGTACCATAACTATAGAGTAAAGTACAAGATAAAATCTCAGTGGTATCTGCTACAATGGAACCAAGGAGGGAGGGATAACTGGCAGGAGAGGCAGAGGCCCAGTCAGGAGAGAGAGAGGGGCCCAGTTAGCAGAGAAAGAGAGAGGGGCCCTGTCAGAGGAGAAAGAGACGCCCAGTCAGAAGAGAGAGGGAGGGAGGGGCTCAGACAGAGGAGAAGGCAAGGCCCAGTCAGAGGAGAGAGATGGGCTCAATCAGAGGGGACAGAGGAACCCAGTCCGAGGAGAGAGAGGGGCCTAGTCAAAGGAGAGGGGGCGCCCCCCCAGTCAGAGGAGAGGGGGGAGGGCCCCAGTCAGAGGAGAGAGGGGGGCCCCAGTCAGAGGAGAGGGTGCGCCCCCCCCGGTCACAGGAGAGTGGGGGTCCCCCTGTCAGTGGAAAGGGGGGGGCCCCCCAGTCAGAGGTGAGGAGGCAGCCCCTTCTGTTAGAGGAGGGGGGGGGCCCCAGTCAGAGAGAGGGGGGGGGGCCCGCAGTCAGAGGAGAGGGGGAGGGCCCGGTCTGAGGAGAGGAGGAGGCCCCGGTCAGAGGAGAGGGTGGTGCCCCCAGTCAGAGGAGAGGGGGGGGCCCCAGTCAGAAAGGGGGGGGGCGGCCCCAGTCAGAGGAGATGGGGGGCCCCAGTCAGAGGAGAGGGGGGCCCCCCAATCAGCGGAGAGTGGGGGGGAGGTGACCCCAGTCAGAAAGGGGGGGGCCCCTAGTTAGAGGAGAGGTGGGGGGCCCCAATCAGAGGAGAGGGGGGGGCCCCAGTCAGAGGAGAGGGGGGGTCCCCAGTGAGAGGAGAGGGGGGCCCCGGGTCAGAGGAGAGGGGGGGGCCCCGGTCAGAGGAGAGAGTGGGCCCCCGGTCAGAGGAGAGAGAGGGAGAGGCCCAGTCAGAGGAGAGAGGGTCACTGGCAGGAGGGAGAGGGGCCCTTTCAGAGGAGAGGGAGGGGCCCAGTCAGAGGAGAGAGGGGCACTGGCAGGAGAGAGTGGGGCCTTGTCAGGAGAAAGCATCATTGGCAGAAATCTTGTGTGAAGGCAGCCAGGGACATGAATAGAAAAGTAATTGCAGCAAATGGACTGCAATTTGCTGCAGTTTCAGTCCCGCAGCCTTGTGTGGGTTTAACAAGCACTTTGAACCTCTCTGAGCTGAGTTTGATCACAGTCCTTTCTTTAATAGAAATGCCTGGTCTTTTGAGTTGTCAATTGCTCCGTCACAAGGCAGCTGAATTCATCGAGGCGTGCTGACTCAGAATCATTTAAACATTGAGACATAACACACCTCACCTCAGGGAGCTGTGTATAAATGCAAAATATTCTCCATTTATTTCTCATAGCTATGTGTCTTGAATTATATGGAGCATATACAGCGCAGGGATCCACCATCTGGTCCAACTGTTTTTGAATGTTCTCCCACCCAATCTTCATCTCACCCCCATCATCGGATTCTCCTAGCCCTTTCTCCCTCATGTGTTTATCCAGCTTCCATGTGTCTATAATATTCACCTCTACCAATCCCTGTGGTAGCGAGTTCCACATTCCCACCGCTCTGGTAAAGAAATTTCTCCTGAATTCCTCATTGGGTTTATCCATGGCTATCTTATATTTATGGCCCTGGTTTGGGATTCCCCACAGTGGGAACATTTTTTCCCACCCTATAAACCCCTTCATAGTTTGAAAGATCTCTGTTAGCTCAGTCCTCAGCATGGGTTTTTCCAGGAAAATGTGGGCAAAGTAGGAATATAGGAGCAGAGCGAGGCCATTCAGCCCCTTGAGCCTGTTCTGCTCTTCAGTAAGAGCATGGCTTATCTTTGAACTAACTTCATATACCCTCCTTTGCCCCATATCCCTCAATAACTTTGATGAACAAAAACCTATCAATCTTTGTTTTAAAATTAACAATTGATTAAGCATCAATCGTTGTGTGCCTCCTCAGGGGCTTGAGGGGAGGAACAAGGCAAAGGGGTATTTGAGAAATGGGGGTGAACATTGGGAGATGGGGAGGGGAGGCTGGAGGACTGGGGGAGGGATTGGAAGGGTGAGGGAAAGTGGGGGGGAATGAGGAGATTTGGAAGAAGGGAGGGGACATGATGAGAGAAGGAGAGAAAAGAGAGGATGGGGAGGGGATGGTGTGGTTTGGGACCAGGCAGGAGAGGGGGTGAGGACAGGAAGGAAGGGGGGTATGGCTGAGGAGGGGGGATGGGAAGGCCTGAGAGGACGAGATGGTGGGGATTGCAGTGAGGGGAGGAGACGGGGAGGGGTTGAGGGGAGAGGATTGTGGGGTTTGGCCATGGGGTGAAGTGGGGTGAGGGTTATGGCGATGGAAGCTGACACTGGAGGTCCTCCTTTGCTACTGACATCCTCAATGATAGTTTTGGATTTATTTGGGGTGGATGTTTCCACAAGAGGATGAAGATGGAGATTCCCCATCTCCACCCCCCATAACAGAAGCTGCTAACACCCCTACTCCCACACCACTAGGCCATGTACTCCCCACACCCCCAGCACTCTTCACCCCACCACCCTCTCACCATTCACCCACAGGCTGCTCTGTCCCTCCAGTTACTGCCTCATTATAAATGTTCTCATACCAAACTTCATGTGATCCAGTGTATCACTAGACATCACAGAATCACAGAATCACAATGCAGAAGAGGCCCTTCAGCCCATCGAGTCTGCATCGACACGTGAAAAACACCTGACCTACCTACCTAATCCCATTTACCAGCACGTGGCCCATAGCCTTGAATGTTATGACGTGCCAAGTGCTCATCCAGATACTTTTTAAAGGATGTGAGGCAAACCACCTCCACCACCCTCCCAGGCAGTGCATTCCAGACCATCACCACCCTCTGGGTAAAAAAGTTTTTCCTCACATCCATCCTAAACCTCCTGCCCCTCACCTTGAACTTATGTCCCCTTGTAACTGACCCTTCAACTAAGATGAACAGCTGCTCCCTATCCACCCTGTCCATGCCCCTCATAATCTTGTACACCTCGATCAGGTCGCCCCTCAGTCTTCTCTGCTGCAGCGAAAACAACACAAGTCTATCCAACCTCTCTTCATAACTTAAATGTTTCATCCCAGGCAACATCCTGATGAATGTCGACTGCACCCCCTCCAGTGCAATCACTTCCTTCCTATAATGTGGTGACCAGAACTGCACACAGTACTCCAGCTGTGGCCTCACCAAGGTTCTATCCAGCTCCAACATGACCTCCCTACTTTTGTCATCTATGCCTCGATTGATAAAGGCAAGTGTCCCATATGCTTTTTTCACCATCCTGTTAAAATGCCCCTCCGCCTTCAGAGATCTATGGACACACATGCCAAGTTCCCTTTGTTCCTCAGAACTTCCTAGTGTCCTGCCATTCGTTCAATACTTCCTTGTCAAATTAGTCCTTTCAAATGTATCACACTTTTTAGGATTAAATTCCATCTGCCACTTATCTGCCTGTTTGACCATCTTGTCTATATCTTCCTGTAGCCCAAGACACCTAACTTCACTGTTAACCACCCGGCCAATCTTTGTTTCATTCACAAACTTACTAATCCTACCCTCTACATAGTCATCTATGTCGTTTATATAAATGACGAATAATAGGGGACTGAGCACAGATACGCCACTGGACACTGGCTTCTAGTCATTAAAGCATCCTTCTGTCATCACCCTCTGTCTCATACAACTAAGCCAATTTTGAATCCACCTCATCAAATTACCCGCTATCCCATGTGCATTTGCCTTCTTTATAAGTCTCCTATGTGGGACCTTGTCAAAGGCTTTGCTGAAATCCATATAAACTACATCAACTGCACTAGCCTCATCTACACAACAGGTCACCTCCTCAAAAAATTCAATCAAATTTGTTAGGCATGACCTCCCTCTGACAAAGCCATGCTGACTATCCCTGATCAAACCTACCTCTCCAAGTGGAGACAGATTCTCTCCTTCAGAATTTTCTCCAATAGTTTCCCTACCACTGATGTGAGACTCACTGGCCTGTAGTTCCTAGCTTATCTCTACAATACTTCTTAAATAGCGGAACCACATTAGCTGTTCTCCAGTCCTCTGGCACCTCCCCTGTGGCCAGAAAGGAATTAAAAATTTGGGTCCGAGCCCCTGCGATCTCCTCCCTTGCCTCCCTCAGCAGTCTGGGACACAAATCACCAGGCTATTTGTCCACTTTTAAGACTGCCAATACCTCCAATGCCTTGTCAGTCCCTATATCAAATTGCTGGACATGCTGGATTCAGAAGGCTTACACTTTGAGGACAGGTTGCATGGACTGAGTTTGTATTCCCTCAAATTTAGAAGGTGACTGACTGATCTAACTGTAGTGTTTAAGATGTGGTGCTAAATGGCCTCCTCCTGTTTCTCTGCTCACTCAGGATTCTTACAGAAATGCTGAATCCCCATATAAGGAGTGTTCAAGAACTGAAGGAGCCCTTGAAAAGGAGCAACATCAGTCAGTAACTAATGTGAGAGGCTACACAGAATGGCCTGAAACAGGCCCTTTGGCCCAATCACTGTGTGTTGGGTTCAGTTTCCACACCAGCAGTAATCTGAATCCTATGTTGCTCACCCTTTTTCTCTCTCTGCTTCTTCAGTTCTCTGCCTGAGGGTAGGTCCAACCCACAGTGCCCCCGCTGTGGAACAGTGATTGAACCCATCAGGTTCACGCCAGCCTTCCAGGCAACTGATCCTCCAAAGAGTCTGAGTTGTTATGGTAACAGAGACTTTGACCTACATGTTGTAGCCTGGAGCTATAGATAGTGATGATAGCAGCTCCAATTCCTTTCCATCACATGGCTGACCAGGAATCTCTCCCACTTTTACCACATGACATTGGCTTGTGTTGGAGGGATTGGCAGGTTGTTACTTAACCTGTTTGGTCACATTATGAACGTACCTTCCTTGGCCATCAAGACCTGGAGTGGGACTTGAACCTGGAGCTTCTGGTTCAGAGACAGGGACGCTACCCATTACACCATAAGAGCTCAGCTCTTTCCCTATGTTATTCCTCTATCACCTTTTTCCCTCAGCCACTGGTCTAAATTTTTCTTGAATGAGGACACAGTTCTCTGCTTCACTGAAGCCCAATTCAGTCAGAGCTTCAATTTTCCCCTTCGATTCCAGTGACGATCTTCGGGAGCATTTATTGAGGGGCAAGGAGTGGAGAGATGAGCAGAGTCCAAGTCGGGTGGGGTGAGGGTGGAGGGGGGGGGGGTGCAGTGTTGACAGGATTCCTATGGGGGAGGTTTGCTTGTTCCCAGGGATCGCCTGTTGAGGACCATTCGTCACTCAAATTTCACTGAAAGCATTCTTGGAGATTGCAATAGCTTGCACTTAGGAATTATCTAAGATATCAAGTTAGCACACAAGAATGTAAATCAGACAAGCTTTGACGCCAAACTACATTACTAGGGGCAGATGACCAAAAACTTTGGCACAGAGGTAGGTCTTAAGGAGCGTCTTAAATGAAGATTGAGAGAACGAGAGGTGGAGCAGTGTCGGGAGGGAATCCAAGAGTTCAGGTGGCATAGTCACCAATGCTACAGAGATTAAAATGGAGATCACACAAAAGATGGGAATAGGAAAAGGGTAGAAATCTTGGAATGTAGTGTGCTGGAGGAGATGATAAGGATGGGGAGGAGCAAGACCATGCAGCGATTGCAGATGTGAGTGAGGATTTAACACCAAGCCATTCTTTAATGGGAAGCCAGTGTATGTCAGTAAGAACAGGGGTGATAAGTGAGTGGAACAGGGATGAATTCAGATATGGCAGAAGGGTTTTGGGTGACCTCTAGTTTACAAGGGGGGCTAGGAAGATGGGAGAGCACCCAGGGGAGCATTGAGACAGACAGGTCCAGACGTAATGAAGGAATGGATGAAGTTTGAACAGTAGATGAGCTGAGCTGGGTGGAGTCAGGCGGTGAAACAGAGGTGGAAAATGAGGAGAGTAAGTATAGGGAATTGGAAAGTGAAAGCAGCATCAAATAGGACAGAAAAGGCAAGGGATGGATTGAGGGGCGTTTAGAGCGAGAAATGAGAGAGAATGATAGTTGCAAAAGACCTAAGATGCTCCTGTTTGTTTAAGAGTTTCCAATAACAGTGAGAGGTACAGCAGACAGAGTGTGGGGTTAATGCACTGTTAGAGTGAGGGATACAGCAGAGAGTGTGTGGGGTAAATAGACTTGAGAGACAGGGTTACAGCAGACAGTGTGTGGAGTAAATAGACTGTGAGAGTGAGGGATAGAGATGACAGTGTGTGGGGTAAATAGACTGTGAGAGTGAGGGATAGAGATGACAGTGTGTGGGGTAAATAGACTGAGAATGAGGAATACAACAGACAGTGTGTGGGATAAACAGACTGAGAGAGTGAGGGATACAGCAGACTGCGAGAGGAGTAAATATACAGTGAGAGTGAGGGATAGAGGAGACAGTGTGTTGGGTAAATAGATTGTGAGAGTGAGCAACAAAGCAGACAGTGTGTGGGATTACTAGACTGTGAGAGTGAGGGACAGAGCAGACTGTGTGTGGAATTACTGGACTGTGGGATTGATAGAGATAGAGCAGACAGTTTTGGGGCAAATAGACTGTGAGAGTGAAGGATAGAGCAGACAGTGTGAGGATTTACTGGACTGTGAAAGTGAGGGACAGAGCAGACATTGTGGGGGGTAAATAGACTGTGAGAGTGAGGGACAGAGCAGAAAGCGTGTGGGATAAATAGACTTTGAGAGTGAGGGACAGAGCCGACAGTACGTGGGTCAATAGACTGTGAGAGTGATAGTGCTAGAGCAGACAGTGTGTTGGGTAAATAGACTGTGTGAGTGAGGGATAGAGGAGACAGTATGTTGGGTAAATAGACTCTAAGAGTGAGTGATAGAGCAGACAGTGTGTGGGTTAAATTGACTGTGAGAGTGAGGGATAGAGCAGGAATGTGTGGGGTAAATAGACTGAGAGGGAGAGATACAGCAAAGAGTGTGTGGGGTAAATAGAGTATGATAATGAGGGATAGAGGAGACAGTGTGTGGGGTAAATAGATTGTGAGAGTGAGGGACACAGCAGACAGTGTGTGGGGTAAATAGAATATGAGAGAGGGATAGAGCAGACAGTGTGTGGGATTACCGGACTGTAAGAGTGATAGGGATAGAGCAGACAGTATGTGGGGTAAATAGACTGTGAGAGTGAAAGATAGAGCAGACAGTATGCCAGGTATATAGACTGTGAGAGTGAGGGATAGAGGAGACAGTGTGTGGGGTAAATAGACTCTAAGAATGAGGGATACAGCAGAAAGTGAGTGGGATTGATAGACTGTGAAAGTGAGGGATAGAGCAGACAGTGTGTGGGATTAATGAACTGTGAGAGTGAGGGATAGAGCAGACAGAGTGTGGGGTAAATAGACTGTGAGAGTGACAGATAGAGCAGATAGTGCGTGGAGTAAATTGACAGAGAGAGTGATAGGGATAGAGCAGAGATTGCAAGGGGTTAATAGACTGTGACAGTGATAGGGATAGAGCAAAAAGAATCTGGGGTTATTGGGCTTTGTGAGTGAGGGATAGAGCAGATAGCATATGGCGTAAATAGACTGTGAGAGTGAGGTATACAGACAGTATATGGGGTAAAAAAGACTGTGAGAGTGAGGGATAGAGCAGGCAGTATGCAGGGCAAATAGACTGTGAGAGTGATAGAGATAGAGCAGACAGTATGTTGGGTAAATAGACTGAGGGTGAGAGATAGAGCAGACAGTGTGTGGGGTAAATAGATTGTGAGAGTGAGGGATAGTGCAGACAGTATGTGGGATTACTGGACTGTGGGATTGATAGAGATAGAGCAGACAGTTTTTTCGATAAATAGACAGTGAGAGTGAAGGATAGAGCTGACAGTGTATGGGTTTACTGGACTGTGAAAGTGAGGGATAGAACAGACAGTGTGAGGGGTAAATAGACTGTGAGAGTGAGGAACAGAGTAGAAAGTGTGTGGGATAAATAGACTTTGAGAGTGAGGGACAGAGCAGACAGTGTGTGCGGTAAATAGACTGAGATTGAAAGATACAGCAGACAGTATGTGGCGTAAATAGACTTTGAAAGTGAGGGATAGAGCTGACAGTGTGTGGATTAAATAGACCGTGAGAGTGAGGGATAGAGCAGACAGCGTGTGGGGTTAATAGACTGAGAGAGTGAGTGATAGAGCAGACAGTATGCGAGGGAAATAGACTGTGAGAGTGAGGGATAGACCAGGCAGGAGTGGGGGAAAAAAACTGTGAAAGTGATAGGGATAGAGCAGACAGTATGTGGGGTAAATAGACTGTGAGATTGAGGGATAGGGGAAAAAGTGTGTGTGGTAAAAAGACTGAGAGTGAGGGACAGAGCAGACAGTGTGTGGGGTTAATAGACTGAGAGAGTGAGTGATAGAGCAGACAGTATGCAGGGCAAATAGACTGTGAGAGTGACGGATAGAGCAGATAGTGCGTGGAGTAAATTGACGGAGAGAGTGATAGGGATAGAGCAGAGATTGCAAGGGGTTAATAGACTGTGACAGTGATAGGGATAGAGCAAAAAGAATCTGGGGTTATTGGGCTTTGTGAGTGAGGGATAGAGCAGACAGTATGTGGGGCAATTAGACTGTGAGAGTGAGGGACAGAGCAGACAGTATATGGGGTAAATAGACTGTGAGAGTGATAGGGATAGAGCAAACAGTATGTGGGGTTATTGGGCTGTGAGAGTGAGGGATAAAGCAGATAGCATATGGCGTAAATAGACTGTGAGAGTGAGGTATAATGCAAACAGTATATGGGGTAAAAAGACTGTGAGAGTGAGGGATAGAGCAGGCAGTATGCGGGGCAAATAGACTGTGAGAGTGAAAGAGATAGAGCAGACAGTAAGTTGGGTAAGTAAACTGTGAGGGTGAGGGATAGTGCAGACAAGTGAGTGGGATTACTGGACTGTGGGATTGATAGAGATAGAGCAGACAGTTTTTGGGATAAATAGACTGTCAGAATGAAGGATAGATCAGACAGTGTGTAGGTCTACTGGACTGTGAAAGTGAGGGATAGATCAGACAGTGTGAGGGGTAAATAGACTGTGAGATTGAGGGACAGAGCAGAAAGTGTGTGGAGTATATAGACTGTGAGAGTGAGGAGCAGAATAGAAAGTGTGTGGGATAAATAAGCTTTGAGAGTGAGGGATAGAGCAGACAGTGTGGGGTAAAAAGATTGTGAGGGAAAGGGACACAGCAGACGGTGTGTGGGATTACTGGACTGTGAGAGTGAGGGACAGAGCAGACAGTGTGTTGGATAAATAGTCTGTGTGAGTGAAAGATATAGCAGACAGTATGTGGGGTAAATAGACTGTGAAAGTGAGGGACAGAGCTGACAGTGTGTGGGGTAAATAGACTCCGAGAGTGAGGGATAGAGCAGACAGTGTGTGGCGTTAATAAACTGTGAGAGTGAGGGATACAGCAGACAGAGTGTGGGATTACTGGACTGTGGGATTGATAGAGATAGAGCAGACAGTTTTTGGGTAAATAGACTGTGAGAGTGAAGGATAGAGCAGACAGTGTGTGGGGTAAATAGACTGAGAGTGAGAAATACAATAGAGAGAGTGTGGGGTATATAGTCTGTGAGAGTGATGCACAGAGCAGACAGTATGCAGGGTTACTGGATGGTGAAAGTGAGGGACAGAGCAGACAGTGTGGGGGTAAATAAATTGTGAGAGTGAGGGACAGAGCCGACAGTGTGGGGGATAAATAGACTGTGAGAGTGAGGGTCAGAGCAGACAGTGTGTGGGGTTAATAGACTGTGAGAATGAGGGATACAGCAGACAGTGTGTGGGGTAAATAGACTGTGAGAGTAAAGGATAGAGCAGACAGTGTGTGGGGTAAATAGACTGAGAGTGAGGGATACAGTAGACAGCCTGTGGGGTAAACAGACTGTGCGAGTGATGGACAGAGCAGACAGTATCCGGGGTAACTGGATTGTGAAAGTGAGGGACAGAGCAGATAGCATATGGCGTAAATAGACTGTGAGAGTGGAGTATACAGCAGAGAGTGTGTGGGGTAAATAGACTGTGAGAGTGAGGGATAGAGCAGGCAATATGCAGGGGAAATAGACTGTGAGAGTGATAGAGATAGAGCAGGCAGTATGGTAGGTAAATAGTCTCTGAGAGTGAGGGATAGAGCAGACACTATGTGGGGGTAATGGACTGTGAGAGTGAGGGACAGAGTAGACAGTGTGTTGGGTAAATTAACTGTGAGAATGAAGGACAGAGCAGAATTATGTGGGGTAAATAGACGGTGAGAGTGAGGGATAGAGCAGACAGTATGTGGGGTAAATAGACGGTGAGAGTGAGGGATAGAGCAGACAGTGTGTGGGGGTAATGGACTGTGAGTGTGAGAGACAGAGCAAACACTGTAGACACATAGACTCATGGATGTTTACTGCACAGAAGGAGGCCATTTGGCAAATGGCACACGCGCCGGTCAGCAAAGATCTGACTGCACTAATCCATTTTCCAGCGGCTGGCCCAGAGCGCAGGAGGATATTGCAAGTGATTATCTAATAAAATGTGTGAGTGAGGGATAGAGCATCCAGTGTGTCGGGTTAATAGACCGTGAGATTGAGGGATACCGCAGACTGTACTTGGAGTAAATAGACTGTGAGAGAGAGGGATAGGGGAGACAGTATGTGGGGTAAATAGACTGAGATTGAGGGATAAAGCAGACAGAGTGTTGCATACATAGACTTTGAGAGTGATGGGGACAGAGCAGACAGTTTGTGCGGCGTTACTGGAATGTGAGAGTGATAGGGACAGAGCAGACAGTATATGAGGTTACTGTACTGTGTGAGTGAGGGATAGAACATACAGTGTGTGGTGTAAATAAACTGTGAGAGGGAGGGATAGATCACACAGTGTATTGGGTAAATAGACTGTGAGAGTGAGGGACAGAGCAGACAGTGTGGGGGATAATTAGACTGTGAGAGTGAGGGTCAGAGCAGACAGTATGTGGGGTAAATAGACAGTGAGAGTGAGGGATACCACAGACTTTTCATGGGGTAAATAAACAGTGAGAGAGAGGGATAGAGCAGACCATATGTGGGGTAAATAGACAGTGGGAGTGAGGGATACAGCAGGCCCTCACTCTCAGTCTATATACCCCAAAAATTCTCTGCTCAGTCCCTCACTCTCACAGTCTAATAACCCCACACACTCTCCGCTCTATCCCTCACTCTCACAGTCTATATACCCCACCCACTGGCAGCTCTGTCCCTCACCCTCACCGTCTATTTACCCCACATACTGTGTGGTCTATCCCTCATTTTCACAGTCTATTTACCCTACACACTGTCTGATCTATCTCTCACTCTCTCAGATTATTAACCCCACAAACTCTCTGCTCTATCCCTATCACTTTCACAGTCCAGTCACCCTATACTCTGTCACCCTGTAAATAGACTGTGAGAGTGAGGGACAGAGTAGACAGTGTGTGGGATAAATTAACTGTGAGAATGAAGGACAGAGCAGAATTATGTGGGGTAAATAGACTGTGAGAGTGAGGGATAGAGCAGACAGTATGTGGGGTAAATAGACGGTGAGAGTGAGGGATAGAGCAGACAGTGTGTGGGTATAATGGACTGTGAGAGTAAGGGACAGAGCAGACAGTGCGCGGGGATACTGCACTGTGAGTGTGAAGGACGGAGCAGACAGTGTGTGGTGGTACTGGACTGTGAGAGTGAGGGACAGAGCAGAAAGTGTGTGGAGTATATAGACTGTGGGAGTGAGGAGCAGAATAGAAAGTGTGTGGGATAAATAAGCTTTGAGAGTGAGGGACACAGCAGACGGTGTGTGGGATTACTGGACTGTGAGAGTGAGGGACAGAGCAGACAGTGTGTTGGGTAAACAGTCTGTGTGAGTGAAAGATATAGCAGACAGTATGTGGGGTAAATAGACTGTGAAAGTGAGGGACAGAGCTGACAGTGTGTGGGGTAAATAGACTCCGAGAGTGAGGGATAGAGCAGACAGTGTGTGGCGTTAATAAACTGTGAGAGTGAGGGATACAGCAGACAGTGTGTGGGATTACTGGACTGTGGGATTGATAGAGATAGAGCAGACAATTTTTGGGTAAATAGACTGTGAGAGTGAAGGATAGAGCAGACAGTGTGTGGGGTAAATAGACTGAGAGTAAGAGATACAATAGAGAGAGTGTGGGGTATATAGTCTGTGAGAGTGATGCACAGAGCAGACAGTATGCGGGGTTACTGGATGGTGAAAGTGAGGGACAGAGCAGACAGTGTGGGGGTAAATAAATTGTGAGAGTGAGGGACAGAGCCGACAGTGTGTGGGGGTAAATAGACTGTGAGAGTGAGGGACAGAGCAGACAGCATGTGGGGTTAATAGACTGTGAGAGTGAGGGATAGAGCAGACAGTGTATGGGGTAAATAGACTGAGAGTAAAGGATAGAGCAGACAGTGTGTGGGGTAAACAGACTGAGAGTGAGGGATACAGTAGACAGCCTGTGGGGTAAACAGACTGTGCGAGTGATGGACAGAGCAGACAGTATCCGGGGTAACTGGATTGTGAAAGTGAGGGACAGAGCAGACAGTGTGTGGGGTAAATAGACTGTGAGAGTGAGGGATACCACAGACAGTACATGGGTTAAATAAACAGAGAGAGAGGGATAGAGCAGACCGTATGTGGGGTGAATAGACAGTGGGAGTGAGGGATACAGCAGGCCCTCACTCTCAGTCTATATTCCCCAAAAATTCTCTGCTCAGTCCCTCACTCTCACAGTCTAATAACCCCACACACTCTCCGCTCCATCCCTCACTCTCACAGTCTATATACCCCACCCACTGGCAGCTCTGTCCCTCACCCTCACCGTCTATTTACCTCACATACTGTGTGCTCTGTCCCTCATTCTCACAGTCTATTTACCCCACACAGTGTCTGCTCTATCTCTCACTCTCTCAGACTATTAACCCCACAAACTCTCTGCTCTATCCCTATCACTCTCACAGTCCAGTCACCCCACACTCTGTCACCCTGTAAATAGACTGTGAGAGTGAGGGACAGAGTAGACAGTGTGTTGGGTAAATTAACTGTGAGAATGAAGGACAGAGCAGAATTATGTGGGGTAAATAGACTGTGAGAGTGAGGGATAGAGCAGACAGTACGTGGGGTAAATAGACGGTGAGAGTGAGGGATAGAGCAGACAGTGTGTGGGTGTAATGGACTGTGAGAGTGAGAGACAGAGCAAACACTGTAGACACATAGACTCATGGACGTTTACAGCACAGAAGGAGGCCATTTGGCATATGGCACATGCGCCAGTCAGCAAAGATCTGACTGCACTAATCCATTTTCCAGCGGCTGGCCCAGAGCGCAGGAGGATATTACAAGTGATTATCTAATAAAATGTGTGAGTGAGGGATAGAGCATCCAGTGTGTCGGTTTAATAGACTGTGAGACTGAGGGATACCGCAGACTGTACTTGGAATAAATAGACTGTGAGGGAGAGGGATAGGGGAGACAGTATGTGGGGTAAATAGACTGAGATTGAGGGATAAAGCAGACAGTGTGTTGCATACATAGACTTTGAGAGTGATGGGGACAGAGCAGACAGTTTGTGCGGCGTTACTGGAATGTGAGAGTGATAGGGACAGAGCAGACAGTATATGAGGTTACTGTACAGTGTGAGTGAGGGATAGAACAGACAGTGTGTGGTGTAAATAGACTGTGAGAGTGAGGGATAGAGCACACAGTGTATTGGGTAAATAGACTGTGAGAGTGAGGGACAGAGCAGACAGTGTGCGGGGTTACTGGACTGTGAGAGATAGGGACAGAGCAGAAAGTGTTTGGGGAAACTGGACTGTGAGAGTGAGGGACAGAGCAGACAGTATGTGGGGTAAATAGACTGTGAGGGTGAGGGACAGAGCAGACAGTGCGTGGGGATTCTGCACTGTGAGTGTGAAGGACGGAGCAGACAGTGTGTGGTGGTACTGGACTGTGAGAGTGAGGGACAGAGCAGACACTGTAGACACATAGACTCATGGACGTTTACTGCACAGAAGGAGGCCATTTGGCAAATGGCACACGCGCCAGTCAGCAAAGATCTGACTGCACCAATCCATTTTCCAGCGGCTTGCCCAGAGCGCAGGAGGCTATTGCAAGTGATTATATAACAAAATGTGAGAGTGCAGGATAGAGCAGCCGTGTGTGGGGTTATTAGACTGTGAGTGTGAGGGACTGAGCAGACAGTGTGTGGGGTATATAGACTGAGAGTGAGTGGCTGAGAAGGAAGTGTGAGGGCTAAATGGCTTGTGAGAGTGAATGATAGAGCAGACAATTCGTGGGATAAATAGATAGAGAGATTGAGGGACACAGCAGTCACTGTGTGGGGTAAATAGACTGTGAGAGTGAGGGATAGAGCAGACAGTATGTGGGGGAAATAGACTGTGAGATTCAGGGATAGAGCCAAAAGTGTGTGGGCTAAATAGACTGTGAGATTGAGGGACAGAGCAGACAGTGCGTGGAGTTAATTGACTGAGAGAGTGATAGGGACAGAGCAGTCGGTACTTGGGGTTCATAGAGAGTGAGAGTGATAGATATAGAGCAAATAGTATGTGGGGTTATTGGGCTGTCTGTGTGAGTGATAGAGCAGATAGTATGTGGTGTAAATGGACTGTGAGACTGAGGGATAGAGCAGACAGTGTGTGGGGTAAAATGATGGTGAAAGAGAGGGACACAGCAGACGGTGTGTGGGATTACTGGACTGTGAGAGTGAGGGACAGAGCAGACAGTGTGTTGGATAAATAGTCTGTGAGAGTGAAAGATATAGCAGACAGTATGTGGGCTAAAAAGAAAGTGAAAGTGAGGATAGAGCAGACAGCGTGTGGGGTTAATAGACTGTGAGAGTGAGGGATACAGCAGACAGAGTGTGGGATTACTGGACTGTGGGATTGATAGAGATAGAGCAGACAGTTTTTGGGGTAAATAGACTGTGAAAGTGAAGGATAGAGCAGACAGGGTGTGGGGTAAATAGACTGAGAGTGAGGGATACAGTAGACAGCCTGTGGGGTCAACACACTGTTCGAGTGATGGACAGAGCAGACAGTATTCTGGATTACTGGATTGTGAAAGTGAGGGACAGAGCAGACAGTGTGGTAAATAAATTGTGAGAGTGAGGGACAGAGCAGAGAGTGTGTGGGGTAAATAGACTGTGAGAGTGTGGAAGGGAGCAGAAAGTGTGTGGGTTAAATAGAGTTTGAGAGTGAGGGACAGAGCAGACAGTGTGTGGGGTAAATAGACTGTAAGAGTGAGGGATACCACAGACAGTACGTGGGGTAAATAAACAGTGAGTGAGAGGGATAGAGCAGACAGTATGTGGTGTAAATAGACTGTGGGAGTGAGGGACAGAGCCGACAGAGTGGGGGATAAATAGACTGTGAGAGTAAAGGATAGAGCAGACAGTGTGTGGGGTAAATAGACTGAGAGTGAGGGATACAGTAGACAGCCTGTGGGGTAAACAGACTGTGCGAGTGATGGACAGAGCAGACAGTATGCGGGTTTACTGGATTGTGAAAGTGAGGGACAGAGCAGATAGCATATGGCGTAAATAGACTGTGAGAGTGAAGTATACAGCAGAGAGTGTGTGGGGTAAATAGACTGTGAGAGTGAGAGATAGAGCAGGCAATATGCAGGGGAAATAGACTGTGAGAGTGATAGAGATAGAGCAGGCAGTATGGTAGGTAAATAGTCTCTGAGAGTGAGGGATAGAGCAGACACTGTGTGGGGTAAATAGACTGTGAGAGGGAGGGACAGAGCAGACAGTGTGTGGGGTAAATAGACTGTGAGAGTGAAAGATACAGCAGACCGTATGTGGGGTAAATAAACTGTGAAAGTGATAGGGATAGTGCAGACAGTTTGTTGGGTAAATAGACTGTGAGAATGAGGTACAGAGCAGACAGTGTGTGGGGTTAATAGACTGTGAGAGTGAGGGATAGAGCAGACAGTGTGTGGGATTACTGGACAGTGAGATTGATAGGGATAGAGCAGACAGTACATGCGGTAAATAGACTATGAGAGTGATAGAGATAGAGCAGACAATTATGTTGGGTAAATAGACTGTGAGAGTGAGGGATAGAGCAGGCAGTATGCAGGGCAAATAGACTGTGAGAGTGATAGAGATAGAGCAGACAGTATGTTGGGTAAATAGACTGAGGGTGAGAGATAGAGCAGACAGTGTGTGGGGTAAATAGATTGTGAGAGTGAGGGATAGTGCAGACAGTATGTGGGATTACTGGACTGTGTGATTGATAGAGATAGAGCAGACAGTTTTTTCGATAAATAGACAGTGAGAGTGAAGGATAGAGCTGACAGTGTATGGGTTTACTGGACTGTGAAAGTGAGGGATAGAACAGACAGTGTGAGGGGTAAATAGACTGTGAGAGTGAGGAACAGAGTAGAAAGTGTGTGGGATAAATAGACTTTGAGAGTGAGGGACAGAGCAGACAGTGTGTGCGGTAAATAGACTGAGATTGAAAGATACAGCAGACAGTATGTGGCGTAAATAGACTTTGAAAGTGAGGGATAGAGCTGACAGTGTGTGGATTAAATAGACCGTGAGAGTGAGGGATAGAGCAGACAGCGTGTGGGGTTAATAGACTGAGAGAGTGAGTGATAGAGCAGACAGTATGCGAGGGAAATAGACTGTGAGAGTGAGGGATAGACCAGGCAGGAGTGGGGGAAAAAAACTGTGAAAGTGATAGGGATAGAGCAGACAGTATGTGGGGTAAATAGACTGTGAGATTGAGGGATAGGGGAAAAAGTGTGTGTGGTAAAAAGACTGAGAGTGAGGGACAGAGCAGACAGTGTGTGGGGTTAATAGACTGAGAGAGTGAGTGATAGAGCAGACAGTATGCAGGGCAAATAGACTGTGAGAGTGACGGATAGAGCAGATAGTGCGTGGAGTAAATTGACGGAGAGAGTGATAGGGATAGAGCAGAGATTGCAAGGGGTTAATAGACTGTGACAGTGATAGGGATAGAGCAAAAAGAATCTGGGGTTATTGGGCTTTGTGAGTGAGGGATAGAGCAGACAGTATGTGGGGCAATTAGACTGTGAGAGTGAGGGACAGAGCAGACAGTATATGGGGTAAATAGACTGTGAGAGTGATAGGGATAGAGCAAACAGTATGTGGGGTTATTGGGCTGTGAGAGTGAGGGATAAAGCAGATAGCATATGGCGTAAATAGACTGTGAGAGTGAGGTATAATGCAAACAGTATATGGGGTAAAAAGACTGTGAGAGTGAGGGATAGAGCAGGCAGTATGCGGGGCAAATAGACTGTGAGAGTGAAAGAGATAGAGCAGACAGTAAGTTGGGTAAGTAAACTGTGAGGGTGAGGGATAGTGCAGACAAGTGAGTGGGATTACTGGACTGTGGGATTGATAGAGATAGAGCAGACAGTTTTTGGGATAAATAGACTGTCAGAATGAAGGATAGATCAGACAGTGTGTAGGTCTACTGGACTGTGAAAGTGAGGGATAGATCAGACAGTGTGAGGGGTAAATAGACTGTGAGATTGAGGGACAGAGCAGAAAGTGTGTGGAGTATATAGACTGTGAGAGTGAGGAGCAGAATAGAAAGTGTGTGGGATAAATAAGCTTTGAGAGTGAGGGATAGAGCAGACAGTGTGGGGTAAAAAGATTGTGAGGGAAAGGGACACAGCAGACGGTGTGTGGGATTACTGGACTGTGAGAGTGAGGGACAGAGCAGACAGTGTGTTGGATAAATAGTCTGTGTGAGTGAAAGATATAGCAGACAGTATGTGGGGTAAATAGACTGTGAAAGTGAGGGACAGAGCTGACAGTGTGTGGGGTAAATAGACTCCGAGAGTGAGGGATAGAGCAGACAGTGTGTGGCGTTAATAAACTGTGAGAGTGAGGGATACAGCAGACAGAGTGTGGGATTACTGGACTGTGGGATTGATAGAGATAGAGCAGACAGTTTTTGGGTAAATAGACTGTGAGAGTGAAGGATAGAGCAGACAGTGTGTGGGGTAAATAGACTGAGAGTGAGAAATACAATAGAGAGAGTGTGGGGTATATAGTCTGTGAGAGTGATGCACAGAGCAGACAGTATGCAGGGTTACTGGATGGTGAAAGTGAGGGACAGAGCAGACAGTGTGGGGGTAAATAAATTGTGAGAGTGAGGGACAGAGCCGACAGTGTGGGGGATAAATAGACTGTGAGAGTGAGGGTCAGAGCAGACAGTGTGTGGGGTTAATAGACTGTGAGAATGAGGGATACAGCAGACAGTGTGTGGGGTAAATAGACTGTGAGAGTAAAGGATAGAGCAGACAGTGTGTGGGGTAAATAGACTGAGAGTGAGGGATACAGTAGACAGCCTGTGGGGTAAACAGACTGTGCGAGTGATGGACAGAGCAGACAGTATCCGGGGTAACTGGATTGTGAAAGTGAGGGACAGAGCAGATAGCATATGGCGTAAATAGACTGTGAGAGTGGAGTATACAGCAGAGAGTGTGTGGGGTAAATAGACTGTGAGAGTGAGGGATAGAGCAGGCAATATGCAGGGGAAATAGACTGTGAGAGTGATAGAGATAGAGCAGGCAGTATGGTAGGTAAATAGTCTCTGAGAGTGAGGGATAGAGCAGACACTATGTGGGGGTAATGGACTGTGAGAGTGAGGGACAGAGTAGACAGTGTGTTGGGTAAATTAACTGTGAGAATGAAGGACAGAGCAGAATTATGTGGGGTAAATAGACGGTGAGAGTGAGGGATAGAGCAGACAGTATGTGGGGTAAATAGACGGTGAGAGTGAGGGATAGAGCAGACAGTGTGTGGGGGTAATGGACTGTGAGTGTGAGAGACAGAGCAAACACTGTAGACACATAGACTCATGGATGTTTACTGCACAGAAGGAGGCCATTTGGCAAATGGCACACGCGCCGGTCAGCAAAGATCTGACTGCACTAATCCATTTTCCAGCGGCTGGCCCAGAGCGCAGGAGGATATTGCAAGTGATTATCTAATAAAATGTGTGAGTGAGGGATAGAGCATCCAGTGTGTCGGGTTAATAGACCGTGAGATTGAGGGATACCGCAGACTGTACTTGGAGTAAATAGACTGTGAGAGAGAGGGATAGGGGAGACAGTATGTGGGGTAAATAGACTGAGATTGAGGGATAAAGCAGACAGAGTGTTGCATACATAGACTTTGAGAGTGATGGGGACAGAGCAGACAGTTTGTGCGGCGTTACTGGAATGTGAGAGTGATAGGGACAGAGCAGACAGTATATGAGGTTACTGTACTGTGTGAGTGAGGGATAGAACATACAGTGTGTGGTGTAAATAAACTGTGAGAGGGAGGGATAGATCACACAGTGTATTGGGTAAATAGACTGTGAGAGTGAGGGACAGAGCAGACAGTGTGGGGGATAATTAGACTGTGAGAGTGAGGGTCAGAGCAGACAGTATGTGGGGTAAATAGACAGTGAGAGTGAGGGATACCACAGACTTTTCATGGGGTAAATAAACAGTGAGAGAGAGGGATAGAGCAGACCATATGTGGGGTGAATAGACAGTGGGAGTGAGGGATACAGCAGGCCCTCACTCTCAGTCTATATACCCCAAAAATTCTCTGCTCAGTCCCTCACTCTCACAGTCTAATAACCCCACACACTCTCCGCTCTATCCCTCACTCTCACAGTCTATATACCCCACCCACTGGCAGCTCTGTCCCTCACCCTCACCGTCTATTTACCCCACATACTGTGTGGTCTATCCCTCATTTTCACAGTCTATTTACCCTACACACTGTCTGATCTATCTCTCACTCTCTCAGATTATTAACCCCACAAACTCTCTGCTCTATCCCTATCACTTTCACAGTCCAGTCACCCTATACTCTGTCACCCTGTAAATAGACTGTGAGAGTGAGGGACAGAGTAGACAGTGTGTGGGATAAATTAACTGTGAGAATGAAGGACAGAGCAGAATTATGTGGGGTAAATAGACTGTGAGAGTGAGGGATAGAGCAGACAGTATGTGGGGTAAATAGACGGTGAGAGTGAGGGATAGAGCAGACAGTGTGTGGGTATAATGGACTGTGAGAGTAAGGGACAGAGCAGACAGTGCGCGGGGATACTGCACTGTGAGTGTGAAGGACGGAGCAGACAGTGTGTGGTGGTACTGGACTGTGAGAGTGAGGGACAGAGCAGAAAGTGTGTGGAGTATATAGACTGTGGGAGTGAGGAGCAGAATAGAAAGTGTGTGGGATAAATAAGCTTTGAGAGTGAGGGACACAGCAGACGGTGTGTGGGATTACTGGACTGTGAGAGTGAGGGACAGAGCAGACAGTGTGTTGGGTAAACAGTCTGTGTGAGTGAAAGATATAGCAGACAGTATGTGGGGTAAATAGACTGTGAAAGTGAGGGACAGAGCTGACAGTGTGTGGGGTAAATAGACTCCGAGAGTGAGGGATAGAGCAGACAGTGTGTGGCGTTAATAAACTGTGAGAGTGAGGGATACAGCAGACAGTGTGTGGGATTACTGGACTGTGGGATTGATAGAGATAGAGCAGACAATTTTTGGGTAAATAGACTGTGAGAGTGAAGGATAGAGCAGACAGTGTGTGGGGTAAATAGACTGAGAGTAAGAGATACAATAGAGAGAGTGTGGGGTATATAGTCTGTGAGAGTGATGCACAGAGCAGACAGTATGCGGGGTTACTGGATGGTGAAAGTGAGGGACAGAGCAGACAGTGTGGGGGTAAATAAATTGTGAGAGTGAGGGACAGAGCCGACAGTGTGTGGGGGTAAATAGACTGTGAGAGTGAGGGACAGAGCAGACAGCATGTGGGGTTAATAGACTGTGAGAGTGAGGGATAGAGCAGACAGTGTATGGGGTAAATAGACTGAGAGTAAAGGATAGAGCAGACAGTGTGTGGGGTAAACAGACTGAGAGTGAGGGATACAGTAGACAGCCTGTGGGGTAAACAGACTGTGCGAGTGATGGACAGAGCAGACAGTATCCGGGGTAACTGGATTGTGAAAGTGAGGGACAGAGCAGACAGTGTGTGGGGTAAATAGACTGTGAGAGTGAGGGATACCACAGACAGTACATGGGTTAAATAAACAGAGAGAGAGGGATAGAGCAGACCGTATGTGGGGTGAATAGACAGTGGGAGTGAGGGATACAGCAGGCCCTCACTCTCAGTCTATATTCCCCAAAAATTCTCTGCTCAGTCCCTCACTCTCACAGTCTAATAACCCCACACACTCTCCGCTCCATCCCTCACTCTCACAGTCTATATACCCCACCCACTGGCAGCTCTGTCCCTCACCCTCACCGTCTATTTACCTCACATACTGTGTGCTCTGTCCCTCATTCTCACAGTCTATTTACCCCACACAGTGTCTGCTCTATCTCTCACTCTCTCAGACTATTAACCCCACAAACTCTCTGCTCTATCCCTATCACTCTCACAGTCCAGTCACCCCACACTCTGTCACCCTGTAAATAGACTGTGAGAGTGAGGGACAGAGTAGACAGTGTGTTGGGTAAATTAACTGTGAGAATGAAGGACAGAGCAGAATTATGTGGGGTAAATAGACTGTGAGAGTGAGGGATAGAGCAGACAGTACGTGGGGTAAATAGACGGTGAGAGTGAGGGATAGAGCAGACAGTGTGTGGGTGTAATGGACTGTGAGAGTGAGAGACAGAGCAAACACTGTAGACACATAGACTCATGGACGTTTACAGCACAGAAGGAGGCCATTTGGCATATGGCACATGCGCCAGTCAGCAAAGATCTGACTGCACTAATCCATTTTCCAGCGGCTGGCCCAGAGCGCAGGAGGATATTACAAGTGATTATCTAATAAAATGTGTGAGTGAGGGATAGAGCATCCAGTGTGTCGGTTTAATAGACTGTGAGACTGAGGGATACCGCAGACTGTACTTGGAATAAATAGACTGTGAGGGAGAGGGATAGGGGAGACAGTATGTGGGGTAAATAGACTGAGATTGAGGGATAAAGCAGACAGTGTGTTGCATACATAGACTTTGAGAGTGATGGGGACAGAGCAGACAGTTTGTGCGGCGTTACTGGAATGTGAGAGTGATAGGGACAGAGCAGACAGTATATGAGGTTACTGTACAGTGTGAGTGAGGGATAGAACAGACAGTGTGTGGTGTAAATAGACTGTGAGAGTGAGGGATAGAGCACACAGTGTATTGGGTAAATAGACTGTGAGAGTGAGGGACAGAGCAGACAGTGTGCGGGGTTACTGGACTGTGAGAGATAGGGACAGAGCAGAAAGTGTTTGGGGAAACTGGACTGTGAGAGTGAGGGACAGAGCAGACAGTATGTGGGGTAAATAGACTGTGAGGGTGAGGGACAGAGCAGACAGTGCGTGGGGATTCTGCACTGTGAGTGTGAAGGACGGAGCAGACAGTGTGTGGTGGTACTGGACTGTGAGAGTGAGGGACAGAGCAGACACTGTAGACACATAGACTCATGGACGTTTACTGCACAGAAGGAGGCCATTTGGCAAATGGCACACGCGCCAGTCAGCAAAGATCTGACTGCACCAATCCATTTTCCAGCGGCTTGCCCAGAGCGCAGGAGGCTATTGCAAGTGATTATATAACAAAATGTGAGAGTGCAGGATAGAGCAGCCGTGTGTGGGGTTATTAGACTGTGAGTGTGAGGGACTGAGCAGACAGTGTGTGGGGTATATAGACTGAGAGTGAGTGGCTGAGAAGGAAGTGTGAGGGCTAAATGGCTTGTGAGAGTGAATGATAGAGCAGACAATTCGTGGGATAAATAGATAGAGAGATTGAGGGACACAGCAGTCACTGTGTGGGGTAAATAGACTGTGAGAGTGAGGGATAGAGCAGACAGTATGTGGGGGAAATAGACTGTGAGATTCAGGGATAGAGCCAAAAGTGTGTGGGCTAAATAGACTGTGAGATTGAGGGACAGAGCAGACAGTGCGTGGAGTTAATTGACTGAGAGAGTGATAGGGACAGAGCAGTCGGTACTTGGGGTTCATAGAGAGTGAGAGTGATAGATATAGAGCAAATAGTATGTGGGGTTATTGGGCTGTCTGTGTGAGTGATAGAGCAGATAGTATGTGGTGTAAATGGACTGTGAGACTGAGGGATAGAGCAGACAGTGTGTGGGGTAAAATGATGGTGAAAGAGAGGGACACAGCAGACGGTGTGTGGGATTACTGGACTGTGAGAGTGAGGGACAGAGCAGACAGTGTGTTGGATAAATAGTCTGTGAGAGTGAAAGATATAGCAGACAGTATGTGGGCTAAAAAGAAAGTGAAAGTGAGGATAGAGCAGACAGCGTGTGGGGTTAATAGACTGTGAGAGTGAGGGATACAGCAGACAGAGTGTGGGATTACTGGACTGTGGGATTGATAGAGATAGAGCAGACAGTTTTTGGGGTAAATAGACTGTGAAAGTGAAGGATAGAGCAGACAGGGTGTGGGGTAAATAGACTGAGAGTGAGGGATACAGTAGACAGCCTGTGGGGTCAACACACTGTTCGAGTGATGGACAGAGCAGACAGTATTCTGGATTACTGGATTGTGAAAGTGAGGGACAGAGCAGACAGTGTGGTAAATAAATTGTGAGAGTGAGGGACAGAGCAGAGAGTGTGTGGGGTAAATAGACTGTGAGAGTGTGGAAGGGAGCAGAAAGTGTGTGGGTTAAATAGAGTTTGAGAGTGAGGGACAGAGCAGACAGTGTGTGGGGTAAATAGACTGTAAGAGTGAGGGATACCACAGACAGTACGTGGGGTAAATAAACAGTGAGTGAGAGGGATAGAGCAGACAGTATGTGGTGTAAATAGACTGTGGGAGTGAGGGACAGAGCCGACAGAGTGGGGGATAAATAGACTGTGAGAGTAAAGGATAGAGCAGACAGTGTGTGGGGTAAATAGACTGAGAGTGAGGGATACAGTAGACAGCCTGTGGGGTAAACAGACTGTGCGAGTGATGGACAGAGCAGACAGTATGCGGGTTTACTGGATTGTGAAAGTGAGGGACAGAGCAGATAGCATATGGCGTAAATAGACTGTGAGAGTGAAGTATACAGCAGAGAGTGTGTGGGGTAAATAGACTGTGAGAGTGAGAGATAGAGCAGGCAATATGCAGGGGAAATAGACTGTGAGAGTGATAGAGATAGAGCAGGCAGTATGGTAGGTAAATAGTCTCTGAGAGTGAGGGATAGAGCAGACACTGTGTGGGGTAAATAGACTGTGAGAGGGAGGGACAGAGCAGACAGTGTGTGGGGTAAATAGACTGTGAGAGTGAAAGATACAGCAGACCGTATGTGGGGTAAATAAACTGTGAAAGTGATAGGGATAGTGCAGACAGTTTGTTGGGTAAATAGACTGTGAGAATGAGGTACAGAGCAGACAGTGTGTGGGGTTAATAGACTGTGAGAGTGAGGGATAGAGCAGACAGTGTGTGGGATTACTGGACAGTGAGATTGATAGGGATAGAGCAGACAGTACATGCGGTAAATAGACTATGAGAGTGATAGAGATAGAGCAGACAATTATGTTGGGTAAATAGACTGTGAGAGTGAGGGATAGAGCAGGCAGTATGCAGGGCAAATAGACTGTGAGAGTGATAGAGATAGAGCAGACAGTATGTTGGGTAAATAGACTGAGGGTGAGAGATAGAGCAGACAGTGTGTGGGGTAAATAGATTGTGAGAGTGAGGGATAGTGCAGACAGTATGTGGGATTACTGGACTGTGTGATTGATAGAGATAGAGCAGACAGTTTTTTCGATAAATAGACAGTGAGAGTGAAGGATAGAGCTGACAGTGTATGGGTTTACTGGACTGTGAAAGTGAGGGATAGAACAGACAGTGTGAGGGGTAAATAGACTGTGAGAGTGAGGAACAGAGTAGAAAGTGTGTGGGATAAATAGACTTTGAGAGTGAGGGACAGAGCAGACAGTGTGTGCGGTAAATAGACTGAGATTGAAAGATACAGCAGACAGTATGTGGCGTAAATAGACTTTGAAAGTGAGGGATAGAGCTGACAGTGTGTGGATTAAATAGACCGTGAGAGTGAGGGATAGAGCAGACAGCGTGTGGGGTTAATAGACTGAGAGAGTGAGTGATAGAGCAGACAGTATGCGAGGGAAATAGACTGTGAGAGTGAGGGATAGACCAGGCAGGAGTGGGGGAAAAAAACTGTGAAAGTGATAGGGATAGAGCAGACAGTATGTGGGGTAAATAGACTGTGAGATTGAGGGATAGGGGAAAAAGTGTGTGTGGTAAAAAGACTGAGAGTGAGGGACAGAGCAGACAGTGTGTGGGGTTAATAGACTGAGAGAGTGAGTGATAGAGCAGACAGTATGCAGGGCAAATAGACTGTGAGAGTGACGGATAGAGCAGATAGTGCGTGGAGTAAATTGACGGAGAGAGTGATAGGGATAGAGCAGAGATTGCAAGGGGTTAATAGACTGTGACAGTGATAGGGATAGAGCAAAAAGAATCTGGGGTTATTGGGCTTTGTGAGTGAGGGATAGAGCAGACAGTATGTGGGGCAATTAGACTGTGAGAGTGAGGGACAGAGCAGACAGTATATGGGGTAAATAGACTGTGAGAGTGATAGGGATAGAGCAAACAGTATGTGGGGTTATTGGGCTGTGAGAGTGAGGGATAAAGCAGATAGCATATGGCGTAAATAGACTGTGAGAGTGAGGTATAATGCAAACAGTATATGGGGCAAATAGACTGTGAGAGTGAAAGAGATAGAGCAGACAGTAAGTTGGGTAAGTAAACTGTGAGGGTGAGGGATAGTGCAGACAAGTGAGTGGGATTACTGGACTGTGGGATTGATAGAGATAGAGCAGACAGTTTTTGGGATAAATAGACTGTCAGAATGAAGGATAGATCAGACAGTGTGTAGGTCTACTGGACTGTGAAAGTGAGGGATAGATCAGACAGTGTGAGGGGTAAATAGACTGTGAGATTGAGGGACAGAGCAGAAAGTGTGTGGAGTATATAGACTGTGAGAGTGAGGAGCAGAATAGAAAGTGTGTGGGATAAATAAGCTTTGAGAGTGAGGGATAGAGCAGACAGTGTGGGGTAAAAAGATTGTGAGGGAAAGGGACACAGCAGACGGTGTGTGGGATTACTGGACTGTGAGAGTGAGGGACAGAGCAGACAGTGTGTTGGATAAATAGTCTGTGTGAGTGAAAGATATAGCAGACAGTATGTGGGGTAAATAGACTGTGAAAGTGAGGGACAGAGCTGACAGTGTGTGGGGTAAATAGACTCCGAGAGTGAGGGATAGAGCAGACAGTGTGTGGCGTTAATAAACTGTGAGAGTGAGGGATACAGCAGACAGAGTGTGGGATTACTGGACTGTGGGATTGATAGAGATAGAGCAGACAGTTTTTGGGTAAATAGACTGTGAGAGTGAAGGATAGAGCAGACAGTGTGTGGGGTAAATAGACTGAGAGTGAGAAATACAATAGAGAGAGTGTGGGGTATATAGTCTGTGAGAGTGATGCACAGAGCAGACAGTATGCAGGGTTACTGGATGGTGAAAGTGAGGGACAGAGCAGACAGTGTGGGGGTAAATAAATTGTGAGAGTGAGGGACAGAGCCGACAGTGTGGGGGATAAATAGACTGTGAGAGTGAGGGTCAGAGCAGACAGTGTGTGGGGTTAATAGACTGTGAGAATGAGGGATACAGCAGACAGTGTGTGGGGTAAATAGACTGTGAGAGTAAAGGATAGAGCAGACAGTGTGTGGGGTAAATAGACTGAGAGTGAGGGATACAGTAGACAGCCTGTGGGGTAAACAGACTGTGCGAGTGATGGACAGAGCAGACAGTATCCGGGGTAACTGGATTGTGAAAGTGAGGGACAGAGCAGATAGCATATGGCGTAAATAGACTGTGAGAGTGGAGTATACAGCAGAGAGTGTGTGGGGTAAATAGACTGTGAGAGTGAGGGATAGAGCAGGCAATATGCAGGGGAAATAGACTGTGAGAGTGATAGAGATAGAGCAGGCAGTATGGTAGGTAAATAGTCTCTGAGAGTGAGGGATAGAGCAGACACTATGTGGGGGTAATGGACTGTGAGAGTGAGGGACAGAGTAGACAGTGTGTTGGGTAAATTAACTGTGAGAATGAAGGACAGAGCAGAATTATGTGGGGTAAATAGACTGTGAGAGTGAGCGATAGAGCAGACAGTGTGTGGGGGTAATGGACTGTGAGAGTGAGGGATAGAGCAGACAGTATGTGGGGTAAATAGACGGTGAGAGTGAGGGATAGAGCAGACAGTGTGTGGGGGTAATGGACTGTGAGAGTGAGGGATAGAGCAGACAGTATGTGGGGTAAATAGACGGTGAGAGTGAGGGATAGAGCAGACAGTATGTGGGGTAAATAGACGGTGAGAGTGAGGGATAGAGCAGACAGTGTGTGGGGGTAATGGACTGTGAGTGTGAGAGACAGAGCAAACACTGTAGACACATAGACTCATGGATGTTTACTGCACAGAAGGAGGCCATTTGGCAAATGGCACACGCGCCGGTCAGCAAAGATCTGACTGCACTAATCCATTTTCCAGCGGCTGGCCCAGAGCGCAGGAGGATATTGCAAGTGATTATCTAATAAAATGTGTGAGTGAGGGATAGAGCATCCAGTGTGTCGGGTTAATAGACCGTGAGATTGAGGGATACCGCAGACTGTACTTGGAGTAAATAGACTGTGAGAGAGAGGGATAGGGGAGACAGTATGTGGGGTAAATAGACTGAGATTGAGGGATAAAGCAGACAGAGTGTTGCATACATAGACTTTGAGAGTGATGGGGACAGAGCAGACAGTTTGTGCGGCGTTACTGGAATGTGAGAGTGATAGGGACAGAGCAGACAGTATATGAGGTTACTGTACTGTGTGAGTGAGGGATAGAACATACAGTGTGTGGTGTAAATAAACTGTGAGAGGGAGGGATAGATCACACAGTGTATTGGGTAAATAGACTGTGAGAGTGAGGGACAGAGCAGACAGTGTGCGGGGTTACTGGACTGTGAGAGATAGGGACAGAGCAGAAAGTGTTTGGGGAAACTGGACTGTGAGAGTGAGGGACAGAGCAGACAGTGTGGGGGATAATTAGACTGTGAGAGTGAGGGTCAGAGCAGACAGTATGTGGGGTAAATAGACAGTGAGAGTGAGGGATACCACAGACTTTTCATGGGGTAAATAAACAGTGAGAGAGAGGGATAGAGCAGACCATATGTGGGGTAAATAGACAGTGGGAGTGAGGGATACAGCAGGCCCTCACTCTCAGTCTATATACCCCAAAAATTCTCTGCTCAGTCCCTCACTCTCACAGTCTAATAACCCCACACACTCTCCGCTCTATCCCTCACTCTCACAGTCTATATACCCCACCCACTGGCAGCTCTGTCCCTCACCCTCACCGTCTATTTACCCCACATACTGTGTGGTCTATCCCTCATTTTCACAGTCTATTTACCCTACACACTGTCTGATCTATCTCTCACTCTCTCAGATTATTAACCCCACAAACTCTCTGCTCTATCCCTATCACTTTCACAGTCCAGTCACCCTATACTCTGTCACCCTGTAAATAGACTGTGAGAGTGAGGGACAGAGTAGACAGTGTGTGGGATAAATTAACTGTGAGAATGAAGGACAGAGCAGAATTATGTGGGGTAAATAGACTGTGAGAGTGAGGGATAGAGCAGACAGTATGTGGGGTAAATAGACGGTGAGAGTGAGGGATAGAGCAGACAGTGTGTGGGTATAATGGACTGTGAGAGTAAGGGACAGAGCAGACAGTGCGCGGGGATACTGCACTGTGAGTGTGAAGGACGGAGCAGACAGTGTGTGGTGGTACTGGACTGTGAGAGTGAGGGACAGAGCAGAAAGTGTGTGGAGTATATAGACTGTGGGAGTGAGGAGCAGAATAGAAAGTGTGTGGGATAAATAAGCTTTGAGAGTGAGGGACACAGCAGACGGTGTGTGGGATTACTGGACTGTGAGAGTGAGGGACAGAGCAGACAGTGTGTTGGGTAAACAGTCTGTGTGAGTGAAAGATATAGCAGACAGTATGTGGGGTAAATAGACTGTGAAAGTGAGGGACAGAGCTGACAGTGTGTGGGGTAAATAGACTCCGAGAGTGAGGGATAGAGCAGACAGTGTGTGGCGTTAATAAACTGTGAGAGTGAGGGATACAGCAGACAGTGTGTGGGATTACTGGACTGTGGGATTGATAGAGATAGAGCAGACAATTTTTGGGTAAATAGACTGTGAGAGTGAAGGATAGAGCAGACAGTGTGTGGGGTAAATAGACTGAGAGTAAGAGATACAATAGAGAGAGTGTGGGGTATATAGTCTGTGAGAGTGATGCACAGAGCAGACAGTATGCGGGGTTACTGGATGGTGAAAGTGAGGGACAGAGCAGACAGTGTGGGGGTAAATAAATTGTGAGAGTGAGGGACAGAGCCGACAGTGTGTGGGGGTAAATAGACTGTGAGAGTGAGGGACAGAGCAGACAGCATGTGGGGTTAATAGACTGTGAGAGTGAGGGATAGAGCAGACAGTGTATGGGGTAAATAGACTGAGAGTAAAGGATAGAGCAGACAGTGTGTGGGGTAAACAGACTGAGAGTGAGGGATACAGTAGACAGCCTGTGGGGTAAACAGACTGTGCGAGTGATGGACAGAGCAGACAGTATCCGGGGTAACTGGATTGTGAAAGTGAGGGACAGAGCAGACAGTGTGTGGGGTAAATAGACTGTGAGAGTGAGGGATACCACAGACAGTACATGGGTTAAATAAACAGAGAGAGAGGGATAGAGCAGACCGTATGTGGGGTGAATAGACAGTGGGAGTGAGGGATACAGCAGGCCCTCACTCTCAGTCTATATTCCCCAAAAATTCTCTGCTCAGTCCCTCACTCTCACAGTCTAATAACCCCACACACTCTCCGCTCCATCCCTCACTCTCACAGTCTATATACCCCACCCACTGGCAGCTCTGTCCCTCACCCTCACCGTCTATTTACCTCACATACTGTGTGCTCTGTCCCTCATTCTCACAGTCTATTTACCCCACACAGTGTCTGCTCTATCTCTCACTCTCTCAGACTATTAACCCCACAAACTCTCTGCTCTATCCCTATCACTCTCACAGTCCAGTCACCCCACACTCTGTCACCCTGTAAATAGACTGTGAGAGTGAGGGACAGAGTAGACAGTGTGTTGGGTAAATTAACTGTGAGAATGAAGGACAGAGCAGAATTATGTGGGGTAAATAGACTGTGAGAGTGAGGGATAGAGCAGACAGTACGTGGGGTAAATAGACGGTGAGAGTGAGGGATAGAGCAGACAGTGTGTGGGTGTAATGGACTGTGAGAGTGAGAGACAGAGCAAACACTGTAGACACATAGACTCATGGACGTTTACAGCACAGAAGGAGGCCATTTGGCATATGGCACATGCGCCAGTCAGCAAAGATCTGACTGCACTAATCCATTTTCCAGCGGCTGGCCCAGAGCGCAGGAGGATATTACAAGTGATTATCTAATAAAATGTGTGAGTGAGGGATAGAGCATCCAGTGTGTCGGTTTAATAGACTGTGAGACTGAGGGATACCGCAGACTGTACTTGGAATAAATAGACTGTGAGGGAGAGGGATAGGGGAGACAGTATGTGGGGTAAATAGACTGAGATTGAGGGATAAAGCAGACAGTGTGTTGCATACATAGACTTTGAGAGTGATGGGGACAGAGCAGACAGTTTGTGCGGCGTTACTGGAATGTGAGAGTGATAGGGACAGAGCAGACAGTATATGAGGTTACTGTACAGTGTGAGTGAGGGATAGAACAGACAGTGTGTGGTGTAAATAGACTGTGAGAGTGAGGGATAGAGCACACAGTGTATTGGGTAAATAGACTGTGAGAGTGAGGGACAGAGCAGACAGTGTGCGGGGTTACTGGACTGTGAGAGATAGGGACAGAGCAGAAAGTGTTTGGGGAAACTGGACTGTGAGAGTGAGGGACAGAGCAGACAGTATGTGGGGTAAATAGACTGTGAGGGTGAGGGACAGAGCAGACAGTGCGTGGGGATTCTGCACTGTGAGTGTGAAGGACGGAGCAGACAGTGTGTGGTGGTACTGGACTGTGAGAGTGAGGGACAGAGCAGACACTGTAGACACATAGACTCATGGACGTTTACTGCACAGAAGGAGGCCATTTGGCAAATGGCACACGCGCCAGTCAGCAAAGATCTGACTGCACCAATCCATTTTCCAGCGGCTTGCCCAGAGCGCAGGAGGCTATTGCAAGTGATTATATAATAAAATGTGAGAGTGCAGGATAGAGCAGCCGTGTGTGGGGTTATTAGACTGTGAGTGTGAGGGACTGAGCAGACAGTGTGTGGGGTATATAGACTGAGAGTGAGTGGCTGAGAAGGAAGTGTGAGGGCTAAATGGCTTGTGAGAGTGAATGATAGAGCAGACAATTCGTGGGATAAATAGATAGAGAGATTGAGGGACACAGCAGCCACTGTGTGGGGTAAATAGACTGTGAGAGTGAGGGATAGAGCAGACAGTATGTGGGGGAAATAGACTGTGAGATTCAGGGATAGAGCCAAAAGTGTGTGGGCTAAATAGACTGTGAGATTGAGGGACAGAGCAGACAGTGCGTGGAGTTAATTGACTGAGAGAGTGATAGGGACAGAGCAGTCGGTACTTGGGGTTCATAGAGAGTGAGAGTGATAGATATAGAGCAAATAGTATGTGGGGTTATTGGGCTGTCTGTGTGAGTGATAGAGCAGATAGTATGTGGTGTAAATGGACTGTGAGACTGAGGGATAGAGCAGACAGTGTGTGGGGTAAAATGATGGTGAAAGAGAGGGACACAGCAGACGGTGTGTGGGATTACTGGACTGTGAGAGTGAGGGACAGAGCAGACAGTGTGTTGGATAAATAGTCTGTGAGAGTGAAAGATATAGCAGACAGTATGTGGGCTAAAAAGAAAGTGAAAGTGAGGATAGAGCAGACAGCGTGTGGGGTTAATAGACTGTGAGAGTGAGGGATACAGCAGACAGAGTGTGGGATTACTGGACTGTGGGATTGATAGAGATAGAGCAGACAGTTTTTGGGGTAAATAGACTGTGAAAGTGAAGGATAGAGCAGACAGGGTGTGGGGTAAATAGACTGAGAGTGAGGGATACAGTAGACAGCCTGTGGGGTCAACACACTGTTCGAGTGATGGACAGAGCAGACAGTATTCTGGATTACTGGATTGTGAAAGTGAGGGACAGAGCAGACAGTGTGGTAAATAAATTGTGAGAGTGAGGGACAGAGCAGAGAGTGTGTGGGGTAAATAGACTGTGAGAGTGTGGAAGGGAGCAGAAAGTGTGTGGGTTAAATAGAGTTTGAGAGTGAGGGACAGAGCAGACAGTGTGTGGGGTAAATAGACTGTAAGAGTGAGGGATACCACAGACAGTACGTGGGGTAAATAAACAGTGAGTGAGAGGGATAGAGCAGACAGTATGTGGTGTAAATAGACTGTGGGAGTGAGGGACAGAGCCGACAGAGTGGGGGATAAATAGACTGTGAGAGTAAAGGATAGAGCAGACAGTGTGTGGGGTAAATAGACTGAGAGTGAGGGATACAGTAGACAGCCTGTGGGGTAAACAGACTGTGCGAGTGATGGACAGAGCAGACAGTATGCGGGTTTACTGGATTGTGAAAGTGAGGGACAGAGCAGATAGCATATGGCGTAAATAGACTGTGAGAGTGAAGTATACAGCAGAGAGTGTGTGGGGTAAATAGACTGTGAGAGTGAGAGATAGAGCAGGCAATATGCAGGGGAAATAGACTGTGAGAGTGATAGAGATAGAGCAGGCAGTATGGTAGGTAAATAGTCTCTGAGAGTGAGGGATAGAGCAGACACTGTGTGGGGTAAATAGACTGTGAGAGGGAGGGACAGAGCAGACAGTGTGTGGGGTAAATAGACTGTGAGAGTGAAAGATACAGCAGACCGTATGTGGGGTAAATAAACTGTGAAAGTGATAGGGATAGTGCAGACAGTTTGTTGGGTAAATAGACTGTGAGAATGAGGTACAGAGCAGACAGTGTGTGGGGTTAATAGACTGAGAGTGAGTGGCTGAGAAGGAAGTGTGAGGGGTAAATGGCTTGTGAGAGTGAATGATAGAGCAGACAATTCGTGGGATAAATAGATAGAGAGATTGAGGGACACAGCAGCCACTGTGTGGGGTAAATAGACTGTGAGAGTGAGGGATAGAGCAGACAGTGTGTGGGGGAAATAGACTGTGAGATTCAGGGATAGAGCCAAAAGTGTGTGGGCTAAATAGACTGTGAGATTGAGGGACAGAGCAGACAGTGCGTGGAGTTAATTGACTGAGAGAGTGATAGGGACAGAGCAGTCGGTACTTGGGGTTCATAGAGAGTGAGAGTGATAGATATAGAGCAAATAGTATGTGGGGTTATTGGGCTGTCTGTGTGAGTGATAGAGCAGATAGTATGTGGTGTAAATGGACTGTGAGACTGAGGGATAGAGCAGACAGTGTGTGGGGTAAAATGATGGTGAAAGAGAGGGACACAGCAGACGGTGTGTGGGATTACTGGACTGTGAGAGTGAGGGACAGAGCAGACAGTGTGTTGGATAAATAGTCTGTGAGAGTGAAAGATATAGCAGACAGTATGTGGGCTAAAAAGAAAGTGAAAGTGAGGATAGAGCAGACAGCGTGTGGGGTTAATAGACTGTGAGAGTGAGGGATACAGCAGACAGAGTGTGGGATTACTGGACTGTGGGATTGATAGAGATAGAGCAGACAGTTTTTGGGGTAAATAGACTGTGAAAGTGAAGGATAGAGCAGACAGGGTGTGGGGTAAATAGACTGAGAGTGAGGGATACAGTAGACAGCCTGTGGGGTCAACACACTGTTCGAGTGATGGACAGAGCAGACAGTATTCTGGATTACTGGATTGTGAAAGTGAGGGACAGAGCAGACAGTGTGGTAAATAAATTGTGAGAGTGAGGGACAGAGCAGAGAGTGTGTGGGGTAAATAGACTGTGAGAGTGTGGAAGGGAGCAGAAAGTGTGTGGGTTAAATAGAGTTTGAGAGTGAGGGACAGAGCAGACAGTGTGTGGGGTAAATAGACTGTAAGAGTGAGGGATACCACAGACAGTACGTGGGGTAAATAAACAGTGAGTGAGAGGGATAGAGCAGACAGTATGTGGTGTAAATAGACTGTGGGAGTGAGGGACAGAGCCGACAGAGTGGGGGATAAATAGACTGTGAGAGTAAAGGATAGAGCAGACAGTGTGTGGGGTAAATAGACTGAGAGTGAGGGATACAGTAGACAGCCTGTGGGGTAAACAGACTGTGCGAGTGATGGACAGAGCAGACAGTATGCGGGTTTACTGGATTGTGAAAGTGAGGGACAGAGCAGATAGCATATGGCGTAAATAGACTGTGAGAGTGAAGTATACAGCAGAGAGTGTGTGGGGTAAATAGACTGTGAGAGTGAGAGATAGAGCAGGCAATATGCAGGGGAAATAGACTGTGAGAGTGATAGAGATAGAGCAGGCAGTATGGTAGGTAAATAGTCTCTGAGAGTGAGGGATAGAGCAGACACTGTGTGGGGTAAATAGACTGTGAGAGGGAGGGACAGAGCAGACAGTGTGTGGGGTAAATAGACTGTGAGAGTGAAAGATACAGCAGACCGTATGTGGGGTAAATAAACTGTGAAAGTGATAGGGATAGTGCAGACAGTTTGTTGGGTAAATAGACTGTGAGAATGAGGTACAGAGCAGACAGTGTGTGGGGTTAATAGACTGTGAGAGTGAGGGATAGAGCAGACAGTGTGTGGGATTACTGGACAGTGAGATTGATAGGGATAGAGCAGACAGTACATGCGGTAAATAGACTATGAGAGTGATAGAGATAGAGCAGACAATTATGTTGGGTAAATAGACTGTGAGAGTGAGGGATAGAGCAGGCAGTATGCAGGGCAAATAGACTGTGAGAGTGATAGAGATAGAGCAGACAGTATGTTGGGTAAATAGACTGAGGGTGAGAGATAGAGCAGACAGTGTGTGGGGTAAATAGATTGTGAGAGTGAGGGATAGTGCAGACAGTATGTGGGATTACTAGACTGTGTGATTGATAGAGATAGAGCAGACAGTTTTTTCGATAAATAGACAGTGAGAGTGAAGGATAGAGCTGACAGTGTATGGGTTTACTGGACTGTGAAAGTGAGGGATAGAACAGACAGTGTGAGGGGTAAATAGACTGTGAGAGTGAGGAACAGAGTAGAAAGTGTGTGGGATAAATAGACTTTGAGAGTGAGGGACAGAGCAGACAGTGTGTGCGGTAAATAGACTGAGATTGAAAGATACAGCAGACAGTATGTGGCGTAAATAGACTTTGAAAGTGAGGGATAGAGCTGACAGTGTGTGGATTAAATAGACCGTGAGAGTGAGGGATAGAGCAGACAGCGTGTGGGGTTAATAGACTGAGAGAGTGAGTGATAGAGCAGACAGTATGCGAGGGAAATAGACTGTGAGAGTGAGGGATAGACCAGGCAGGAGTGGGGGAAAAAAACTGTGAAAGTGATAGGGATAGAGCAGACAGTATGTGGGGTAAATAGACTGTGAGATTGAGGGATAGGGGAAAAAGTGTGTGTGGTAAAAAGACTGAGAGTGAGGGACAGAGCAGACAGTGTGTGGGGTTAATAGACTGAGAGAGTGAGTGATAGAGCAGACAGTATGCAGGGCAAATAGACTGTGAGAGTGACGGATAGAGCAGATAGTGCGTGGAGTAAATTGACGGAGAGAGTGATAGGGATAGAGCAGAGATTGCAAGGGGTTAATAGACTGTGACAGTGATAGGGATAGAGCAAAAAGAATCTGGGGTTATTGGGCTTTGTGAGTGAGGGATAGAGCAGACAGTATGTGGGGCAATTAGACTGTGAGAGTGAGGGACAGAGCAGACAGTATATGGGGTAAATAGACTGTGAGAGTGATAGGGATAGAGCAAACAGTATGTGGGGTTATTGGGCTGTGAGAGTGAGGGATAAAGCAGATAGCATATGGCGTAAATAGACTGTGAGAGTGAGGTATAATGCAAACAGTATATGGGGTAAAAAGACTGTGAGAGTGAGGGATAGAGCAGGCAGTATGCGGGGCAAATAGACTGTGAGAGTGAAAGAGATAGAGCAGACAGTAAGTTGGGTAAGTAAACTGTGAGGGTGAGGGATAGTGCAGACAAGTGAGTGGGATTACTGGACTGTGGGATTGATAGAGATAGAGCAGACAGTTTTTGGGATAAATAGACTGTCAGAATGAAGGATAGATCAGACAGTGTGTAGGTCTACTGGACTGTGAAAGTGAGGGATAGATCAGACAGTGTGAGGGGTAAATAGACTGTGAGATTGAGGGACAGAGCAGAAAGTGTGTGGAGTATATAGACTGTGAGAGTGAGGAGCAGAATAGAAAGTGTGTGGGATAAATAAGCTTTGAGAGTGAGGGATAGAGCAGACAGTGTGGGGTAAAAAGATTGTGAGGGAAAGGGACACAGCAGACGGTGTGTGGGATTACTGGACTGTGAGAGTGAGGGACAGAGCAGACAGTGTGTTGGATAAATAGTCTGTGTGAGTGAAAGATATAGCAGACAGTATGTGGGGTAAATAGACTGTGAAAGTGAGGGACAGAGCTGACAGTGTGTGGGGTAAATAGACTCCGAGAGTGAGGGATAGAGCAGACAGTGTGTGGCGTTAATAAACTGTGAGAGTGAGGGATACAGCAGACAGAGTGTGGGATTACTGGACTGTGGGATTGATAGAGATAGAGCAGACAGTTTTTGGGTAAATAGACTGTGAGAGTGAAGGATAGAGCAGACAGTGTGTGGGGTAAATAGACTGAGAGTGAGAAATACAATAGAGAGAGTGTGGGGTATATAGTCTGTGAGAGTGATGCACAGAGCAGACAGTATGCAGGGTTACTGGATGGTGAAAGTGAGGGACAGAGCAGACAGTGTGGGGGTAAATAAATTGTGAGAGTGAGGGACAGAGCCGACAGTGTGGGGGATAAATAGACTGTGAGAGTGAGGGTCAGAGCAGACAGTGTGTGGGGTTAATAGACTGTGAGAATGAGGGATACAGCAGACAGTGTGTGGGGTAAATAGACTGTGAGAGTAAAGGATAGAGCAGACAGTGTGTGGGGTAAATAGACTGAGAGTGAGGGATACAGTAGACAGCCTGTGGGGTAAACAGACTGTGCGAGTGATGGACAGAGCAGACAGTATCCGGGGTAACTGGATTGTGAAAGTGAGGGACAGAGCAGATAGCATATGGCGTAAATAGACTGTGAGAGTGGAGTATACAGCAGAGAGTGTGTGGGGTAAATAGACTGTGAGAGTGAGGGATAGAGCAGGCAATATGCAGGGGAAATAGACTGTGAGAGTGATAGAGATAGAGCAGGCAGTATGGTAGGTAAATAGTCTCTGAGAGTGAGGGATAGAGCAGACACTATGTGGGGGTAATGGACTGTGAGAGTGAGGGACAGAGTAGACAGTGTGTTGGGTAAATTAACTGTGAGAATGAAGGACAGAGCAGAATTATGTGGGGTAAATAGACTGTGAGAGTGAGCGATAGAGCAGACAGTGTGTGGGGGTAATGGACTGTGAGAGTGAGGGATAGAGCAGACAGTATGTGGGGTAAATAGACGGTGAGAGTGAGGGATAGAGCAGACAGTGTGTGGGGGTAATGGACTGTGAGAGTGAGGGATAGAGCAGACAGTATGTGGGGTAAATAGACGGTGAGAGTGAGGGATAGAGCAGACAGTGTGTGGGGGTAATGGACTGTGAGAGTGAGGGATAGAGCAGACAGTATGTGGGGTAAATAGACTGTGAGAGGGAGGGACAGAGCAGACAGTGTGTGGGGTAAATAGACTGTGAGAGTGAAAGATACAGCAGACCGTATGTGGGGTAAATAAACTGTGAAAGTGATAGGGATAGTGCAGACAGTTTGTTGGGTAAATAGACTGTGAGAATGAGGTACAGAGCAGACAGTGTGTGGGGTTAATAGACTGAGAGTGAGTGGCTGAGAAGGAAGTGTGAGGGGTAAATGGCTTGTGAGAGTGAATGATAGAGCAGACAATTCGTGGGATAAATAGATAGAGAGATTGAGGGACACAGCAGCCACTGTGTGGGGTAAATAGACTGTGAGAGTGAGGGATAGAGCAGACAGTGTGTGGGGGAAATAGACTGTGAGATTCAGGGATAGAGCCAAAAGTGTGTGGGCTAAATAGACTGTGAGATTGAGGGACAGAGCAGACAGTGCGTGGAGTTAATTGACTGAGAGAGTGATAGGGACAGAGCAGTCGGTACTTGGGGTTCATAGAGAGTGAGAGTGATAGATATAGAGCAAATAGTATGTGGGGTTATTGGGCTGTCTGTGTGAGTGATAGAGCAGATAGTATGTGGTGTAAATGGACTGTGAGAGTGAGGGATAGAGCAGACAGTTTGTGGGGTAAAATGATGGTGAAAGAGAGGGACACAGCAGACGGTGTGTGGGATTACTGGACTGTGAGAGTGAGGGACAGAGCAGACAGTGTGTTGGATAAATAGTCTGTGAGAGTGAAAGATATAGCAGACAGTATGTGGGCTAAAAAGAAAGTGAAAGTGAGGATAGAGCAGACAGCGTGTGGGGTTAATAGACTGTGAGAGTGAGGGATACAGCAGACAGAGTGTGGGATTACTGGACTGTGGGATTGATAGAGATAGAGCAGACAGTTTTTGGGGTAAATAGACTGTGAAAGTGAAGGATAGAGCAGACAGGGTGTGGGGTAAATAGACTGAGAGTGAGGGATACAGTAGACAGCCTGTGGGGTCAACACACTGTTCGAGTGATGGACAGAGCAGACAGTATTCTGGATTACTGGATTGTGAAAGTGAGGGACAGAGCAGACAGTGTGGTAAATAAATTGTGAGAGTGAGGGACAGAGCAGAGAGTGTGTGGGGTAAATAGACTGTGAGAGTGTGGAAGGGAGCAGAAAGTGTGTGGGTTAAATAGAGTTTGAGAGTGAGGGACAGAGCAGACAGTGTGTGGGGTAAATAGACTGTAAGAGTGAGGGATACCACAGACAGTACGTGGGGTAAATAAACAGTGAGTGAGAGGGATAGAGCAGACAGTATGTGGTGTAAATAGACTGTGGGAGTGAGGGACAGAGCCGACAGAGTGGGGGATAAATAGACTGTGAGAGTAAAGGATAGAGCAGACAGTGTGTGGGGTAAATAGACTGAGAGTGAGGGATACAGTAGACAGCCTGTGGGGTAAACAGACTGTGCGAGTGATGGACAGAGCAGACAGTATGCGGGTTTACTGGATTGTGAAAGTGAGGGACAGAGCAGATAGCATATGGCGTAAATAGACTGTGAGAGTGAAGTATACAGCAGAGAGTGTGTGGGGTAAATAGACTGTGAGAGTGAGAGATAGAGCAGGCAATATGCAGGGGAAATAGACTGTGAGAGTGATAGAGATAGAGCAGGCAGTATGGTAGGTAAATAGTCTCTGAGAGTGAGGGATAGAGCAGACACTGTGTGGGGTAAATAGACTGTGAGAGGGAGGGACAGAGCAGACAGTGTGTGGGGTAAATAGACTGTGAGAGTGAAAGATACAGCAGACCGTATGTGGGGTAAATAAACTGTGAAAGTGATAGGGATAGTGCAGACAGTTTGTTGGGTAAATAGACTGTGAGAATGAGGTACAGAGCAGACAGTGTGTGGGGTTAATAGACTGTGAGAGTGAGGGATAGAGCAGACAGTGTGTGGGATTACTGGACAGTGAGATTGATAGGGATAGAGCAGACAGTACATGCGGTAAATAGACTATGAGAGTGATAGAGATAGAGCAGACAATTATGTTGGGTAAATAGACTGTGAGAGTGAGGGATAGAGCAGGCAGTATGCAGGGCAAATAGACTGTGAGAGTGATAGAGATAGAGCAGACAGTATGTTGGGTAAATAGACTGAGGGTGAGAGATAGAGCAGACAGTGTGTGGGGTAAATAGATTGTGAGAGTGAGGGATAGTGCAGACAGTATGTGGGATTACTGGACTGTGTGATTGATAGAGATAGAGCAGACAGTTTTTTCGATAAATAGACAGTGAGAGTGAAGGATAGAGCTGACAGTGTATGGGTTTACTGGACTGTGAAAGTGAGGGATAGAACAGACAGTGTGAGGGGTAAATAGACTGTGAGAGTGAGGAACAGAGTAGAAAGTGTGTGGGATAAATAGACTTTGAGAGTGAGGGACAGAGCAGACAGTGTGTGCGGTAAATAGACTGAGATTGAAAGATACAGCAGACAGTATGTGGCGTAAATAGACTTTGAAAGTGAGGGATAGAGCTGACAGTGTGTGGATTAAATAGACCGTGAGAGTGAGGGATAGAGCAGACAGCGTGTGGGGTTAATAGACTGAGAGAGTGAGTGATAGAGCAGACAGTATGCGAGGGAAATAGACTGTGAGAGTGAGGGATAGACCAGGCAGGAGTGGGGGAAAAAAACTGTGAAAGTGATAGGGATAGAGCAGACAGTATGTGGGGTAAATAGACTGTGAGATTGAGGGATAGGGGAAAAAGTGTGTGTGGTAAAAAGACTGAGAGTGAGGGACAGAGCAGACAGTGTGTGGGGTTAATAGACTGAGAGAGTGAGTGATAGAGCAGACAGTATGCAGGGCAAATAGACTGTGAGAGTGACGGATAGAGCAGATAGTGCGTGGAGTAAATTGACGGAGAGAGTGATAGGGATAGAGCAGAGATTGCAAGGGGTTAATAGACTGTGACAGTGATAGGGATAGAGCAAAAAGAATCTGGGGTTATTGGGCTTTGTGAGTGAGGGATAGAGCAGACAGTATGTGGGGCAATTAGACTGTGAGAGTGAGGGACAGAGCAGACAGTATATGGGGTAAATAGACTGTGAGAGTGATAGGGATAGAGCAAACAGTATGTGGGGTTATTGGGCTGTGAGAGTGAGGGATAAAGCAGATAGCATATGGCGTAAATAGACTGTGAGAGTGAGGTATAATGCAAACAGTATATGGGGCAAATAGACTGTGAGAGTGAAAGAGATAGAGCAGACAGTAAGTTGGGTAAGTAAACTGTGAGGGTGAGGGATAGTGCAGACAAGTGAGTGGGATTACTGGACTGTGGGATTGATAGAGATAGAGCAGACAGTTTTTGGGATAAATAGACTGTCAGAATGAAGGATAGATCAGACAGTGTGTAGGTCTACTGGACTGTGAAAGTGAGGGATAGATCAGACAGTGTGAGGGGTAAATAGACTGTGAGATTGAGGGACAGAGCAGAAAGTGTGTGGAGTATATAGACTGTGAGAGTGAGGAGCAGAATAGAAAGTGTGTGGGATAAATAAGCTTTGAGAGTGAGGGATAGAGCAGACAGTGTGGGGTAAAAAGATTGTGAGGGAAAGGGACACAGCAGACGGTGTGTGGGATTACTGGACTGTGAGAGTGAGGGACAGAGCAGACAGTGTGTTGGATAAATAGTCTGTGTGAGTGAAAGATATAGCAGACAGTATGTGGGGTAAATAGACTGTGAAAGTGAGGGACAGAGCTGACAGTGTGTGGGGTAAATAGACTCCGAGAGTGAGGGATAGAGCAGACAGTGTGTGGCGTTAATAAACTGTGAGAGTGAGGGATACAGCAGACAGAGTGTGGGATTACTGGACTGTGGGATTGATAGAGATAGAGCAGACAGTTTTTGGGTAAATAGACTGTGAGAGTGAAGGATAGAGCAGACAGTGTGTGGGGTAAATAGACTGAGAGTGAGAAATACAATAGAGAGAGTGTGGGGTATATAGTCTGTGAGAGTGATGCACAGAGCAGACAGTATGCAGGGTTACTGGATGGTGAAAGTGAGGGACAGAGCAGACAGTGTGGGGGTAAATAAATTGTGAGAGTGAGGGACAGAGCCGACAGTGTGGGGGATAAATAGACTGTGAGAGTGAGGGTCAGAGCAGACAGTGTGTGGGGTTAATAGACTGTGAGAATGAGGGATACAGCAGACAGTGTGTGGGGTAAATAGACTGTGAGAGTAAAGGATAGAGCAGACAGTGTGTGGGGTAAATAGACTGAGAGTGAGGGATACAGTAGACAGCCTGTGGGGTAAACAGACTGTGCGAGTGATGGACAGAGCAGACAGTATCCGGGGTAACTGGATTGTGAAAGTGAGGGACAGAGCAGATAGCATATGGCGTAAATAGACTGTGAGAGTGGAGTATACAGCAGAGAGTGTGTGGGGTAAATAGACTGTGAGAGTGAGGGATAGAGCAGGCAATATGCAGGGGAAATAGACTGTGAGAGTGATAGAGATAGAGCAGGCAGTATGGTAGGTAAATAGTCTCTGAGAGTGAGGGATAGAGCAGACACTATGTGGGGGTAATGGACTGTGAGAGTGAGGGACAGAGTAGACAGTGTGTTGGGTAAATTAACTGTGAGAATGAAGGACAGAGCAGAATTATGTGGGGTAAATAGACTGTGAGAGTGAGCGATAGAGCAGACAGTGTGTGGGGGTAATGGACTGTGAGAGTGAGGGATAGAGCAGACAGTATGTGGGGTAAATAGACGGTGAGAGTGAGGGATAGAGCAGACAGTGTGTGGGGGTAATGGACTGTGAGAGTGAGGGATAGAGCAGACAGTATGTGGGGTAAATAGACGGTGAGAGTGAGGGATAGAGCAGACAGTATGTGGGGTAAATAGACGGTGAGAGTGAGGGATAGAGCAGACAGTGTGTGGGGGTAATGGACTGTGAGTGTGAGAGACAGAGCAAACACTGTAGACACATAGACTCATGGATGTTTACTGCACAGAAGGAGGCCATTTGGCAAATGGCACACGCGCCGGTCAGCAAAGATCTGACTGCACTAATCCATTTTCCAGCGGCTGGCCCAGAGCGCAGGAGGATATTGCAAGTGATTATCTAATAAAATGTGTGAGTGAGGGATAGAGCATCCAGTGTGTCGGGTTAATAGACCGTGAGATTGAGGGATACCGCAGACTGTACTTGGAGTAAATAGACTGTGAGAGAGAGGGATAGGGGAGACAGTATGTGGGGTAAATAGACTGAGATTGAGGGATAAAGCAGACAGAGTGTTGCATACATAGACTTTGAGAGTGATGGGGACAGAGCAGACAGTTTGTGCGGCGTTACTGGAATGTGAGAGTGATAGGGACAGAGCAGACAGTATATGAGGTTACTGTACTGTGTGAGTGAGGGATAGAACATACAGTGTGTGGTGTAAATAAACTGTGAGAGGGAGGGATAGATCACACAGTGTATTGGGTAAATAGACTGTGAGAGTGAGGGACAGAGCAGACAGTGTGCGGGGTTACTGGACTGTGAGAGATAGGGACAGAGCAGAAAGTGTTTGGGGAAACTGGACTGTGAGAGTGAGGGACAGAGCAGACAGTGTGGGGGATAATTAGACTGTGAGAGTGAGGGTCAGAGCAGACAGTATGTGGGGTAAATAGACAGTGAGAGTGAGGGATACCACAGACTTTTCATGGGGTAAATAAACAGTGAGAGAGAGGGATAGAGCAGACCATATGTGGGGTGAATAGACAGTGGGAGTGAGGGATACAGCAGGCCCTCACTCTCAGTCTATATACCCCAAAAATTCTCTGCTCAGTCCCTCACTCTCACAGTCTAATAACCCCACACACTCTCCGCTCTATCCCTCACTCTCACAGTCTATATACCCCACCCACTGGCAGCTCTGTCCCTCACCCTCACCGTCTATTTACCCCACATACTGTGTGGTCTATCCCTCATTTTCACAGTCTATTTACCCTACACACTGTCTGATCTATCTCTCACTCTCTCAGATTATTAACCCCACAAACTCTCTGCTCTATCCCTATCACTTTCACAGTCCAGTCACCCTATACTCTGTCACCCTGTAAATAGACTGTGAGAGTGAGGGACAGAGTAGACAGTGTGTGGGATAAATTAACTGTGAGAATGAAGGACAGAGCAGAATTATGTGGGGTAAATAGACTGTGAGAGTGAGGGATAGAGCAGACAGTATGTGGGGTAAATAGACGGTGAGAGTGAGGGATAGAGCAGACAGTGTGTGGGTATAATGGACTGTGAGAGTAAGGGACAGAGCAGACAGTGCGCGGGGATACTGCACTGTGAGTGTGAAGGACGGAGCAGACAGTGTGTGGTGGTACTGGACTGTGAGAGTGAGGGACAGAGCAGAAAGTGTGTGGAGTATATAGACTGTGGGAGTGAGGAGCAGAATAGAAAGTGTGTGGGATAAATAAGCTTTGAGAGTGAGGGACACAGCAGACGGTGTGTGGGATTACTGGACTGTGAGAGTGAGGGACAGAGCAGACAGTGTGTTGGGTAAACAGTCTGTGTGAGTGAAAGATATAGCAGACAGTATGTGGGGTAAATAGACTGTGAAAGTGAGGGACAGAGCTGACAGTGTGTGGGGTAAATAGACTCCGAGAGTGAGGGATAGAGCAGACAGTGTGTGGCGTTAATAAACTGTGAGAGTGAGGGATACAGCAGACAGTGTGTGGGATTACTGGACTGTGGGATTGATAGAGATAGAGCAGACAATTTTTGGGTAAATAGACTGTGAGAGTGAAGGATAGAGCAGACAGTGTGTGGGGTAAATAGACTGAGAGTAAGAGATACAATAGAGAGAGTGTGGGGTATATAGTCTGTGAGAGTGATGCACAGAGCAGACAGTATGCGGGGTTACTGGATGGTGAAAGTGAGGGACAGAGCAGACAGTGTGGGGGTAAATAAATTGTGAGAGTGAGGGACAGAGCCGACAGTGTGTGGGGGTAAATAGACTGTGAGAGTGAGGGACAGAGCAGACAGCATGTGGGGTTAATAGACTGTGAGAGTGAGGGATAGAGCAGACAGTGTATGGGGTAAATAGACTGAGAGTAAAGGATAGAGCAGACAGTGTGTGGGGTAAACAGACTGAGAGTGAGGGATACAGTAGACAGCCTGTGGGGTAAACAGACTGTGCGAGTGATGGACAGAGCAGACAGTATCCGGGGTAACTGGATTGTGAAAGTGAGGGACAGAGCAGACAGTGTGTGGGGTAAATAGACTGTGAGAGTGAGGGATACCACAGACAGTACATGGGTTAAATAAACAGAGAGAGAGGGATAGAGCAGACCGTATGTGGGGTGAATAGACAGTGGGAGTGAGGGATACAGCAGGCCCTCACTCTCAGTCTATATTCCCCAAAAATTCTCTGCTCAGTCCCTCACTCTCACAGTCTAATAACCCCACACACTCTCCGCTCCATCCCTCACTCTCACAGTCTATATACCCCACCCACTGGCAGCTCTGTCCCTCACCCTCACCGTCTATTTACCTCACATACTGTGTGCTCTGTCCCTCATTCTCACAGTCTATTTACCCCACACAGTGTCTGCTCTATCTCTCACTCTCTCAGACTATTAACCCCACAAACTCTCTGCTCTATCCCTATCACTCTCACAGTCCAGTCACCCCACACTCTGTCACCCTGTAAATAGACTGTGAGAGTGAGGGACAGAGTAGACAGTGTGTTGGGTAAATTAACTGTGAGAATGAAGGACAGAGCAGAATTATGTGGGGTAAATAGACTGTGAGAGTGAGGGATAGAGCAGACAGTACGTGGGGTAAATAGACGGTGAGAGTGAGGGATAGAGCAGACAGTGTGTGGGTGTAATGGACTGTGAGAGTGAGAGACAGAGCAAACACTGTAGACACATAGACTCATGGACGTTTACAGCACAGAAGGAGGCCATTTGGCATATGGCACATGCGCCAGTCAGCAAAGATCTGACTGCACTAATCCATTTTCCAGCGGCTGGCCCAGAGCGCAGGAGGATATTACAAGTGATTATCTAATAAAATGTGTGAGTGAGGGATAGAGCATCCAGTGTGTCGGTTTAATAGACTGTGAGACTGAGGGATACCGCAGACTGTACTTGGAATAAATAGACTGTGAGGGAGAGGGATAGGGGAGACAGTATGTGGGGTAAATAGACTGAGATTGAGGGATAAAGCAGACAGTGTGTTGCATACATAGACTTTGAGAGTGATGGGGACAGAGCAGACAGTTTGTGCGGCGTTACTGGAATGTGAGAGTGATAGGGACAGAGCAGACAGTATATGAGGTTACTGTACAGTGTGAGTGAGGGATAGAACAGACAGTGTGTGGTGTAAATAGACTGTGAGAGTGAGGGATAGAGCACACAGTGTATTGGGTAAATAGACTGTGAGAGTGAGGGACAGAGCAGACAGTGTGCGGGGTTACTGGACTGTGAGAGATAGGGACAGAGCAGAAAGTGTTTGGGGAAACTGGACTGTGAGAGTGAGGGACAGAGCAGACAGTATGTGGGGTAAATAGACTGTGAGGGTGAGGGACAGAGCAGACAGTGCGTGGGGATTCTGCACTGTGAGTGTGAAGGACGGAGCAGACAGTGTGTGGTGGTACTGGACTGTGAGAGTGAGGGACAGAGCAGACACTGTAGACACATAGACTCATGGACGTTTACTGCACAGAAGGAGGCCATTTGGCAAATGGCACACGCGCCAGTCAGCAAAGATCTGACTGCACCAATCCATTTTCCAGCGGCTTGCCCAGAGCGCAGGAGGCTATTGCAAGTGATTATATAATAAAATGTGAGAGTGCAGGATAGAGCAGCCGTGTGTGGGGTTATTAGACTGTGAGTGTGAGGGACTGAGCAGACAGTGTGTGGGGTATATAGACTGAGAGTGAGTGGCTGAGAAGGAAGTGTGAGGGCTAAATGGCTTGTGAGAGTGAATGATAGAGCAGACAATTCGTGGGATAAATAGATAGAGAGATTGAGGGACACAGCAGCCACTGTGTGGGGTAAATAGACTGTGAGAGTGAGGGATAGAGCAGACAGTGTGTGGGGGAAATAGACTGTGAGATTCAGGGATAGAGCCAAAAGTGTGTGGGCTACATAGACTGTGAGATTGAGGGACAGAGCAGACAGTGCGTGGAGTTAATTGACTGAGAGAGTGATAGGGACAGAGCAGTCGGTACTTGGGGTTCATAGAGAGTGAGAGTGATAGATATAGAGCAAATAGTATGTGGGGTTATTGGGCTGTCTGTGTGAGTGATAGAGCAGATAGTATGTGGTGTAAATGGACTGTGAGAGTGAGGGATAGAGCAGACAGTGTGTGGGGTAAAATGATGGTGAAAGAGAGGGACACAGCAGACGGTGTGTGGGATTACTGGACTGTGAGAGTGAGGGACAGAGCAGACAGTGTGTTGGATAAATAGTCTGTGAGAGTGAAAGATATAGCAGACAGTATGTGGGCTAAAAAGAAAGTGAAAGTGAGGATAGAGCAGACAGCGTGTGGGGTTAATAGACTGTGAGAGTGAGGGATACAGCAGACAGAGTGTGGGATTACTGGACTGTGGGATTGATAGAGATAGAGCAGACAGTTTTTGGGGTAAATAGACTGTGAAAGTGAAGGATAGAGCAGACAGGGTGTGGGGTAAATAGACTGAGAGTGAGGGATACAGTAGACAGCCTGTGGGGTCAACACACTGTTCGAGTGATGGACAGAGCAGACAGTATTCTGGATTACTGGATTGTGAAAGTGAGGGACAGAGCAGACAGTGTGGTAAATAAATTGTGAGAGTGAGGGACAGAGCAGAGAGTGTGTGGGGTAAATAGACTGTGAGAGTGTGGAAGGGAGCAGAAAGTGTGTGGGTTAAATAGAGTTTGAGAGTGAGGGACAGAGCAGACAGTGTGTGGGGTAAATAGACTGTAAGAGTGAGGGATACCACAGACAGTACGTGGGGTAAATAAACAGTGAGTGAGAGGGATAGAGCAGACAGTATGTGGTGTAAATAGACTGTGGGAGTGAGGGACAGAGCCGACAGAGTGGGGGATAAATAGACTGTGAGAGTAAAGGATAGAGCAGACAGTGTGTGGGGTAAATAGACTGAGAGTGAGGGATACAGTAGACAGCCTGTGGGGTAAACAGACTGTGCGAGTGATGGACAGAGCAGACAGTATGCGGGTTTACTGGATTGTGAAAGTGAGGGACAGAGCAGATAGCATATGGCGTAAATAGACTGTGAGAGTGAAGTATACAGCAGAGAGTGTGTGGGGTAAATAGACTGTGAGAGTGAGAGATAGAGCAGGCAATATGCAGGGGAAATAGACTGTGAGAGTGATAGAGATAGAGCAGGCAGTATGGTAGGTAAATAGTCTCTGAGAGTGAGGGATAGAGCAGACACTGTGTGGGGTAAATAGACTGTGAGAGGGAGGGACAGAGCAGACAGTGTGTGGGGTAAATAGACTGTGAGAGTGAAAGATACAGCAGACCGTATGTGGGGTAAATAAACTGTGAAAGTGATAGGGATAGTGCAGACAGTTTGTTGGGTAAATAGACTGTGAGAATGAGGTACAGAGCAGACAGTGTGTGGGGTTAATAGACTGAGAGTGAGTGGCTGAGAAGGAAGTGTGAGGGGTAAATGGCTTGTGAGAGTGAATGATAGAGCAGACAATTCGTGGGATAAATAGATAGAGAGATTGAGGGACACAGCAGCCACTGTGTGGGGTAAATAGACTGTGAGAGTGAGGGATAGAGCAGACAGTGTGTGGGGGAAATAGACTGTGAGATTCAGGGATAGAGCCAAAAGTGTGTGGGCTAAATAGACTGTGAGATTGAGGGACAGAGCAGACAGTGCGTGGAGTTAATTGACTGAGAGAGTGATAGGGACAGAGCAGTCGGTACTTGGGGTTCATAGAGAGTGAGAGTGATAGATATAGAGCAAATAGTATGTGGGGTTATTGGGCTGTCTGTGTGAGTGATAGAGCAGATAGTATGTGGTGTAAATGGACTGTGAGACTGAGGGATAGAGCAGACAGTGTGTGGGGTAAAATGATGGTGAAAGAGAGGGACACAGCAGACGGTGTGTGGGATTACTGGACTGTGAGAGTGAGGGACAGAGCAGACAGTGTGTTGGATAAATAGTCTGTGAGAGTGAAAGATATAGCAGACAGTATGTGGGCTAAAAAGAAAGTGAAAGTGAGGATAGAGCAGACAGCGTGTGGGGTTAATAGACTGTGAGAGTGAGGGATACAGCAGACAGAGTGTGGGATTACTGGACTGTGGGATTGATAGAGATAGAGCAGACAGTTTTTGGGGTAAATAGACTGTGAAAGTGAAGGATAGAGCAGACAGGGTGTGGGGTAAATAGACTGAGAGTGAGGGATACAGTAGACAGCCTGTGGGGTCAACACACTGTTCGAGTGATGGACAGAGCAGACAGTATTCTGGATTACTGGATTGTGAAAGTGAGGGACAGAGCAGACAGTGTGGTAAATAAATTGTGAGAGTGAGGGACAGAGCAGAGAGTGTGTGGGGTAAATAGACTGTGAGAGTGTGGAAGGGAGCAGAAAGTGTGTGGGTTAAATAGAGTTTGAGAGTGAGGGACAGAGCAGACAGTGTGTGGGGTAAATAGACTGTAAGAGTGAGGGATACCACAGACAGTACGTGGGGTAAATAAACAGTGAGTGAGAGGGATAGAGCAGACAGTATGTGGTGTAAATAGACTGTGGGAGTGAGGGACAGAGCCGACAGAGTGGGGGATAAATAGACTGTGAGAGTAAAGGATAGAGCAGACAGTGTGTGGGGTAAATAGACTGAGAGTGAGGGATACAGTAGACAGCCTGTGGGGTAAACAGACTGTGCGAGTGATGGACAGAGCAGACAGTATGCGGGTTTACTGGATTGTGAAAGTGAGGGACAGAGCAGATAGCATATGGCGTAAATAGACTGTGAGAGTGAAGTATACAGCAGAGAGTGTGTGGGGTAAATAGACTGTGAGAGTGAGAGATAGAGCAGGCAATATGCAGGGGAAATAGACTGTGAGAGTGATAGAGATAGAGCAGGCAGTATGGTAGGTAAATAGTCTCTGAGAGTGAGGGATAGAGCAGACACTGTGTGGGGTAAATAGACTGTGAGAGGGAGGGACAGAGCAGACAGTGTGTGGGGTAAATAGACTGTGAGAGTGAAAGATACAGCAGACCGTATGTGGGGTAAATAAACTGTGAAAGTGATAGGGATAGTGCAGACAGTTTGTTGGGTAAATAGACTGTGAGAATGAGGTACAGAGCAGACAGTGTGTGGGGTTAATAGACTGTGAGAGTGAGGGATAGAGCAGACAGTGTGTGGGATTACTGGACAGTGAGATTGATAGGGATAGAGCAGACAGTACATGCGGTAAATAGACTATGAGAGTGATAGAGATAGAGCAGACAATTATGTTGGGTAAATAGACTGTGAGAGTGAGGGATAGAGCAGGCAGTATGCAGGGCAAATAGACTGTGAGAGTGATAGAGATAGAGCAGACAGTATGTTGGGTAAATAGACTGAGGGTGAGAGATAGAGCAGACAGTGTGTGGGGTAAATAGATTGTGAGAGTGAGGGATAGTGCAGACAGTATGTGGGATTACTGGACTGTGTGATTGATAGAGATAGAGCAGACAGTTTTTTCGATAAATAGACAGTGAGAGTGAAGGATAGAGCTGACAGTGTATGGGTTTACTGGACTGTGAAAGTGAGGGATAGAACAGACAGTGTGAGGGGTAAATAGACTGTGAGAGTGAGGAACAGAGTAGAAAGTGTGTGGGATAAATAGACTTTGAGAGTGAGGGACAGAGCAGACAGTGTGTGCGGTAAATAGACTGAGATTGAAAGATACAGCAGACAGTATGTGGCGTAAATAGACTTTGAAAGTGAGGGATAGAGCTGACAGTGTGTGGATTAAATAGACCGTGAGAGTGAGGGATAGAGCAGACAGCGTGTGGGGTTAATAGACTGAGAGAGTGAGTGATAGAGCAGACAGTATGCGAGGGAAATAGACTGTGAGAGTGAGGGATAGACCAGGCAGGAGTGGGGGAAAAAAACTGTGAAAGTGATAGGGATAGAGCAGACAGTATGTGGGGTAAATAGACTGTGAGATTGAGGGATAGGGGAAAAAGTGTGTGTGGTAAAAAGACTGAGAGTGAGGGACAGAGCAGACAGTGAGTGGGGTTAATAGACTGAGAGAGTGAGTGATAGAGCAGACAGTATGCAGGGCAAATAGACTGTGAGAGTGACGGATAGAGCAGATAGTGCGTGGAGTAAATTGACGGAGAGAGTGATAGGGATAGAGCAGAGATTGCAAGGGGTTAATAGACTGTGACAGTGATAGGGATAGAGCAAAAAGAATCTGGGGTTATTGGGCTTTGTGAGTGAGGGATAGAGCAGACAGTATGTGGGGCAATTAGACTGTGAGAGTGAGGGACAGAGCAGACAGTATATGGGGTAAATAGACTGTGAGAGTGATAGGGATAGAGCAAACAGTATGTGGGGTTATTGGGCTGTGAGAGTGAGGGATAAAGCAGATAGCATATGGCGTAAATAGACTGTGAGAGTGAGGTATAATGCAAACAGTATATGGGGTAAAAAGACTGTGAGAGTGAGGGATAGAGCAGGCAGTATGCGGGGCAAATAGACTGTGAGAGTGAAAGAGATAGAGCAGACAGTAAGTTGGGTAAGTAAACTGTGAGGGTGAGGGATAGTGCAGACAAGTGAGTGGGATTACTGGACTGTGGGATTGATAGAGATAGAGCAGACAGTTTTTGGGATAAATAGACTGTCAGAATGAAGGATAGATCAGACAGTGTGTAGGTCTACTGGACTGTGAAAGTGAGGGATAGATCAGACAGTGTGAGGGGTAAATAGACTGTGAGATTGAGGGACAGAGCAGAAAGTGTGTGGAGTATATAGACTGTGAGAGTGAGGAGCAGAATAGAAAGTGTGTGGGATAAATAAGCTTTGAGAGTGAGGGATAGAGCAGACAGTGTGGGGTAAAAAGATTGTGAGGGAAAGGGACACAGCAGACGGTGTGTGGGATTACTGGACTGTGAGAGTGAGGGACAGAGCAGACAGTGTGTTGGATAAATAGTCTGTGTGAGTGAAAGATATAGCAGACAGTATGTGGGGTAAATAGACTGTGAAAGTGAGGGACAGAGCTGACAGTGTGTGGGGTAAATAGACTCCGAGAGTGAGGGATAGAGCAGACAGTGTGTGGCGTTAATAAACTGTGAGAGTGAGGGATACAGCAGACAGAGTGTGGGATTACTGGACTGTGGGATTGATAGAGATAGAGCAGACAGTTTTTGGGTAAATAGACTGTGAGAGTGAAGGATAGAGCAGACAGTGTGTGGGGTAAATAGACTGAGAGTGAGAAATACAATAGAGAGAGTGTGGGGTATATAGTCTGTGAGAGTGATGCACAGAGCAGACAGTATGCAGGGTTACTGGATGGTGAAAGTGAGGGACAGAGCAGACAGTGTGGGGGTAAATAAATTGTGAGAGTGAGGGACAGAGCCGACAGTGTGGGGGATAAATAGACTGTGAGAGTGAGGGTCAGAGCAGACAGTGTGTGGGGTTAATAGACTGTGAGAATGAGGGATACAGCAGACAGTGTGTGGGGTAAATAGACTGTGAGAGTAAAGGATAGAGCAGACAGTGTGTGGGGTAAATAGACTGAGAGTGAGGGATACAGTAGACAGCCTGTGGGGTAAACAGACTGTGCGAGTGATGGACAGAGCAGACAGTATCCGGGGTAACTGGATTGTGAAAGTGAGGGACAGAGCAGATAGCATATGGCGTAAATAGACTGTGAGAGTGGAGTATACAGCAGAGAGTGTGTGGGGTAAATAGACTGTGAGAGTGAGGGATAGAGCAGGCAATATGCAGGGGAAATAGACTGTGAGAGTGATAGAGATAGAGCAGGCAGTATGGTAGGTAAATAGTCTCTGAGAGTGAGGGATAGAGCAGACACTATGTGGGGGTAATGGACTGTGAGAGTGAGGGACAGAGTAGACAGTGTGTTGGGTAAATTAACTGTGAGAATGAAGGACAGAGCAGAATTATGTGGGGTAAATAGACTGTGAGAGTGAGCGATAGAGCAGACAGTGTGTGGGGGTAATGGACTGTGAGAGTGAGGGATAGAGCAGACAGTATGTGGGGTAAATAGACGGTGAGAGTGAGGGATAGAGCAGACAGTGTGTGGGGGTAATGGACTGTGAGAGTGAGGGATAGAGCAGACAGTATGTGGGGTAAATAGACGGTGAGAGTGAGGGATAGAGCAGACAGTATGTGGGGTAAATAGACGGTGAGAGTGAGGGATAGAGCAGACAGTGTGTGGGGGTAATGGACTGTGAGTGTGAGAGACAGAGCAAACACTGTAGACACATAGACTCATGGATGTTTACTGCACAGAAGGAGGCCATTTGGCAAATGGCACACGCGCCGGTCAGCAAAGATCTGACTGCACTAATCCATTTTCCAGCGGCTGGCCCAGAGCGCAGGAGGATATTGCAAGTGATTATCTAATAAAATGTGTGAGTGAGGGATAGAGCATCCAGTGTGTCGGGTTAATAGACCGTGAGATTGAGGGATACCGCAGACTGTACTTGGAGTAAATAGACTGTGAGAGAGAGGGATAGGGGAGACAGTATGTGGGGTAAATAGACTGAGATTGAGGGATAAAGCAGACAGAGTGTTGCATACATAGACTTTGAGAGTGATGGGGACAGAGCAGACAGTTTGTGCGGCGTTACTGGAATGTGAGAGTGATAGGGACAGAGCAGACAGTATATGAGGTTACTGTACTGTGTGAGTGAGGGATAGAACATACAGTGTGTGGTGTAAATAAACTGTGAGAGGGAGGGATAGATCACACAGTGTATTGGGTAAATAGACTGTGAGAGTGAGGGACAGAGCAGACAGTGTGCGGGGTTACTGGACTGTGAGAGATAGGGACAGAGCAGAAAGTGTTTGGGGAAACTGGACTGTGAGAGTGAGGGACAGAGCAGACAGTGTGGGGGATAATTAGACTGTGAGAGTGAGGGTCAGAGCAGACAGTATGTGGGGTAAATAGACAGTGAGAGTGAGGGATACCACAGACTTTTCATGGGGTAAATAAACAGTGAGAGAGAGGGATAGAGCAGACCATATGTGGGGTAAATAGACAGTGGGAGTGAGGGATACAGCAGGCCCTCACTCTCAGTCTATATACCCCAAAAATTCTCTGCTCAGTCCCTCACTCTCACAGTCTAATAACCCCACACACTCTCCGCTCTATCCCTCACTCTCACAGTCTATATACCCCACCCACTGGCAGCTCTGTCCCTCACCCTCACCGTCTATTTACCCCACATACTGTGTGGTCTATCCCTCATTTTCACAGTCTATTTACCCTACACACTGTCTGATCTATCTCTCACTCTCTCAGATTATTAACCCCACAAACTCTCTGCTCTATCCCTATCACTTTCACAGTCCAGTCACCCTATACTCTGTCACCCTGTAAATAGACTGTGAGAGTGAGGGACAGAGTAGACAGTGTGTGGGATAAATTAACTGTGAGAATGAAGGACAGAGCAGAATTATGTGGGGTAAATAGACTGTGAGAGTGAGGGATAGAGCAGACAGTATGTGGGGTAAATAGACGGTGAGAGTGAGGGATAGAGCAGACAGTGTGTGGGTATAATGGACTGTGAGAGTAAGGGACAGAGCAGACAGTGCGCGGGGATACTGCACTGTGAGTGTGAAGGACGGAGCAGACAGTGTGTGGTGGTACTGGACTGTGAGAGTGAGGGACAGAGCAGAAAGTGTGTGGAGTATATAGACTGTGGGAGTGAGGAGCAGAATAGAAAGTGTGTGGGATAAATAAGCTTTGAGAGTGAGGGACACAGCAGACGGTGTGTGGGATTACTGGACTGTGAGAGTGAGGGACAGAGCAGACAGTGTGTTGGGTAAACAGTCTGTGTGAGTGAAAGATATAGCAGACAGTATGTGGGGTAAATAGACTGTGAAAGTGAGGGACAGAGCTGACAGTGTGTGGGGTAAATAGACTCCGAGAGTGAGGGATAGAGCAGACAGTGTGTGGCGTTAATAAACTGTGAGAGTGAGGGATACAGCAGACAGTGTGTGGGATTACTGGACTGTGGGATTGATAGAGATAGAGCAGACAATTTTTGGGTAAATAGACTGTGAGAGTGAAGGATAGAGCAGACAGTGTGTGGGGTAAATAGACTGAGAGTAAGAGATACAATAGAGAGAGTGTGGGGTATATAGTCTGTGAGAGTGATGCACAGAGCAGACAGTATGCGGGGTTACTGGATGGTGAAAGTGAGGGACAGAGCAGACAGTGTGGGGGTAAATAAATTGTGAGAGTGAGGGACAGAGCCGACAGTGTGTGGGGGTAAATAGACTGTGAGAGTGAGGGACAGAGCAGACAGCATGTGGGGTTAATAGACTGTGAGAGTGAGGGATAGAGCAGACAGTGTATGGGGTAAATAGACTGAGAGTAAAGGATAGAGCAGACAGTGTGTGGGGTAAACAGACTGAGAGTGAGGGATACAGTAGACAGCCTGTGGGGTAAACAGACTGTGCGAGTGATGGACAGAGCAGACAGTATCCGGGGTAACTGGATTGTGAAAGTGAGGGACAGAGCAGACAGTGTGTGGGGTAAATAGACTGTGAGAGTGAGGGATACCACAGACAGTACATGGGTTAAATAAACAGAGAGAGAGGGATAGAGCAGACCGTATGTGGGGTGAATAGACAGTGGGAGTGAGGGATACAGCAGGCCCTCACTCTCAGTCTATATTCCCCAAAAATTCTCTGCTCAGTCCCTCACTCTCACAGTCTAATAACCCCACACACTCTCCGCTCCATCCCTCACTCTCACAGTCTATATACCCCACCCACTGGCAGCTCTGTCCCTCACCCTCACCGTCTATTTACCTCACATACTGTGTGCTCTGTCCCTCATTCTCACAGTCTATTTACCCCACACAGTGTCTGCTCTATCTCTCACTCTCTCAGACTATTAACCCCACAAACTCTCTGCTCTATCCCTATCACTCTCACAGTCCAGTCACCCCACACTCTGTCACCCTGTAAATAGACTGTGAGAGTGAGGGACAGAGTAGACAGTGTGTTGGGTAAATTAACTGTGAGAATGAAGGACAGAGCAGAATTATGTGGGGTAAATAGACTGTGAGAGTGAGGGATAGAGCAGACAGTACGTGGGGTAAATAGACGGTGAGAGTGAGGGATAGAGCAGACAGTGTGTGGGTGTAATGGACTGTGAGAGTGAGAGACAGAGCAAACACTGTAGACACATAGACTCATGGACGTTTACAGCACAGAAGGAGGCCATTTGGCATATGGCACATGCGCCAGTCAGCAAAGATCTGACTGCACTAATCCATTTTCCAGCGGCTGGCCCAGAGCGCAGGAGGATATTACAAGTGATTATCTAATAAAATGTGTGAGTGAGGGATAGAGCATCCAGTGTGTCGGTTTAATAGACTGTGAGACTGAGGGATACCGCAGACTGTACTTGGAATAAATAGACTGTGAGGGAGAGGGATAGGGGAGACAGTATGTGGGGTAAATAGACTGAGATTGAGGGATAAAGCAGACAGTGTGTTGCATACATAGACTTTGAGAGTGATGGGGACAGAGCAGACAGTTTGTGCGGCGTTACTGGAATGTGAGAGTGATAGGGACAGAGCAGACAGTATATGAGGTTACTGTACAGTGTGAGTGAGGGATAGAACAGACAGTGTGTGGTGTAAATAGACTGTGAGAGTGAGGGATAGAGCACACAGTGTATTGGGTAAATAGACTGTGAGAGTGAGGGACAGAGCAGACAGTGTGCGGGGTTACTGGACTGTGAGAGATAGGGACAGAGCAGAAAGTGTTTGGGGAAACTGGACTGTGAGAGTGAGGGACAGAGCAGACAGTATGTGGGGTAAATAGACTGTGAGGGTGAGGGACAGAGCAGACAGTGCGTGGGGATTCTGCACTGTGAGTGTGAAGGACGGAGCAGACAGTGTGTGGTGGTACTGGACTGTGAGAGTGAGGGACAGAGCAGACACTGTAGACACATAGACTCATGGACGTTTACTGCACAGAAGGAGGCCATTTGGCAAATGGCACACGCGCCAGTCAGCAAAGATCTGACTGCACCAATCCATTTTCCAGCGGCTTGCCCAGAGCGCAGGAGGCTATTGCAAGTGATTATATAACAAAATGTGAGAGTGCAGGATAGAGCAGCCGTGTGTGGGGTTATTAGACTGTGAGTGTGAGGGACTGAGCAGACAGTGTGTGGGGTATATAGACTGAGAGTGAGTGGCTGAGAAGGAAGTGTGAGGGGTAAATGGCTTGTGAGAGTGAATGATAGAGCAGACAATTCGTGGGATAAATAGATAGAGAGATTGAGGGACACAGCAGTCACTGTGTGGGGTAAATAGACTGTGAGAGTGAGGGATAGAGCAGACAGTATGTGGGGGAAATAGACTGTGAGATTCAGGGATAGAGCCAAAAGTGTGTGGGCTAAATAGACTGTGAGATTGAGGGACAGAGCAGACAGTGCGTGGAGTTAATTGACTGAGAGAGTGATAGGGACAGAGCAGTCGGTACTTGGGGTTCATAGAGAGTGAGAGTGATAGATATAGAGCAAATAGTATGTGGGGTTATTGGGCTGTCTGTGTGAGTGATAGAGCAGATAGTATGTGGTGTAAATGGACTGTGAGACTGAGGGATAGAGCAGACAGTGTGTGGGGTAAAATGATGGTGAAAGAGAGGGACACAGCAGACGGTGTGTGGGATTACTGGACTGTGAGAGTGAGGGACAGAGCAGACAGTGTGTTGGATAAATAGTCTGTGAGAGTGAAAGATATAGCAGACAGTATGTGGGCTAAAAAGAAAGTGAAAGTGAGGATAGAGCAGACAGCGTGTGGGGTTAATAGACTGTGAGAGTGAGGGATACAGCAGACAGAGTGTGGGATTACTGGACTGTGGGATTGATAGAGATAGAGCAGACAGTTTTTGGGGTAAATAGACTGTGAAAGTGAAGGATAGAGCAGACAGGGTGTGGGGTAAATAGACTGAGAGTGAGGGATACAGTAGACAGCCTGTGGGGTCAACACACTGTTCGAGTGATGGACAGAGCAGACAGTATTCTGGATTACTGGATTGTGAAAGTGAGGGACAGAGCAGACAGTGTGGTAAATAAATTGTGAGAGTGAGGGACAGAGCAGAGAGTGTGTGGGGTAAATAGACTGTGAGAGTGTGGAAGGGAGCAGAAAGTGTGTGGGTTAAATAGAGTTTGAGAGTGAGGGACAGAGCAGACAGTGTGTGGGGTAAATAGACTGTAAGAGTGAGGGATACCACAGACAGTACGTGGGGTAAATAAACAGTGAGTGAGAGGGATAGAGCAGACAGTATGTGGTGTAAATAGACTGTGGGAGTGAGGGACAGAGCCGACAGAGTGGGGGATAAATAGACTGTGAGAGTAAAGGATAGAGCAGACAGTGTGTGGGGTAAATAGACTGAGAGTGAGGGATACAGTAGACAGCCTGTGGGGTAAACAGACTGTGCGAGTGATGGACAGAGCAGACAGTATGCGGGTTTACTGGATTGTGAAAGTGAGGGACAGAGCAGATAGCATATGGCGTAAATAGACTGTGAGAGTGAAGTATACAGCAGAGAGTGTGTGGGGTAAATAGACTGTGAGAGTGAGAGATAGAGCAGGCAATATGCAGGGGAAATAGACTGTGAGAGTGATAGAGATAGAGCAGGCAGTATGGTAGGTAAATAGTCTCTGAGAGTGAGGGATAGAGCAGACACTGTGTGGGGTAAATAGACTGTGAGAGGGAGGGACAGAGCAAACAGTGTGTGGGGTAAATAGACTGTGAGAGTGAAAGATACAGCAGACCGTATGTGGGGTAAATAAACTGTGAAAGTGATAGGGATAGTGCAGACAGTTTGTTGGGTAAATAGACTGTGAGAATGAGGTACAGAGCAGACAGTGTGTGGGGTTAATAGACTGTGAGAGTGAGGGATAGAGCAGACAGTGTGTGGGATTACTGGACAGTGAGATTGATAGGGATAGAGCAGACAGTACATGCGGTAAATAGACTATGAGAGTGATAGAGATAGAGCAGACAATTATGTTGGGTAAACAGACTGTAAGAGTGAGGGATAGAGCAGACAATGTGTGGGTTAAATAGACCATGTGAGTGAGGGATAGAGCAGACAGTGTGTGGGGTTAATAGACTGTGAGAGTGAGGGACAGAGCCGACAGTGTGGGGGATAAATAGACTGTGAGAGTGAGGGATAGAGCAGACAGCGTGTGGGGTAAATAGACTGTGAGAGTGAGGAATAGAGCAGACAGTGTGTGGGGGAAATAAATTGTGAGAGTGAGGGACAGAGCAGAGAGTGCATGGAGTAAATAGACAGTGAGATTGAGGGATACCACAGACTTTTCATGGGGTAAATAAACTGTGAGAGAGAGGGATAGAGCAGACAGAATGTGGGGTAAATAGACTGTGGGAGTGAGGGATACAGCAGGCCCTCACTCTCAGTCTATATACCCCAAAAATTCTCTGCTCAGTCCCTCACTCTCACAGTCTAATAACCCCACACACTCTCCGCTCTATCCCTCACTCTCACAGTCTATATACCCCACCCACTGGCAGCTCTGTCCCTCACCCTCACCGTCTATTTACCCCACATACTGTGTGCTCTGTCCCTCATTCTCACAGTCTATTTACCCCACACACTGTCTGCTCTATCTCTCACTCTCTCAGTCTATTAACCCCACAAACTTTCTGCTCTATCCCTATCACTTTCAAAGTCCAGTCACCCCACACTCTGTCACCCGGTAAATAGACTGTGAGAGTGAGGGACAGAGTAGACAGTGTGTTGGGTAAATTAACTGTGAGAATGAAGGACAGAGCAGAATTATGTGGGGTAAATAGACTGTGAGAGTGAGCGATAGAGCAGACAGTATGTGGGGTAAATAGACAGTGAGAGTGAGGGATAGAGCAGACAGTATGTGGGGTAAATAGACGGTGAGAGTGAGGGATAGAGCAGACAGTGTGTGGGGGTAATGGACTGTGAGAGTGAGGGATAGAGCAGACAGTATGTGGGGTAAATAGACGGTGAGAGTGAGGGATAGAGCAGACAGTATGTGGGGTAAATAGACGGTGAGAGTGAGGGATAGAGCAGACAGTGTGTGGGGGTAATGGACTGTGAGTGTGAGAGACAGAGCAAACACTGTAGACACATTGACTCATGGACCTTTACTGCACAGAAGGAGGCCATTTGGCAAATGGCACACACGCCGGTCAGCAAAGATCTGACTGCACTAATCCATTTTCCAGCGGCTGGCCCAGAGCGCAGGAGGATATTGCAAGTGATTATCTAATAAAATGTGTGAGTGAGGGATAGAGCATCCAGTGTGTCGGTTTAATAGACTATGAGACTGAGGGATACCGCAGACTGTACTTGGAGTAAATAGACTGTGAGGGAGAGGGATAGGGGAGACAGTATGTGGGGTAAATAGACTGAGATTGAGGGATAAAGCAGACAGTGTGTTGCATACATAGACTTTGAGAGTGATGGGGACAGAGCAGACAGTTTGTGCGGCGTTACTGGAATGTGAGAGTGATAGGGATGGAGTAGACAGTTTGTGTGGTTAATAGACTGTGTGAGTGAGTGATAGAACACACAGTGTGTGGTGTAAATAAACTGTGAGAGGGAGGGATAGAGCACACAGTGTATTGGGTAAATAGACTGTGAGAGTGAGGGACAGAGCAGACAGTGTGCTGGGTTACTGGACTGTGAGAGATAGGGACAGAGCAGAAAGTGTTTGGGGAAACTGGACTGTGAGATTGAGGGACAGAGCAGACAGTATGTGGGGTAAATAGAGTGTGAGAGTGAGGGACAGAGCAGACAGTATGTGGGGTAAATAGACTGTGAGAGTGAGGGACAGAGCAGACAGTGTGCGGGGTTCCTGTACTGTGAGAGTGAGTGATAGAGCAGACAGTGTATGAAGTAAATTGTTTGTGAGAGTGATGGACAGAGCAGACAGTGCGCGGGGATCCTGCATTGTGAGTGTGAGGGACGGAGCAGACAGTGTGGGGGTTTAAGGTCTGTGAGAGTGAGGGACAGAGCAGATTGTATGTCGGGCAAATAGACTTTGAGAGTGAGGGATAAAACAGGCAGTTTGTGGGTTTAATATACTGTGAGAGTGAGGGATAGAGCAGACAGTATATGAGGTTACTGTACTGTGAGAGTGAGGGATAGAGCAGACAGTATGTGGGTTAAATAGATTGTGAGAGTGAGGGACAGAGCAGACAGTGCGCGGGGTATATAGACTGAGAGTGAGTGGCTGAGAAGAAAGTGTGAGGGGTAAATGGCTTGTGAGACTGAATGATAGAGCAGACAATTCGTGGGATAAATAGATAGTTAGATTGAGGGACACAGCAGCCAGTGTGTGGGGTAAATAGACTGTGAGAGTGAGGGATAGAGCAGACAGTGTGTGGGGGAAATAGACTGTGAGATTCAGGGATAGAGCAGACAGTGCGTGGAGTTAATTGACTGAGAGAGTGATAGGGACAGAGCAGTCGGTACTTGGGGTTCATAGAGCGTGAGAGTGATAGGTATGGAGCAAATACTATGTGGAGTTATTGGGCTGTGTGTGTGAGTGATAGAGCAGATAGTATGTGGCGTAAATGGACTGTGAGTGTGAGGGATAGAGCAGACAGCATGTTGGGTAAATAGACTGTGAAAGTGCAGGATAGAGCAGATAGTGTGTGTGGTAAATAGATTGTGAGAGTGAGGGATAGAGCAGACAGTCTGTGGGGTAAATAGACTGTGCAATTGAGGGACAGGGCAGACAGTATGCGGGCTTACTGGATTGTGAGAGTGAGGGACAGAGCAGACAGTTTGTGGGTTTACTGGACTGTGAAAGTGAGGGACAGAGCAGACAGTGTGTGGGGTAAATAGACAGTGAGAGTGAGGGACAGAGCAGACAGTGTGTGGGGTAAATAAACAGTGAGAGAGAGGGATAGAGCACACAGTATGTGGGGTAAATAGACTGTGAGATTGAGGGATAAAGCAGACAGTGTGTTGCATACATAGACAGTGAGAGTGAGGGACAGAGCAGACAGTGTGCGGGGTTACTGGACTGTGAGAGTTAGCGACAGAGCAGAAAGTGTGTGGGGAAACTGGACTGTGAGAGTGATGGACAGAGCAGACAGTATATGAGGTTACTGTACTGTGAGAGTGAGGGATAGAGCAGACAGTATGTGGGGTAAATAGATTGTGAGAGTGAGAGACTGAGTAGAGTATGTGGGGTAAATAGATTGTGAGAGTGAGGGATAGAGCAGACAGTGTGTGGTGGTACTGGACTGTAAGAGTGAGGGATGGTGAAGACAGTGTGCGGGTTACTGGACTGTGAGAGTGAGGGACAGAGCAGACACTGTAGACTCATAGACTCATGGACGTTTACAGCACAGAAGGAGGCCATTTGGCAAATGGCACACGCGCCAGTCAGCAAAGATCTGACTGCACTAATCCATTTTCCAGCGGCTGGCCCAGAGCGCAGGAGGATATTGCAAGTGATTATCTAATAAAATGTGAGAGTGCAGGATAGAGCTGCCAGTGTGTCGGGTTATTAGACTGTGAGAGTGAGGGACAGAGCAGACAGTGCATGGAGTTAAATGACTGAGAGAGTGATAGGGACAGAGCAGACAGTATGTGGGTAAATAGATTGTGTGAGTGAGGGACAGAGCAGACAGTACTTGGGGTTCATAGAGTGTGAGAGTGATAGGTATAGAGCAAATAGTATGTGGGGTTATTGGGCTGTGGGTGTGAGTGATAGAGCAGATAGTATGTGGCGTAAATAGACTGTGAGAGTGCTGGATAGAGCAGACAGTGTGTGGAGTAAATAGACTGTGAGAGTGAGGGACAGAGCAGACAGTGTGCGGCGTTACTGGACTGAGAGTGAGGGATAGAGCAGACAGTCTGTGGGGTAAATAGACTGTGCAATTGAGGGACAGGGCAGACAGTATGCGGGCTTACTGGATTGTGAGAGTGAGGGACAGAGCAGACAGTTTGTGGGTTTACTGGACTGTGAAAGTGAGGGACAGAGCAGACAGTGTGTGGAGTAAATCAACTGTGAGAGTGACGGACAGAGTAGACAGTTTGTTGGTTCACTGGACTGTGAAATTGAGGGCCAGAGCTGAAAGTATGTGGGGTAAATAAACTGTGAGAGTGAGGGACAGAGCCGACTGTTTGTGGGGTAAATAGACAGTGAGAGTGTGGAAGAAAGCAGAAAGTATGTGGGGTAAATAGAATTGTAGTGTGAGGGATAGAGCAGACAGGATGTGGTGTAAATAGACTTTGAGAGTGAGGGATAAGGCAGACGGTTCGTGGGGTAAATAGACTGTGAGGAAGAGGGATAGAGCAGCCAGATTTTGGGGTAAATAGATGTTGAGAAAGAGGGATAGAGCAGACAGTGTGTGGGTGTACTGGACTGTGAGAGTGAGGGACAGAGCAGACACTGTAGAATCATAGACTCATGAACGTTTACTGCACAGAAGGAGGCCATTTGGCAAATTGTCTCCGCACCGGTCAGCAAAGATCTGACTGCACTAATCCATTTTCAAGCGGCTGGCCCAGAGCACAGGAGGCAATTGCAAGTGTTTATCTAATAAAATGTGAGAGTGAGGGATAGGGGAGACAGTATGTGTGGTAAATAGACTGTGAGATTGAGGGATAAAGCAGACAGTGTGTTGCATACATCGACAGTGAGAGTGAGGGACAGAGAAGACAGTGTGAGGGGTGTCTGGACTGTGAGAGTGATAGGGATAGAGCAGACAGTTGGTGTGGTTAATAGACTGTTTGAGTGAGGGATAGAGCGTACAGGGTGTGGGGTTAATAGACTGTGAGATTGAGGGACTGAGCAGACAATGTGTGGGGTATATAGACTGAGAGTGAGGGCCTGAGATGGAAGTCTGAGGGGTAAATAGACTGTGAGAGTGAGGGACAGAGCAGACAGTATGTGGGGTCACTGGACTGTGAGAGTTTGGGACAGAGGATAGAGAATGTGGGGATACTGGGCTGTGAGAGTGAGGGCCTGGGAAGGAAGTCTGAGGACAGACAGTGAGTGGGATTACTGGACTGTGGGATTGATAAAGATAGAGCAGAGAGTTTTTGAAGTGAAAAGACTGTGAGAGTGAAGGATAGAGCAGACAGTATGTGGGGTAAATAGACTGAGAAAGAGAGATAGAGCAGACAGTATGTGGGGTACATAGACTGTGAGATTGAGGGATAGGGGAAAAAGTGTGTGGGGTAAAAAGACTGTGAGTGTGAGGGATAGAGCAGACAGTGTGTGGAGTTAATTAACTGAGAGAGTGATAGGGATAGAGCAGACGGTGCGGGGGGTTAATAGGCTGTGAGCATGTTAGGTTTAGAGGAAACAGTATGTGGGGTTATTGGGCTGTGAGAGTGAGGGACAGAGCAGATAGCATGTGGCGTAAATAGACTGTGAGAGTGGAGTATACAGCAGACAATGTGTGGGGTAAATAGACTGTGAGAGTGAGGAATAGAGCTGGCAGTATGCAGGGGAAATAGACTGTGAGAGTGATAGAGATAGAGCAGACAGTATGTGGGGTAAATAGACTGTGAGAGTGAGGGTTTGAGCAGACAGTGTGTGGGGTAAATAGACTGTGAGAGTGAGGGATAGAGCAGACCATGTGTGGGTTTAATAGACTGTGAGAGTGAGGGACAGAGCTGACAGTGTGGAGGATAAATAGACTGAGAGTGAAAGATACAGCAGACCGTATGTGGGATAAATAAACTGTGAATTTGATAGGGATAGAGCAGACAGTTTGTTGGGTAAATAGACTGTGAGAGTGAGGGACAGAGCAGACAGTGTGTGGGGTTAATAGACTGTGACAGTGAGGGATACAGCAGACAGTGTGTGGGATTACTGGACTCTGGGATTGATAGAGATAGAGCAGACAGTTTTTGGGGCAAATAGACTGTGAGAGTGAAGGATAGAGCAGACAGTGTGAGGGTTTACTGGACTGTGAAAGTGAGGGACAGAGCAGACTGTGTGTGGGGTAAATAGACTGTGAGAGTGACGGACAGAGCAGAAAGTGTGTGGGGTAAATAGACTGTGAGAGTGAGGAACAGAGCAGAATGTGTGTGGGATGAATAGACTGTGAGAGTGAGGGACACAGCAGACAGTGTGTGGGGTAAATAGACTGTGAGAGTGAGGGATACAGCAGACAGTGTGTAGGATTACTGGACTGTGGGATTGATAGAGATAGAGCAGACAGTTTTTGGGTTAAATAGACTGTGAGAGTGAAGGATAGAGCAGAAAGTGTGTGGGGTAAATACACTGAGAATGAGGGATAGAGCAGACATTATGTGGAGTAAATAGACTGTGAGATTGAGGGATAGGGGAAAAATTGTATGGCGTAAAAAGACTGTGAGAGTGATGTACAGAGCAGACAGTGTGTGGAGTTAATTGACTGAGAGAGTGATAGGGACAGAGCAGACAGTGCATGGGGTTAATAGGCTGTGGGTGTGATAGTTTTAGAGGAAACAGTATGTGGGGTTATTGGGCGGTGAGAGTGGGACAGAGCAGATAGCATATAGCGTAAATAGACTGTGACAGTGGAGTATACAGCAGACAATATGTGGGCTAAATAGACTGTGAGAGTGAGGGATAGAGCAGAGAGTATGTGGGATTACTGGTCTGTGAGAGTGAGGGAAAGAGCAAACAGTGTGTGGGGTTAATAGTGTGTGAGAGTGAGGGATATAGCATACAGTGTGTGGGGAACATAGACTGTGAGAGTGAGGGATAGAGCAGAGAGTATGTGGGATTACTGGTCTGTGAGAGTGAGGGAAAGAGCAAACAGTGTGTGGGGTTAATAGTGTGTGAGAGTGAGGGATATAGCATACAGTGTGTGGGGAAAATAGACTGTGAGATTGAGGGATAGAGCCAAAAGTGTGTGGGGTAAATAGACTGTTAGACTGAGGGACAGAGCAGACAGTGTGTGGAGTTAATTGACTGAGAGAGTGATAGGGAGAGAGCAGACAATGTGTGGGGTTCATAGAGTGTGAGCGTGATAGGTATAGAGCAAATAGTGTGTGGGGTTATTGGACTGTGCGTGTGAGTGATAGAGCAGATAGTATGTGGCGTAAATGGACTGTGAGAGTGAGGTATACTGCAGAAAGTATGTACGGTAAATAGACTGTGAGAGTGAGGGATAGAGCAGACAGTATGTGGGGTAAATAGACTGTGAGAGTGTGGAATGGAGCAGAAAGTGTGTGGGGTAAATAGAGTTTGAGAGTGAGGGACAGAGCAGACAGTGTGCGGGCTTACTGGAGTGTGAGAGTGAAGGATAGAGCAGACAGTCTGTGGCATAATTAGACTGTGCGAGTGAGGGACAGAGCAGACAGTGTTTGGAGTAAATAGACTGTGAGAGTGAGGGACAGAGCAGACATTGTGTGGTGTCAATAGACTGTGAGAGTGAGGGACAGAGCAGAAAGTGTCTGGGGTAAATAGACTTTGAGAGTGAGGGACAGAGCAGACAGTGTGTGGGGTAAATAGACTGTTAAACTGATGAATAGAGCAGACAGCATGTAGGGGATAAATAGACTGTGAGAGTGAGGGACAGAGCAGACAGCATGTGGGGTTAATCGACTGTGAGAGTGAGGGATACAGCAGACAGTGTGTGGGATTACTGGACTGTGGGATTGATAGAGATAGAGCAGACAGTTTTTGGGGTAAATAGACTGAGAATGAGGGATAGAGCAGATAGTGTGTGGGGTAAATATACTGAGAATGAGGGATAGACCAGACAGTATGTAGGGTAAATAGACTGTGAGAGTGAGGGTCAGAGCTGACATTGTGGGGGATAAATAGACCGTGAGAGTGAAAGATACAGCAGACCGTATGTGGGGTAAATAAACTGTGAAAGTGATAGGGACAGAGCAGACAGTTTGTTGGGTAAATAGACTGTGAGAGTGAGGGACAGAGCAGACAGTGTGTAGGGTTTATAGACTGTGAGAGTGAGGGACAGAGCAGACTGTGTGTGGGATTACTGGACTGTGGGATTGATAGAGATAGAGCAGACAGTTTTGGGGCAAATAGACTGTGAGAGTGAAGGATAGAGCAGACAGTGTGAGGATTTACTGGACTGTGAAAGTGAGGGACAGAGCAGACATTGTGGGGGGTAAATAGACTGTGAGAGTGAGGGACAGAGCAGAAAGCGTGTGGGATAAATAGACTTTGAGAGTGAGGGACAGAGCCGACAGTACGTGGGTCAATAGACTGTGAGAGTGATAGTGCTAGAGCAGACAGTGTGTTGGGTAAATAGACTGTGTGAGTGAGGGATAGAGGAGACAGTATGTTGGGTAAATAGACTCTAAGAGTGAGTGATAGAGCAGACAGTGTGTGGGTTAAATAGACCGTGAGAATGAGGGATAGAGCCGACAGTGTGTGGAATAAATAGACTGTGAGAGTGAGGGTCAGAGCTGACATTGTGGGGGATAAATAGACTGTGAGAGTGAAAGATACAGCAGACCGTATGTGGGGTAAATAAACTGTGAAAGTGATAGGGATAGAGCAGACAGTTTGTTGGGTAAATAGACTGTGAGAGTGAGGGACAGAGCAGACAGTGTGTAGGGTTTATAGACTGTGAGAGTGAGGGACAGAGCAGACTGTGTGTGGGATTACTGGACTGTGGGATTGATAGAGATAGAGCAGACAGTTTTGGGGCAAATAGACTGTGAGAGTGAAGGATAGAGCAGACAGTGTGAGGATTTACTGGACTGTGAAAGTGAGGGACAGAGCAGACATTGTGGGGGGTAAATAGACTGTGAGAGTGAGGGACAGAGCAGACAGTATGTGGGGTAAATAGACAGTGAGAGTGAGGGATACCACAGACAGTACGTGGTGTAATTAAACTGTGAGAGAGAGGGATAGAGCAGACAGTATGTGGGGTAAAAAGACTGTGGGAGTGAGGGATACAGCAGGCCCTCACTCTCAGTCTATATACCCCAAAAATTCTCTGCTCAGTCCCTCACTCTCACAGTCTAATAACCCCACACACTCTCCGCTCTATCCCTCACTCTCACAGTCTATATACCCCACCCAATGGCAGCTCTGTCCCTCACCCTCACTGTCTATTTACCCCACATACTGTGTGCTCTGTCCCTCATTCTCACAGTCTATTTACCCCACTCACTGTCTGCTCTATCTCTCACTCTCTCAGTCTATTAACCCCACAAACTCTCTGCTCTATCCCTATCACTTTCACAGTCCAGTCACCCCACACTCTGTCACCCGGTAAATAGACTGTGAGAGTGAGGGACAGAGTAGACAGTGTGTGGGATAAATTAACTGTAAGAATGAAGGATAAAGCGGAATTACGTGGGGTAAATATACTGTGAGAGTGAGGGACAGAGCAGAAAGTATGTGGGGTAAATAGACGGTGAGTGTGAGTGACAGAGCAGACAGTGTGTGGGGTAAATGGACTGTGAGAGTGAGGGACAGAGTGGACAGTGTTTGGGATAAATTAACTGTAAGAATGAAGGACAGAGCGGAATTATGTGGGGTAAGTAGACTGTGAGAGTGAGGGACAGAGCAGACAGTATGTGGGGTGACTGGATTGTGAGAGTGAGGGACGGAGCAGACAGTGTGCGGGTTGCTGGACTGTGAGAGTGAGGGATAGAGCAGACAGTCTGTGGGGTAAAAAGACTGTGCGAGTGAGGGACAAAGCAGACAGTGTGTGGGTTTACTGGACTGTGAAAGTGAGGGAAAGAGCAGACAGTGTGTGTGGTAAATAAACTGTGAAAGTGAGGGACAGAGCAGACAGTTTGTGGTGTAAATAAACTGTGAGAGTGAGGGACAGAGCACACAGTGCGTGAGTTAAATAGACTGTAAGTGTGAGGGATACGGCAGACAGTACGTGGAGTTAATTGACTGTGAGAGAGAGGGATAGAGTAGACGGTATGTGGGGTAAATAGACTGTGTGAGCGATAGGGATAAACAAACAGCATGTCAGGTTATTGGGCTGTGTGAGTGAGGGATAGAGGAGACAGTGTGCGGGGTGACTGGACTGTGAGAGTGATAGGAATAGAGCTGACAGTTTGTTGGGTTAATAGACTGTGTGAGTGAGGATAGAGCAGACAGTGTGTGGGATAAATAGACTGTGAGAGTGAGGGATAGAGCACACAGTGTGTTAGGTAAATAGACTGTGAGAGTGAGGGGCAGAGCAGATGTTGTGCAGGAATACTGGACTGTGAGAATGTGGGATAGAGCAGACAGTGTGTGGGGTAAATAAACTGTGAGAATGAGAGACAATGCAGTCAGTGTGTGGGATAACTAGATTGTGAGAGTGAAAGATACAGCAGACAGTATGTGGGGTGATTAGACTGTGACAGTGATAGGGATAGAACAGACAGAGTATGGGGCAAATAGACTGTGAGAGTTAGGGATAGAGCAGACGGTATTTGGGGTAAATCGACTGTGAGAGTGAGGGATAGAGCAGATAGTGTGTGGGATTACTGGACTGTGAGATTGAGGGTTAGAGCAAAAAGTGTGTGGGGTAAATAGACAGAGTGAGGTACAGAGCAGACAGTGCGTGGAGTTAATTGACTGTGAGAGTGAGGGATAGAGCAGGCAGTATGCGGGGCAAATAGACTGTGAGAGTGATAGAGATAGAGCAGACAGTATGTTGGGTAAATAGACTGTGAGAGTGAGGTATACAGCAGACAGTATGTGGGGTAAAAAGACTGTGAGAGTGAGGGATAGAGCAGGCTGTATGTGGGGCAAATAGACTGTGAGAGTGATAGAGATAGAGCAGACAGTATGTTGGGTAAAACAAAAACAGAATTACCTGGAAAAACTCAGCAGGTCTGGCAGCATCGGTGAAGAAGAAGTATGTTGGGTAAACTGTGAGGGTGAGGGATAGAGCAGACAGTGCGTGGGGTTAATAGACTGTGAGAGTGAGGTATACGGCAGACTGTATGTGCGGTAAATAGACTGTGAGAGTGAGGGATAGTGCAGACTGTATGCGGGGGAAATAAACCTGTGCGAGTGATAGGGATAGAGCAGAAAGTATGTTGGGTAAAAAGACTGTGAGAGTGAGGGATTGAGCAAACAGTGTGTGGGGTTAATAGACTGTGAGAGTGAGGGATAGAGCAGATAGTGTGTGGGATTACTGGACTGTGAGATTGAGGGATAGAGCAGACAGTCTGTGGGGTGATTGGATTGTGGGATTGAGGGACAGAGCAGATAGTGTGTGGGTTTACTGGACTGTGAAAGTGAGAGAAAGAGCAGACAGTGTGCGTGGTAAATAAACTGAGAGTGAGGGACAGAGCAGAAAGTATGTGGGGTAAATAGACTGTGAGAGTGAGGGACAGAGCAGAGAGTGTTTTGGTTAAATAGAGTTTGAGAGTGAGTGACAGAGCAGACCATGTGTGGGAATACTGGACTGTGAGAGTGAGGGAAAGAGCAGACAGTGTATGGGATAAATAGATAGTGAGAGTGAAAGATACAGCAGACAGTATGTGGGGTAAATAGACTGTGACAGTGATAGGGATAGCACAGACAGTGTGTGGGGTAAATAGATTGTGAGAGTGATGGATAGAGCAGACAGTATTTGGGGTAAATAGACTTTGAGAGTGAGGGATAGATCAGACAGAATGCGGGGAAAATAGACTGTAAGAGTGATAGGGATCAAGCATACAATATGTTGGGTAAATAGACTGTGAGAGTGATGGATAGAGCAGGCAGTGTGCGGTATTACTGGACTGTGCGTGTGATGGATAGAGCAGACAGTCTGTAGCGTAAATAGACTGTGCAACTGAGGGACAGAGCAGAGAGTGTGTCGGTTTACTGGACTGTGAAACTGAGGGACAGGGCAGAGTGTGTGGGGTAAATAAACTGTGACAGTGAGGGACAGAACAGGAAATATGTGGGGTAAATAGACTGTGTGATCGAGGGACAGAACAGAATGTGTGTGGGGGAAATAGACTGTGAGAGTGTGGAACAGAGCAGAGAGTATGTGCGATAAATAGACTGTGATAGTGAGGGATACAGCAAACAGTGTTGTGTAAATAGAATGTGAGAGTGATGGACAGAGCAGACAGTGTGCGGGATTACTGGACTGAGAGAGTGAGGGATAGAGCAGACAGTATGCGGGGTAAATAGAATGTGAGAGTGAGGGACAGAGCAGAAATTGTGTGGGGTAAATAGAGTTTGAGAGTGAGGGACAGAGCAGACTGTGTGTGGGGTAAATAGACTGTGAGAGCGAGGGACAGAGCAGACAGTGTGTGGGGTAAATAGACAGTGAGTGTGGAACAGAGCAGAGATTATGTGGGGTAAATAGACTTTGACAGTGAGGGATACAACAGGCAGTGTGTTGTGTAAATAGACTGTGAGGATGACAGACAGAGCAGACATTGTGCGGGGAGATTGGACTGTGAGAGTGATAGGGATAGAGCAGACAGTTTGTGGGGTTAATGGACTATGTGAGTGAAGGATAGAGCAGACAGTGTGTGGGGTAAATGGACTGTGTGAGTGAGGAACAGAGCACACAGTGTGCGGGGTTACTGGACTGTGAGAGTGAAGGATAGAGCAGATAGTGTGTGGGGTAAATAGACTGTGAGAGTGAGGGATAGAGAAGACAATGCGCGCGGATTCTGGACTGTGAGAGTGAGGGACGGAGCAGACTGTGCGGTTTTAAGGACTGTGGGAGTGAGAGACAGAGCAGACAGTATGTCAGGCAAATAGACTGTGAGGGTGAGGGACTTAGCAGACAGTGTGCGGCGATACTGTACTTTGAGGGTGAGGGGTAGAGCAGACAGTGTGTTGGGTAAATAGACTGTGAGAGTGAGGGATAGAGCAGACAGTGTGTGAAGTTACTATACTGTGAGAGTGAGCGTTAGAGCAGACAGTTTGTCGTGTAAATAGACTGTGAGAGTGTGGAACAGAGCAGAGAGTATGTGGGGTAAATAGACTGTGACAGTGAGGGATATAGCAGACAGTGTGTTGTATAAACAGACTGTGAGAGTGACGGAGAGAGCAGACATTGTGCGGGGTGATTGGTCTGTGAGAGTGATAGGGATAGAGCAGACAGGTTGTGGGGTTAATAGATTGTGTGAGTGAGGGATAGAGCACACAATATGTTGGGTAAATAGACTGTGAGAGTAAGGGACAGAGCAGACAGTATGCGGGGTTACTGGACTGTGACAGTTAGGGACACAGGAGACAGTGTGTGGGTATACTGGACTGTGAAAGTGAGGGCCTGAAAAGGAAGTGTGAGGGGTCAATAGATTGTGAGAGTGAATGATAAATACATAGTGAGACTGAGGGACATAGTAGCCAGTGTGTGGGGTAAATAGACTTTGAGAGTGAGGGACAGAGCAGAAAATGTGTGGGATAAATAGACTGTGAGAGTGAAAGATACAACAGACAGCATGTGTGGTAAATTGACTGTGAAATGATAGGAATAGAGCAGACAGTACATTGGGTAAATAGACTGTGAGAGTAAGGGATAGAGCAGACAGTATGTGGGGTTACTGGATTGTGAGAGTGAGGGACAGAGCAGACAGTTTGTGGGTTCACTGGACTGCGAAAGTGAGGGACAGAGCAGACATTGTGTGGTGTAAATAAACTGTGAGAGTGAGGGACAGAGCAGATGGTGTGTGGGGTAAATAGACTGTGAGAGTGTGGAACAGAGCAGAAAATTTGTGGGGTAAATAGAGTTTGAGAGTGAGGTACAGAACAGACAGTGCATAGGGTAAATAGACTGTGAGAGTGAGGGATACCGCAGACAGTACTTGGAGTTAAATGACTGGAAAGAGAGAGAAAGAGCAGACAGTATGTGGGGTTAATAGACTGTGAGTGTGATAGGGATAGAGGAAACAGTATGAGGGGATATTCGCCTGAGTCAGTGAGGGATAGAGCAGATTGTATGTGGCGTAAACAGACTGTGAGAGTAAGGTATACAGCAGACAGTATGTGCAGTAAATAGACTGTGAGAGTGAACGATAGAGCAGACAGTATGCGGGGGAAATAGACTGTGAGAGTGATAGGGATAGAGCAGACAGTATGTTGGGTAAATAGACTGTGAGAGTGAGGGATAGAGCAGGCATTGTGTGGGGTAAATAGACTGTGAAAGTGATAGGGATAGAGCAGACAGTATGTGGGGTAAATACACTGTGAGATGGTGGGATAGAGCAGACAGTGTGTGGGGTGAATAGAGTGTAAGAGTGAGGGTCAGAGCAGACAGTGTGCAGGGTTAGTGCACTGTGACAGTTAGGGACAGAGCAGACAGTGTGTGGGGATTTTGGCCCGTGAGAGTGAGGGACAGAGCAGACAGTCTGTGGGGTAAATAGACTGTGAGGGTCAGGCACAGAGCAGCCAGTGTGTGGGGTATATAGAGTGTGAGTATGAGGGAAAGAGCAGACAGTCTGTGGGGTAAATAGAGGGTGCAATTGAGGATCAGAGCAGACAGTATGCGGGGTTACTGGACTGTGACAGTTAGGGACAGAGGAGACCGTGTGTGGGTATATTGGACTGTGAGAGTGAGGGCCTGAAAAGGAAGTGTGAGGGGTCAATAGATTGTCAGAATGAATGATAGAGCAGGCAGTGTGTGGGATAAATACATAGTGAGACTGAAGGACACAGTAGCCTGCGTGTGGGCTACATAGACTGTGAAAATGAGGGACAGAGCAGAAAATGTGTGGGATAAATAGACTGTGAGAGTGAAAGGTACAACAGACAGCATGTGAGGTAAATTGACTGTGAAATGATAGGGATAAAGCAGACAGTATGTTGGGTAAATAGACTGTGAGAGTGAGGGATAGAGCAGACAGTGTGAGGGGTAAATAGACTGTGAGAGTAAGGGACAGAGCAGATGGTGTGTGGGGTAAATAGAATTTGAGAGTGAGGTACAGAACAGACAGTGTATAGGGTAAATAGACTGTGAGAGTGAGGGATACCGCAGACAGTACGTAGAGTTAATTGACTGGAGAGAGAGGGAGAAAGAGACAGTATGTGGGATTAATAGACTGTGAGTGTGATAGGGATAGAGGAAACAGTATGTGGGGTTATTCGGCTGAGTGAGTGAGGGATAGAGCAGATTGTATGTGGTGTAAACAGACTGTGAGAGTGAGGTATACAGCAGACAGTATGTGCAGTAAATAGACTGTGAGAGTGAGCAATAGAGCAGACAGTATGCAGGGGAAATAGACTGTGAGAGTGAGGGATAGAGCAGACAGTATGCAGGGGAAATAGACTGTGAGAGTGATAGGGATAGAGCAAACAGTATGTTGGGTAAATAGACTGTGAGAGTGAGGGATAGAGCAGGCATTGTGTGGGGTAAATAGACTGTGAAAGTGATAAGGATAGAGCAGACAGTATGTTGGGCAAATACACTGTGAGATGGTGGGATAGAGCAGACAGTGTGTGGAGTGAATAGAGTGTGAGAGTGAGGGTCAGAGCAGACAGTGTTCAGGGTTAGTGGATTGTGAGAGTTAGGGACAGGGCAGATATTGTGTGCGGATTATGTACTGTGAAAGTGAGGGACAGAGCAGACAATATGTGGGGTAAATAAACTGTGCGAGTGAGAAACAGAGCAGACAGTATACGGGGTCAATATACTGTAAGAGTGAAGGACAGAGCAGGCAGTGTGTGGGGTAAATAGACTGTGAGAGTGTGGAACAGAGCAGAAATTTTGTGGGGTAAATAGAGTTTGAGAGTGAGCGACAGAGCAGACAGTGTTTGTGGGTAAATAGACTGTGATAGTGAGGGATACCGCAGACAGTACGTGGGCTAAATAGACTGTGGGGAGAGGGATAGAGCAGACAGTATGTGGGGTAAATAGACTGTGAGAGCGAGGGACAGAGCAGAGTGTGTGAAGTTACTGTACTGTGAGAGTGAGGATTAGAGCAGAAAGTATGTTGGGTAAATAGACTGTGAGAGTGAGGGATACCGCAGACAGTACATGGGGTAAATAGACTGTGGGAGTGAGGGAGAGAGCAGACAGTGCATGAGGTAAATAGACTGTGAGAGCGAGGGACAGAGCAGACAGTTTGTCGGGTAAATAGACTGTGAGAGTGTGGAACAGAGCAGAGAGTATGTGGGGTAAATAGACTGTGACAGTGAGTGATATATCAGACAGTGTGTTGTATAAATAGACTGTGAGAGTGACGGCGAGAGCAGACATTGTGCGGGGTGATTGGTCTGTGAGAGTGATAGGGATAGAGCAGACAGTTTGTGGGGTTAATAGATTGTGTGAGTGAGGGATAGAGCACACAGTGTGTTGGGTAAATAGACTGTGAGAGTAAGGGACAGAGCAGACAGTATGCGGGGTTACCGGACTGTGACAGTTAGGGACAGAGGAGACCGTGTGTGGGTGTACTGGACTGTGAGAGTGAGGGCCTGAAAAGGAAGTGTGAGGGGTCAGTAGATTGTGAGAGTGAATGATAGAGCAGGCAGTGTGTTGGATAAATACATAGTGAGACTGAGGGACACAGTAGCCAGTGTGTGGGGTAAATAGACTTTGAGAGTGAGGGACAGAGCAGAAAATTTGAGGGATAAATAGACTGTGAGAGTGAAAGATACAACAGAGAGCATGTGGGGTAAATTGACTGTGAAATGATAGGGATAGAGCAGACAGTATGTTGGGTAAATAGACTGTGAGAGTAAGGGATAGAGCAGACAGTATGCGGGGTTACTGGATTGTGAGAGTAAGGGACAGAGCAGACAGTTTGTGGGTTCACTGGACTGCGAAAGTGAGGGATAGAGCAGATATTGTGTGGTGTAAATAAACTGTGAGAGTGAGGGACAGAGCAGACGTTGTGTGGGGTAAATAGACTGTGAGAGTGTGGAACAGAGCAGAAAATTTGTGGGGTAAATAGAGTTTGAGAGTGAGGAACAGAACAGACAGTGTATAGGGTAAATAGATTGTGAGAGTGAGGGATACCGCGGACAGTACGTGGAGTTAAATGACTGGAGAGAGAGAGAAAGAGCAGACAGTATGTGGGGTTAATAGACTGTGAGTGTGATAGGGATAGAGGAAACAGTATGTGGGGTTATTCGGCTGTGTGAGTGAGGGATAGAGCAGATTGTATGTGGCGTAAACAGACTGTGAGAGTAAGGTATACAGCAGACAGTATGTGCAGTAAATAGACTGTGAGAGTGAACGATAGAGCAGACAGTATGCGGGGGAAATAGACTGTGAGAGTGATAGGGATAGAGCAGACAGTATGTTGGGTAAATAGACTGTGAGAGTGAGGGATAGAGCAGGCATTGTGTGGGGTAAATAGACTGTGAAAGTGATAGGGATAGAGCAGACAGTATGTTGGGTAAATACACTGTGAGATGGTGGGATAGAGCAGACAGTGTGTGGGGTAAATAGAGTGTGAGAGTGAGGGTCAGAGCCGACAGTGTTCAGGGTTAGTGCACTGTGAGAGTTAGGGACAGAGCAGACATTGTGTGGGGATTCTGGACTGTGAAAGTGAGGGACAGAGCAGACAATATGTGGGGTAAATAAACTGTGCGAGTGAGAAACAGAGCAAACAGTATACGGGGTAAACATACTTTAAGAGTGAGGGACAGAGCAGGCAGTGTGTGGGGTAAATAGACTGTGAGAGTGTGGAACAAGCAGAAATTGTGTGGGGTAAACAGAGTTTGAGAGTGCGGGACAGGGCAGACAGTGTGTGTGGGTAAATAGACTGTGATAGTGATGGATACCGCAGACAGTACGTGGGCTAAATAGACTGTGGAGAGAGGGATAGAGCAGACAGTATGTGGGGTAAATAGATTGTGAGAGCGAGGGACAGAGCAGACAGTGTGTGGGGTAAATAGACTGTGAGAGTGTGTAACAGAGCAGAGGGTATGTGGGGTAAATAGACTGTGACAGTGAGGGATACAGCAGTGTGTTGTGTAAATAGACTGTGAGAGTGAGCGTTAGAGCAGACATTGTGCAGGGTGATTGGACTGTGAGAGTGAGGGACAGAGCAGACAGTGTGCTGGGTTACTGGACTGTGAAATTGAGGGATAGAGCAGATAGTATGTGGGGTAAATATACTGTGCGAATGAGGGACAGAGCAGATAATCTGCGGGATAAATAGACTTTGAGAGTGAGGGACAGTGCAGGCAGTGTGTGGGGTAAATAGACGTTAAAATGAAAGATACAGCAGACAGTATGTGGGGTATATTGACTGTGAAATGATAGGGATAGAGCAAACAGTATGTTGGGTAAATAGACTGTGAGAGTGAGGGATAGAGCAGACAGTGTGTGGGGTAAATAGACTGTGACCGTAAGAGACAGAGCAGACAGTATACGCCGTTATTGGACTGCGAAAGTGATGGACAAAGCGGATATTGTGTGGTGTAAATAATCTGAGAGTGAGGGACAGAGCAGACCGTGTGTGGGATTACTGGACTGTGAGAGTGAGGGACAGAGCAGACCGTGTGTGGGGTAAATAGACTGTGAGACTGAAAGATACAGCAGACAGTATGTGGGGTCAATGGACTGTGAAAGTGATACGGATAGAGCAGACAGTGTGTCAGGTAAATAGACTGTGAGAGTGCGGGATAGAGCAGACAGTATGTGAGGTAAATAGACTGTGAGAGAGAGGGCTAGAGCAGACAGTATTCGGGGGAAATAGACTGTGAGAGTGATAGGGATAGGGCAGACAGTATGTTGGGTAAACAGAGTGTGAGAGTGAGGAACAGAGCATATAGTATGTGGGGTAAATAGATAGTGAGACTGGGGACACAGCAGCCAGTATGTCGTGTAAAAAGACTGTGAGAGTGAGGGATAGAGCAGACAGTATGTGGGATAAATAGATTGTGAGAGTGAAAGATAAAGCAGACAGCATGTGAGGTAAATTGACTGTGAGAGTGAGGGATAGAGCAGACAGTGTGTGGGATAAATAGATTGTGAGAGTGAAAGATAAAGCAGACAGCATGTGAGGTAAATTGACTGTGAGAGTGAGGGATAGAGCAGACAGTGTGTGTGACTAATAGACTGTGAGTTTGAGGGACTGAGCAGACAATGTGGTATATAGACTGAGAGTGAGGGCCTGAGAAGAATGTGTGAGGGGTCAATAGATTGTTAAAGTGAATGATAGAACAGGCAGTGTATGGGATAAATAGATAGTGAGACTGAGGGACACAGCATCCAGTGTGTGGAGTAAATAGACTGTGAGAGTGAGGGATAGAGCAGATAGTGTGTGGGGCAAATAGACTTTGAGAGTGAGGAACAGAGCAGACAGTGTGTGGGATCAATAGACTGTGATGTGAAAGATACAGCAGACAGTACGTGGAGTTAATTGACTGGAGAGAGAGAGAGAAAGAGCAGACAGTATGTGGAGTTAATAGACTGTGAGTGTGATAGGGATAGAAGAAACAGTATGTGGGGTTATTCGGCTGTGTGAGTGAGGGATAAAGCAGATTGCATGTGGCGTAAACAGACTGTGAGGGTGAGGTATTCAGCAGACAGTATGTGCTGTAAATAGACTGTGAGAGTGAGCGATATAGCAGACAGTATGTTGGGTAAATAGACTGTGAGAGTGAGGGATAGATCAGGCATTGTGTGGGGTAAATAGACTGTGAAAGTGATAGGGATAGAGCAGACAGTATATTGGGTAAATAGACTGTGAGAGGGAAGGTCAGAGCAGCAGTGTGCGGGCTTACTGGACTGAGAGAGTTAGGGACAGAGCAGACAGTGTGTGGGGATACTGGCCTGTGAAAGTGAGGGACAGAGCAGACCATATTTGGGGTAAATAAACTGTGAGAGTGATGGACAGAGCAGAAAGTATGTGGAGTAAATAGACTGTGAGAGTGAGGGATAGAGCAGACAGTGTGCAGGGTGCCTGGACTGTGAGAGTGTTAGGGATAGAGCAGACACTTTGTGGGGTTAATAGACTGTGTGAGTGAGGGATAGAGCAGACACCTTTTGGGGTAAATAGACTGTGAGTGTGGGACAGAGCAGACAGTGTGCGGAGTTACTGGACTGTGAGAGTTAGGGACAGAGCAGACAGTGTGTGGGGATACTGGACTGTGAGAATGAGGGACAGAGCAGACAGTATGCGGGGGAAATAGACTGTGAGAATGATAGGGATAGAGCAGACAGTATGTTGGATAAATAGAGTGTGAGAGTGAGGGACAGAGCAGACAATGTGTGAGGTAAATAGATAGTGAGACTGAGGGACACAGCAGCCAGTGGGTGGGGTGAATAGACTGTGAGAGTGAGGGATAGAGCAGACAGTGTGGTGGATAAATAGATTTTGAGAGTGAGGGACAGAGCAGACAGTGTGAGGGATCAATAGACTGTGATGTGAAATATATTGCAGACAGTATGTGGGGTAACTAGACTGTGAAAGTGATAGGGATAGAGCAGACAGTATGTAGGGCAAATAGACTGTGAAAGTGATAGGGATAGAACAGACAGTATGTTGGGCAAATAGACTGTGAGATAGAGGGGTAGAGCAGACAGTCTGTGGGGTAAATAGACTTAGAGAGTGAGGGATACATTAGACAGTGTGCTGCGTAAATAGTCTATGAGAGTGAGGGACAGATCAGACAGTGTGCGGGGTTCTTGGACTGTGAGAGTGATAGGGATAGAGCAGACAGTTTATGGGATAAATAACCAGTGGGACTGAGGGACATAGCAGACAGTGTGTGGGATAAATAGACTGTGAGAGTGAAAGATACAGCAGACAGAATGTGAGGTAAATAGACTGTGAGAATGAGGGATAGAGCAGACCGTGTGTGGGGTAAATAGACCGTGGGATTGAGGGATACCGCAGACAGTACATGGGGTAAATAGACTGTGAGATAGAGGGGTAGAGCAGACAGTCTGTGGGGTAAATAGAGTGTGAGAGTGATGGATACAGCAGACAGTGTTTTGCGTAAATAAACTGTGAGAGTGAGGTTCAGAGCAGACAGTGTGCAGTGTGACTGGACTGTGAGAGTGATAGGGATAGAGCAGGCAGTTTGTGGCTTTAATAGACTGGGTGAGTGAGGGATAGAACAGACAGTGTGTTGGGTAAATAGACTGTGAGAGTGAGAGACAGAGCAGACAGTGTGTGGGGTTACTGGACTGTGAGAATTAGGGACAGAGCAGACAGTGTGTGGGGATACTGGACCATGAGAGTGAGGGTCAGAGCAGACAGTGTGTGGGGATACTGGACTGTGAGAGTGAGGGGTACAGCAGACAGTATGTGAGGTAAATAGACTGTGAGAGTGAGGGGTACAGCAGACAGTCTGTGGGGTAAATAGAGTGTGAGAGTGAGGGACAGAGCAGACAGTATGTGGGGTAAATAGATTGTGAGAGTGAGGGATAGAGCAGACAGTGTGTGGGATAAATACACTGTGAAAGTGATAGGGATAGAACAGACAGTATGTGGGGTAAATAGAGTGTGAGAGTGAGTGATAGAACAGACAGTATGTTGGGTAAATGGAGTGTGAGAGTGAGGGATAGAGCAGACAGTGTGAGGGGTAAATAGACTGTGAGAGTGAGGGATAGAGCAGACAGTGTATGAGATAAATAGACTGTGAGAGTGAAAGATACAGCAGATAGTATGTGGGGTAAATAAACTGAGAGTGAGGTATAGAACAGGCAGTATGTTGGGTACATAGACTTTGAGATTGAGGGATAGAATAGTGTGTGGGGTAAATGGACTGTGAGAGTGAGGGACAGAGCAGACAGTGTGCGGGGTTAGTGGACGTTGAGAATGAAGGACAGAGCAGACAATATGCGGGGTTACTGGATTGTGACAGTGAGGGACGGAGCAGACAGTTTGTGGGTTTACTGGACTGTGAAAGTGCGGGACAGTGCAGGCAGTGTTTGGAGTAAATAAACTGTGAGAGTGAGGGACAGAGCAGAAAGTATGTGGGGTAAATAGACTGTGGGAGTGAGGGATAGAGCAGAGAATGTGTGGGGTAGGTAGATTTTGAGAGTGAGGGACAGAGGAGACAGTGTGTGGGGTAAATAGACTGTGAGAGAGAGGGATAGAGCAGACAGTATGTGGGGTAAATAGACTGTGAGGGTGAGGCATACATTAGACAGTGTGCTGCGTAAATAGTCTGTGAGAGGAGGGACAGATCAGACAGTGTGCCGGGTGCCTGGTCTGTGAGAGTGATAGGGATAGAGCAGACAATTTGTGGGGTTAATAGACTGTGTGAGTGAGGGATAGGGCAGACACTGTTTGGTGTAAATGGACTGTGAGAGCGAGGGACAGAGCAGACAGTGTGCGAGGTTACTGGACTGTGAGAGTTAGGGTCAGAGCAGGCAGTGTGTGGGGATACTGGACTGTGAGAGTGAGGGATAGAGCAGACAGTCTGTGGGGTAAATAGAGTGTGAGAGTGAGGGACAGAACAGCCAGTGTGTGGTGTATATAGCCTGTGAGAGTTAGGGATAGAGCAGACAGTCTGTGGGGTAAATAGACTTTGAGAGTGAGGTTACAGAGCAAGCAGTATGCGGGGTTACTGGATTGTGAGAGTGAGGCACAGAGCAGACAATGTGTGGCGTTACTGGATTGTGAGAGTGAGGCACAGAGCAGACAGTGTGTGGGGATACTGGACTGTGAGAGTGAGGGATGCACCAGACAGTGTGTGGGGTAAATAGAGTGTGAGAGTGAGGGACAGAGCAGACAGTCTGTGGGGATACTGGACTGTGAGAGTGAGGGATGCACCAGACAGTCTGTGGGGTAAATAGACTTTGAGAGTGAGGTTACAGAGCAAACAGTATGCGGGGTTACTGGATTGTGAGAGTGAGGCACAGAGCAGACAATGTGTGGCGTTACTGGATTGTGAGAGTGAGGCACAGAGCAGACAGTGTGTGGGGATACTGGACTGTGAGAGTGAGGGATGCACCAGACAGTGTGTGGGGTAAATAGAGTGTGAGAGTGAGGGACAGAGCAGACAGTCTGTGGGGATACTGGACTGTGAGAGTGAGGGATGCACCAGACAGTCTGTGGGGTAAATAGACTTTGAGAGTGAGGTTACAGAGCAAACAGTATGCGGGGTTACTGGATTGTGAGAGTGAGGCACAGAGCAGTCAATGTGTGGCGTTACTGGATTGTGAGAGTAAGGCACAGAGCAGACAGTGTGTGGGGATACTGGACTGTGAGAGTGAGGGATGCACCAGACAGTGTGTGGGGTAAATAGACTGTGAGGGTAAGGGACAGAGCAGCCAGTGTGTGGTGTAAATAGACTTTGAGAGTGAGGGATACCGCAGACAGTACTTGGGATAAATAGACTGTGCGATAGAGCGGTAGAGCAGATGGTATGCTAGCCTGTGAGAGTTAGGAATAGAGCAGACAGTCTGTGGGGTAAATAGACTGTGAGAGTGATGTTACAGAGCAAACAGTTTGCGGGGTTACTGGAATGTGAGAGTGAGGCACAGAGCAGACAATGTGTGGCGTTACTGGATTGTGTGAGTGAGGCACAGAGCAGACAGTGTGTGGGGATACTGGACTGTGAGAGTGAGGGATGCACCAGACAGTGTGTGGGGTAAATAGAGTGTGAGAGTGAGGGACAGAGCAGACAGTCTGTGGGGTAAATAGACTGTGAGGGTAAGGGACAGAGCAGCCAGTGTGTGGTGTAAATAGACTTTGAGAGTGAGGGATACCGCGGACAGTACGTGGGATAAATAGACTGTGCGATAGAGCGGTAGAGCAGATGGTATGCGGGGTTACTGGATTGTGAGAGTGAGGGACAGAGCAGACTGTGTGTGGGGTAAATAGACTGTGAGATTGAGGAATTCCACAGACAGTACGTTGGGTAAATAGACTGTGAGATAAGAGGGGTAGAGCAGACAGTATGTAAGGTAAATACAATGTGAGCGAGAGGGATAGAGCAGACAGTGTGTGGGGTAAATAGACTGTGAGGGTGAGGCATACATTAGACTGTGTGTTGCGTAAATACTCTGTGAGAGGAGGGACAGATCAGACAGTGTGCCGGGTGCCTGGTCTGTGAGAGTGATAGGGATAGAGCAGACAATTTGTGGGGTTAATGGACTGTGTGAGTGAGGGATAGGGCAGACACTGTTTGGGGTAAATGGACTGTGAGAGTGAGGGTCAGAACAGACAGTGTGCGAGGTTACTGGACCGTGAGAGTTAGGGTCAGAGCAGGCAGTGTGTGGGGATACTGGACTGTGAGAGTGAGGGATAGAGCAGACAGTCTGTGGGGTAAATAGAGTGTGAGAGTGAGGGACAGAGCAAACGGTAGGTGGGGTAAATAGACTGTGAGGGTCAGGGACAGATCAGCCAGTGTGTGGTGTATATAACCTGTGAGAGTTAGGAATAGAGCAGACAGTAAGGGACAGAGCAGCCAGTGTGTGGTGTAAATAGACTTTGAGAGTGAGGGATACCGCAGACAGTACGTGGGATAAATAGACTGTGAGAGTGAGAGACAGAGCAGACAGTGTGTGGGGTTACTGGACTGTGAGAGTTAGGGACAGAGCAGACAGTGTGTGGGGATACTGGACCGTGAGAGTGAGGGACAGAGCAGACAGTGTGTGGGGATACTGGACTGTGAGAGTGAGGGGTACAGCAGACAGTATGTGAGGTAAATAGACTGTGAGAGTGAGGGGTACAGCAGACAGTCTGTGGGGTAAATAGAGTGTGAGAGTGAGGGACAGAGCAGACAGTATGTGGGGTAAATAGATTGTGAGAGTGAGGGATAGAGCAGACAGTGTGTGGGATAAATACACTGTGAAAGTGATAGGGATGGAACAGACAGTATGTGGGGTAAATAGAGTGTGAGAGTGAGTGATAGAACAGACAGTATGTTGGGTAAATAGAGTGTGAGAGTGAGGGATAGAGCAGACAGTGTGAGGGGTAAATAGACTGTGAGAGTGAGGGATAGAGCAGACAGTGTATGAGATAAATAGACTGTGAGAGTGAAAGATACAGCAGATAGTATGTGGGGTAAATAAACTGAGAGTGAGGTATAGAACAGGCAGTATGTTGGGTACATAGACTTTGAGATTGAGGGATAGAATAGTGTGTGGGGTAAATGGACTGTGAGAGTGAAGGACAGAGCAGACAATATGCGGGGTTACTGGATTGTGACAGTGAGGGACGGAGCAGACAGTTTGTGGGTTTACTGGACTGTGAAAGTGCGGGACAGTGCAGGCAGTGTTTGGAGTAAATAAACTGTGAGAGTGAGGGACAGAGCATAAAGTATGTGGGGTAAATAGACTGTGGGAGTGAGGGATAGAGCAGAGAATGTGTGGGGTAGGTAGATTTTGAGAGTGAGGGACAGAGGAGACAGTGTGTGTGGTAAATAGACTGTGAGAGAGAGGGATAGAGCAGACAGTATGTGGGGTAAATAGACTGTGAGGGTGAGGCATACATTAGACAGTGTGCTGCGTAAATAGTCTGTGAGAGGAGGGACAGATCAGACAGTGTGCCGGGTGCCTGGTCTGTGAGAGTGATAGGGATAGAGCAGACAATTTGTGGGGTTAATAGACTGTGTGAGTGAGGGATAGGGCAGACACTGTTTGGTGTAAATGGACTGTGAGAGCGAGGGACAGAGCAGATAGTGTGCGAGGTTACTGGACTGTGAGAGTTAGGGTCAGAGCAGACAGTGTGTGGGGATACTGGACTGTGAGAGTGAGGGATAGAGCAGACAGTCTGTGGGGTAAATAGATAGTGAGAGTGAGGGACAGAACAGCCAGTGTGTGGTGTATATAGCCTGTGAGAGTTAGGGATAGAGCAGACAGTCTGTGGGGTAAATAGACTTTGAGAGTGAGGTTACAGAGCAAACAGTATGCGGGGTTACTGGATTGTGAGAGTGAGGCACAGAGCAGACAATGTGTGGCGTTACTGGATTGTGAGAGTGAGGCACAGAGCAGACAGTGTGTGGGGATACTGGACTGTGAGAGTGAGGGATGCACCAGACAGTGTGTGGGGTAAATAGAGTGTGAGAGTGAGGGACAGAGCAGACAGTCTGTGGGGATACTGGACTGTGAGAGTGAGGGATGCACCAGACAGTGTGTGGGGTAAATAGACTGTGAGGGTAAGGGACAGAGCAGCCAGTGTGTGGTGTAAATAGACTTTGAGAGTGAGGGATACCGCAGACAGTACTTGGGATAAATAGACTGTGCGATAGAGCGGTAGAGCAGATGGTATGCGGGGTTACTGGATTGTGAGAGTGAGGGACAGAGCAGACTGTGTGTGGGGTAAATAGACTGTGAGATTGAGGAATCCCACAGACAGTACGTTGGGTACATAGACTGTGAGGGTCAGGGACAGAACAGCCAGTGTGTTAGGTATATAGCCTGTGAGAGTTAGGGATAGAGCAGACAGTCTGTGGGGTAAATAGACTGTGAGAGTGAGGTTACAGAGCAAACAGTTTGTGGGGTTACTGGAATGTGAGAGTGAGGCACAGAGCAGACAATGTGTGGCGTTACTGGATTGTGTGAGTGAGGCACAGAGCAGACAGTGTGTGGGGATACTGGACTGTGAGAGTGAGGGATGCACCAGACAGTGTGTGGGGTAAATAGAGTGTGAGAGTGAGGGACAGAGCAGACAGTCTGTGGGGTAAATAGACTGTGAGGGTAAGGGACAGAGCAGCCAGTGTGTGGTGTAAATAGACTTTGAGAGTGAGGGATACCGCGGACAGTACGTGGGATAAATAGACTGTGCGATAGAGCGGTAGAGCAGATGGTATGCGGGGTTACTGGATTGTGAGAGTGAGGGACAGAGCAGACTGTGTGTGGGGTAAATAGACTGTGAGATTGAGGAATTCCACAGACAGTACGTTGGGTAAATAGACTGTGAGATAAGAGGGGTAGAGCAGACAGTATGTAAGGTAAATACAATGTGAGCGAGAGGGATAGAGCAGACAGTGTGTGGGGTAAATAGACTGTGAGGGTGAGGCATACATTAGACTGTGTGTTGCGTAAATACTCTGTGAGAGGAGGGACAGATCAGACAGTGTGCCGGGTGCCTGGTCTGTGAGAGTGATAGGGATAGAGCAGACAATTTGTGGGGTTAATGGACTGTGTGAGTGAGGGATAGGGCAGACACTGTTTGGGGTAAATGGACTGTGAGAGTGAGGGTCAGAACAGACAGTGTGCGAGGTTACTGGACCGTGAGAGTTAGGGTCAGAGCAGGCAGTGTGTGGGGATACTGGACTGTGAGAGTGAGGGATAGAGCAAACGGTAGGTGGGGTAAATAGACTGTGAGGGTCAGGGACAGATCAGCCAGTGTGTGGTGTATATAGCCTGTGAGAGTTAGGAATAGAGCAGACAGTAAGGGACAGAGCAGCCAGTATGTGGTGTAAATAGACTTTGAGAGTGAGGGATACCGCAGACAGTACGTGGGATAAATAGACTGTGCGATAGAGCGGTAGAGCAGATGGTATGCGGGGTTACTGGATTGTGAGAGTGAGGGACAGAGCAGACTGTGTGTGGGGTAAATAGACTGTGAGATTGAGGAATTCCACAGACAGTACGTTGGGTAAATAGACTGTGAGATAAGAGGGGTAGAGCAGACAGTTTGTGGGGTATATAGAATGTGAGAGTGAGGGATAGAGCAGACAGTGTGTGGGGTAAGTAGACTGTGAGGGTGAGAGATAAAAACAAAAAAACTGCGGATGCTGGAAATCCAAAACAAAAACAGAATTACCTGGAAAAACTCAGCAGGTCTGGCAGCATCGGCGGAGAAGTAAAGAGTTGACGTTTCGAGTCCTCATGACCCTTCGACAGAACTTGAGTGAGTCCAAGAAAGAGGTGAAATATAAGCTGGTTTAAGGTGTGTGGGAGGTGGGGGGGGGGGGGGTGGAGAGAGAGAGAGAGAGAGAGAAGTGAAGGGGGTTGGTGTGGTTGTAGGGACAGACAAGCAGTGATACAAGCAGATCATCAAAAGATGTCACAAACAACAGAACAAAAGAACACATAGGTGTTAAAGTTGGTAGTATTATCTAAACGAATGTGCTAATTAAGAATGGATGGTAGGGCACTCAAGGTACAGCTCTAGTGGGGGTGGGGGGAGCATAAAAGATTTAAAAGTATTTAAAAATAATGGAAATAGGTGGGAAAGGAAAAATCTATATAATTTATTGGAAAAAACAAAAGGGGGAAGAAACAGAAAGGGGGTGGGGGTGGAGGAGGGAGCTCAAGACCTAAAGTTGTTGAATTCAATATTCAGTCCGGAAGGCTGTAAAGTGCCTAGTCGGAAGATGAGGTGCTGTTCCTCCAGTTTGCGTTGGGCTTCACTGGAACAATGCAGCAAGCCAAGGACAGACATGTGGGCAAGAGAGCAGGGTGGAGTGTTAAAATGGCAAGCGACAGGGAGGTTTGGGTCATTCTTGGGCCATTCTTGGATAGAGAATGCAATGTGTGGGATAAATAGATAGTGAGACTGCGGGACACAACAGCCAGTGTGTGGGGTAAATAGATTGTGAAAGTAAGGGATAGAGCAGACAGTGTATGAGATAAATAGACTGTGAGAGTGAAAGATACAGCAGACAGTATGTGGGGTAAATAGACTGTGAAAGTGATAGGGATCGAGCAGAGAGTATGTTGGGTAAATAAACTGAGAGTGAAGTATAGAACAGGCAGTATGTTGGGTAAATACACTTTGAGAGTGAGAGATAGAATAGTGTGTGGGGTAAATGGACTGTGAGAGTGAGGGACAGAGCAGACAGTGTGCGGGGTTAGTGGATTGTGGCAGTGAGGGACGGAGCAGACAGTTTGTGGGTTTACTGAACTGTGAAAGTGCGGGACAGTGCAGGCAGTGTTTGGAGTAAATAAACTGTGAGATTGAGGGACAGAGCAGAAAGTATGTGGGGTAAATAAACTGTGAGAGTGAGGGATAGAGCAGAGAGTTTGTGGGGGAAATAGAGTTTGAGAGTGAGGGACAGAGGAGACAGTGTGTGGGGTAAATAGACTGTGAGAGAGAAGGATAGAGCAGACTGTATGTGGGGTAAATAGACTGTGAGGGTGAGGGATACATTATAAAGTGTGTTGCGTAAATAGTCTGTGAGAGTGAGGGACAGATCAGACAGTTTGCCGGGTGCCTGGACTGTGAGAGTGATAGGGATAGAGCAGACAATTTGTGGGGTTAATAGATTGTGTGAGTGAGGGATAGGGCACACAGTGTGTTGGGTAAATGTACTGTGAGAGCGAGGGTCAGAGCAGACAGTGTGCGAGGTTACTGGACTGTGAGAGTTAGGGTCAGAGCAGACAGCGTGTGGGGATATTGGACTGTGAGAGTGAGGGATAGAACAGACAGTCTGTGGGGTAAATAGAGTGTGAGAGTGAGGGACAGAGCAAACGGTAGATGGGGTAAATAGACAGTGAGGGTCAGGGACAGAGCTGCCAGTGTGTGGTGTAAATAAACTTTGAGAGTGAGGGACAGAGCAGACAGTGTGTGGGATAAATAGATTGTGAGAGTGAAAGATAAAGCAGACAGCATGTGAGGTAAATTGACTGTGAGATTGAGGGATAGAGCAGACAATGTGTGGTGTAAATAAACTTTGAGAGTGAGGGACAGAGCAGATGGTATGTGGGATAATTAGACTGTGAGAGTGAGGGACAGAGCAATCAGAATGCGGGGTTACTGGATTGTGAGGATGAGGGATGGAGCAGACGGTGTGTGGTATAATTAGACTGTGAAAGTGAAAGATACAGCAGACAGTGTGTGGGGTTAATAGACTGTGAGAGTGAGGGACAGAGCAGACTGTGTGTGGAGTAAATAGACTGTGAAAGTGATAGGGATAGAGCAGACAGTATGTTGGGTAAATAGAATGTGAGAGTGAGGGACAGAGCAGACAGTGTGTGGTGTAAATAGACTTTGACAGTGCGGAACAGAGCAGACAGTGTGTGGGATAAATAGATTGTGAGAGTGAAAGATAAAGCAGACAGCATGTGAGGTAAATTGACTGTGAGAGTGAGGGATAGAGCAGACAGTGTGTGTGACTAATAGACTGTGAGTTTGAGGGATAGAGCAAATAGTGTGTGGGGTTAATAGACTATGAGAGTGAGGGACAGAATAGACAATGTGTGGGGGAAAAAGCCTATGAGAGTGAGGGATAGAGCAGACAGTATGTGGGGTAAATAGATTGTGAGGGTGAGGGACTGAGCAGACAGTATGTGGGGTTAATAGACTTTGAGAGTGAGGGATAGAGCAGACAGTGTGTGTGGGATTAATAGATATTGAGAGTGAGGGATAGAGCAAAGAGTGTGTGGGATAAATATATAGTGAGACTGAGGGACACAGCAGGCAGTGTGTGGGGTAAGTAGACTGTGAGAGTGAGGGATAGAGCAGACAGTGTGTCGGGTAAATAGACTGTGAGAGTGAGGGATAGAACAGACAGTGTGTCTCGGATAAATAGATAGTGAGACTGAGGGACACAGCAGACAGTGTGCGGGGTTACTGGACTGCAAGAGTGAGGGATAGAGCAGACAGTGTGTGGGAGTAATCGACTAAGAGAGTGAGGGATAGAGCAGACAGTATGTGGGGTAAATAGACTGTGAGAGTGAGAGTTAGAGTAGACAGTGTCTGGGATAAATAGATAGTGAGAATGAGGGATAGAGCAGACATTGTTTGGGGTTATTGGACTGTGTGAGTGTGGGATAGAGTAGACAGTTTGTGGGATAAATAGACTGTGAGAGTGATAGGGATAGAGCAGACAGTATGTTGGGTTATTGGTAAAAACAAAAAACTGTGGATGCTGGAAATCCAAAACAAAAACAGAATTACCTGTAAAAACTCAGCAGGTCTGGCCCCATCGGCAGAGAAGAAAAGAGTTGACGTTTCGAGTCCTCATGACCCTTCAACAGAACTGAGTGAAGCTGGGCTGGCTGGGCCAGCATTTATTGTCATCCCTAATTGCCCTTGAGAAGGTGGTGGTGAGCTGCCTTCTTGAACTGCTGCAGTATTTGCATGGCTAGTCCAGTTCAGTTTCTAATCAATGGTAACCCCCAGGATGTTGATAGCGGAGGATTCAGTGATGGTGATGCCATTGAACATCAATGGTTGGATTCTCTCTTGTTGAAGATGGTTATTGCCTGGCACTTGTGTGGCGTGAATGTTACTTGTCACTTGTTAGCCCAAGCCTGGATATTGTCCAAGTCTTGCTGCATTTGGACAGGGACTGGTTCAGTATCTGAGGAATTGCAAATGTGCTGAACATTTTGCAATCATCAGCAAAAATCTCCACTTCTGACCTTATGATGGAAGGAAGGTCATTGATGAAGCAGCTGAAGATGGTTGGGCTAAGGACACTACCCGGAGGAACTCCTGCAGTGATGTCCTGGAGCTGAGATGACTGACTTCAAACAACTACAACCATCTACCTTTGTGCTAGGTATGACTCCAACCAGCGGAGAGTTTGTCCCCTGATTCCCATTGACTCCAATTTTGCTAGGGCTCCTTGATGCCACACTCAGTCAAATGCGGCCTTGATTTCAAGTGCAGTCACTCTCACCTCCCCTCAGGAGTTCAGCTCTTTTGTCCATATTTGAACCAAGGCTGTAATGAGGCCAGGAGCTGAGTGGCCCTTGTGGAACCCAAACTGGGAGTCAGTGAGCAGGTTATCACTAAGTAAGTGCTGCTTGATAGCACAGTTGATGACCCTTTCCATTACTTTACTGATTATCGAGAGTAGACTGATGGAGCGGTAATTGGCCAGGTTGGATTTGTTCTGCTTTTTGTCTGCAGGACATACCTGGGGAATTTTTCACATAGCTGGGTATATTCCAGTGTTGTAACTGGAACAGCTTGGCTAGGGGCATGGCAAGTTCTGGAGCGCAAGTCTTCAGCGCTATTGCCCGAATATTGTCAGGGCCCATAGTCTTTACAGTATCCAGTGCCTTCAGCTGTTTCTTCATATCACATGCAGTGAATCGAATAGGCTGAATACTGGCATCTGTGATGCTGGGGACCTCCAGAGGAGGCTGAGATGGATCTTTTCAAGCCCCCATCCAGAGTATATTCTACGCCCTTGCTTCTCTGTGTTTCCTCCAAGTGATGTTCAACATGGAGGAGCACTGATTCATCAGCTGAGGGAGGGCGGTACGTGGTAATCAGCAGTGGGTTTCTTTGCCCATGTTTGCCCTGACGCCATGAGACTTCCTGGGATCTGGAGTCGATGTTGAGGACTCACAGGGCAACTCCCTCTCAACTGTATATCACTGTGCTGCCACCTCTGCTGGGTCTGTCCTGCCGGTGGGACAGGAGTTGGTGATGGGACCTTGTCTGTAAGATATGATTCCATGAGGTTGACTACATCAGGCTGTTGCTTGACTAGCCTCTGAGAAAGTTCTCCCAATTTTGGCACTAGCTCCCTGATGTTAGTAAGGAGGACTTTGCTGATGTCATTTCCGGTGCCTGGTGGTCCGTGCAGTTTCATTCCATTTTTGTGTCGAGGTTTAGATACAACTGGCTAGCTAGGGCGATTTCAGAGGGCAGTCACATGCAACCAGACCAGGTAAGGACAGTAGATTTAAAAACAAAGAGATAAAAACAAAAAAACTGCGGATGCTGGAAATCCAAAACAAAAACAGAATTACCTGGAAAATCTCAGCAGGTCTGGCAGCATCGGTGGAGAAGAAAAGAGTTGACGTTTCGAGTCCTCATGACTCTTCAACAGAACACCACATCCCCCTCCACTTCTCTCTCTCTCTCTCTCTCTCCGCCCCCCACACACACCTTAAACCAGCTTATATTTCAACTCTTTCTTGGACTCGAACTCAAGTTCTGTCGAAGGGTCAAGAGGACTTGAAACGTCAACACTTTTCTTCTCTGCCGATGCTGCCAGACCTGCTGAGTTTTTCCAGGTAATTCTGTTTCTGTTAAGGACAGTAGATTTCCTTCCCTAAAGGACATTAGTGAACCTTACAACAATCGACAATGGTTACATAAAAACAAAACAGTGCAGATGATGGAAATCTGAAACAAAAACAGAAATATCTGGAAAAACTCAGCAGGTCTGACAGCATCTGTGGAGAGAAAGACAGAGTTAACGTTTTGAGTCTGTATGACTCTTCTTCAGAACTCAATACTTTCATGATCATCATTCAATTTTTTTTATTGTAAAAAGACTTCAAATTCTGCTATCAGCCTTGTCAGGATTTGAACCCAGGTCACCAGTACATTACCCTGGGTTGTTGGATACTAGTCCAATAACGATACCACGATGCTATCACCCCCTGATCAAGTGAAAAATATAGCAGACGGTATGTGGAGTTAATAGATTGTGAGAGTGAGTGATAGAGCAGACAGTGTGTTGGGTAAATAGACTGTGAAAGTGATAGAGATAGAGCAGACAGTGTGTGGGGTAAATAGACTGTGAGAGTGAAGGATAGAGCAGACAGTGTGTGGGGTAAATAGACTGCGAAAGTGATAGGGATAGAGCAGACAGTGTGTGGGGCAAATAGACTGTGAGAGTGAGGGATAGAGCAGACAGTGTGTGGGGTAAATAGACTGCGAAAGTGATAGGGATAGAGCAGACAGTGTGTGTGGTAAATAGACTGTGAGAGTGAGGGATAGAGCAGACAGTATGTGGGGTAAATAAATTGTGAGAGTGAGGGACAGAGCATACAGTGTGTGGGGTAAATAGATTGTGAGAGTGAGGGATACAATAGACTGTGTTTGGGGTAAATAGACTGAGAGTGAGGGATACAGGAGACTGTGGGGTAAATAGATTGTGAGAGTGAGGGACAGAGCAGACAGAGTTCGGGGAAGCTGGACTGTAAGAGTGAGGGATGGTGAAGACAGTGTGCGGGTTTAAGGACTGTGAGAGTGAGGGACAGAGCAGACACTGTAGACTCATGGACTCATGAACGTTTACTGCACAGAAGGAGGACATTTGGTAAATTGTCTCCGTGCCAGTCAGCAAAGATCTGACTGCACCAATCCACTGTCCAGCGGCTCGCCCATAGTGCAGGAGGCTATTGCAAGTGATTATCTGATAGACTGTGAGAGTTAGGAATAGCGCAGACAGGGTGTGGGATTAATACACTGTGAGTATGAGGGATAGAGCAGCCAGTGTGTGGGGTATATACACTGTGAGAGTGAGGGACTGAGCAGAAAGTGTGTGGGGTCAATAGACTGTGAAAGTGAGTGATAGATCAGGCAATGTTTGGGATAAAGAGATAGTGAGACTGAGGGACACAGCAGCCAGTGTGTGGGGCAAATAGACATTGAGAGTGAGGGATAGAGCAGACAGTGTGTGGTGTAAATAGACAGTGAGAGTGAGGGATAGAGCAGACAGTGTGTGGTGTAAATATACGGTGAGTGATACGGATAGAGCAGACAGTGTGTGGGGTAAATAGACTGTGAGAGTGAAAGATACAGCAGACAGTTTGTGGGGTAAATAGACTGTGAAACTGATAGGGATCGAGCAGACAGTATGTTGGGTAAATAGACTGTGAGAGTGAGGGACAGAGCAGACAGTGTGCGGGGTTAGTGGACAGTGAGAGTGAGGGACAGAGCAGACAGTATGCGGGTTTAATGGATTGTGACAGTGAGGGACGGAGCAGACAGTTTGTTGGTTTACTGGACTGTGAAAGTGCGGGACAGTGCAGGCAGTGTGTAGGGTAAATAAACTGTGAGAGTGAGGGACAGAGCAGAAAGTATGTGGGGTAAATAGACTGTGAGAGTGAGGGATAGAGCAGACAGTGTGTGGGGTAAATAGACTGTGAGAGTGTGGAACAGAGCAGAAAGTGTGTGGGGTAAATAGTGTTTGAGTGTGGGCGACAGAGCAGACAATGTGTGGGGTGAATAAACTATGAGAGTGAGGGACAGAGCAGAGAGTATGTGGGGTAAATAGACTGTGTGAGTGAGGGATAGAGCGGACATTCTGTGTGGTAAATAGACTGTGAGAGTGGGGTCAGAGCACACAGTGTGCGGGGTGACTGGACTGTGAGAGTGATAGGGATAGAGCAGACAGTTTGTGGGTTTCAAAACAAAAACAGAATTACCTGGAAACACTCAGTAGGTCTGGCAGCATCGGCGGAGAAGAAAAAAGTTGACGTTTCGAGTCCTCGTGACCCATCAACAGAACTGAGTGAATCCAAGGAGAGGGGTGAAATATAAACTGCTTTAAGGTGGGTGGGGTGTTGGGTTGGGGGAGAGAAGTGGAGGGGGGTGATGTGGTTGTAGGGACAAGCAAGCAGTGATAGGAGCAGATAATCAAAAGATGTCACAGACAAAAGAACACAGAGGTGTTGAAGTTGATGATATTATCTAAACGAATGTGCTAATTAAGAATGGACGGTAGGGCACTCAAGGTATAGCTCTAGTGGGGTTGGGGGGGCATAAAAGATTTAAAAATAATGGAAATAGGTGGGAAAAAAATCTATATAAATTATTGGAAAAAACAAAAGGAAGGGGGTAGAAACAGAAAGTGGGTGGGTATGGAGGAGGGAGTTCAAGACCTTAAGTTGTTGAATTCAATATTCAGTCTGGAAGGCTGTAAGGTGCCTAGTCGGAAGATGAGGTGCTGTTCCTCCAGTTTGCGTTGGGCTTCACTGGAACAATGCAGCAAGCCAACGACAGACATGTGAGCATGAGAGCATGATGGAGTGTTAAAATGGCAAGCGACAGGGAGGTTTGGGTCATTCTTGCGGACAGTACGCAGGTGTTCTACAAAGCGGTCACCCAATTTACGTTTGGTCTCTCCAACGTAGAGGAGACCCAATTACTTCTCACCCACCTCCACTTCTCTCCCCCCACCCAATCACCCCCCCCTCCACCCAACAACCTTAAACCAGCTTATATTTCCCACCTCTCCTTGGATTCACCCAGTTGTATTGAAGGGTCATGAGGACTCGAAACGTCAGCTTTTTTCTTCTCCGCCGATGCTGCCAGACCTACTGAGTTTTTCCAGGTAATTCTGTTTTTGTTTTGGATTTCCAGCATCCGCAGTTTTTGTTTTTATCAGTTTGTAGGGTTAATAGATTGTGTGAGTGAGGGATAGAGCAGACGGTGTGTGGGGTAAATAGAATGTGAGAGTGAGCGATAGGGCATACAGAGAGTTGGGTTAAAAGATCTGTCTACACTAATCCCATTTTTGAGTGGCTGACCCATAGTCCAATAGGCTATTGCATGCGATTATCTAATAGACTGTGAGATTGAGGGATAGAGCAGACAGGGTGTGGGGTTAATAGACAGTGAGATTGAGGGACTGAGCAGACAGTGTGTGGGGTTAATAGACTGTGAGATTGAGGGATAGAGCAGACAATGTGTTCAGTAAATAGACTGTGAGAGTGAATGATAGAGCAGAGAGTGTGTGGGATAAATAGATATTGAGACTGCGGGACTCAGCAGGCAGTGTGTGGGGTAAATAGACTGTGAGAGTGAGGGACAGAACAAACAGTGTGTTTGGCATAAATAGATACTGAGACTGAGGGACACATCAGAAAGTGTGCAGGATAATTGGACTGCGAGAGTGAGGGATAGAGCAGACATTGTGTGGGAGTAATCGACTGTGAGAGTGAGGGACAGAACAGATAGTGTGTGTGGTTAATAGACTGTGAGAGTGTGGGACTGAGCAGACTGTGTGTGGGGTATATAGCCTGTGAGATTGAGGGACTGAACAGAAAGTGTGTGGGGTTAATAGACTGTGAAAGTGAGTGATAGAGCAGGCAGAACAAAAACAGAATTACCTGGAAAAACTCAGCAGGTCTGGCAGCATCGGCGGAGAAGAAAAGAGTTGACGTTTCGAGTCCTCATGACCCTTCGACAGAACTAGGTGAATCCCAGGGAGCATTGAAATATAAGCTGGTTTAAGGTGGTGAAAAAAACAAAAGGAAGGGGGAAGAAACAGAAAGGGGGTGGGGATGGAGGAGGGAGGTCAAGACCTAAAGTTGTTGAATTCAATATTCAGTCCGGAAGGCTGTAAAGTGCCTAGTCGGAAGATGAGGTGTTGTTCCTCCAGTTTGCGTTGGGCTTCACTGGAACAATGCAGCAAGCCAAGGACAGACATGTGGGCAAGAGAGCAGGGTGGAGTGTTGAAATGGCAAGCGACAGGGAGGTTTGGGTCATTCTTGCGGACAGTCCGCAGGTGTTCTGCAAAATGGTCGCCCAGTTTACGTTTGGACTCTCCAATGTAGAGGAGACCAGCAGGCAGTGTTGGGATAAATAGATAGTGAGACTGAGGGACACAGCAGCCAGTGTGTGGGGCAAAAAGACATTGAGAGTGAGGGATAGAGTAGACAGTGTGTGGGGTCAATAGACAGTGAGTGTGAGCGATAGTACAAACAGAGTGTGTGGGATAAGTAGATAGTGAGACTGAGGGACGCGGCAGACAGTGTTTGGGGTTACTGGACTGCAAGTGTGAGGAATAGTGCAGACGGTGTGTGGGAGTAATCGACATTTAGAGTGAAGGATGGATCAGATAGTATGTGAGTTTAATAGACTGTGAGAGTGATGGATAGAGCAGACAGAGTGTGGGAGTAATCGACTGTGAAAGTGAGGAACAGAGCAGAAAGTATTTGGGGTCAATAGACTGTCAGAATGCGGGACAGAGCAGACAGTGTACGTGGTTACTGGCCTGTGAGAGTGAGGGACAGAGCAGACAGTGTGTGGGATAAATAGATTGATAGGAATAGAGCATACCGTGTGTGGGGTAATTAGACTGTGAGAGTGAGGGATACAGCAGACAGTATGCGGGGTTACTGGACTGTGAGAGTGAGGGACAGAGCAGACACTGTAGACTCATAGACACATGGACGTTTACCGCACAGAAGGAGGACATTTGGTAAATTGTTTCCGTGCCGGTCAGCAAAGATCTGACTGCACTAATCCATTGTCCAGCGGCTGGCCCATAGCCCAGGATTACTCAATGGACTGTGAGAGTGAGGGATAGGTCAGACAGGGTAAGGGGTACATAGACTGTGAGAGTGAGGAACTGAGTTGACAACGTGTGGGGTAAACAGACTCTGAGAGTGAGGGACTAGGCAGACAGTGTGTGGGGTTAATAGACTTTGGGAGTGAGGGATAGAGCAGACAGCGTGTGTGGGATTAATAGATATTGAGAGTGAGGGTTAGAGCAGAGAGTATGTGGGATAAATAGATAGTGAGACTGAGGGACGCAGCAGGCAGTGTGTGGGGTAAATAGACTGTGAGAGTGAGGGATAGTGCAGACAGTGTGGGGTAAATAGACTGTGAGAGTGAGGGACAGAGCAGAGAGTATGTGGGGTAAATAGACTGTGTGAGTGAGGAATAGAGCGAACAGTGTGTGTGGTGAATAGACTGAGAATGAGGGACAGAGCACACAGTGTGCGGGTGACTGGACTGTGAGAGTGATAGAGATAGAGCAGACAGTTTGTGGGGTTCAAATCAAAAACACTCAGTAGGTCTGGCAGCATCGGCGGAGAAGAAAAAAGTTGACGTTTCGAGTCCTCGTGACCCTTCAACAGAACGGATTGAATCCAAGGAGAGGGGTGAAATATAAGCTGCTTTAAGGTGGGTGGGGTGTGGGCTGGGGGGAGAGAAGTGGAGGGGGGTGGTGTGCTTGTAGGGACAAGCAAGCAGTGATAGGAGCAGATAATCAAAAGATGTCACAGACAAAAGAACACAGAGGTGTTGAAGTTGATGATATTATCTAAACGAATGTGCTAATTAAGAATGGATGGTAGGGCACTCAAGGTATAGCTCTAGTGGGGTTGGGGGGCATAAAAGATTTAAAAATAATGGAACTAGGTGGGAAAAAAATCTATATAACTTATTGGAGAAATAAAGGAAGGGGGAAGAAACAGAAAGTGGGTGGGGATGGAGGAGGGAGCTCAAGACCTAAAGTTGTTGAATTCAATATTCAGTCCAGAAGGCTGTAAAGTGCCTAGTCGGAAGATGAGGTGCTGTTCCTCCAGTTTGCGTTGGGCTTCACTGGAACAATGCAGCAAGCCAAGGACAGACATGTGGGCAAGAGAGCAGGGTGGGGTGTTAAAATGGCAAGCGACAGGGAGGTTTGGGTCATTCTTGCGGACAGACCGCAGGTGTTCTGCAAAGCGGTCGCCCAGTTTACGTTTGGTCTCTCCAATGTAGAGGAGACCCGATTACTTCTCACCCACCTCCACTTCTCTCCCCCCACCCAACCACCCCCCCGCCAACCCCACCCCCCCCACCCTACCACCTTAAACCAGCTTATATTTCCCCCTCTCCTTGGATTCACCCAGTTGTGTTGAAGGGTCATGAGGACTCGAAACGTCAACTCTTTTCTTCTCCGCTGATGCTGCCAGACCTGCTGAGTTTTTCCAGGTAATTCTGTTTTTGTTTTGGATTTCCAGCATCCGCAGTTTTTTGTTTTTATCAGTTTGTGGGGTTAATAGACTGTGTGAGTGAGGGATAGAGCAGACAGTGTATGGGGTAAATAGAATGTGAGAGTGAGTGATAGGGCATATATGGTGCTGGGTTAAAAGATCTGTCTACACTAATCCCATTTTCGAGCAGCTGAACCATAGCCCAATAGGCTATTGCATGTGATTATCTAATAGACTGTGAGAGTGAGGGATGGAGCAGACAGGGTGTGGGGTTAATAGACAGTGAGATTGAGGGTCTGAGCAGAAAGTATGTAGGGTTAATAGACTGCGAGATTGAGGGATAGAGCAGACAATGTGTTCAGTAAATAGACAGTGAGAGTGAATGATAGAGCAGAGAGTGTGTGGGATAAATAGATAGTGAGACTGAGGGACTCAGCAGGCAGTGTGTGGGGTAAATAGATTGTGAGATTGAGGGATAGAGCAGAAAGTGTGTGGGGTAAATAGACGGTGAGAGTGATGGACAGAACAGACAGTGTGTTTGGGATAAGTAGATATTAAGACTGAGGGACACATCAGACAGTGTGCCGGATAATTGGACTGCGAGAGTGAGGGATAGAGCAGACATTCTGTGGGAATATTCGACTGTGAGAGTGAGGGACAGAACAGATAATGTGTGTGGTTATTAGACTGTGAGAGTGAGGGACTGAGCAGACAGTGTGTGGTTAATAGACTGTGAGATTGAGGGACTGAGCAGAAAATGAGTGGGGTCAATAGACTGTGAACGTGAGAAGTAGAGCAGGCAGTGTTGGGATAAATAGGTAGTGAGACTGAGGGACACAGCAGCCAGTGTGTGGGGCAAATAGACATTGAGAGTGAGGGATAGAGCAGACAGTATGCGGGGTTACTGGACTGTGAGAGTGAGGGACAGAGCAGACACTGTAGACTCATGGACTCATGGACGTTTACCTCACAGAAGGAGGCCATTTGGTAAATTGTCTCCGTGCCGGTCAGCAAAGATCTGACTGCACAATCCATTGTCCAGCGGCTCGCCCATAGTGCAGGAGGCTATTGCAAGTGATTATCTGACAGACTGTGAGTGTTAGGACTAGAGCAGACAGGGTGTGGGATTAATACACTGAGTATGAGGGATAGAGCAGTCAGTGTGTGGGGTATATACACTGTGAGAGTGAGGGACTGAGCAGAAAGTGTGTGGGGTCAATAGACTATGAAAATGAGTGATAGAGCAGGCAGTGTTTGGGATAAAGAGATAGTGAGACTGAGGGACACAGCAGCCAGTGTGTGGAGCAAATAGACAGTGAGAGTGAGGGATAGAGCAGACAGTGTGTGGTGTAAATAGACAGTGAGAGTGAGGGATAGAGCAGACAGTGTGTGGTGTAAATAGACAGTGAGAGTGAGGGATAGAGCAGACAGTGTGTGGTGTAAATAGACAGTGAGAGTGAGGGATAGAACAGACAAAGTTTGTGGGCTAAAGAGATGGTGAGACTGAGGGATACAGCAGACATTGTGTGGGATTACTGGACTGCAAGTGTGAGGAATAGAGCAGACGGTGTGTGGGAGTAATCGACTGTGAGAGTGAGGGATGGATCAGATAGTGTGTGGGTTTAATAGACTGTGAGAGTGATGGATAGAGCAGACAGTGTGTGGGGTAAATAGACTGTAAGAGTGAGGAACAGAGCAGAAAGTATTTGGGGTCAATAGACTGTCAGAATGCGGGACAGAGCAGACAGTGTGCGTGGTTACTGGCCTGTGAGAGTGAGAAATAGAGCAGACAGTGTGCGGGGTTACTGGACTGTGAGGGTGAGGGATCGAGCAGACAGGGTGTGGGGTAAATAGACTCTGAGAGTGAGGGACTAGGCAGACAGTGTGTGGGGTTAATAGACTTTGAGAATGAGGGATAGAGCAGACAGTGCGTGTGGGATTAATAGATATTGAGAGTGAGGGTTAGAGCAGAGAGTATGTGGGATAAATAGATCGTGAGACTGAGGGACGCAGCAGGCAGTGTGTGGGGTAAATAGACTGTGAGAGTGAGGGATAGAGCAGACAGTTTGTTGGGTAAATAGACTGTGAGAGTGAGGGATAGAGCAAAGAGTATGTGTGGTTAATAGTCTGTGTGATAGAGTGATAGGAATGGAGCAGACATTATGTGTGGTAAATAGACCGTGAGAGGGATAGGGATAGAGCAGACAGTATGTGAGTTAAATAGCCTGTGAGAGTGAGGGATAGTGCAGACAGTGTGTGGTGTAAATTGTTTGTGAGACTAAGGGACACAGCAGACTGTGTGTGGGGTTACTGGACTGCAAGTGTGAGGAGTAGAGCAGATGGTGTGTGGGAGTAATCGACTGTGAGGGTGAGGGATGGATCAGACAGTGTGTGGGGTAAATAGACTGTGAGAGTGAGGGACAGAGCAGACAGTGTGTGTGGTTACTGGACTGTGAGAGTGAGGAACAGAGCAGACAGTGTGTGTGGTTACTGGACTGTGAGAGTGAGGGTTAGAACAGGCAGTGTGTGGGTGTAATCGACTGTGAGAGTGAGGGATAGAGCAGATAGTGTTTAGGCTTAATGGGCTATTAGAGTGAGCGATAGAGTAGACAGTGGATGTGGTAAATAGAGTGTGCAAGTGAAGGACAGAGCAGTAAGTAAGTGGGGTAAATAGACACTGAGAGTGAGGGACTAAGCAGACAATGTGTGGAGTTAATAGACTTTGAGAGTGAGGGAAAGAGCAGACAGTGTGTGGGAGTAATTGACTGTGAGAGTGAGGGATAGAGCAGACAGAGTGTGGGAGTAATCGACTGTGAAAGTGAGGGATAGAGCAGATAGTTTGTGGGGTTAATAGTCTGTGAGAATGAGGGATAGAGCAGACAGTGTGTGTGGGATTAATAGATATTGAGAGTGAGGGTTTGAGCAGAGAGTATGTGGGATCAATAGATAGTGAGTCTGAGGGACGCAGCAGGCAGTGTGTGCGGTAAATAGACTGTGAGAGTGAGGGATAGAGCAGACAGTGTGTGGGAGTAATCGACTGTGAAAGTGAGGGATAGAGCAGATAGTTTGTGGGGTTAATAGTCTGTGAGAGTGATAGGAATGGAGCAGACATTATGTGGAGTAAATAGTCTGTGAGAGGGATAGGGATAGAGCAGACAGTATGTGGGTTAAATAGACTGTGAGAGTGAGGGATAGTGCAGACAGTGTGTGGAGTAAATTGTTTGTGAGAGTGTGGGACAGAGCAGACAGAGTTCGGGGATGCTGGACTGTAAGAGTGAGGGATGGTGAAGACAGTGTGCGGGTTTAAGGACTGTGAGAGTGAGGGACAGAGCAGACACTGTAGACACATAGACTCATGGACGTTTACTGCACAGAAGGAGGCCATTTGGTAAGTTGTCTCTGCACCGGTCAGCAAAGATCTGACTGCACCAATCCTTTTTTCAGCGGCTGGCCCAGAGCACAGATTATCTAATGGACTGTGAGTGTGAGGGATAGAGCAGACAGGGTGTGGGGTACATAGATGTGAGAGTGAGGGACTGAGCAGACAGTGTTGTGGGAGTAATCGACTGTGAGAGTGAGGGACAGAACAGATAGTGTGTGTGGTTAATAGACTGTGAGAGTGTGGGACTGAGCAGACTGTGTGTGGGGTATATAGCCTGTGAGATTGAGGGACTGAACAGAAAGTGTGTGGGGTCAATAGACTGTGAAAGTGAGTGATAGAGCAGGCAGAACAAAAACAGAATTACCTGGAAAAACTCAGCAGGTCTGGCAGCATCGGCGGAGAAGAAAAGAGTTGACGTTTCGAGTCCTCATGACCCTTCGACAGAACTAGGTGAATCCCAGGGAGCATTGAAATATAAGCTGGTTTAAGGTGGTGAAAAAAACAAAAGGAAGGGGGAAGAAACAGAAAGGGGGTGGGGATGGAGGAGGGAGCTCAAGACCTAAAGTTGTTGAATTCAATATTCAGTCCGGAAGGCTGTAAAGTGCCTAGTCGGAAGATGAGGTGCTGTTCCTCCAGTTTGCGTTGGGCTTCACTGGAACAATGCAGCAAGCCAAGGACAGACATGTGGGCAAGAGAGCATGATGGAGTGTTAAAATGGCATGCGACAGGGAGGTTTGGGGCATTCTTGCGGACAGACCGCAGGTGTTCTGCAAAGTGGTCGCCCAGTTTACGTTTGGACTCTCCAATGTAGAGGAGACCAGCAGGCAGTGTTGGGATAAATAGATAGTGAGACTGAGGGACACAGCAGCCAGTGTGTGGGGCAAAAAGACATTGAGAGTGAGGGATAGAGTAGACAGTGTGTGGGGTCAATAGACAGTGAGTGTGAGGGATAGTGCAAACAGAGTGTGTGGGATAAGTAGATAGTGAGACTGAGGGACGCGGCAGACAGTGTGTGGGGTTACTGGACTGCAAGTGTGAGGAATAGCGCAGACGGTGTGTGGGAGTAATCGACTGTTAGAGTGAGGGATGGATCAGATAGTGTGTGAGTTTAATAGACTGTGAGAGTGATGGATAGAGCAGACAGTGTGTGGGGTAAATAGACTGTGAGAGTGAGGAACAGAGCAGAAAGTATTTGGGGTCAATAGACTGTCAGAATGCGGGACAGAGCAGACAGTGTACGTGGTTACTGGCCTGTGAGAGTGAGGGACAGAGCAGACAGTGTGTGGGATAAATAGATTGATAGGAATAGAGCATACCGTGTGTGGGGTAATTAGACTGTGAGAGTGAGGGATACAGCAGACAGTATGCGGGGTTACTGGACTGTGAGAGTGAGGGACAGAGCAGACACTGTAGACTCATAGACACATGGACGTTTACTGCACAGAAGGAGGACATTTGGTAAATTGTTTCCGTGCCGGTCAGCAAAGATCTGACTGCACTAATCCATTGTCCAGCGGCTGGCCCATAGCCCAGGATTACTCAATGGACTGTCAGAGTGAGGGATAGGTCAGACAGGGTAAGGGGTACATAGACTGTGAGAGTGAGGCACTGAGTTGACAACGTGTGGGGTAAACAGACTCTGAGAGTGAGGGACTAGGCAGACAGTGTGTGGGGTTAATAGACTTTGGGAGTGAGGGATAGAGCAGACAGCGTGTGTGGGATTAATAGATATTGAGAGTGAGGGTTAGAGCAGAGAGTATGTGGGATAAATAGATAGTGAGACTGAGGGACTCAGCAGGCAGTGTGTGGGGTAAATAGACTGTGAGATTGAGGGATAGAGCGGAAAGTGTGTGGGGTAAATAGACGGTGAGAGTGATGGACAGAACAAACAGTGTGTTTGGGATAAGTAGATATTAAGACTGAGGGACACATCAGACAGTGTGCCGGATAATTGGACTGCAAGAGTGAGGGATAGAGCAGACATTCTGTGGGAATATTCGACTGTGAGAGTGAGGGACAGAACAGATAATGTGTGTGGTTATTAGACTGTGAGAGTGAGGGACTGAGCAGACAGTGTGTGGTTAATAGACTGTGAGATTGAGGGACTGAGCAGAAAATGTGTGGGGTCAATAGACTGTGAACGTGAGAAGTAAAGCAGGCAGTGTTGGGATAAATAGGTAGTGTGACTGAGGGACACAGCAGCCAGTGTGTGGGGCAAATAGACATTGAGAGTGAGGGATAGAGCAGACAGTATGCGGGTTTACTGGACTGTGAGAGTGAGGGACAGAGCAGACACTGTAGACTCATGGACTCATGGACGTTTACCTCACAGAAGGAGGCCGTTTGGTAAATTGTCTCCGTGCCGGTCAGCAAAGATCTGACTGCACAATCCATTGTCCAGCGGCTCGCCCATAGTGCAGGAGGCTATTGCAAGTGATTATCTGACAGACTGTGAGTGTTAGGACTAGAGCAGACAGGGTGTGGGATTAATACACTATGAGTATGAGGGATAGAGCAGCCAGTGTGTGGGGTATATACACTGTGAGAGTGAGGGACTGAACAGAAATTGTGTGGGGTCAATAGACTATGAAAATGAGTGATAGAGCAGGCAGTGTTTGGGATAAAGAGATAGTGAGACTGAGGGACACAGCAGCCAGTGTGTGGGGCAAATAGACAGTGAGAGTGAGGGATAGAGCAGACAGTGTGTGGTGTAAATAGACATTGAGAGTGAGGGATAGAGCAGACAGTGTGTGGTGTAAATAGACTGTGAGAGTGAGGGATAGAGCAGACAGTGTGTGGTGTAAATAGACAGTGAGAGTGAGGGATAGAACAGACAGAGTTTGTGGGCTAAAGAGATGGTGAGACTGAGGGATACAGCAGACATTGTGTGGGATTACTGGACTGCAAGTGTGAGGAATAGAGCAGACGGTGTGTGGGAGTAATCGACTGTGAGAGTGAGGGATAGATCAGATAGTGTGTGGGTTTAATAGACTGTGAGAGTGATGGAGAGAGCAGACAGTGTGTGGGGTAAATAGACTGTAAGAGTGAGGAACAGAGCAGAAAGTATTTGGGGTCAATAGACTGTCAGAGTGCGGGACAGAGCAGACAGTGTGCGTGGTTACTGGACTGTATGAGTGAGAAATAGAGCAGACAGTGTGCGGGGTTACTGGACTGTGAGGGTGAGGGATCGAGCAGACAGGGTGTGGGGTAAATAGACTCTGAGAGTGAGGGAATAGGCAGACAGTGTGTGGGGTTAATAGACTTTGAGAATGAGGGATAGAGCAGACAGCGTGTGTGGGATTAATAGATATTGAGAGTGAGGGTTAGAGCAGAGAGTATGTGGGATAAATAGATCGTGAGACTGAGGGACGCAGCAGGCAGTGTGTGGGGTAAATAGACTGTGAGAGTGAGGGATAGTGCAGACAGTTTGTTGGGTAAATAGACTGTGAGAGTGAGGGATAGAGCAAAGAGTATGCGTGGTTAATAGTCTGTGTGATAGAGTGATAGGAATGGAGCAGACATTATGTGTGGTAAATAGACCGTGAGAGGGATAGGGATAGAGCAGACAGTATGTGGGTTAAATAGACTGTGAGAGTGAGGGATAGTGCAGACAGTGTGTGGTGTAAATTGTTTATGAGACTAAGGGACACAGCAGACAGTGTGTGGGGTTACTGGACTGCAAGTGTGAGGAGTAGAGCAGATGGTGTATGGGAGTAATCGACTGTGAGAGTGAGGGATGGATCAGATAGTGTGTGGGTTTAATAGACTGTGAGAGTGATGGACAGAACAGGAAGTATTTGGGGTCAATAGACTGTGAGAGTGAGGGATAGAGCAAAGAGTATGTGTGGGGTAAATAGACTCCGAGAGTGAGGGACTAAGCAGACAGTGTGTGAGGTTAATAGCCTTTGAGAGTGAGGGATAGAGCAGTGTTTGTGGGATTAATAGATATTGAGAGTGAGGGATAGAGCAGAGAGTGTGTGGGATAAATATATCGTGAGACTGAGGGACACAGCAGGCAGTGTGTGGGGTAAATAGACTGTGAGAGTGAGGGATAGAACAGACAGTGTGTCTCGGATAAATAGATAGTGAGACTGAGGGACACAGCACAGAGTGTGCGGGTTTACTGGACTGCGAAAGTGAGGGATAGAGCAGACAGTGTGTGGGATTAATCAACTGTGAGAGTGAGGGATAGAGCAGACAGTGTCTGGGGTTAATAGACTGTGAGAGTGAGGGATAGAGCAGATATTATGTGGGGTAAATAGACTGTGAGAGTGAGGGTTAGAGTAGACAGTGTTTGGGGTTAATAGACTGTGAGAGTGAGGGAATAGAGCAGAAATTGTTTGGGGTTATTGGACTGTGTGAGTGTGGGATAGAGCAGACAGTGTGTGGGATAAATAGACTGTGAGAGTGATAGAGATAGAGCAGACAGTATGTTGGGTTATTGGTAAAAACAAAAAACTGCGGATGCTGGAAATCCAAAACAAACACAGAATTAGCTTTGAAAACTCAACAAGTCTGGCCCCATTGGCGGAGGATAAAAGAGTTGACGTTTTGAGTCCTCTTGACCCTTCAACAGAACTGAGTGCCAGACCTGCTGAGTTTTTCGAGTTGATTCTGTTTTTGTGTGGGGTTATTTGACTGTGTGAGTGAGGGATAGAGCAGACAGTGTGCTCCAGCCCTGGCAACATCCTGGTGAAGCTCCTCTGCACTGTCCACAGTGCAATCTCATCCTTCCTATAATGTGGTGACCAGAGCTGCACACACACTCCAGCGGTGGCCTAACCAGTCTTTTATGCCGTTGCAACATAACCTGCTTGCTCTTGTATTCTATGCCTCGGCTAATAAAGGCAAGTATCCAGTATGCTTTCTGAACCACCTTATTTACTTGTGCTGCTGCCTACAGGGATCTGTGAACATGTACACCAAGGTCCCTGTGATCCTCTGTACTTCCTGGGGTCCTACCATTCATTGTATATTCCCTTGCCGTGTTAGTCCTCCCAAAATGCATCACCTCACACTTCTCAGGATTAAATTCCATTTGCCACTGCTCTGCCCATCTTACCAGCCCGTTTATATCGTCCTGTAATCTAAGGTTTCCTCCTCGCTGTTTACCACACCAACAATTTTCGTGTCATCTGCGAGCTTACTGATCATACCTCTACATTCATGTCTAGATCATTAATGTACACTACAAACAGCAATGGTCCCAGCACCGAACCCTGCGTACATCACTGGACACAGGCTTCCAATTGCAAAAACAACCGTCGACCATCACCCTCTGCCTCCTGCCACTAAACCAATTTTGGATCCAATTTGCCAAATTGCCATGGATCCTATGGGCTCTTACCTTCTTGACCAGTCTCCCATGCAGGACCTTGTCAAAAGCGTTACTGAAGTCCATGTCGACTACATATAATGTAGGGATAAAGCAGACAGAGTGTGGTGTTAATTGACCTTGAGAGTGAGGGATACAATAGACAGTGTGTGGAGTTAATAGACTGTGAGGGTGAGGATAAATCAAATAGTTTATGAGTTGATAGACTGTGAGAGTGAGGCTTATAGCAGGCGGTGTTTGGGGTAAATAAAGTGTGAGAATGAGGGTTACACCAGACAGTATGTGAAGTTACTAAACTGTGAGATTGAGGGATTCAGCAGAGACTGTGTAGGATTACTGGGTATTGTGAGTAATGGATACAGGAGAGAGTGGGTGCATTAAATAGACTGTGAGTGTGAGGGAGACATCATACAGTGTTTGGGGTGAATAGATTGTGAGACTAAGGGATACAGCAGACATTGTGTAAGTTTAATAGAGTGTGAGGGTGAGGGATACAGCAGGGAGAGTTGGGGTTAATTTACTTTATTTTTATTCATGGGTTGGGGGCTTCGCTGGCTGGGCCAGCATTTATTGCCATCCCTAATTGCCCTTGAGAAGGTGGTGGTGAGCTGCCTTCTTGAACCGCTGCAGTCCATGTGGTGTAGGTACACCCACAGTGCTGTTAAGGAGGGAGTTCCAGGATTTTGACCCAGTGACAGAGAAGGAACAGTGAAAGATTTCTAAGTTAGGATGGTGAGTGACTTGGAGGGGAACTTCCAATTCGAGGTGTTCCCATGTGTCTGCTGCCCTTGTCCTTCTAGATGGTAGTGGTTGTGGGTTTGGACTGTGCTGTCCGAAGGAGCAGTACATTTTGTAGATGGTACACACTGCTGCCACTGTGTGTCAGCAGTGGAGGGAGTGAACGTTTGTGAATGTGGTGCCAATCAAGTGGGCTGCTTTGTCCTGGATGGTGTCAAGCTTCTTGAGTGTTGCAGGAGCTGCACTCATCCAGGCAAGTGGGGAGTATTCCATCACACTCCTGACTTGTGCTTTGTAGATGGTGGACAGGCTTTGGGGAGTCAGGAGGTGAGTTATTCATCAGACTATTCCTAGCCTCTGACTTGCTCTTGTAGCCACGGTATTTCGGCAGAGAAGAAAAGAGTTGACGTTTCGAGTCCTCATGACCCTTCAACAGAACTGAGTGAAGCTGGGCTGGCTGGGCCAGCATTTATTGTCATCCCTAATTGCCCTTGAGAAGGTGGTGGTGAGCTGCCTTCTTGAACTGCTGCAGTATTTGCATGGCTAGTCCAGTTCAGTTTCTAATCAATGGTAACCCCCAGGATGTTGATAGCGGAGGATTCAGTGATGGTGATGCCATTGAACATCAATGGTTGGATTCTCTCTTGTTGGAGATGGTCATTGCCTGGCACTTGTGTGGCGTGAATGTTACTTGTCACTTGTTAGCCCAAGCCTGGATATTGTCCAAGTCTTGCTGCATTTGGACAGGGACTGGTTCAGTATCTGAGGAATTGCAAATGTGCTGAACATTTTGCAATCATCAGCAAACATCTCCACTTCTGACCTTATGATGGAAGGAAGGTCATTGATGAAGCAGCTGAAGATAGTTGGGCTAAGGACACTACCCGGAGGAACTCCTGCAGTGATGTCCTGGAGCTGAGATGACTGACCTCAAACAACTACAACCATCTACCTTTGTGCTGGATATGGCTCCAACCAGCGGAGAGTTTGTCCCCTGATTCCCATTGACTCCAATTTTGCTAGGGCTCCTTGATGCCACACTCAGTCAAATGCGGCCTTGATTTCAAGTGCAGTCACTCTCACCTCCCCTCAGGAGTTCAGCTCTTTTGTCCATATTTGAACCAAGGCTGTAATGAGGCCAGGAGCTGAGTGGCCCTTGTGGAACCCAAACTGGGAGTCAGTGAGCAGGTTATCACTAAGTAAGTGCTGCTTGATAGCACAGTTGATGACCCTTTCCATTACTTTACTGATTATCGAGAGTAGACTGATTTGTTCTGGTTGGATTTGTTCTGCTTTTTGTCTGCAGGACATACCTGGGGAATTTTTCACATAGCTGGGTATATTCCAGTGTTGTAACTGGAACAGCTTGGCTAGGGGCATGGCAAGTTCTGGAGCGCAAGTCTTCAGCACTATTGCCCGAATATTGTCAGGGCCCATAGTCTTTACAGTATCCAGTGCCTTCAGCTGTTTCTTGATATCACATGCAGTGAAGACTGGCATCTGTGATGCTGGGGACCTCCAGAGGAGGCTGAGATGGATCCTTTGAAGCCCCCATCCAGAGTATATTCTACGCCCTTGCTTCTGTGTTTTCTCCAAGTGATGTTCAACATGGAGGAGCACTGATTCATCAGCTGAGGGAGGGCGGTACGTGGTAATCAGCAGTGGGTTTCTTTGCCCATGTTTGCCCTGACGCCATGAGACTTCATGGGATCCGGAGTCGATGTTGAGGACTCACAGGGCAACTCCCTCTCAACTGTATATCACTGTGCTGCCACTTCTGCTGGGTCTGTCCTGCCGGTGGGACAGGAGTTGGTGATGGGACCTTGTCGGTAAGATATGATTCCATGAGGTTGACTACATCAGGCTGTTGCTTGACTAGCCTCTGAGAAAGTCTCCCAATTTTGGCACTAGCCCCCTGATGTTAGTAAGGAGGACTTTGCTGATGTCATTTCCGGTGCCTGGTGGTCCGTGCAGTTTCATTCCATTTTTGTGTCGAGGTTTAGATGCAACTGGCTTGCTAGGGCCATTTCAGAGGGCAGTCACATGCAACCAGACCAAGTAAGGACAGTAGATTTCCTTCCCTAAAGGACATTAGTGAACCTTACAACAATCGACAATGGTTTCATAAAAACAAGACAGTGCAGATGATGGAAATCTGAAACAAAAACAGAAATAGCATGTCAGGATTTGAACCCAGGTCACCAGTACATTACCCTGGGTTGTTGGATACTAGTCCAATAACGATACCACTATGCTATCACCCCCCGATCAAGTGAAAAATATAGCAGACGGTATGTGGAGTTAATAGATTGTGAGAGTGAGGGATAGAGCAGACAGTGTGTAGGGTAAATAGACTGTGAGAGTGAGGGATTGAGCAGACAGTATGTGGGGTAAATAGACAGAGTGAGGGACAGAGCAGACAGTGTGTGGAGTACATAGATTGTGAGAGTGAGTGATAGAGCAGACAGTGTGTGGGGTAAATAGACTGTGAGAGTGAAGGATAGAGCAGACAGTGTGTGGGGTAAATAGACTGTGAAAGTGATAGGGATCGAGCAGACAGTGTGTGGGGTAAATAGACTGTGAGAGTGAGGGATAGAGCAGACAGTGTGTGGGGTAAATAGACTGTGAAAGATATAGGGATAGAGCAGACAGTGTGTGGGGTAAATAGACTGTGAGAGTGAGGGATAGAGCAGACAGTGTGTGGGGTAAATAGACTGTGAAAGTGATAGGGATAGAGCAGACAGTATGTGGGGTAAATAGACTGTGAGAGTGAGGGACAGAACAGACCGTGTGTGGGGTAATAGATTGTGAGAGTGAGGGGTACAGCAGACTGTATGTGAGGTAAATAAATTGTGAGAGTGAGGGTTACAGTAGACTGTGTGTGGGGTAAATAGACTGAGAGTGAGGGATACAGGAGACTGTGGGCTAAATAGATTGTGAGAGTGAGGGTTAGAGTAGACAGTGTGTGGGATAAATAGATTGTGAGAGTGAGGGACAGAGTAGACAGTGTGTGGGATAAATAGATTGTGAGAGTGAGGGACAGAGCAGACAGTTTGTGGGGTTAATAGACTGAGACAGTGAGGGATACAGCAGACAGCGTGTGGGGTAAATAGACTGTGAGAGTGAGGGATACAGGAGGCAGTGAGCAGTATTAATAGACTGTAAGAGCGAGAGATCCAGATGAATTGATTTGTCCAATGGAGACATCATTAGGAAAATTTGAACTCTGAGAGATTGGCTGTGCTTTTCTCTCTGTTGACCTGGCTGCTTTGGTGGTTTGAAGCCTAGGCCACAGTGGGACTCCTCTTCTTCTCCCCAGGTGGTATCTCACAGCCTCTCAGTACACGCAGTGACACTCTCCACAGCTTTATTTATAGATGCAGCAGTCTGTCACGTCATTCTGTTCCATTTTACTACTGATGAGCTGCATCCTCCCTCACTCTTGCTTGAATGTTCAATAGAAGCCTGCCTTTTTGATTACCTCGACACGCCCGAGCCTCCCCTCCCCTCCTACCCACACTTCACCCAACCTCCCATCCTTCACGTCAAGTCTAGGCAGCTCTCTTCAACTGCTGGAGCCATCACAGCCACATGTGCTCCTCCTGCAGGATGATCAGGAGGGAGGAAGTCAGGCTGTCCTCTCCCTCCGAAACCCAAGGGACACAGAGAGCCAGCAGCAGCTGCCGACTTTATCCTCATGGGGAGAAAGGCCGAGAGATAGAGAGAGAGTTAGCGTGAGCAATAACAGAGTCACGGAGAACAAGACACTCAGCCAGATGGAAGGTCGAGAAAGGATGAGATGGATGAAAAGAGGTGAAAGAGGAAGAGTGAGAGCTAGGTGGAGAGCCATGGGGGAGCGAGGGGAGACAGTGGGCACCTTCACTGGGTGATGGTGGGCCCATCTCCTTAGATACCAGACTCAGGGGGGAAGGTACTGGAAAGCTAGCAGCCTTCTGCAAACCCCGAGAAACATGAGGAACTCATCAGCAACGTGGGACCCTGGTGAGATGCAGGTGGTGGATATCGAGGAACAAAGGCAGGTGATCAGATTTCGTGAAGCCTGTTGTAGGAGAGGTAATAACACAAGGACAGTGGGAGAACTCGGATCCTGTTTGAGATAGTGCTGTGTCTGACATCCAGCTCAGGCAGAATTGTGGATGTCATCTTAACATCTAACCCGAATGACAAGCCCTTAAATACAACAACATTCACACAAAAAGTCCCTCTGTCAGTGCGGCATTCCCTCAGTACTGACCCTCCGACAGTGCAGCACTCCCTCAGTGCTGACCCTCTGACAGTGCAGCACTCCCTCAGTACTGACCCTCTGACAATGCAGCACTCCCTCAGTGCTGATCCTCCGACAGTGCAGCACTCCCTCAGCACTGACCCTCCAACAGTACAGCACTTCCTCAGCACTGACCCTCTGACAGTGCAGCACTCCCTCAGTACTGACCCTCTGACAATGCAGCACTCCCTCAGTGCTGATCCTCTGACAGTGCAGCACTCCCTCAGCACTGACCTCTGACAGTGCAGCACTCCCTCAGTGTTGATCCTCCGACAGTGCAGCACTCCCTCAGCACTGACCCTCCAACAGTGCAGCACTTCCTCAGCACTGATCCTCTGACAGTGCAGCACTCCCTCAGTACTGACCCTCTGACAATGCAGCACTCCCTCAGTACTGACCCTCTGACAGTGCAGCACGCCCTCAGTACTTACCCTCTGACAGTGCAGCACTCCCTCAGTACTGACCCTCTGACAGTGCAGCACGCCCTCAGTACTGACCCTCTGACAGTGCAGCACTCTCACTGACACACCACTGTAGTACTGAGGTAATGCTGCATTGCTAGAAGTGCTGTCCTGCTCATGTGATGTCCAACTGTGTTCTCAAAAGGACAAAAAACTTGAGCAGAATGGTTCTCCTCGGTGTACTGGCTAATAATAATCCCTCAGACTACATAATCTGCTCTAATTATATTGTCATTAGGAAATTATTCTTTACGGGAGCGTCGCTGTGTTACTGTGCGCAAATTGGCTACCGTGCTTCCCACTTTACAACCATGACCACAGAAGTTTTCTCATTGGATGTGAAGTGATTTGGGCTCTCCTAAAGTGGGATTCTGTTTCGGTGTCAGCTCTGTCTCAGAGAGCAGAGTGTTTGAAACTGAGTCTCTGCTGACACTAATCGCCAGACTCTCCGCACATAGTCCTTAAATGGAGTTCCCCTTCTCGCTGATAGATGGCTGTTAATTTTATAGACAGAAACGTCACCGTGAGAATCGGATTGGTGCCAGTTCACACCAAAACAAGATGATGTTGCATATTTCATATATATTTTAAAAAAGCTTTCAGAAGTCCCAATCAGCAAATCACACATCCAATCCAACACCCATCCACTATGACACGCATCCACAACCTCACACACCGCTCCTTCACACATCCACTCCCTCACACATCCACTTCCTCACACATCCACTTCCTCACACATCCACTCCGACACAAATCCACTTGGACAATCATCCACTCCCTCAAACATCCGCTTACTCACACATCCACTCCCTCACACATCCACTTCCTCACACATCCACTTCCTCACACATCCACTCCCTCACACATCCACTTCCTCACACATCCACTTCCTCACACATCCACTCCGACACAAATCCACTTGGACAATCATCCGCTCCCTCAAACATCCGCTTACTCACACATCCACTCCCTCACACATCCACTTCCTCACACATCCACTTCCTCACACATCCACTTCCTCACACATCCACTTCCTCACACATCCACTCCCTCACACATCCACTTCCTCACACATCCACTCCCTCACACATCCGCTCCCTCACACATCCACTCCCTCACACATCCACTTCCTCACACATCCACTCTGACACAAATCCACTTGGACAATCATCCGCTCCCTCAAACATCCGCTTACTCACACATCCGCTCCCTCAAACATCCACTCCAACACAAATCCACTCGAACACACATCCACTCCCTCACACATCCACTCCCTCACACATCCACTCCGACACAGATCCACTCCCTCACACATCCACTCCGACACAGATCCACTCCCTCACACAACCGCTCCCTCACACATCCACTCCCTCACACATCCACTCCGACACAGATCCACTCCCTCACACAACCGCTCCCTCACACAACCACTCCCTCAAGCAACCACTCCCTAACACATCCGCTCCCTCACACATCCACTCCCTCACACATCCACTCCGACACACAACCACTCCGACGCGAATCCACTCCGACACACATCCACTCCCTCACACATACACTCCCTCACACATCCACGCCCTCACACATCCACTCCGACAAACATCCACTCCCTCACACATCCACTCCCTCACACATCCACTCCCTCACACATCCACTCCGACACACATCCGCTCCCTCAAACAACCACTCCCTAACACATCTGCTCCCTCACACATCCACTCCCTCACACATCCACTCCCTCACACATCCACTCCCTGACACATCCGCTCCCTCACACATCCACTCCCTCACACATCCACTCCCTAACACATCCGCTCCCTCACACATCCGCTCCCTCACACATCCACTCCCTCACACATCCACGCCCTCACACATCCACTCTGACACACATCCACTCCCTCACACATCCACTCCCTCACACATCCACACCCTCACACATCCACTCCGACACACATCCACTCCCTCACACATCCACTCCCTCACACATCCAATCCCTCACACATCCGAACCCTCACACATCCACTCCGACACACATCCACTCTGACACATCCGCTCCGACACACATCCACTCACTCACACATCGACTCCCTCACACATCCACTCCGACACACATCCACTCACTCACACATCTGCTCCTCAAACACATCCACTCCCTCACACATCCACTGCGACACAGATCCGCTCCCTCACACAACCGCTCCCTCACACAACCACTCCCTCAAACAACCACTCCCTAACACATCCGCTCCCTCACACATCCACTCCCTCACACATCCACGCCCTCACACATCTACTCCGACACACATCCACTCCCTCACACATCCACTCCCTCACACATCGACTCCGACACACATCCACTCCCTCACACATCCACTCCCTCACACATCCACTCCGACACACAACCACTCCGACGCAAATCCATTCCGACACACATCAACTCCCTCACACATCCACTCCCTCACACATCCACGCCCTCACACATCCACTCCGACACACATCCACTCCCTCACACATCCACTCCCTCACACATCCACTCCCTCACACATCCACTCCGACACACATCCATTCCCTCACACATCCACTCCCTCACACATCCACTCCGACGCACATCCACTTCCTCACACATCCACTCCCTCACACATCCACTCCGACACACATCCACTCTGACACATCCGCTCCAACACACATCCACTCACTCACACATCGACTCCCTCACACATCCACTGCCTCACACATCCACTCTCTCACACATCCACTACCTCACACATCCACTCCGATAAACATCCACACCCTCAAAAATCCAATCCCTCACACATTCACACCGACATACATCCACTCCCTCACACATCCATTCCGACACACAGCCACTCCCTCACACATCCACTCCGACACAAATCTGCTCCCTCACACATCCGCTCCCTCACACATCCACTCCGACACACATCCACTCCGATGCAAATCCACTCCGACACACATCCATTCCCTCACACATCCAAACCCTCACACATCCACTCCCTCACACATCCACTCCGACACACATCCACTCTGACACATCCGCTCCGACACACATCCACTCATTCACACTTCACTCCCTCACACATCCACTCCGACACACATCCACTCACTCACACATTCACTCCCTCACACATCCACTCAGACATACATATGCTCCCTCACACATCTGCTCCCTCACACATCTGCTCCCTCACACATCTGCTCCCTCACACATCCGCTCCCTCACACATCCGCTCCCTCACACATCCGCTCCCTCACACATCCACTCCCTCACACATCCGCTCAGTCACACATCCGCTCCCTCACACATCCACTCCCTCACACATCCTCTCCGACACACATCCACTCCCTCACACATCCACTCCGACACACATCCACTCCCTCAGACATCCGCGTCCTCGCACATCTGCTCCCTCACACATCCACTCCCTCACACATCCACTCCCTCACACATCCACTCCCTCACACATCGACTCCGACACACATCCACTCCCTCACACATCCACTCCCTCACACATCCACTCCGACACACAACCACTCCGACGCAAATCCATTCCGACACACATCAACTCCCTCACACATCCACTCCCTCACACATCCACTCCCTCACACATCCACTCCGACACACATCCACTCCCTCACACATCCACTCCCTCACACATCCACTCCGACACACATCCATTCCCTCACACATCCACTCCCTCACACATCCACTCCGACGCACATCCACTTCCTCACACATCCACTCCCTCACACATCCACTCCGACACACATCCACTCTGACACATCCGCTCCAACACACATCCACTCACTCACACATCGACTCCCTCACACATCCACTCCCTCACACATCCACTCTCTCACACATCCACTACCTCACACATCCACTCCGATAAACATCCACACCCTCAAAAATCCAATCCCTCACACATTCACTCCGACATACATCCACTCCCTCACACATCCACTCCAACACACAGCCACTCCCTCACACATCCACTCCGACACAAATCTGCTCCCTCACACATCCGCTCCCTCACACATCCACTCCCTCACACATCCACTCCGACACACATCCACTCCGATGCAAATCCACTCCGACACACATCCATTCCCTCACATATCCAAACCCTCACACATCCACTCCCTCACACATCCACTCCGACACACATCCACTCTGACACATCCGCTCCGACACACATCCACTCATTCACACATTCACTCCCTCACACATCCACTCCGACACACATCCACTCACTCACACATTCACTCCCTCACACATCCACTCCCTCACACATCCACTCCCTCATACATCCACTCCGACACACATTCACTCCCCCATACATCCACTCCCTCACACATCCACTCCCTCACACATCCACTCCGACACATTCACTCCCTCACACATCCACTCTCTCACACATCCACTCCCTCACACATCCACTCCCTCTCACATCCACTCCCTCACACATCCACTTTTTCACACATCCACTTCCTCACACATCCACTCAGCCACACATACGCTCCCTCACACATCTGCTCCCTCACACATCCGTTCCCTCACACATCCGCTCCCTCACACATCCACTCCCTCACACATCCACTACCTCACACATCCACTGTGACACACATCCAATCCGACAAACATCCACTCCCTCAAACATCCAATCCCTCATACATCCACTCCCTCACACATCCGCTCCCTCACACATCCACTCCCTCACACATCCACTACCTCACACATCCACTCTGACACACATCCAATCCGACAAACATCCACTCCCTCAAACTTCCAATCCCTCATACATCCGCTCCATCACACATCCGCTCCGACACACATCCAATCCCTCACCCATCCACTCCCTCTCACATCCACTCCGACACACATCCACTCCCTCAAACATCCACTGCCTCACACATCCACTCCCTCACACATCCACTCCCTCACACATCCACTCCGACACACATCCACTCCCTCACACATCCACTCCCTCACACATTCACTCCGACACAGATCCGCTCCCTAACACATCCACGCCCTCACACATCCACTGCGACACACATCCACTCCCTCACAAATCCACTCCCTCACAGATCCAAACCCTCACACATCCACTCCGACACACATCCAATCCGATGCACATCCACTCACTCATACATCCACTCCGACACACATCCATTCCCTCACACATCCACTCGTTCACATATCCACTCCCTCACACATCCACTCCGATAAACATCCACTCCCTCCAACATCAAATCCCTCACAAATTCACTCCGACAAACATCCACTCCCTCACACATCCGCTCCCTCACACATCCACTCCCTCACACATCCAATCCCTCACCCATCCACTCCCTCACACATCCACTCCGACACACATCCACTCCCTCACACATCCACTCAGACATACATACGCTCCCTCACACATCTGCTCCCTCACACATCCGCTCCCTCACACATCCGCTCCCTCACACATCTGCTCCCTCACACATCCGCTCCCTCACACATCCGCTCCCTCACACATCCACTCCCTCACACATCCGCTCACTCACACATCCGCTCCCTCACACATCTCACACATCCACTCCCTCACACATCCTCTCCGACACACATCCACTCCCTCACACATCCACTCCGACACACATCCACTCCCTCAGACATCCGCGTCCTCGCACATCTGCTCCCTCACACATCCACTCCCTCACACATCCACTCCCTCACACGTCCACTCCCTCACACATCCACTCCCTCACACATCCAAACCCTCACACATCCACTGCGACACACATCCACTCCCTCACAAATCCACTCCCTCACACATCCAAACCCTCACACATCCACTCCAACACACATCCACTCCGATGCACATCCACTCACTCATACATCCACTCCGACACACATCCGCTCCCTCACACATCCACTCGCTCACACATCCACTCCCTCACACATCCACTCCGATAAACATCCACTCCCTCAAACATCCAATCCCTCACAAATTCACTCCGACAAACATCCACTCCCTCACACATGCGCTCCCTCACACATCCACTCCCTCACACATCCAATCCCTCACCCATCCACTCCCTCACACATCCACTCCGACACACATCCACTCCCTCACACATCCACTCAGACATACATACGCTCCCTCACACATCTGCACCCTCACACATCCGCTCCCTCACACATCCGCTCCCTCACACATCCGCTCCCTCACACATTCGCTCCCTCACAGATCTGCTCCCTCACACATCTGCTCCCTCACACATCCGCTCCGACACATATCCACTCCCTCACACATCAGCTCCCTCACACATCCACTCTGACACATGTACGCTCCCTCACACATCCACTCCCTCACACATCCACTCCGACACACATTCACTCCCTCACACATCCACTCCCTCACACATCCACTCCCTCACACATCCACTCCGACACATTCACTCCCCTCACACATCCACTCCCTCACACATCCACTCCGACACACATCCACTCCCTCACACATCCACTCCCTCTCACATCCAATCAGACACACATCCACTCCCTCACACTTCCACTCCGACACACATCCGCTCCCTCAAACATCCAATCCCTCATACATCCACTCACTCACACATCCGCTCCATCACACAACCGCTCCGACACACATCCGCTCCGACACACATCCAATCCCTCACCCATCCACTGCGACACACATCCACTCCGACACACATCCACTCCTTCACACATCCACTCCCTCACACATCCAATCCCTCAACCCATCCAATCCCTCACACATCCACTACGACACACATCCACAACCTCACACATCCACAAACTCACACATCCACTCAGAAACACATCCGCACCAACACATATCCGCTCCCTCACACATCCACTCCCACACACATCCACTCCCTCACACATCCACTCCCTCACACATCCACTCCCTCACACATCCACTCCCTCACACATCCTCTCCGACACACATCCACTCCCTCACACATCCACTCCGACACACATCCACTCCCTCAGACATCCGCTCCCTCACACATCCACTCCCTCACACATCCACTCCCTCACACATCCAAACCCTCACACATCCACTGCGACACACATCCACTCCCTCACACATCCAAACCCTCACACATCCACTGCGACACACAGCCGCTCCCTCACACATCCACTCTGACACATGTCCGCTCCCTCACACATCCACTCCCTCACACATCCACTCCCTCACACATCTGCTCCCTCACACATCCACTCCGACACACATTCACTCCCTCACACATCCACTCATCACACATCCACTCGCTCATACATCCAATCCCTCACACATGCTCTCTGACACACATCCACTCCATCACACATCCACTCCCTCATACATCCACTCCCTCACACATCCACTCCGACACACATCCACTCCCTCAGACATCCGCTCCCTCGCATATCTGCTCCCTCACACATCCACTCCCTCACACATCCACTCCCTTACACATCCACTCTCTCAATCATCCAAACCCTCACACATCCACTGCGACACACATCCACTCCCTCACACATCCACTCCCTCACACATCCACTCCGATGCACATCCACTCACTCAAACTTCCACTCCGACACACATCCGCTCCCTCACACATCCACTCGCTCACAGATCCACTCCCTCACACATCCACTCCGATAAACATCCACTCCCTCAAACATCCAATCCCTCACACATTCACTCCGACAAACATCCAGTCCCTCACACAACCGCTCCCTCACACATCCACACCCTCACACATCCAATCCCTCACACATCCAATCCCTCACACATCCACTCCCTCACACATCCACTCAGTCATGCATACGCTCCCTCACACATCTGCTCCCTCACACATCTGCTCCCTCACACATCCGCTCCCTCACACATCCGCTCCCTCACACATCCACTCGCTCACAGATCCACTCCCTCACACATCCACTCCGATAAACATCCACTCCCTCAAACATCCAATCCCTCACACATTCACGCCGACAAACATCCAGTCCCTCACACATCCGCTCCCTCACACATCTGCACCCTCACACATCCGCTCCCTCACACATCCGCTCCCTCACACATCCGCTCCCTCACACATCCGCTCCCTCACACATCCGCTCCCTCACACATCCACTCCCTTACACATCCGCTTCCTCTCACATTCACTCCCTCACACATCCACTCCCTCACACATCAGCTCCGACACATATCCACTCTCTCACACATCCACTCCAACACACATTCACTCCCTCACACATCCACTCCCTCACACATCCACTCACTCACACATCCACTCCGACACACATTCACTCCCTCACACATCCACTCCGTCACACATCCACTCCGACACATTCACTCCCTCACACATTCACTCCCTCACACATCCACTCCCTCACACATCCACTCACTCACACATCCACTCCGACACACATCCATTCCCTCACACATCCACTCCGACACACATCCATTCCCTCACACATCCACTCCCTGTCACATCCACTCCCTCACACATCCACTTTTTCACACATCCACTCCCTCCCACATCCACTCAGACACACATCCACTCCCTCACACATCCACTCCGACACACATCCGCTCCCTCAAACATCCAATCCCTCATACATCCACTCCCTCACACATCCGCTCCATCACACAACCGCTCCGACACACATCCAATCCCTCACCCATCCACTCCCTCACACATCCTCTCCGACACACATCCACTCCCTCACACATCCACTCCCTGACACATCCAATCCCTCACCCATCCACTCCCTCACACATCCACTATGACACACATCCACAACCTCACACATCCACAAACTCACACATCCACTCAGACACACATCCGCTCCAACACACATCCGCTCCGACACACATCCAATCCCTCACCCATCCACTGCGACACACATCCACTCCGACACACATCCACTCCTTCACACATCCACTCCCTCACACATCCAATCCCTCAACCCATCCATTCCCTCACACATCCACTACGACACACATCCACAACCTCACACATCCACAAACTCACACATCCACTCAGAAACACATCCGCACCAACACATATCCGCTCCCTCACACATCCACTCCCACACACATCCACTCCCTCACACATCCACTCCCTCACACATCCACTCCCTCACACATCCACTCCCTCACACATCCTCTCCGACACACATCCACTCCCTCACACATCCACTCCGACACACATCCACTCCCTCAGACATCCGCTCCCTCACACATCCACTCCCTCACACATCCACTCCCTCACACATCCACTGCGACACACATCCACTCCCTCACACATCCAAACCCTCACACATCCACTGCGACACACAGCCGCTCCCTCACACATCCACTCTGACACATGTCCGCTCCCTCACACATCCACTCCCTCACACATCCACTCCCTCACACATCTGCTCCCTCACACATCCACTCCGACACACATTCACTCCCTCACACATCCACTCATCACACATCCACTCGCTCATACATCCAATCCCTCACACATGCTCTCTGACACACATCCACTCCATCACACATCCACTCCCTCATACATCCACTCCCTCACACATCCACTCCGACACACATCCACTCCCTCAGACATCCGCTCCCTCGCACATCTGCTCCCTCACACATCCACTCCCTCACACATCCACTCCCTTACACATCCACTCTCTCAATCATCCAAACCCTCACACATCCACTGCGACACACATCCACTCCCTCACACATCCACTCCCTCACACATCCACTCCGATGCACATCCACTCACTCAAACTTCCACTCCGACACACATCCGCTCCCTCACACATCCACTCGCTCACAGATCCACTCCCTCACGCATCCACTCCGATAAACATCCACTCCCTCAAACATCCAATCCCTCACACATTCACTCCGACAAACATCCAGTCCCTCACACAACCGCTCCCTCACACATCCACTCCCTCACACATCCAATCCCTCACACATCCAATCCCTCACACATCCACTCCCTCACACATCCACTCAGTCATGCATACGCTCCCTCACACATCTGCTCCCTCACACATCTGCTCCCTCACACATCCGCTCCCTCACACATCCACTCGCTCACAGATCCACTCCCTCACACATCCACTCCGATAAACATCCACTCCCTCAAACATCCAATCCCTCACACATTCACTCCGACAAACATCCAGTCCCTCACACATCCGCTCCCTCACACATCCGCTCCCTCACACATCCGCTCCCTCACACATCCGCTCCCTCACACATCCGCTGCCTCACACATCCACTCCCTCCCACATCCACTCAGACACACATCCACTCCCTCACACATCCACTCCGACACACATCCGCTCCCTCAAACATCCAATCCCTCATACATCCACTCCCTCACACATCCGCTCCATCACACAACCGCTCCGACACACATCCAATCCCTCACCCATCCACTCCCTCACACATCCTCTCCGACACACATCCACTCCCTCACACATCCACTCCCTGACACATCCAATCCCTCACCCATCCACTCCCTCACACATCCACTATGACACACATCCACAACCTCACACATCCACAAACTCACACATCCACTCAGACACACATCCGCTCCAACACACATCCGCTCCGACACACATCCACTCCCTCACACATCCACTCCCTCACACATCCACTCCCTCTCACATCCACTCCCTCACATATCCACTTTTTCACACATCCACTCCCTCACACATCCACTCAGACACACATACGCTCCCTCACACATCTGCTCCCTCACACATCCGCTCCCTCACACATCCGCTCCCTCACACATCCACTCCCTCACACATCCACTACCTCACACATCCACTCTGACACACATCCAATCCGACAAACATCCACTCCCTCAAACATCCAATCCCTCATACATCCACTCCCTCACACATCCGCTCCCTCACACATCCACTACCTCACACATCCACTACCTCACACATCCACTCTGACACACATCCAATCCGACAAACATCCACTCCCTCAAACATCCAACCTCTCATACATCCGCTCCATCACACATCCGCTCCGACACATCCAATCCCTCACCCATCCACTCCCTCTCACATCCACTCCGACACACATCCACTCCCTCAAACATCCACTGCCTCACACATCCACTCCCTCACACATCCACTCCCTCACACATCCACTCCCTCACACATCCACTCCGACACACATCCACTCCCTCACACATTCACTCCCTCACACATCCACTCCCTCACACATCCAAACCCTCACACATCCACTGCGACACACATCCACTCCCTCACAAATCCACTCCCTCACACATCCAAACCCTCACACATCCACTCCGACACACATCCACTCCGATGCACATCCACTCACTCATACATCCACTCCGACACACTTCCACTCCCTCACACATCCACTCGCTCACATATCCACTCCCTCACACATCCACTCCGATAAACATCCACTCCCTCCAACATCAAATCCCTCACAAATTCACTTCGACAAACATCCACTCCCTCACACATCCGCTCCCTCACACATCCACTCCCTCACACATCGAATCCCTCACCCATCCACTCCCTCACACATCCACTCCGACACACATCCACTCCCTCACACATCCACTCAGACATACATACGCTCCCTCACACATCTGCTCCCTCACACATCCGCTCCCTCACACATCCGCTCCCTCACACATCCACTCCCTCACACATCTGCTCCCTCACACATCCGCTCCCTCACACATCCGCTCCCTCACACATCCGCTCCCTCACACATCCACTCCCTCACACATCCGCTCACTCACACATCCACTCCCTCACACATCCACTCCGACAGACATCCACTCCCTCAGACATCCGCGTCCTCGCACATCTGCTCCCTCACACATCCACTCCCTCACACATCCACTCCCTCACATGTCCACTCCCTCACACATCCACTCCCTCACACATCCAAACCCTCACACATCCACTGTGACACACATCCACTCCCTCACAAATCCACTCCCTCACACATCCAAACCCTCACACATCCACTCCAACACACATCCACTCCGATGCACATCCACTCACTCATACATCCACTCCGACACACATCCGCTCCCTCACACATCCACTCGCTCACACATCCACTCCCTCACACATCCAATCCCTCACAAATTCACTCCGACAAACATCCACTCCCTCACACATCCGCTCCCTCACACATCCACTCCCTCACACATCTTTCCCTCACCCATCCACTCCCTCACACATCCACTCCGACACACATCCACTCCCTCACACATCCACTCAGACATACATACGCTCCCTCACACATATGCTCCCTCACACATTCACTCCCTCACACATCCACTCCCTGACACATCCAATCCCTCACCCATCCACTCCCTCACACATCCACTATGACACACATCCACAACCTCACACATCCACAAACTCACACATCCACTCAGACACACATCCGCTCCAACACACATCCGCTCCGACACACATCCACTCCCTCACACATCCACTCCCTCACACATCCACTCCCTCTCACATCCACTCCCTCACATATCCACTTTTTCACACATCCACTCCCTCACACATCCACTCAGACACACATACGCTCCCTCACACATCTGCTCCCTCACACATCCGCTCCCTCACACATCCGCTCCCTCACACATCCACTCCCTCACACATTCACTACCTCACACATCCACTCTGACACACATCCAATCCGACAAACATCCACTCCCTCAAACATCCAATCCCTCATACATCCACTCCCTCACACATCCGCTCCCTCACACATCCACTCCCTCACACATCCACTACCTCACACATCCACTCTGACACACATCCAATCCGACAAACATCCACTCCCTCAAACATCCAACCCCTCATACATCCGCTCCATCACACATCCGCTCCGACACACCTCCAATCCCTCACCCATCCACTCCCTCTCACATCCACTCCGACACACATCCACTCCCTCAAACATCCACTGCCTCACACATCCACTCCCTCACACATCCACTCCCTCACACATCCACTCCCTCACACATCCACTCCGACACACATCCACTCCCTCACACATCCACTCCCTCACACATTCACTCCGACACAGATCCGCTCCCTAACACATCCACGCCCTCACACATCCACTCCCTCACACATTCACTCCCTCACACATCCACTCCCTCACACATCCAAACCCTCACACATCCACTGCGACACACATCCACTCCCTCACAAATCCACTCCCTCACACATCCAAACCCTCACACATCCACTCCGACACACATCCACTCCGATGCACATCCACTCACTCATACATCCACTCCGACACACATCCACTCCCTCACACATCCACTCGCTCACATATCCACTCCCTCACACATCCACTCCGATAAACATCCACTCCCTCCAACATCAAATCCCTCACAAATTCACTTCGACAAACATCCACTCCCTCACACATCCGCTCCCTCACACATCCACTCCCTCACACATCCAATCCCTCACCCATCCACTCCCTCACACATCCACTCCGACACACATCCACTCCCTCACACATCCACTCAGACATACATACGCTCCCTCACACATCTGCTCCCTCACACATCTGCTCCCTCACACATCTGCTCCCTCACACATCCGCTCCCTCACACATCCGCTCCCTCACACATCTGCTCCCTCACACATCCGCTCACTCACACATCCGCTCCCTCACACATCCACTCCCTCACACATCCGCTCACTCACACATCCACTCCCTCACACATCCACTCCGACAGACATCCACTCCCTCAGACATCCGCGTCCTCGCACATCTGCTCCCTCACACATCCACTCCCTCACAGATCCACTCCCTCACATGTCCACTCCCTCACACATCCACTCCCTCACACATCCAAACCCTCACACATCCACTGTGACACACATCCACTCCCTCACAAATCCACTCCCTCACACATCCAAACCCTCACACATCCATTCCAACACACATCCACTCCGATGCACATCCACTCACTCATACATCCACTCCGACACACATCCGCTCCCTCACACATCCACTCGCTCACACATCCACTCCCTCACACATCCACTCCGATAAACATCCACTCCCTCAAACATCCAATCCCTCACAAATTCACTCCGACAAACATCCACTCCCTCACACATCCGCTCCCTCACACATCCACTCCCTCACACATCCAATCCCTCACCCATCCACTCCCTCACACATCCACTCCGACACACATCCACTCCCTCACACATCCACTCAGACAGACATACGCTCCCTCACACATCTGCTCCCTCACACATCTGCTCCCTCACACATCCGCTCCCTCACACATCCGCTCCCTCACACATCCGCTCCCTCACACATCCGCTCCCTCACACATCCGCTCCCTCACACATTCGCTCCCTCACAGATCTGCTCCCTCACACATCAACTCCCTCACACATCCACTCTGACACATGTACGCTCCCTCACACATCCACTCCCTCACACATCCACTCCGACACACATTCACTCCCTCACACATCCACTCCCTCACACATCCACTCCGACACATTCACTCCCCTCACACATCCACTCCCTCACACATCCACTCCGACACACATCCACTCCCTCACACATCCACTCGCTCTCACATCCACTCAGACACACATACACTCCCTCACACATCCACTCCGACACACATCCGCTCCCTCAAACATCCAATCCCTCATACATCCACTCACTCACACATCCGCTCCATCACACAAACACTCCGACACACATCCGCTCCGACACACATCCAATCCCTCACCCATCCACTGCGACACACATCCACTCCGACACACATCCACTCCTTCACACATCCACTCCCTCACACATCCAATCCCTCAACCCATCCAATCCCTCACACATCCACTACGACACACATCCACAACCTCACACATCCACAAACTCACACATCCACTCAGAAACACATCCGCACCAACACATATCCGCTCCCTCACACATCCACTCCCACACACATCCACTCCCTCACACATCCATTCCCTCACACATCCACTCCCTCACACATCCACTCCCTCACACATCCTCTCCGACACACATCCACTCCCTCACACATCCACTCCGACACACATCTGCTCCCTCACACATCCGCTCCCTCACACATCCACTCCCTCACACATCCACTCCCTCACACATCCAAACCCTCACACATCCACTGCGACACACATCCACTCCCTCACACATCCAAACCCTCACACATCCACTGCGACACACAGCCGCTCCCTCACACATCCACTCTGACACATGTCCGCTCCCTCACACATCCACTCCCTCACACATCCACTCCCTCACACATCCACTCCCTCACACATCTGCTCCCTCACACATCCACTCCGACACACATTCACTCCCTCACACATCCACTCATCACACATCCATTCGCTCATACATCCAATCCCTCACACATGCTCTCTGACACACATCCACTCCATCACACATCCACTCCCTCATACATCCACTCCCTCACACATCCACTGCGACACACATCCACTCCCTCAGACATCCGCTCCCTCGCACATCTGCTCCCTCACACATCCAATCCCTCAACCCATCCAATCCCTCACACATCCACTACGACACACATCCACAACCTCACACATCCACAAACTCACACATCCACTCAGAAACACATCCGCACCAACACATATCCGCTCCCTCACACATCCACTCCCACACACATCCACTCCCTCACACATCCACTCCCTCACACATCCACTCCCTCACACATCCACTCCCTCACACATCCTCTCCGACACACATCCACTCCCTCACACATCCACTCCGACACACATCCACTCCCTCAGACATCCGCTCCCTCACACATCCACTCCCTCACACATCCACTCCCTCACACATCCAAACCCTCACACATCCACTGCGACACACAGCCACTCCCTCACACATCCACTCTGACACATGTCCGCTCCCTCACACATCCACTCCCTCACACATCCACTCCCTCACACATGCACTCCCTCACACATCTGCTCCCTCACACATCCACTCCGACACACATTCACTCCCTCACACATCCACTCATCACACATCCACTCGCTCATACATCCAATCCCTCACACATGCTCTCTGACACACATCCACTCCATCACACATCCACTCCCTCATACATCCATTCCCTCACACATCCACTCCGACACACATCCACTCCCTCAGACATCCGCTCCCTCACACATCTGCTCCCTCACACATCCACTCCCTCACACATCCACTCCGACACACATCCACTCTCTCACTCATCCAAACCCTCACACATCCACTGCGACACACATCCACTCCCTCACACATCCACTCCCTCACACATCCAAACCCTCACACATCCACTCCTACACACATCCACTCCGATGCAAATCCACTCACTCAAACTTCCACTCCGACACACATCCGCTCCCTCACACATCCACTCGCTCACAGATCCACTCCCTCACACATCCACTCCGATAAACATCCACTCCCTCAAACATCCAATCCCTCACACATTCACTCCGACAAACATCCAGTCCCTCACACAACCGATCCCTCACACATCCACTCCCTCACACATCCAATCCCTCACACATCCAATCCCTCACACATCCACTCCCTCACACATCCACTCAGTCATGCATACGCTCCCTCACACATCTGCTCCCTCACACATCTGCTCCCTCACACATCCGCTCCCTCACACATCCGCTCCCTCACACATCCACTCGCTCACAGATCCACTCCCTCACACATCCACTCCGATAAACATCCACTCCCTCAAACATCCAATCCCTCACACATTCACTCCGACAAACATCCAGTCCCTCACACATCCGCTCCCTCACACATCTGCTCCCTCACACATCCGCTCCCTCACACATCCGCTCCCTCACACATCCGCTCCCTCACACATCCGCTCCCTCACACATCCGCTCCCTCACACATCCACTCCCTCACACATCAGCTCCGACACATATCCACTCTCTCACACATCCACTCCGACACACATTCACTCCCTCACACATCCACTCCCTCACACATCCACTCACTCACACATCCACTCCGACACACATTCACTCCCTCACACATCCACTCCGTCACACATCCACTCCGACACATTCACTCCCTCACACATTCACTCCCTCACACATCCACTCCCTCACACATCCACTCACTCACACATCCACTCCGACACACATCCATTCCCTCACACATCCACTCCGACACACATCCATTCCCTCACACATCCACTCCCTGTCACATCCACTCCCTCACACATCCACTTTTTCACACATCCACTCCCTCCCACATCCACTCAGACACACATCCACTCCCTCACACATCCACTCCGACACACATCCGCTCCCTCAAACATTAAATCCCTCATACATCCACTCCCTCACACATCCGCTCCATCACACAACCGCTCCGACACACATCCAATCCCTCACCCATCCACTCCCTCACACATCCTCTCCGACACACATCCACTCCCTCACACATCCACTCCCTGACACATCCAATCCCTCACCCATCCACTCCCTCACACATCCACTATGACACACATCCACAACCTCACACATCCACAAACTCACACATCCACTCAGACACACATCCGCTCCAACACACATCCGCTCCGACACACATCCGCTCCCTCACACATCCGCTCCCTCACACATCCACTCCCTCACACATCCACTCCCTCACACATCCACTGCCTCACTCATCCACTCCCTAACACATCCACGCCCTCACACATCCACTCCGACACACATCCACTCCCTCACACATCCACTCCCTCACACATCCACTCCCTCACACATCCTCTCCGACACACATCCACTCCCTCACACATCCACTCCGACACACATCCACTCCCTCACACATCCAAACCCTCACACATCTACTGCGACACACATCCACTCCCTCACACATCCAAACCCTCACACATCCACTCCGACACACATCCACTCCCTCACACATCCGCTCCCTCACACATCCACTCCCTCACACATCCACTCGCTCACACATCCAATCCCTCACACTTCCACTCCCTCACACATCCACTCATTCAGACATCCGCTCACTCACACATCTGCTCCCTCACACATCCGCTCCCTAACACATCCGCTCCCTGACACATCCGTTCCCTCACACATCCACTCCCTCACACATCCACTCCCTCACACCTCAGCTTCCTAAGACATCCACTCCGACACACATCCACTCCCTCACACACCCACTCCCTCACACATCCACTCCCTCACCCATCCACTCCGACACATCCACTCTGACACCCATCCACTCCCTCACCCAACCACTCCCTCACCCTTCCGCTCCCTCACACATCCACTCCCTCACACCTCAGCTTCTTAAGACATCCACTCCGACAGCCATCCACTCCCTCACCCATCCACGCCCTCACACATCCACTCCCTCACACATCCACTCCCTCACACATCCTCTCCGACACACATCCACTCCCTCACACATCCACTCCCTCACACCTCAGCTTCCTAAGACATCCACTCCGACACACATCCACTCCCTCACACACCCACTCCGACACACATCCACTCCCTCACACACCCACTCCCTCACACACCCACTCCCTCACACATCCACTCCCTCACCCATCCACTCCGACACATCCACTCTGACACCCATCCACTCCCTCACCCAACCACTCCCTCACCCATCCGCTCCCTCACACATCCACTCCCTCACACCTCAGCTTCTTAAGACATCCACTCCGACACACATCCACTCCCTCACCCATCCACTCCCTCACACATCCACTCCGACAGCCATCCACTCCCTCACCCATCCACGCCCTCACACATCCACTCCCTCACACATCCACTCCCTCACACATCCACTCCGACAGCCATCCACTCCCTCACCCATCCACGCCCTCACACATCCACTCCCTCACACATCCACTCCCTCACACATCCTCTCCGACACACATCCACTCCGACACACATCCACTCCCTCACACACCCACTCCCTCACACATCCACTCCCTCACACACCCACTCCGACACACATCCACTCCCTCACACACCCACTCCCTCACACATCCACTCCCTCACCCATCCACTCCGACACATCCACTCTGACACCCATCCACTCCCTCACCCAACCACTCCCTCACCCATCCGCTCCCTCACACATCCACTCCCTCACACCTCAGCTTCTTAAGACATCCACTCCGACAGCCATCCACTCCCTCACCCATCCACGCCCTCACCCATCCACTCCCTCACACATCCACTCCCTCACACATCCACTCCCTCACACATCCACTCCGACACACATCCACTCCCTCAGACATCCGCTCCCTCACACATCTGCTCCCTCACACATCCACTCCCTCACACATCCACACCCTCACACATCCACTCCCTCACACATCCACACCCTCACACATCCACTCCCTCACACATCCAAACCCTCACACATCCACTGCGACACACAGCCGCTCCCTTAAAAATCCACTCCCTCACACATCCAAACCCTCACACATCCACTCCCTCACCCATCCACTCCGATGCACATCCACTCTCTCACACATCCACTCCGATAAACATCCACTCCCTCAAACATCCAATCCCTCACACATCCACTCCGACAAACATCCACTCCCTCACACATCCGCTCCCTCACACATCCACTCCCTCACACATCCACTCGCTCACACATCCACTCCCTCACACATCCATTCGCTCACACATCCACTCGCTCACACATCCACTCCCTCACACATCCACTCCCTCACACATCCACTCCTTCAGACATCCGCTCCCTAACACATCTGCTCCCTGACACATCCGTTCCCTCGCACATCCACTCCCTCACACCTCAGCTTCCTAAGACATCGACTCCGACACACATCCACTCCCTCACACACCCACTCCCTCACACATCCACTCCCTCACCCATCCACTCCGACACATCCACTCTGACACCCATCCACTCCCTCACACCTCAGCTTCTTAAGACATCCACTCTGACACCCATCCACTCCCTCACCCATCCACTCCCTCACCCATCCACTCCCTCACACATCCACTCCCTCACACATCCACTCCCTCACACATCCACTCCGTCACACATCCACTCCCTCTCACACCCACTCCCTCACACATCCACTCTCTCATACACCCACTCCCTCATTCACCCACTCCCTCATACACCCACTCCCTCACACATCCACTCCCTCATACACCCACTCCCTCACACACACACTCCCTCATACACCCACTCCCTCACACATCCACTCCCTCACACTTCCACTCCCTCACACTTCCAGTCCCTCACACATCCACTCCCTCACACATCCACTCCCTCACACATCCACTCCCTCACACATCCACTCTGACTCTTATCCACTCTCTCAAATCCACTCCTTCACACATCCACTCCCTCACACATCCACTCCAACACACATCCACTCCCTCACACATCCACTCCCTCACACATCCAATCCCCCACACATCCAGTGCCTCACACATCCACTCCCTCACACATCCAATCCCTCACACATCCAGTCCCTCATACACCCACTCCCTCACACACCCACTCCCTCATTCACCCACTCCCTCACACACCCACTCCCTCATACAACCACTCCCTCACACATCCACTCCCTCACACATCCACTCCCTCACACATCCACTCCCTCACACATCCACTCCCTCATACACCCACTCCCTCATACACCCACTCCCTCACACACCCACTCCCTCATACACCCACTCCCTCAGACACCTTCATACACCCACTCCCTCACACACACACTCCCTCACACATCCACTCCCTCACACATCCACTACCTCACACATCTACTCCCTCACACATCCACTCCCTCACTCATCCGCTCCCTCACGCATCCACTCCCTCACACATCCGCTCCCTCACACATATGCTCCCTCACACATTCACTCCCTCACACATCCACTCCCTGACACATCCAATCCCTCACCCATCCACTCCCTCACACATCCACTATGACACACATCCACAACCTCACACATCCACAAACTCACACATCCACTCAGACACACATCCGCTCCAACACACATCCGCTCCGACACACATCCACTCCCTCACACATCCACTCCCTCACACATCCACTCCCTCTCACATCCACTCCCTCACATATCCACTTTTTCACACATCCACTCCCTCACACATCCACTCAGACACACATACGCTCCCTCACACATCTGCTCCCTCACACATCCGCTCCCTCACACATCCGCTCCCTCACACATCCACTCCCTCACACATTCACTACCTCACACATCCACTCTGACACACATCCAATCCGACAAACATCCACTCCCTCAAACATCCAATCCCTCATACATCCACTCCCTCACACATCCGCTCCCTCACACATCCACTCCCTCACACATCCACTACCTCACACATCCACTCTGACACACATCCAATCCGACAAACATCCACTCCCTCAAACATCCAACCCCTCATACATCCGCTCCATCACACATCCGCTCCGACACACCTCCAATCCCTCACCCATCCACTCCCTCTCACATCCACTCCGACACACATCCACTCCCTCAAACATCCACTGCCTCACACATCCACTCCCTCACACATCCACTCCCTCACACATCCACTCCCTCACACATCCACTCCGACACACATCCACTCCCTCACACATCCACTCCCTCACACATTCACTCCGACACAGATCCGCTCCCTAACACATCCACGCCCTCACACATCCACTCCCTCACACATTCACTCCCTCACACATCCACTCCCTCACACATCCAAACCCTCACACATCCACTGCGACACACATCCACTCCCTCACAAATCCACTCCCTCACACATCCAAACCCTCACACATCCACTCCGACACACATCCACTCCGATGCACATCCACTCACTCATACATCCACTCCGACACACATCCACTCCCTCACACATCCACTCGCTCACATATCCACTCCCTCACATATCCACTCCGATAAACATCCACTCCCTCCAACATCAAATCCCTCACAAATTCACTTCGACAAACATCCACTCCCTCACACATCCGCTCCCTCACACATCCACTCCCTCACACATCCAATCCCTCACCCATCCACTCCCTCACACATCCACTCCGACACACATCCACTCCCTCACACATCCACTCAGACATACATACGCTCCCTCACACATCTGCTCCCTCACACATCTGCTCCCTCACACATCTGCTCCCTCACACATCCGCTCCCTCACACATCCGCTCCCTCACACATCTGCTCCCTCACACATCCGCTCACTCACACATCCGCTCCCTCACACATCCACTCCCTCACACATCCGCTCACTCACACATCCACTCCCTCACACATCCACTCCGACAGACATCCACTCCCTCAGACATCCGCGTCCTCGCACATCTGCTCCCTCACACATCCACTCCCTCACAGATCCACTCCCTCACATGTCCACTCCCTCACACATCCACTCCCTCACACATCCAAACCCTCACACATCCACTGTGACACACATCCACTCCCTCACAAATCCACTCCCTCACACATCCAAACCCTCACACATCCATTCCAACACACATCCACTCCGATGCACATCCACTCACTCATACATCCACTCCGACACACATCCGCTCCCTCACACATCCACTCGCTCACACATCCACTCCCTCACACATCCACTCCGATAAACATCCACTCCCTCAAACATCCAATCCCTCACAAATTCACTCCGACAAACATCCACTCCCTCACACATCCGCTCCCTCACACATCCACTCCCTCACACATCCAATCCCTCACCCATCCACTCCCTCACACATCCACTCCGACACACATCCACTCCCTCACACATCCACTCAGACAGACATACGCTCCCTCACACATCTGCTCCCTCACACATCTGCTCCCTCACACATCCGCTCCCTCACACATCCGCTCCCTCACACATCCGCTCCCTCACACATCCGCTCCCTCACACATCCGCTCCCTCACACATTCGCTCCCTCACAGATCTGCTCCCTCACACATCAACTCCCTCACACATCCACTCTGACACATGTACGCTCCCTCACACATCCACTCCCTCACACATCCACTCCGACACACATTCACTCCCTCACACATCCACTCCCTCACACATCCACTCCGACACATTCACTCCCCTCACACATCCACTCCCTCACACATCCACTCCGACACACATCCACTCCCTCACACATCCACTCGCTCTCACATCCACTCAGACACACATACACTCCCTCACACATCCACTCCGACACACATCCGCTCCCTCAAACATCCAATCCCTCATACATCCACTCACTCACACATCCGCTCCATCACACAAACACTCCGACACACATCCGCTCCGACACACATCCAATCCCTCACCCATCCACTGCGACACACATCCACTCCGACACACATCCACTCCTTCACACATCCACTCCCTCACACATCCAATCCCTCAACCCATCCAATCCCTCACACATCCACTACGACACACATCCACAACCTCACACATCCACAAACTCACACATCCACTCAGAAACACATCCGCACCAACACATATCCGCTCCCTCACACATCCACTCCCACACACATCCACTCCCTCACACATCCATTCCCTCACACATCCACTCCCTCACACATCCACTCCCTCACACATCCTCTCCGACACACATCCACTCCCTCACACATCCACTCCGACACACATCTGCTCCCTCACACATCCGCTCCCTCACACATCCACTCCCTCACACATCCACTCCCTCACACATCCAAACCCTCACACATCCACTGCGACACACATCCACTCCCTCACACATCCAAACCCTCACACATCCACTGCGACACACAGCCGCTCCCTCACACATCCACTCTGACACATGTCCGCTCCCTCACACATCCACTCCCTCACACATCCACTCCCTCACACATCCACTCCCTCACACATCTGCTCCCTCACACATCCACTCCGACACACATTCACTCCCTCACACATCCACTCATCACACATCCATTCGCTCATACATCCAATCCCTCACACATGCTCTCTGACACACATCCACTCCATCACACATCCACTCCCTCATACATCCACTCCCTCACACATCCACTGCGACACACATCCACTCCCTCAGACATCCGCTCCCTCGCACATCTGCTCCCTCACACATCCAATCCCTCAACCCATCCAATCCCTCACACATCCACTACGACACACATCCACAACCTCACACATCCACAAACTCACACATCCACTCAGAAACACATCCGCACCAACACATATCCGCTCCCTCACACATCCACTCCCACACACATCCACTCCCTCACACATCCACTCCCTCACACATCCACTCCCTCACACATCCACTCCCTCACACATCCTCTCCGACACACATCCACTCCCTCACACATCCACTCCGACACACATCCACTCCCTCAGACATCCGCTCCCTCACACATCCACTCCCTCACACATCCACTCCCTCACACATCCAAACCCTCACACATCCACTGCGACACACATCCACTCCCTCACACATCCAAACCCTCACACATCCACTGCGACACACAGCCACTCCCTCACACATCCACTCTGACACATGTCCGCTCCCTCACACATCCACTCCCTCACACATCCACTCCCTCACACATGCACTCCCTCACACATCTGCTCCCTCACACATCCACTCCGACACACATTCACTCCCTCACACATCCACTCATCACACATCCACTCGCTCATACATCCAATCCCTCACACATGCTCTCTGACACACATCCACTCCATCACACATCCACTCCCTCATACATCCATTCCCTCACACATCCACTCCGACACACATCCACTCCCTCAGACATCCGCTCCCTCACACATCTGCTCCCTCACACATCCACTCCCTCACACATCCACTCCGACACACATCCACTCTCTCACTCATCCAAACCCTCACACATCCACTGCGACACACATCCACTCCCTCACACATCCACTCCCTCACACATCCAAACCCTCACACATCCACTCCTACACACATCCACTCCGATGCAAATCCACTCACTCAAACTTCCACTCCGACACACATCCGCTCCCTCACACATCCACTCGCTCACAGATCCACTCCCTCACACATCCACTCCGATAAACATCCACTCCCTCAAACATCCAATCCCTCACACATTCACTCCGACAAACATCCAGTCCCTCACACAACCGATCCCTCACACATCCACTCCCTCACACATCCAATCCCTCACACATCCAATCCCTCACACATCCACTCCCTCACACATCCACTCAGTCATGCATACGCTCCCTCACACATCTGCTCCCTCACACATCTGCTCCCTCACACATCCGCTCCCTCACACATCCGCTCCCTCACACATCCACTCGCTCACAGATCCACTCCCTCACACATCCACTCCGATAAACATCCACTCCCTCAAACATCCAATCCCTCACACATTCACTCCGACAAACATCCAGTCCCTCACACATCCGCTCCCTCACACATCTGCTCCCTCACACATCCGCTCCCTCACACATCCGCTCCCTCACACATCCGCTCCCTCACACATCCGCTCCCTCACACATCCGCTCCCTCACACATCCACTCCCTCACACATCAGCTCCGACACATATCCACTCTCTCACACATCCACTCCGACACACATTCACTCCCTCACACATCCACTCCCTCACACATCCACTCACTCACACATCCACTCCGACACACATTCACTCCCTCACACATCCACTCCGTCACACATCCACTCCGACACATTCACTCCCTCACACATTCACTCCCTCACACATCCACTCCCTCACACATCCACTCACTCACACATCCACTCCGACACACATCCATTCCCTCACACATCCACTCCGACACACATCCATTCCCTCACACATCCACTCCCTGTCACATCCACTCCCTCACACATCCACTTTTTCACACATCCACTCCCTCCCACATCCACTCAGACACACATCCACTCCCTCACACATCCACTCCGACACACATCCGCTCCCTCAAACATTAAATCCCTCATACATCCACTCCCTCACACATCCGCTCCATCACACAACCGCTCCGACACACATCCAATCCCTCACCCATCCACTCCCTCACACATCCTCTCCGACACACATCCACTCCCTCACACATCCACTCCCTGACACATCCAATCCCTCACCCATCCACTCCCTCACACATCCACTATGACACACATCCACAACCTCACACATCCACAAACTCACACATCCACTCAGACACACATCCGCTCCAACACACATCCGCTCCGACACACATCCGCTCCCTCACACATCCGCTCCCTCACACATCCACTCCCTCACACATCCACTCCCTCACACATCCACTGCCTCACTCATCCACTCCCTAACACATCCACGCCCTCACACATCCACTCCGACACACATCCACTCCCTCACACATCCACTCCCTCACACATCCACTCCCTCACACATCCTCTCCGACACACATCCACTCCCTCACACATCCACTCCGACACACATCCACTCCCTCACACATCCAAACCCTCACACATCTACTGCGACACACATCCACTCCCTCACACATCCAAACCCTCACACATCCACTCCGACACACATCCACTCCCTCACACATCCGCTCCCTCACACATCCACTCCCTCACACATCCACTCGCTCACACATCCAATCCCTCACACTTCCACTCCCTCACACATCCACTCATTCAGACATCCGCTCACTCACACATCTGCTCCCTCACACATCCGCTCCCTAACACATCCGCTCCCTGACACATCCGTTCCCTCACACATCCACTCCCTCACACATCCACTCCCTCACACCTCAGCTTCCTAAGACATCCACTCCGACACACATCCACTCCCTCACACACCCACTCCCTCACACATCCACTCCCTCACCCATCCACTCCGACACATCCACTCTGACACCCATCCACTCCCTCACCCAACCACTCCCTCACCCTTCCGCTCCCTCACACATCCACTCCCTCACACCTCAGCTTCTTAAGACATCCACTCCGACAGCCATCCACTCCCTCACCCATCCACGCCCTCACACATCCACTCCCTCACACATCCACTCCCTCACACATCCTCTCCGACACACATCCACTCCCTCACACATCCACTCCCTCACACCTCAGCTTCCTAAGACATCCACTCCGACACACATCCACTCCCTCACACACCCACTCCGACACACATCCACTCCCTCACACACCCACTCCCTCACACACCCACTCCCTCACACATCCACTCCCTCACCCATCCACTCCGACACATCCACTCTGACACCCATCCACTCCCTCACCCAACCACTCCCTCACCCATCCGCTCCCTCACACATCCACTCCCTCACACCTCAGCTTCTTAAGACATCCACTCCGACACACATCCACTCCCTCACCCATCCACTCCCTCACACATCCACTCCGACAGCCATCCACTCCCTCACCCATCCACGCCCTCACACATCCACTCCCTCACACATCCACTCCCTCACACATCCACTCCGACAGCCATCCACTCCCTCACCCATCCACGCCCTCACACATCCACTCCCTCACACATCCACTCCCTCACACATCCTCTCCGACACACATCCACTCCGACACACATCCACTCCCTCACACACCCACTCCCTCACACATCCACTCCCTCACACACCCACTCCGACACACATCCACTCCCTCACACACCCACTCCCTCACACATCCACTCCCTCACCCATCCACTCCGACACATCCACTCTGACACCCATCCACTCCCTCACCCAACCACTCCCTCACCCATCCGCTCCCTCACACATCCACTCCCTCACACCTCAGCTTCTTAAGACATCCACTCCGACAGCCATCCACTCCCTCACCCATCCACGCCCTCACCCATCCACTCCCTCACACATCCACTCCCTCACACATCCACTCCCTCACACATCCACTCCGACACACATCCACTCCCTCAGACATCCGCTCCCTCACACATCTGCTCCCTCACACATCCACTCCCTCACACATCCACACCCTCACACATCCACTCCCTCACACATCCACACCCTCACACATCCACTCCCTCACACATCCAAACCCTCACACATCCACTGCGACACACAGCCGCTCCCTTAAAAATCCACTCCCTCACACATCCAAACCCTCACACATCCACTCCCTCACCCATCCACTCCGATGCACATCCACTCTCTCACACATCCACTCCGATAAACATCCACTCCCTCAAACATCCAATCCCTCACACATCCACTCCGACAAACATCCACTCCCTCACACATCCGCTCCCTCACACATCCACTCCCTCACACATCCACTCGCTCACACATCCACTCCCTCACACATCCATTCGCTCACACATCCACTCGCTCACACATCCACTCCCTCACACATCCACTCCCTCACACATCCACTCCTTCAGACATCCGCTCCCTAACACATCTGCTCCCTGACACATCCGTTCCCTCGCACATCCACTCCCTCACACCTCAGCTTCCTAAGACATCGACTCCGACACACATCCACTCCCTCACACACCCACTCCCTCACACATCCACTCCCTCACCCATCCACTCCGACACATCCACTCTGACACCCATCCACTCCCTCACACCTCAGCTTCTTAAGACATCCACTCTGACACCCATCCACTCCCTCACCCATCCACTCCCTCACCCATCCACTCCCTCACACATCCACTCCCTCACACATCCACTCCCTCACACATCCACTCCGTCACACATCCACTCCCTCTCACACCCACTCCCTCACACATCCACTCTCTCATACACCCACTCCCTCATTCACCCACTCCCTCATACACCCACTCCCTCACACATCCACTCCCTCATACACCCACTCCCTCACACACACACTCCCTCATACACCCACTCCCTCACACATCCACTCCCTCACACTTCCACTCCCTCACACTTCCAGTCCCTCACACATCCACTCCCTCACACATCCACTCCCTCACACATCCACTCCCTCACACATCCACTCTGACTCTTATCCACTCTCTCAAATCCACTCCTTCACACATCCACTCCCTCACACATCCACTCCAACACACATCCACTCCCTCACACATCCACTCCCTCACACATCCAATCCCCCACACATCCAGTGCCTCACACATCCACTCCCTCACACATCCAATCCCTCACACATCCAGTCCCTCATACACCCACTCCCTCACACACCCACTCCCTCATTCACCCACTCCCTCACACACCCACTCCCTCATACAACCACTCCCTCACACATCCACTCCCTCACACATCCACTCCCTCACACATCCACTCCCTCACACATCCACTCCCTCATACACCCACTCCCTCATACACCCACTCCCTCACACACCCACTCCCTCATACACCCACTCCCTCAGACACCTTCATACACCCACTCCCTCACACACACACTCCCTCACACATCCACTCCCTCACACATCCACTACCTCACACATCTACTCCCTCACACATCCACTCCCTCACTCATCCGCTCCCTCACGCATCCACTCCCTCACACATCCGCTCCCTCACACATATGCTCCCTCACACATTCACTCCCTCACACATCCACTCCCTGACACATCCAATCCCTCACCCATCCACTCCCTCACACATCCACTATGACACACATCCACAACCTCACACATCCACAAACTCACACATCCACTCAGACACACATCCGCTCCAACACACATCCGCTCCGACACACATCCACTCCCTCACACATCCACTCCCTCACACATCCACTCCCTCTCACATCCACTCCCTCACATATCCACTTTTTCACACATCCACTCCCTCACACATCCACTCAGACACACATACGCTCCCTCACACATCTGCTCCCTCACACATCCGCTCCCTCACACATCCGCTCCCTCACACATCCACTCCCTCACACATTCACTACCTCACACATCCACTCTGACACACATCCAATCCGACAAACATCCACTCCCTCAAACATCCAATCCCTCATACATCCACTCCCTCACACATCCGCTCCCTCACACATCCACTCCCTCACACATCCACTACCTCACACATCCACTCTGACACACATCCAATCCGACAAACATCCACTCCCTCAAACATCCAACCCCTCATACATCCGCTCCATCACACATCCGCTCCGACACACCTCCAATCCCTCACCCATCCACTCCCTCTCACATCCACTCCGACACACATCCACTCCCTCAAACATCCACTGCCTCACACATCCACTCCCTCACACATCCACTCCCTCACACATCCACTCCCTCACACATCCACTCCGACACACATCCACTCCCTCACACATCCACTCCCTCACACATTCACTCCGACACAGATCCGCTCCCTAACACATCCACGCCCTCACACATCCACTCCCTCACACATTCACTCCCTCACACATCCACTCCCTCACACATCCAAACCCTCACACATCCACTGCGACACACATCCACTCCCTCACAAATCCACTCCCTCACACATCCAAACCCTCACACATCCACTCCGACACACATCCACTCCGATGCACATCCACTCACTCATACATCCACTCCGACACACATCCACTCCCTCACACATCCACTCGCTCACATATCCACTCCCTCACATATCCACTCCGATAAACATCCACTCCCTCCAACATCAAATCCCTCACAAATTCACTTCGACAAACATCCACTCCCTCACACATCCGCTCCCTCACACATCCACTCCCTCACACATCCAATCCCTCACCCATCCACTCCCTCACACATCCACTCCGACACACATCCACTCCCTCACACATCCACTCAGACATACATACGCTCCCTCACACATCTGCTCCCTCACACATCTGCTCCCTCACACATCTGCTCCCTCACACATCCGCTCCCTCACACATCCGCTCCCTCACACATCTGCTCCCTCACACATCCGCTCACTCACACATCCGCTCCCTCACACATCCACTCCCTCACACATCCGCTCACTCACACATCCACTCCCTCACACATCCACTCCGACAGACATCCACTCCCTCAGACATCCGCGTCCTCGCACATCTGCTCCCTCACACATCCACTCCCTCACAGATCCACTCCCTCACATGTCCACTCCCTCACACATCCACTCCCTCACACATCCAAACCCTCACACATCCACTGTGACACACATCCACTCCCTCACAAATCCACTCCCTCACACATCCAAACCCTCACACATCCATTCCAACACACATCCACTCCGATGCACATCCACTCACTCATACATCCACTCCGACACACATCCGCTCCCTCACACATCCACTCGCTCACACATCCACTCCCTCACACATCCACTCCGATAAACATCCACTCCCTCAAACATCCAATCCCTCACAAATTCACTCCGACAAACATCCACTCCCTCACACATCCGCTCCCTCACACATCCACTCCCTCACACATCCAATCCCTCACCCATCCACTCCCTCACACATCCACTCCGACACACATCCACTCCCTCACACATCCACTCAGACAGACATACGCTCCCTCACACATCTGCTCCCTCACACATCTGCTCCCTCACACATCCGCTCCCTCACACATCCGCTCCCTCACACATCCGCTCCCTCACACATCCGCTCCCTCACACATCCGCTCCCTCACACATTCGCTCCCTCACAGATCTGCTCCCTCACACATCAACTCCCTCACACATCCACTCTGACACATGTACGCTCCCTCACACATCCACTCCCTCACACATCCACTCCGACACACATTCACTCCCTCACACATCCACTCCCTCACACATCCACTCCGACACATTCACTCCCCTCACACATCCACTCCCTCACACATCCACTCCGACACACATCCACTCCCTCACACATCCACTCGCTCTCACATCCACTCAGACACACATACACTCCCTCACACATCCACTCCGACACACATCCGCTCCCTCAAACATCCAATCCCTCATACATCCACTCACTCACACATCCGCTCCATCACACAAACACTCCGACACACATCCGCTCCGACACACATCCAATCCCTCACCCATCCACTGCGACACACATCCACTCCGACACACATCCACTCCTTCACACATCCACTCCCTCACACATCCAATCCCTCAACCCATCCAATCCCTCACACATCCACTACGACACACATCCACAACCTCACACATCCACAAACTCACACATCCACTCAGAAACACATCCGCACCAACACATATCCGCTCCCTCACACATCCACTCCCACACACATCCACTCCCTCACACATCCATTCCCTCACACATCCACTCCCTCACACATCCACTCCCTCACACATCCTCTCCGACACACATCCACTCCCTCACACATCCACTCCGACACACATCTGCTCCCTCACACATCCGCTCCCTCACACATCCACTCCCTCACACATCCACTCCCTCACACATCCAAACCCTCACACATCCACTGCGACACACATCCACTCCCTCACACATCCAAACCCTCACACATCCACTGCGACACACAGCCGCTCCCTCACACATCCACTCTGACACATGTCCGCTCCCTCACACATCCACTCCCTCACACATCCACTCCCTCACACATCCACTCCCTCACACATCTGCTCCCTCACACATCCACTCCGACACACATTCACTCCCTCACACATCCACTCATCACACATCCATTCGCTCATACATCCAATCCCTCACACATGCTCTCTGACACACATCCACTCCATCACACATCCACTCCCTCATACATCCACTCCCTCACACATCCACTGCGACACACATCCACTCCCTCAGACATCCGCTCCCTCGCACATCTGCTCCCTCACACATCCAATCCCTCAACCCATCCAATCCCTCACACATCCACTACGACACACATCCACAACCTCACACATCCACAAACTCACACATCCACTCAGAAACACATCCGCACCAACACATATCCGCTCCCTCACACATCCACTCCCACACACATCCACTCCCTCACACATCCACTCCCTCACACATCCACTCCCTCACACATCCACTCCCTCACACATCCTCTCCGACACACATCCACTCCCTCACACATCCACTCCGACACACATCCACTCCCTCAGACATCCGCTCCCTCACACATCCACTCCCTCACACATCCACTCCCTCACACATCCAAACCCTCACACATCCACTGCGACACACATCCACTCCCTCACACATCCAAACCCTCACACATCCACTGCGACACACAGCCACTCCCTCACACATCCACTCTGACACATGTCCGCTCCCTCACACATCCACTCCCTCACACATCCACTCCCTCACACATCCACTCCCTCACACATCTGCTCCCTCACACATCCACTCCGACACACATTCACTCCCTCACACATCCACTCATCACACATCCACTCGCTCATACATCCAATCCCTCACACATGCTCTCTGACACACATCCACTCCATCACACATCCACTCCCTCATACATCCATTCCCTCACACATCCACTCCGACACACATCCACTCCCTCAGACATCCGCTCCCTCGCACATCTGCTCCCTCACACATCCACTCCCTCACACATCCACTCCGACACACATCCACTCTCTCACTCATCCAAACCCTCACACATCCACTGCGACACACATCCACTCCCTCACACATCCACTCCCTCACACATCCAAACCCTCACACATCCACTCCTACACACATCCACTCCGATGCAAATCCACTCACTCAAACTTCCACTCCGACACACATCCGCTCCCTCACACATCCACTCGCTCACAGATCCACTCCCTCACACATCCACTCCGATAAACATCCACTCCCTCAAACATCCAATCCCTCACACATTCACTCCGACAAACATCCAGTCCCTCACACAACCGATCCCTCACACATCCACTCCCTCACACATCCAATCCCTCACACATCCAATCCCTCACACATCCACTCCCTCACACATCCACTCAGTCATGCATACGCTCCCTCACACATCTGCTCCCTCACACATCCGCTCCCTCACACATCCGCTCCCTCACACATCCACTCGCTCACAGATCCACTCCCTCACACATCCACTCCGATAAACATCCACTCCCTCAAACATCCAATCCCTCACACATTCACTCCGACAAACATCCAGTCCCTCACACATCCGCTCCCTCACACATCTGCTCCCTCACACATCCGCTCCCTCACACATCCGCTCCCTCACACATCCGCTCCCTCACACATCCGCTCCCTCACACATCCGCTCCCTCACACATCCACTCCCTCACACATCAGCTCCGACACATATCCACTCTCTCACACATCCACTCCGACACACATTCACTCCCTCACACATCCACTCCCTCACACATCCACTCACTCACACATCCACTCCGACACACATTCACTCCCTCACACATCCACTCCGTCACACATCCACTCCGACACATTCACTCCCTCACACATTCACTCCCTCACACATCCACTCCCTCACACATCCACTCACTCACACATCCACTCCGACACACATCCATTCCCTCACACATCCACTCCGACACACATCCATTCCCTCACACATCCACTCCCTGTCACATCCACTCCCTCACACATCCACTTTTTCACACATCCACTCCCTCCCACATCCACTCAGACACACATCCACTCCCTCACACATCCACTCCGACACACATCCGCTCCCTCAAACATTCAATCCCTCATACATCCACTCCCTCACACATCCGCTCCATCACACAACCGCTCCGACACACATCCAATCCCTCACCCATCCACTCCCTCACACATCCTCTCCGACACACATCCACTCCCTCACACATCCACTCCCTGACACATCCAATCCCTCACCCATCCACTCCCTCACACATCCACTATGACACACATCCACAACCTCACACATCCACAAACTCACACATCCACTCAGACACACATCCGCTCCAACACACATCCGCTCCGACACACATCCGCTCCCTCACACATCCGCTCCCTCACACATCCACTCCCTCACACATCCACTCCCTCACACATCCACTGCCTCACTCATCCACTCCCTAACACATCCACGCCCTCACACATCCACTCCGACACACATCCACTCCCTCACACATCCACTCCCTCACACATCCACTCCCTCACACATCCTCTCCGACACACATCCACTCCCTCACACATCCACTCCGACACACATCCACTCCCTCACACATCCAAACCCTCACACATCTACTGCGACACACATCCACTCCCTCACACATCCAAACCCTCACACATCCACTCCGACACACATCCACTCCCTCACACATCCGCTCCCTCACACATCCACTCCCTCACACATCCACTCGCTCACACATCCAATCCCTCACACTTCCACTCCCTCACACATCCACTCATTCAGACATCCGCTCACTCACACATCTGCTCCCTCACACATCCGCTCCCTAACACATCCGCTCCCTGACACATCCGTTCCCTCACACATCCACTCCCTCACACATCCACTCCCTCACACCTCAGCTTCCTAAGACATCCACTCCGACACACATCCACTCCCTCACACACCCACTCCCTCACACATCCACTCCCTCACCCATCCACTCCGACACATCCACTCTGACACCCATCCACTCCCTCACCCAACCACTCCCTCACCCATCCGCTCCCTCACACATCCACTCCCTCACACCTCAGCTTCTTAAGACATCCACTCCGACAGCCATCCACTCCCTCACCCATCCACGCCCTCACACATCCACTCCCTCACACATCCACTCCCTCACACATCCTCTCCGACACACATCCACTCCCTCACACATCCACTCCCTCACACATCCACTCCGACACACATCCACTCCCTCACACACCCACTCCCTCACACATCCACTCCCTCACCCATCCACTCCGACACATCCACTCTGACACCCATCCACTCCCTCACCCAACCACTCCCTCACCCATCCGCTCCCTCACACATCCACTCCCTCACACCTCAGCTTCTTAAGACATCCACTCCGACAGCCATCCACTCCCTCACCCATCCACGCCCTCACACATCCACTCCCTCACACATCCACTCCCTCACACATCCACTCCGACAGCCATCCACTCCCTCACCCATCCACGCCCTCACACATCCACTCCCTCACACATCCACTCCCTCACACATCCTCTCCGACACACATCCACTCCCTCACACATCCACTCCCTCACACATCCACTCCCTCACACACCCACTCCGACACACATCCACTCCCTCACACACCCACTCCCTCACACATCCACTCCCTCACCCATCCACTCCGACACATCCACTCTGACACCCATCCACTCCCTCACCCAACCACTCCCTCACCCATCCGCTCCCTCACACATCCACTCCCTCACACCTCAGCTTCTTAAGACATCCACTCCGACAGCCATCCACTCCCTCACCCATCCACGCCCTCACCCATCCACTCCCTCACACATCCACTCCCTCACACATCCACTCCCTCACACATCCACTCCGACACACATCCACTCCCTCAGACATCCGCTCCCTCACACATCTGCTCCCTCACACATCCACTCCCTCACACATCCACACCCTCACACATCCACTCCCTCACACATCCACACCCTCACACATCCACTCCCTCACACATCCTCTCCGACACACATCCACTCCCTCACACATCCACTCCCTCACACATCCAAACCCTCACACATCCACTGCGACACACAGCCGCTCCCTTAAAAATCCACTCCCTCACACATCCAAACCCTCACACATCCACTCCCTCACCCATCCACTCCGATGCACATCCACTCTCTCACACATCCACTCCGATAAACATCCACTCCCTCAAACATCCAATCCCTCACACATCCACTCCGACAAACATCCACTCCCTCACACATCCGCTCCCTCACACATCCACTCCCTCACACATCCACTCGCTCACACATCCACTCCCTCACACATCCATTCGCTCACACATCCACTCGCTCACACATCCACTCGCTCACACATCCACTCCCTCACACATCCACTCCCTCACACATCCACTCCCTCTCACACCCACTCCCTCACACATCCACTCCCTCACACATCCACTCCTTCAGACATCCGCTCCCTAACACATCTGCTCCCTGACACATCCGTTCCCTCACACATCCACTCCCTCACACCTCAGCTTCCTAAGACATCGACTCCGACACACATCCACTCCCTCACACACCCACTCCCTCACACATCCACTCCCTCACCCATCCACTCCGACACATCCACTCTGACACCCATCCACTCCCTCACACCTCAGTTTCTTAAGACATCCACTCTGACACCCATCCACTCCCTCACCCATCCACTCCCTCACCCATCCACTCCCTCACACATCCACTCCCTCACACATCCACTCCCTCACACATCCACTCCGTCACACATCCACTCCCTCTCACACCCACTCCCTCACACATCCACTCTCTCATACACCCACTCCCTCATTCACCCACTCCCTCATACACCCACTCCCTCACACATCCACTCCCTCATACACCCACTCCCTCACACACACACTCCCTCATACACCCACTCCCTCACACATCCACTCCCTCACACTTCCACTCCCTCACACTTCCAGTCCCTCACACATCCACTCCCTCACACATCCACTCCCTCACACATCCACTCCCTCACACATCCACTCTGACTCTTATCCACTCTCTCAAATCCACTCCTTCACACATCCACTCCCTCACACATCCACTCCAACACACATCCACTCCCTCACACATCCACTCCCTCACACATCCAATCCCCCACACATCCAGTGCCTCACACATCCACTCCCTCACACATCCAATCCCTCACACATCCAGTCCCTCATACACCCACTCCCTCACACACCCACTCCCTCATTCACCCACTCCCTCACACACCCACTCCCTCATACAACCACTCCCTCACACATCCACTCCCTCACACATCCACTCCCTCACACATCCACTCCCTCACACATCCACTCCCTCATACACCCACTCCCTCATACACCCACTCCCTCACACACCCACTCCCTCATACACCCACTCCCTCAGACACCTTCATACACCCACTCCCTCACACACACACTCCCTCACACATCCACTCCCTCACACATCCACTACCTCACACATCTACTCCCTCACACATCCACTCCCTCACTCATCCGCTCCCTCACGCATCCACTCCCTCACACATCCGCTCCCTCACACATATGCTCCCTCACACATTCACTCCCTCACACATCCACTCCCTGACACATCCAATCCCTCACCCATCCACTCCCTCACACATCCACTATGACACACATCCACAACCTCACACATCCACAAACTCACACATCCACTCAGACACACATCCGCTCCAACACACATCCGCTCCGACACACATCCACTCCCTCACACATCCACTCCCTCACACATCCACTCCCTCTCACATCCACTCCCTCACATATCCACTTTTTCACACATCCACTCCCTCACACATCCACTCAGACACACATACGCTCCCTCACACATCTGCTCCCTCACACATCCGCTCCCTCACACATCCGCTCCCTCACACATCCACTCCCTCACACATTCACTACCTCACACATCCACTCTGACACACATCCAATCCGACAAACATCCACTCCCTCAAACATCCAATCCCTCATACATCCACTCCCTCACACATCCGCTCCCTCACACATCCACTCCCTCACACATCCACTACCTCACACATCCACTCTGACACACATCCAATCCGACAAACATCCACTCCCTCAAACATCCAACCCCTCATACATCCGCTCCATCACACATCCGCTCCGACACACCTCCAATCCCTCACCCATCCACTCCCTCTCACATCCACTCCGACACACATCCACTCCCTCAAACATCCACTGCCTCACACATCCACTCCCTCACACATCCACTCCCTCACACATCCACTCCCTCACACATCCACTCCGACACACATCCACTCCCTCACACATCCACTCCCTCACACATTCACTCCGACACAGATCCGCTCCCTAACACATCCACGCCCTCACACATCCACTCCCTCACACATTCACTCCCTCACACATCCACTCCCTCACACATCCAAACCCTCACACATCCACTGCGACACACATCCACTCCCTCACAAATCCACTCCCTCACACATCCAAACCCTCACACATCCACTCCGACACACATCCACTCCGATGCACATCCACTCACTCATACATCCACTCCGACACACATCCACTCCCTCACACATCCACTCGCTCACATATCCACTCCCTCACACATCCACTCCGATAAACATCCACTCCCTCCAACATCAAATCCCTCACAAATTCACTTCGACAAACATCCACTCCCTCACACATCCGCTCCCTCACACATCCACTCCCTCACACATCCAATCCCTCACCCATCCACTCCCTCACACATCCACTCCGACACACATCCACTCCCTCACACATCCACTCAGACATACATACGCTCCCTCACACATCTGCTCCCTCACACATCTGCTCCCTCACACATCTGCTCCCTCACACATCCGCTCCCTCACACATCCGCTCCCTCACACATCTGCTCCCTCACACATCCGCTCACTCACACATCCGCTCCCTCACACATCCACTCCCTCACACATCCGCTCACTCACACATCCACTCCCTCACACATCCACTCCGACAGACATCCACTCCCTCAGACATCCGCGTCCTCGCACATCTGCTCCCTCACACATCCACTCCCTCACAGATCCACTCCCTCACATGTCCACTCCCTCACACATCCACTCCCTCACACATCCAAACCCTCACACATCCACTGTGACACACATCCACTCCCTCACAAATCCACTCCCTCACACATCCAAACCCTCACACATCCATTCCAACACACATCCACTCCGATGCACATCCACTCACTCATACATCCACTCCGACACACATCCGCTCCCTCACACATCCACTCGCTCACACATCCACTCCCTCACACATCCACTCCGATAAACATCCACTCCCTCAAACATCCAATCCCTCACAAATTCACTCCGACAAACATCCACTCCCTCACACATCCGCTCCCTCACACATCCACTCCCTCACACATCCAATCCCTCACCCATCCACTCCCTCACACATCCACTCCGACACACATCCACTCCCTCACACATCCACTCAGACAGACATACGCTCCCTCACACATCTGCTCCCTCACACATCTGCTCCCTCACACATCCGCTCCCTCACACATCCGCTCCCTCACACATCCGCTCCCTCACACATCCGCTCCCTCACACATCCGCTCCCTCACACATTCGCTCCCTCACAGATCTGCTCCCTCACACATCAACTCCCTCACACATCCACTCTGACACATGTACGCTCCCTCACACATCCACTCCCTCACACATCCACTCCGACACACATTCACTCCCTCACACATCCACTCCCTCACACATCCACTCCGACACATTCACTCCCCTCACACATCCACTCCCTCACACATCCACTCCGACACACATCCACTCCCTCACACATCCACTCGCTCTCACATCCACTCAGACACACATACACTCCCTCACACATCCACTCCGACACACATCCGCTCCCTCAAACATCCAATCCCTCATACATCCACTCACTCACACATCCGCTCCATCACACAAACACTCCGACACACATCCGCTCCGACACACATCCAATCCCTCACCCATCCACTGCGACACACATCCACTCCGACACACATCCACTCCTTCACACATCCACTCCCTCACACATCCAATCCCTCAACCCATCCAATCCCTCACACATCCACTACGACACACATCCACAACCTCACACATCCACAAACTCACACATCCACTCAGAAACACATCCGCACCAACACATATCCGCTCCCTCACACATCCACTCCCACACACATCCACTCCCTCACACATCCATTCCCTCACACATCCACTCCCTCACACATCCACTCCCTCACACATCCTCTCCGACACACATCCACTCCCTCACACATCCACTCCGACACACATCTGCTCCCTCACACATCCGCTCCCTCACACATCCACTCCCTCACACATCCACTCCCTCACACATCCAAACCCTCACACATCCACTGCGACACACATCCACTCCCTCACACATCCAAACCCTCACACATCCACTGCGACACACAGCCGCTCCCTCACACATCCACTCTGACACATGTCCGCTCCCTCACACATCCACTCCCTCACACATCCACTCCCTCACACATCCACTCCCTCACACATCTGCTCCCTCACACATCCACTCCGACACACATTCACTCCCTCACACATCCACTCATCACACATCCATTCGCTCATACATCCAATCCCTCACACATGCTCTCTGACACACATCCACTCCATCACACATCCACTCCCTCATACATCCACTCCCTCACACATCCACTGCGACACACATCCACTCCCTCAGACATCCGCTCCCTCGCACATCTGCTCCCTCACACATCCAATCCCTCAACCCATCCAATCCCTCACACATCCACTACGACACACATCCACAACCTCACACATCCACAAACTCACACATCCACTCAGAAACACATCCGCACCAACACATATCCGCTCCCTCACACATCCACTCCCACACACATCCACTCCCTCACACATCCACTCCCTCACACATCCACTCCCTCACACATCCACTCCCTCACACATCCTCTCCGACACACATCCACTCCCTCACACATCCACTCCGACACACATCCACTCCCTCAGACATCCGCTCCCTCACACATCCACTCCCTCACACATCCACTCCCTCACACATCCAAACCCTCACACATCCACTGCGACACACATCCACTCCCTCACACATCCAAACCCTCACACATCCACTGCGACACACAGCCACTCCCTCACACATCCACTCTGACACATGTCCGCTCCCTCACACATCCACTCCCTCACACATCCACTCCCTCACACATCCACTCCCTCACACATCTGCTCCCTCACACATCCACTCCGACACACATTCACTCCCTCACACATCCACTCATCACACATCCACTCGCTCATACATCCAATCCCTCACACATGCTCTCTGACACACATCCACTCCATCACACATCCACTCCCTCATACATCCATTCCCTCACACATCCACTCCGACACACATCCACTCCCTCAGACATCCGCTCCCTCGCACATCTGCTCCCTCACACATCCACTCCCTCACACATCCACTCCGACACACATCCACTCTCTCACTCATCCAAACCCTCACACATCCACTGCGACACACATCCACTCCCTCACACATCCACTCCCTCACACATCCAAACCCTCACACATCCACTCCTACACACATCCACTCCGATGCACATCCACTCACTCAAACTTCCACTCCGACACACATCCGCTCCCTCACACATCCACTCGCTCACAGATCCACTCCCTCACACATCCACTCTGATAAACATCCACTCCCTCAAACATCCAATCCCTCACACATTCACTCCGACAAACATCCAGTCCCTCACATAACCGCTCCCTCACACATCCACTCCCTCACACATCCAATCCCTCACACATCCAATCCCTCACACATCCACTCCCTCACACATCCACTCAGTCATGCATACGCTCCCTCACACATCTGCTCCCTCACACATCTGCTCCCTCACACATCCGCTCCCTCACACATCCGCTCCCTCACACATCCACTCGCTCACAGATCCACTCCCTCACACATCCACTCCGATAAACATCCACTCCCTCAAACATCCAATCCCTCACACATTCACTCCGACAAACATCCAGTCCCTCACACATCCGCTCCCTCACACATCTGCTCCCTCACACATCCGCTCCCTCACACATCCGCTCCCTCACACATCCGCTCCCTCACACATCCGCTCCCTCACACATCCGCTCCCTCACACATCCACTCCCTCACACATCAGCTCCGACACATATCCACTCTCTCACACATCCACTCCGACACACATTCACTCCCTCACACATCCACTCCCTCACACATCCACTCACTCACACATCCACTCCGACACACATTCACTCCCTCACACATCCACTCCGTCACACATCCACTCCGACACATTCACTCCCTCACACATTCACTCCCTCACACATCCACTCCCTCACACATCCACTCACTCACACATCCACTCCGACACACATCCATTCCCTCACACATCCACTCCGACACACATCCATTCCCTCACACATCCACTCCCTGTCACATCCACTCCCTCACACATCCACTTTTTCACACATCCACTCCCTCCCACATCCACTCAGACACACATCCACTCCCTCACACATCCACTCCGACACACATCCGCTCCCTCAAACATTCAATCCCTCATACATCCACTCCCTCACACATCCGCTCCATCACACAACCGCTCCGACACACATCCAATCCCTCACCCATCCACTCCCTCACACATCCTCTCCGACACACATCCACTCCCTCACACATCCACTCCCTGACACATCCAATCCCTCACCCATCCACTCCCTCACACATCCACTATGACACACATCCACAACCTCACACATCCACAAACTCACACATCCACTCAGACACACATCCGCTCCAACACACATCCGCTCCGACACACATCCGCTCCCTCACACATCCGCTCCCTCACACATCCACTCCCTCACACATCCACTCCCTCACACATCCACTGCCTCACTCATCCACTCCCTAACACATCCACGCCCTCACACATCCACTCCGACACACATCCACTCCCTCACACATCCACTCCCTCACACATCCACTCCCTCACACATCCTCTCCGACACACATCCACTCCCTCACACATCCACTCCGACACACATCCACTCCCTCACACATCCAAACCCTCACACATCTACTGCGACACACATCCACTCCCTCACACATCCGCTCCCTCACACATCCACTCCCTCACACATCCACTCGCTCACACATCCAATCCCTCACACTTCCACTCCCTCACACATCCACTCATTCAGACATCCGCTCACTCCCACATCTGCTCCCTCACACATCCGCTCCCTAACACATCCGCTCCCTGACACATCCGTTCCCTCACACATCCACTCCCTCACACATCCACTCCCTCACACCTCAGCTTCCTAAGACATCCACTCCGACACACATCCACTCCCTCACACACCCACTCCCTCACACATCCACTCCCTCACCCATCCACTCCGACACATCCACTCTGACACCCATCCACTCCCTCACCCAACCACTCCCTCACCCATCCGCTCCCTCACACATCCACTCCCTCACACCTCAGCTTCTTAAGACATCCACTCCGACAGCCATCCACTCCCTCACCCATCCACGCCCTCACACATCCACTCCCTCACACATCCACTCCCTCACACATCCACTCCGACACACATCCACTCCCTCACACATCCACTCCGACACACATCCACTCCCTCAGACATCCGCTCCCTCACACATCTGCTCCCTCACACATCCACTCCCTCACACATCCACACCCTCACACATCCACTCCCTCACACATCCACACCCTCACACATCCACTCCCTCACACATCCAAACCCTCACACATCCACTGCGACACACAGCCGCTCCCTTAAAAATCCACTCCCTCACACATCCAAACCCTCACACATCCACTCCGACACACATCCACTCCCTCACACACCCACTCCCTCACACATCCACTCCCTCACCCATCCACTCCGACACATCCACTCTGACACCCATCCACTCCCTCACACCTCAGCTTCTTAAGACATCCACTCTGACACCCATCCACTCCCTCACCCATCCACTCCCTCACCCATCCACTCCCTCACACATCCACTCCCTCACACATCCACTCCCTCACCCATCCACTCCCTCACACATCCACTCCCTCACACATCCACTCCCTCACACATCCACTCCGTCACACATCCACTCCCTCTCACACCCACTCCCTCACACATCCACTCCCTCATACACCCACTCCCTCATTCACCCACTCCCTCATACACCCACTCCCTCACACATCCACTCCCTCATACACCCACTCCCTCACACACACACTCCCTCATACACCCACTCCCTCACACATCCACTCCCTCACACTTCCACTCCCTCACACTTCCAGTCCCTCACACATCCACTCCCTCACACATCCACTCCCTCACACATCCACTCCCTCACACATCCACTCTGACTCTTATCCACTCTCTCAAATCCACTCCTTCACACATCCACTCCAACACACATCCACTCCCTCACACATCCACTCCAACACACATCCACTCCCTCACACATCCACTCCCTCACACATCCACTCCCACACACATCCAATCCCTCACACATCCACTCCCTCACACATCCACTCCCTCATACACCCACTCCCTCACACACCCACTCCCTCATTCACCCACTCCCTCACACACCCACTCCCTCATACAACCACTCCCTCACACATCCACTCCCTCACACATCCACTCCCTCACACATCCACTCCCCCATACATCCAGTGCCTCACACATCCACTCCCTCACACATCCACTCCCTCACACATCCACTCCCTCATACACCCACTCCCTCATACACCTACTCCCTCACACACCCACTCCCTCATACACCCACTCCCTCAGACACCTTCATACACCCACTCCCTCACACACACACTCCCTCACACATCCACTCCCTCACACATCCACTACCTCACACATCTACTCCCTCACACATCCACTCCCTCACTCATCCGCTCCCTCACGCATCCACTCCCTCACACATCCGCTCCCTCACACATCCGCTCCCTCACACATCCGCTCCCTCACACATCCACTCCCTCACACTTCCACTCCCTCACACTTCCAGTCCCTCACACATCCACTCTGACACTCACCCACTCCCTCAAATCCACTCCTTCACACAACCACTCACTCACACATCCACTCCAACACACATCCACTCCCTCAGACTTCCAGTCCCTCACACTTTCAGTCCCTCACACTTCCACACCCTCACACATCCACTCCCTCACACATCCACTCCCTCACACATCCACTCCCTCACACATCCACTCCCTCACAGATCCACTCCCTCACACACCCACTCCCTCACACAGCCACTCCCTCATTCACCCACTCCCTCACACACCCACTCCCTCACACACCCACTCCCTCACACATCCACTCCCTCACACATCCACTCCCCCACACATCCAGTGCCTCACACATCCACTCCCTCACACATCCAATCCCTCACACATCCACTCCCTCACAGATCCACTCCCTCATACACACATTCCCTCACACATCCACTCAGACACACATCAACTCATTCACGGATCCACTCCCTCACACATCCACTGCCTCACACATCCACTCCCTCACACACCCACTCCCTCATTCACCCACTCCCTCACACACCCACTCCCTCACACACCCACTCCCTCACACACCCACTCCATCATACAACCACTCCCTCACACATCCACGCCCTCACACATCCACTCCCTCACACATCCACTCCCTCACACATCCACTCCCCCACACATCCAGTGCCTCACACATCCACTCCCTCACACATCCAATCCCTCACACATCCAGTCCCTCATACACCCACTCCCTCACACACCCACTCCCTCATACAACCACTCCCTCACACATCCACTCCCTCACACATCCACTCCCTCACACATCCACTCCCCCACACATCCAGTGCCTCACACATCCACTCCCTCACACATCCACTCCCTCACACATCCATTCCCTCACACATCCACTCCCTCATACACCCACTCCCTCATACACCCACTCCCTCACACACACACTCCCTCACACACCCACTCCCTCATACACCCACTCCCTCACACACCCACTCCCTCAGACACCTTCATACGCCCACTCCCTCACACACACACTCCCTCACACATCCACTCCCTCACACATCCACTCCCTCACACATCCACTCCCTCACACATCCAGTCCCTCACACACACACTCCCTCACACATCCACTCCCTCACGCATCCACTCCCTCACACATCCGCTCCCTCACACATCCGCTCCCTCACACATCCTCTCCCTCACACATCCACTCCCTCACACTTACACTCCCTCACACTTCCAGTCCCTCACACATCCAGTCTGACACTCACCCATTCCCTCAAATCCACTCCTTCACACAACTACTCACTCACACATCCACTCCAACACACATCCACTCCCTCATTCTTCCATCCCTCACACTCCTGTCCCTCACACATCCACTTCCTCACACATCCACTCCCTCACACATCCAGTCCCTCACACATCCACTCCCTCACACATCCGCTCCCTCACACATCCGCTCCCTCACACATCCACTTCGACACACATCCACTCCCTCACACATCCACTCCCTCACACATCCAGTCCCTCACACATCCAGTCCCTCACACATCCACTCCCTCACACATCCACTCCCTCACACATCCGCTCCCTCACACATCCACTTCGACACACATCCACTCCCTCACACATCCACTCCGACACACATTCCCTCCCTCATACATCCACTCCCTCACACATCCACTCCCTCACACATCCGCTCCCTCACACATCCACTCCGACACACATTCCCTCACTCATACACCCACTCCCTCACACATTCACTGCCTCATACACCCACTCCCTCACGCATCCACTCCCTCACACATCCGCTCCCTCACACATCCACTCCCTCACACACCCACTCCCTCACACATCCACTCCCTCACACATCCGCTCCCTCACACATCCACTCCCTCACACCTCAGATTCCTCACACATCCACTCCCTCACACATCCACTCCCTCACACATCCACTCCCTCACACATCCACTCCGACACACATCCACTCCCTCACACATCCACTCCCTCACACATTCACTCCCTCACACATTCACTCCCTCACACATCCACTCCCTCACCCATCCACTCCCTCACACATCCACTCCCTCACACATCCACTCCCTCACACATCAGCTTCCTCACACATCCACTCCCTCACTCGTGCACTCCGAAACCCATCCACTCCGACACAGAACCAATCACTCACACATCCACTCCGACACACATCCACTCTGACACTCATCCACTCCCTCAAATCCACACCTTCACGCTTCCAATCCCTCACACATCCGCTCCAACACACATCCGCTCCCTCACACATCCACTCCGACACACATCCACTCCGACACACATTCCCTCCCTCATACACCCACTCCCTCACACATTCACTCCCTCATACACCCACTCCCTCACACATTCACTCACTCACACATTCACTCCCTCACACATCCGCTCCCTCACACATCCACTCCGACACACATCCACTCCGACACACATTCCCTCCCTCAAACACCCACTCCCTCACACATTCACTCCCTCATACACCCACTCCCTCACACGTTCACACACTCACACATTCACTCCCTCACACATCCACTCCCTCACACATCCACTCCCTCACACATCCAATCTGACACACAACAGCTCCCTCACACATCTGCTCCCTCACACATCCACTGCCTCACACATCCACTCCCTCATACACCCACTCCCTTACACACCCACTCCCTCATTCACCCACTCCCTCACACACTCACTCCCTCATACAACCACTCCCTCACACATCCACTCCCTCACACATCCACTCCCTCACACATCCACTCCCCCACACATCCAGTGCCTCACACATCCACTCCCTCACACATCCAATCCCTCACACATCCACTCCCTCATACACCCACTCCCTCACACACCCACTCCCTCATTCACCCACTCTCTCACACACCCACTCCCTCATACGACTCTCTCACACATCCACTCCCTCACACATCCACTCCCCCACACATCCACTCCCTCATACACCCACTCCCTCACACACCCACTCCCTCATTCATCCACTCCCTCATACACCCACTCCCTCATACACCCACTCCCTCACACACCCACTCCCTCATACACCCACTCCCTCAGACACCTTCATACACCCACACCCTCACACACACACTCCCTCACACATCCACTACCTCACACATCTGTTCATCACACATCCGTTCCCTCACTCATCCGCTCCCTCACGCATCCGCTCCCTCACGCATCCGCTCACTCACACATCCACTCCCTCACACATCCACTCCGACACACATCCACTCCGACACACATCCACTCCCTCACACTTCCAGTCCCTCACACATCCACTCTGACACTCATCCACTCCCTCAAATCCACTCCTTCACACCACCACTCACTCACACATCCACTCCAACACACATCCACTCCCTCATTCTTCCACTCCCTCACACTCCAGTCCCTCACACATCCACTCCCTCACACATCCACTCCCTCACACATCCACTCCCTCACACATCCACTCCGACACACATCCACTCCGACACACATTCCCTCCCTCATACACTCACTCCCTCACACATTCACTCCCTCACACATTCACTCCATCACAAATCAACTCCCTCATACACCCACTCCCTCACCCATCTCTTCCAACACATCCACTCCGACAGACATCCACTCCCTCACACATCCACTCCCTCACACATCCACTCCCTCACACATCCACTCCCTCACACATCCACTCCCTCACACCTCAGATTCCTCACACATCCACTCCCTCACACATCCACTCCCTCACACATCCACTCCCTCACACATCCACCCCGACACACATTCACTCCCTCACACATTCACTCCCTCACACATCCACTCCCTCACACATCCACTCCCTCACACATCCACTCCCTCACACATCCAAACCCTCACACATCCACTCCCTCACACACACACTCCCTCACACAACCACTCCTTCACACATCCACTCCCTCATACATCCACTCCCTCACACATCCACTCCCTCACACCTCAGCTTCCTCACACATCCACTCCCTCACCCATCCACTCCCTCACACATCCACTCCCTCACACATCCACTCCCTCACACTCCCGCTCCCTGACACACCCACTCCCTCACACATCCATTACCTCACACATCCACTCCCTCACACATCCGCTCCCTCACACATCCACTCCCTCATACACCCACTCCATCACACTTCCACTCACTCACACATCCACTCCCTCATACACCCACTGCCTCACACATTCATTCCCTCACACATCCACTCCCTCACACATCCACTACCTCACACATCCACTCCCTCACACATCCACTCCCTCACCCATGCACTCCGAAACCCATCCACTCCGATACAGAACCACTCACTCACACATCCACTCCGACACACATCCACTCCGACACACATTCCCTCCCTCATACACCCACTCCCTCACACATTCACTCCCTCATACACCCACTCCCTCACACATTCACTCACTCACACATTCACTCCCTCACACATCCGCTCCCTCACACATCCACTCCGACACACATCCACTCCGACACACATTCCCTCCCTCAAACACCCACTCCCTCACACATTCACTCCCTCATACACCCACTCCCTCACACGTTCACACACTCACACATTCACTCCCTCACACATCCACTCCCTCACACATCCACTCCCTCACACATCCAATCTGACACACAACAGCTCCCTCACACATCTGCTCCCTCACACATCCACTGCCTCACACATCCACTCCCTCATACACCCACTCCCTTACACACCCACTCCCTCATTCACCCACTCCCTCACACACCCACTCCCTCATACAACCACTCCCTCACACATCCACTCCCTCACACATCCAATCCCTCACACATCCACTCCCCCACACATCCAGTGCCTCACACATCCACTCCCTCACACATCCAATCCCTCACACATCCACTCCCTCATACACCCACTCCCTCACACACCCACTCCCTCATTCACCCACTCCCTCACACACCCACTCCCTCATACGACTCTCTCACACATCCACTCCCTCACACATCCACTCCCTCACACATCCACTCCCTCATACACCCACTCCCTCACACACCCACTCCCTCATTCATCCACTCCCTCATACACCCACTCCCTCATACACCCACTCCCTCACACACCCACTCCCTCATACACCCACTCCCTCAGACACCTTCATACACCCACACCCTCACACACACACTCCCTCACACATCCACTACCTCACACATCCGCTCATCACACATCCGTTCCCTCACTCATCCGCTCCCTCACGCATCCGCTCCCTCACGCATCCGCTCACTCACACATCCACTCCCTCACACATCCACTCCGACACACATCCACTCCGACACACATCCACTCCCTCACACTTCCAGTCCCTCACACATCCACTCTGACACTCATCCACTCCCTCAAATCCACTCCTTCACACCACCACTCACTCACACATCCACTCCAACACACATCCACTCCCTCATTCTTCCACTCCCTCACACTCCAGTCCCTCACACATCCACTCCCTCACACATCCACTCCCTCACACATCCACTCCCTCACACATCCACTCCGACACACATCCACTCCGACACACATTCCCTCCCTCATACACTCACTCCCTCACACATTCACTCCCTCACACATTCACTCCATCACAAATCAACTCCCTCATACACCCACTCCCTCACCCATCTATTCCAACACATCCACTCCGACAGACATCCACTCCCTCACACATCCACTCCCTCACACATCCACCCCCTCACACATCCACTCCCTCACACCTCAGATTCCTCACACATCCACTCCCTCACACATCCACTCCCTCACACATCCACTCCCTCACACATCCACCCCGACACACATTCACTCCCTCACACATTCACTCCCTCACACATCCACTCCCTCACACATCCACTCCCTCACACATCCAAACCCTCACACATCCACTCCCTCACACACACACTCCCTCACACAACCACTCCCTCACACATCCACTCCCTCACACCTCAGCTTCCTCACACATCCACTCCCTCACACATCCACTCCCTCACACATCCACTCCCTCATACATCCACTCCCTCACACATCCACTCCCTCACACCTCAGCTTCCTCACACATCCACTCCCTCACCCATCCACTCCCTCACACATCCACTCCCTCACACATCCACTCCCTCACACACCCGCTCCCTGACGCACCCACTCCCTCACACATCCATTACCTCACACATCCACTCCCTCACACATCCGCTCCCTCACACATCCACTCCCTCATACACCCACTCCATCACACTTCCACTCACTCACACATCCACTCCCTCATACACCCACTGCCTCACACATTCATTCCCTCACACATCCACTCCCTCACACATCCACTCCCTCACACATCCACTCCCTCACACATCCACTCCCTCACACATCCACTACCTCACACATCCACTCCCTAACACATCCGCTCCCTCACCCATGCACTCCGAAACCCATCCACTCTGATACAGAACCACTCCCTCACACATCCACTCTGACACTCATCCACTCCCTCACACTTCCACTCCTTCTCACTTCCACTCCCTCACAAATCCACTCAGACACTCATCCACTTCCTCATACTTCCACTCCTTCACACTTCCAGTCCCTCACACATCCACTACCTCACACATCCAGTCCCTCACACATCCAATCCCTCACACATCCGCTCCCTCACACATCCACTCCCTCACACTTCCACTCCCTCACACTTCCTGTTCCTCACACTTCCACTCCCTCACACTTCCACTCCCTCTCACTTCCACTCCCTCACAAATCCACTCCCTCACAAATCCACTCCCTCACAAATCCACTCCCTCACACATCCACTCCCTCACCCATCTATTCCGACATATCTACTCTGACACCCATCCACTCCCTCAGACATCCACTCCCTCACACATCCACTCCCTCACACATCCACTCCCTCACACATCCACTCCCTCACACACCCACTCACGCACACATCCACTCCCTCATTCACACACTCCCTCACACAGCCACTGCCTCACACACCACTCCCTCAAACACCCACTCCCTCACCCTACTACTCCGACACATCCACTCAGACACCCATCCACTCCATCACACTTCCGCTCCCTCACACATCCGCTCCATCACACGTCCACTCCCTCACACCTCTGCTTCCTCACACATCCACTCCCTCAGACATCCACTCCCTCACACATCCACTCCCTCACACATCCGCTCCCTCACAAATCCGCTCCTTCACAAACCCACACCCTCATACACCCACTCCCTCACACTTCCACTCCCTCACACATCCACTCCCTCACTCATCCACTCCCTCATACACCCACTCCCTCACCCATCTACTCCGACACATCCACTCCGACACCCATCCACTCCCGCACACATCCGCTCCCTCACACATCCACTCCCGCACACATCCGCTCCCTCACACATCCACTCCCTCATACATCCACTCCCTCACACCTCAGCTTCCTCACACATCCACACACTCACACATCCACTACCTCAAACAGCCACTCCATCAGACATCCGCTCCCTCACACATCCATTCCCTCATACACGCACTCCCTGATAAACCATAACCCTCACAAATCCACTACCTCACACTTCCGCTCCCTCACAGATCCGCTCCCTCACACATCCGCTACCTCAGATATCCGGTCCCTCACACACCCACTCTCTCATAAACCCACTCCCTCACCCATCCACTCCCTCACACATCCACTACCTCACACATCAGCTCCATCACAAATCCACTCCCTCACACACCCACTCCCTCACTCATCAACTCCCTCACTCATCCGCTCCCTCACACATCCGCTCCCTCACACATCCACTCCCTCACACATCCACTACCTCACACATCAGCTCCGTCACAAATCCACTCCCTCACACACCCACTCCCTCATACACCCTCTCCCTCATACACCCTCTCCCTCATACATCCACTCCAACATAAATCAACTCTGACACACATCCACTCCCTCACACACCCACTCCCTCATACGCCCACTCCCTCATACTCCCACTCCCTGTCACATCCACTCCCTCATACATCCACTCCGACACACATCTGCTCCCTCACACATCCACTCCCTCACACATCCACTCCCTCACACATCTGCTACCTCACACATCCACTCCCTCACATATCCGCTACCTCACACATCCACTCCCTCAAACATCCGCTCCCTCACATATCGATTCCCTCACACCTCAGCTTCCTAATACAGCCACTCCGACACACATCCACTCCCTCACACATCCGCTCCCTCACACATCCGCTCCCTCATACACCCACTCCCTCACACATCCACTCCCTCACACATCCACTCCCTCATACACCCAATCCGTCACAAATCCACTCCCTCACACATCCACGCACACATGCACTCCCTCACACACCCACTCCCTCACAAATCCAGTCCCTCACACATCCACTCCATCACACATCCACTCCCTCATACACCCACTCCCTCACACATCCACTCCGACACCCATCCACTCCGACACACATCCACTCCCTCACACATCCACTCCCTCACACCTTTGCTTCGTCACACATCCACTCCCTCACACATCCGCTCCCTCACACATCCGCTCCCTCACACATCCGCTCCGACACAGATCCAGTCCTTCACACATCCACTCCCTCACACATCCGCTCCCTCACACATCCACTCCCTCACACATCTGCTCCCTCACACATCCACTCCCTCACACATCCACTCCCTCACATATCCACTAGCTCACACATCCGCTCCTTCACACGCCCACTCCCTCATACACCCACTCCCTCACACATCCACTCCCTCATACATCCACTACATCACACATCCGCTCCTTCACACACCCACTCCCTCATACACATACTCCCTCACACATCCACTCCCTCACACATCCACTCCCTCACATATCCACTAGCTCACACATCCGCTCCTTCACATGCCCACTCCCTCATACATGCACTCCCTCACACATCCGCTCCCTCACACATGCACTCCCTCACACATCCACTCCCTCACACATCCACTACCTCACACATCCGCTCCTTCACACACCCACTCCCTCACACACCCACTCCCTCACACACTCACTTTCTCACGCATCCACTCCCTCACACCCCCACTCCCTCACACATCCACTCCCTCACACATCCACTACCTCACACATCCGCTCTGTCACACATCCACTCCCTCACATATCCACTCCCTCACACATCCACTCGCTCACACATCCACTCCCTCACACACCCACTCCCTCATACACCCTATTCCTCACACATCCACTACCTCACACTTCCGCTCCCTGACACATCCGCTCCCTCACACATCCGCTGCCTCACACATCCACTGCCTCACACATCCGCTCCCTCACACACCCACTCCCTCACACACCCACTCCCTCATACAGCCACTCCCTCACCCATACAGTCCCTCACACATGCACTCCCTGACACATCCACTACCTCACACATCCGCTCATCTCACAGATCCACTACCTCACACATCAGCTCCGTCACACATCCACTCCCTCACACATCCACTCCGACACACATCCACTCCCTCACACATCCACTCCGACACACATCCGCTCCCTCACACATCCACTCCGACACACATCCGCTCCCTCACACATACGCTCCCTCACACATCCGCTCCCTCACACATCCACTCCCTCACACATCCGCTCCTTCACACACCCACTCCCTCACACATCCACTCCCTCACATATCCACTACCTCCCACATCCGCTCCTTCACACATCCACTCCCTCACACAACCACTCCCTCACACATCCACTCCCTCACATATCCACTACCTCCCACAACCGCTCCGTCACACATTCACTCCCTCACAGATCCACTCCCTCACACATCCAATCGCTCACACATACACTCCCTCACACTCCCACTCCCTCATACACCCTATTCCTCACACATCAACTACCTCACACTTCCACTCCCTCACACATCTGCTCCCTCACACATCCATTGCCTCACACATCCGCTCCGTCACACACCCTCTCCCTCATACAGCCACTCCCTCACCGATACATTCCCTCACACATGCACTCCCTCAAACATGCACTCCCTCACACATCCACTCACTCACAAATCCACTCCGACACCCATCCACTCTGACACACTTCCTCACCGACACATCCACACCCTCACACACCCAGTCCCTCATACACCCTCTTCCTCACACATCCACTCTGACAGACATTTACTCCGACACACATCCACTCCCTCACACACCCACTCCCTCATACGCCCACTCCCTCACACAACCACTCCCTCACACATCCACTCCTTCATACACCCACTCAATCACACATCCACTCCTTCACACATCCACTCCCTCACACACCCACTCCCTCACACACCCACTCCCTCACACACCCACTCCCTCTCACATCCACTCCCTCACACAGCCACTCCCTCACACATCCACTCCAACACACATCTGGTCCCTCACACATCCGCTGCCTCACACATCTGCTCCCTGACACATCCACTCCCTCAAACATCCATTCCCACACACATCCACTACCTCACACAACCGGTCCCTCATACACCCACTCCCTCACACACCCACTCCTTCATATACCCACTCCCTCACACAACTTCTCCCTCATACACCTACTCCCTCACACCTCCACTCCCTCACACACCCACTCCCTCACACATCCATTACCTCACCCATCCACTACATCACACATCCGCTCCGTCACACATCCATTCCCTCATACACCCACTCCATCACACTTTCACTCACTCACACATCCACTCCCTCACACATCCTCTCCCTCACACATCCACTCCCTCACACCTCCAATCCCTCATACATCCGCTCCCTCACACACCCAAACCCTCACACATCCGCTCGCTCACAAACCCACTCCCTCACACATCCACTCCCTCACACACCCACTCCCTCATACACCCACTCCCTCACCCATCCACTCCCTCAAACATCCAAACCCTCACACATCCACTACCTCACACATCCGCTCCCTCACACATCCAAACCCTCACACATCCACTACCTCACACATCCGCTCGCTCACACATCCACTCCCTCACACATCCACTACCTCACACATCCGCTCCATCACACATCCGCTACCTCACACATCCGCTACCTCACACATCCACTCACTCACACATCCGCTCCCTCACACACCCACTCGCTCACACATCCGCTCACTCACACATCCGCTCCCTCACACATCCGCTCCCTCACACATCCGCTCCCTCACACACACACTCGCCCACACACACACACTCGCTCACACACCCACTCGCTCACACATCCACTCCCTCACACATCCGCTCACTGACACATCCGCTCACTGACACATCCGCTCCCTCACACATCCACTACCTCACACATCCGCTCCCTCACACACCCACTCCCTCACACACCCACTCCCTCATACACCCACTCCCTCACCCATCTACTCCGACACATCCACTCCGACACCCACCCACTCCCTCGCACATCCGCTCCCTCACACATCCACTCCCTCACACATCCACTCCCTCACACATCCACTCCCTCAGACATCCGCTCCCTCACACATCCATTCCCTCACACCTCAGCTTCCTAATACATCCACTCCGACACACATGCACTCCCTCACACATGCGCTCCCTCACACATCCGTTCCCTCATACACCCACTCCCTCACACATCCACTCCCTCACACATCCACCCCCTCACACATCCACTCCGTCATAGAAATACTCCCTCACTCATCTACTCCGACATATCCACTCCGAGACCCATCCACTCCCTCAAACATCCGCTCCCTCACACATCCACTCCCTCACACATCCGCTCCCTCACACATCCGCTACCTCACACATCCGCCACCTCACACATCCACTCACTCACACATCCGCTCCCTCACACACCCACTCGCTCACACATCCACTCACTCACACATCCGCTCCCTCACACACCCACTCGCTCACACATCCGCTCACTCACACATCCGCTCCCTCACACATCCGCTACCTCACACATCCGCCACCTCACACATCCACTCACTCACACATCCGCTCCCTCACACACCCACTCGCTCACACATCCGCTCACTCACACATCCACTCCCTCACACATCCGCTCCCTCACACATCCGCTCCCTCACACATCCGCTCCCTCACACATCCGCTCCCTCACACATCCGCTCCCTCATACACCCAGTCCCTCACACATCCACTCCCTCATACACCCTATCCGTCACAAATCCACTCCCTCACACATCCACTCCGACACACATCCGCTCCCTCCCACACCCACTCCCTCACACACCCACTCCCTCACACATCCACTTACTCATACACCCATTCCCTCACCAATCTACTCCGACACATCCACTCAGACACACATCCGCTCCCTCACAATTCCGCTCCCTCACACATCCACTCCCTCACACCTCTGCTTCCTCACACATCCACTCCCTCACACATCCACTCCGACATACATTCACTCCGACACACATCCACTCAGACACACATCCGCTCCATCACAAATCCACTCCCTCACACATCCACTACCTCACACATCCACTTCCTCACACATCCGCTCACTCACACATCCACTCTATCACACATCCACTCCCTCACACATCCGCTCCCTCACACATCCACTCCCTCACACATCCACTCCGACACACGTCCACTCCCTCACACATCCGCTCCCTCACACATCCGCTCCCTCACACATCAACTTCCTCACCCACCCGCTGGTTCACACACCCACTCCCTCATACACCCACTCCCTCACACATGCACTCCCTCACACATCCACTCCCTCACACACCCACTCCCTCACACACTCACTCTCTCACGCATCCACTCCCTCACACCCCCACTCCCTCACACATCCACTCCCTCACACATCCACTACCTCACACATCCGCTCCGTCACACATCCACTCCCTCACATATCCACTCCCTCACACATCCACTCGCTCACACATCCACTCCCTCACACACCCACTCCCTCATACACCCTATTCCTCACACATCCACTACCTCACACTTCTGCTCCCTGACACATCCGCTCCCTCACACATCCGCTGCCTCACACATCCACTGCCTCACACATCCGCTCCCTCACACACCCACTCCCTCACACACCCACTCCCTCATACAGCCACTCCCTCACCCATACAGTCCCTCACACATGCACTCCCTGACACATCCACTACCTCACACATCCGCTCATCTCACAGATCCACTACCTCACACATCAGCTCCGTCACACATCCACTCCCTCACACATCCACTCCGACACACATCCACTCCCTCACACATCCACTCCGACACACATCTGCTCCCTCACACATCCACTCCGACACACATCCGCTCCCTCACACATACGCTCCCTCACACATCCGCTCCCTCACACATCCACTCCCTCACACATCCGCTCCTTCACACACCCACTCCCTCACACATCCACTCCCTCACATATCCACTACCTCCCACATCCGCTCCTTCACACATCCACTCCCTCACACAAACACTCCCTCACACATCCACTCCCTCACATATCCACTACCTCCCACATCCGCTCCGTCACACATCCACTCCCTCACAGATCCACTCCCTCACACATCCAATCGCTCACACATACACTCCCTCACACTCCCACTCCCTCATACACCCTATTCCTCACACATCAACTACCTCACACTTCCACTCCCTCACACATCTGCTCCCTCACACATCCATTGCCTCACACATCCGCTCCGTCACACACCCTCTCCCTCATACAGCCACTCCCTCACCCATACATTCCCTCACACATGCACTCCCTCAAACATGCACTCCCTCACACATCCACTCACTCACAAATCCACTCCGACACCCATCCACTCTGACACACTTCCTCACCGACACATCCACACCCTCACACACCCAGTCCCTCATGCACCCTCTTCCTCACACATCCACTCTGACAGACATTTACTCCGACACACATACACTCCCTCACACATCCACTCCCTCATACACCCACTCCCTCATTCATCCACTCTCTCACACATCCACTCCCGCACACATCCACTCCCTCACACATCCGCTCCCTCACACACCCACTCGCTCACACATCCCCTCACACATCCGCTCCCTCACACATCCGCTCCCTCACACATCCGCTCCCTCACACACACACTCGCTCACACACACACTCGCTCACACATCCAATCACTCACACATCCACTCCCTCACACATCCACGACCTCACACATCCGCTCCCTCACATACCCACTCCCTCACACATCCGCACCCTCACACATCCGCTCACTGACACATCCGCTCCCTAACACATCCACTACCTCACACATCCGTTCCCTCATACACCCACTTCCTCACACACCCACTCCCTCATACACCCTATTCCTCACACACCCACTCCCTCACACATCCACTCCCACACACATCCACTCCCTCACACATCCATTACCTCACACATCCACTCCCTCAGACATCCACTCCCTCACACATCCGCTCTCCCACACATCCGCTCCCTCACACATCCGCTCCCTCACACATCCGCTCCCTCACACATCCGCTCCCTCACACATCCGCTCCCTCACACACCCACTCACTCACACCTCCAATCCCTCACACATCCGCTCCCTCACACACCCAAACCCTCACACATCCTCTCGCTCACACACCCACTCCCTCACACATCCACTCCCTCACACACCCACTCCCTCATACACCCTATTCCTCACACATCCACTACCTCACACTTTCGCTCCCTGACACATCCGCTCCCTCACACATCCGCTGCCTCACACATCCACTGCCTCACACATCCGCTCCCTCACACACACACTCGCTCACACATCCAATCACTCACACATCCACTCCCTCACACATCCACGACCTCACACATCCGCTCCCTCACATACCCACTCCCTCACACATCTGCACACTCACACATCCGCTCACTGACACATCCGCTCCCTAACACATCCACTGCCTCACACATCCGTTCCCTCATACACCCACTTCCTCACACACCTTCTCCCTCATACACCCACTCCCTCACACACCCACTCCCTCATACACCCACTTCCTCACACACCTTCTCCCTCACACATCCGCTCCCTCACACATCCGCTCCCTCACACATCCGCTCCCTCACACACCCACTCACTCACACCTCCAATCCCTCACACATCTGCTCCCTCACACACCCAAACCCTCACACATCCGCTCGCTCACACACCCACTCCCTCACACATCCACTCCCTCACACACCCACTCCCTCATACACCCACTCCCTCACCCATCTACTCCGACACATCCACTCTGACACCCACCCACTCCCTCACACATCCGCTCCCTCACAAATCCACTCCCTCACACATCCACTCCCTCACACACCCACTCCCTCATACACCCTATTCCTCACACATCCACTACCTCACACTTCCGCTCCCTGGCACATCCGCTCCCTCACACATCCGCTGCCTCACACATCCACTGCCTCACACATCCGCTCCCTCACACACCCACTCCCTCACACACCCACTCCCTCATACAGCCACTCCCTCACCCATACAGTCCCTCACACATGCACTCCCTGACACATCCACTACCTCACACATCCGCTCATCTCACAGATCCACTACCTCACACATCAGCTCCGTCACACATCCACTCCCTCACACATCCACTCCGACACACATCCACTCCCTCACACATCCACTCCGACACACATCTGCTCCCTCACACATCCACTCCCTCACACATCCGCTCCCTCACACATCAACTTCCTCACACACCCGCTGGTTCACACACCCACTCCCTCATACACCCACTCCCTCACACATCCACTCCCTCACACATCCATTCACTCACACATCTTCTACCTCACACATCTGCTCCCTCACGCACCCACTCCCTCACACACTCACTCCCTCACACATCCACTGCCTCACACCCCCACTCCCTCACACATCCACTCCCTCACACATCAACTACCTCACAAATCAGCTCCGTCACACATCCACTCCCTCACACATCCACTCCCTCACACATCAACTACCTCACACATCAGCTCCGTCACACATCCACGCCCTCACACATCCACACCCTCACACATCCACTCCCTCACACACCCACTCACTCACACATCCACTACCTCACACATCCGCTCCCTCACACACCCACTCCCTCATACACCCACTCCCTCACCCATCCACTCCCTCACACATCCACTCCCTCACACATCCACTACCTCACACATCCACTACCTCACACATCCACTCCGACACACGTCCTCTCCGACACATCCACTCCCTCACACACCCATTCCCTCATACACCCTTTCCCTCACACATACACTCCCACACACATCCACTCCCTCATACACCAACTCCCTCATACACCCACTCCCTCACACACCCACTCCCTCTCACTTCCACTCCCTCACACATCCACTCCCTCACACATCCATTGCATCACACATCCACTCCCTCATACACCAACTCCCTCATACACCCACTCCCTCACACACACACTCCCTCTCACATCCACTCCCTCACACATCCTTTCCGACACACATCCGCTCCCTCACACATCCGCTCCCTCACACATCCGCTTCCTCACACATCTGCTCCCTCACACATCCACTACCTCACACATCCGCTCCCGCATACACCCACTCCCTCACACACCCACTCCCTCATACACCCACTCCCTCATACACCCACTCCCTCATACAACCACTCCCTCACACATCCACTACCTCAAACATCCGCTCCATCACACATCCATTCCCTCATGCACCCACTCCATCACACTTCCACTCACTCACACATCCACTCCTTCACACATCCACTCCCTCAGACACCCACTCCCTCACACATCCACTCCCTCACTCATCCACTCCCTCACACATCCACTACCTCACACATCCACTACCTCACACATCCACTACCTCACACATCCACTCCCTCACCCATGCACTCCGACAACCATCCACTCCGACACAGAACCACTCACTCAAACATCCTCTCCGACACACATCCACTCTGACACTTATCCACTCTCTCACACATCCACTCCCTCACACATCCACTCCCTCACACTTCCAGTCCCTCACACATCCACTCCGACACATATCCACTCCCTCACACTTCCACTCCCTCACACATCCATGCCCTCACACATCCGCTCCCTCACACATCCGCTCCCTCACACATCCACTCCCTCACACATCCGGTCCCTCACATATCCACTCCCTCACACATCCGCTCCCTCACACATCCGCTCCCTCACACATCCGCTCTGACACACATCCGCTCCCTCACACCTCAGCTTTCTCACACATCCACTCCCTCACACATGCGCTCCCTCACACATCCACTCCTTCATACACCCTATCCGTCACAAATCCAATCCCTCACACATCCACTCCCTCACACATCCACTCCCTCACACATCCACTCCCTCATACACACCCTCCCTCATACACACCCTCCCTCACACATCCGCTCCCTCGCACATCCACTCCCTCACACCTCTGCTTCCTCACACATCCACTCCCTCATACACCCACTCCCTCACACACCCACTCCCTCACACACCCATTCCCTCATACACCCACTCCCTAACACATCCACTCCCTCACACATCCACTCCCTCACACATCCACTCCCTCACACATCCACTCCCTCACACATCCACTCCCTCACACATCCACTCCCTCACACATCCACTCCATCACACATCCACTCCCTCACACATCCACTCCCTCACACATCCACTACCTCACACATCCACTCCCTCACCCATGCACTCCCTCACCCACCCACTCCCTCATACACCTACTCCCTCACACACCCAATCCCTCACACATCCACTCCCTCATCCATGCACTCCCTCACCCATCCACTCCGCCACAGAACCACTCACTCACACATCCACTCTGACACATCCACTCCCTCACACATCCACTCCCTCACACATCCACTCCCTCACACATCCCCAACCTCACACATCCACTCCCTCACACATCCCCAACCTCACACATCCACTCCCTCACACATCCAATCTCTCACACATCCACTCTGACACACATTCACTCTGACACACATCCACTCCCTCAAATCCACTCCTTCACACATCCACTCTGACACACATCCACTCCCTCTCACATCCACTCCCTCACATATCCACTCCCTCAGTCATCCACTCCGACATATCCACAACCTCACACATCCACTCCCTCTCACATCCACTCCCTCACATATCCACTCCCTCAGTCATCCACTCCGACATATCCACAACCTCACACATCCACTCCCTCACACATCCAATCCCTCACACATCCACTCTATCATCCAATCACTTCGTCACACACCCATGACATCTCATATCCACTCCGTTCATCAATTACTCCGTTCATCAACTATTCCTTTCATCAATCACTCTGTCACACATTCACTCCTTTGAACTACCACTCTGTCGCATCTCCGCTCCATCACTCATCCATTCTGTTACTCAATCACTCATTCTCACCTTCACTCCAATGCCCAATAACTCGGTCAGAGGCTTTCGAGCCATTGAGAGAGGTGGTGGTGAATCTGAGTGGGGGGCCATCAGCATACAAGTTTTTGCATGACATTGTTTTTGCAATGATGTTTCCAAGGGGCTGTGTGTTGATCAGATATAGGAGGCGGGTGAATGATGGATCTCTCGAGATTTGATGTTAATTTGTGTGTGATCGGAAAGACAAGCCATGTCAGTTGACTGCCTCACTGTGATTGAAATGTGAAAGATTGAAAGAGTTTTTCGTCTTGCATTCCTGAGGATAATTACACAAATACTAATGTCACGGGAATCAACAACTTTATACTCCATGAGAGCAGAGTGCTCTTGGTTGGCAGGTGGACTCTGATTGATAGAGTCATTGCTATGGAGAATGCACCTGTTAATGGTGACTGACTGTTAACTGCCAAGTATTGTTTGCAATTTTAAACCAGGCAGCTTGATTCTGATTGGTCAAGCTGTTGCCCTGGGGAATGAACCAGTGAAAGGCTGTCATTTACTTTGTTAAGATGAAACAGGTGCAATGTGTGTACATGTTCTTTCTGTCTGCAAAGAACAGGCCCTGTGTATTAATATCTGTAGCTTCGAGTACATGTAAAAGGACCACACTGTGAGTACGACTGACAATCTTCAATTGGTTCAGTGTAATTCTTAGCAAACAGAGGATTATTTAGCAAATGTTGTCCAATCGCGGAATCACATCTAATGTTGGACACTAGAGTTTTGCAAGCACGGGCTGGTTGGGTACGGTCTGTGCCATGCCCATTGTGAAGAGCCGCTGGGACATGCTATTTCATATGATCTGTAGATACTGAGTATGCCATCCCTGTAACACACTGATTATTAATTGGTATACTAGTCCTGTTTACATACCATACCCTATTTTAATATGTACATGCCTGATATCTATAACATACCATATGCTATTTGTCTAAGACTCTTGTGTATATACCACACAGCATGCAACTAAACATAACACTTTTGTATAATGCCTTTTTAATACTTCTGTTCATAAAACTCACTGGTGCTGGGTATTATTCTCTTGTACACATCACATGTGTTACTGGGTATAACATTCCTGCAAATTTCGAAGACACGATAAGTTACTGGATATAATATTGCTGTTTATATAATGCACCATGTTTTATTAACTCCTGTATGTATAACATACCATAATTTACTGGCCATAACTCTCCTGCATAAGCAAAACAGACCATAATGTAGAGGATATAACATTGCTGTTTATATAACACATCATATATAACTTGGTGAAGTGCTCCCGTATGTAAAACACACCATGTGTTACTGTGAATAACACTGCTGCTTATATAACAGTCTGTGTTCTTCAGCAATCCCACAGGATAAGGGCAACCTGCTTCCACTCCAGTTCATTGGGTTCTGAGATGGCTGACAAGTCCATTGTGTGATCTGCAGGCTTTGCCACAGGGAGGGTGGTGCTTGAAGGATCAGATAGATGAATTGTTTGGAGGTTTCTGCACTCTCTCCCGATGCCTCAACTTCACCTCCACACATTCCTGATGAAGCCTTTTGATGTGTTCAGTGTCTTCCCGAATGAACCTCCTCCATTTTGGTCAGCCACAAGCCAGGGGGTGTCTCATGAGTTGGCAGGGGTGTCTAACCTCTTCAGGGATGCTTTGAGAACATCCCTAAAATGTTTCCTTTGTTCTCCTGGGAGCCTCCTGCCATGACCGAGTTCTGAGTAGAGAAATTGATTCAGGAGTTTGGTGTCAGGCACACGAATGACGTGTCCAGTCCAGCCGAACTGGTTTTGAGCGATTAGCACCTTGTTGTTGGGCACATTGGCTTTGGAGAGGTGCTGTGAGTCTGGAAGGGGGTCTTTGGCCACTGGGAGGAGTAGATTGAAGAGGAACCTTGCAATGATCTTCCCTGAGGCAGACAGCAGGGAGACCCCTCTGTTAGTGATCGGACTTACCTCCCTTCTTGAACAGAGTCACGATCACAGGGAGATCTCCCAGCCCTCCTCTTCCTGAATGAGGGATTTGAGGGAGTGCAGCCATGCCAGGAGTGTATCTCCATCTTGTTTCAGAATTCCAGCAGGGATTCCATGTGCACCAGAGGCCTTGCTGTCTTTCAGCTGCTGAATAGCAATTTCACCTACTCTCCAGACTGGGATTGTGTTGGGGTTGAGCCGAATGGGGTATTGGGGAATCAAATTGAATGTTTTCAAATCGAAGACAGGGTCTCAACTGAGGAGTTCTTTAAAATGTCCCCCGTCTCCCTGTCCCCATCTCTCTGTCCCCTGTCTTCCTGTCCCCTGTCTCTCTGTCCTCTGACTCCCCGTCCCCTGTTCCCAGTCTCCCAGTTCCCTGTCTCCCTGTTCCTTGTCTCCCTGTTCCTTGTCACCCTGTTCTTTGACTCCCTATTCTTTGACTCCCTGTTCCCTGTCTGCCTGTTCCCTGTTCCTTGTCTCCCTGTTCTATGTCTTTGTGTTCCCTGTCTCCCTGTTCCCTCTCTCCCTGTTCCTTGTCTCCACGTTCCCTGTCTCCCTGTTCCCTGTCTCCCTGTCCCCCAGTTCCCTGTCTCCCAGTTCCCTTGTCTCCGCGTTCCCTGTCTCCCTGTTCCCTGTCTCCCTGTCCCCCAGTTCCCTGTCTCCCAGTTCCCTTGTCTCCCCAGTTCCCTGGCTCCCAGTTCCCTTGTCTCCCCAGTTCCCTGGCTCCCAATTCCCTGTCTCCCCATCCCTTCTCTTCCTGTCCCCTGTCCCTCGTCTCCTGTCCCCTGTCTCTCTGTCCCCTGTCTCCCTGTCTCCCTGTCCCCCTGTCCCCCCGTTCCCCCATCCCCCCATCTCCCCATCTCCCTGTCCCCGTCCCCTGTCTCCCTCCGGGCTGTCTCCCTGTGAACTGTCTCCCTGTCCTCATTGTACTCCCCTCCAGGCTTGGAAATCAGCAGCTGCTTGGACTATAGATCGTCTTGACCACACGGAGTAGATCATACACATTGTTGGATCTCCCTCACTCTTTCCACCCACCATTTGTTCTTTACATCATGGGCTTTATGCTGTCCTGCTTCAGCCACCTGCTTTTCTCTTGAACTGTGCTGACGTTTCCAGTCTGGAGGAGATTTGGTGCTTATTTGGTAGGTCCTGTATCACTTGCTCTCTCTACCAAGAAACATTGAGTCTGATTTGATCAAAATGACCAAGAACCTTTCTGTGGGCGCTTGTTATGATGGACTTTAGGGCCCAGGCACTTTGGGTGGCTGGACGTTGAGAGATCGGCAGTGGGGTGCTGACTGGTGGGATCCCACCTTGGTGGGATCTTTCAGGCCTTTTATGTTAATTCTCTTTTGATGTTGCTTCTGTTGCCTCCACTGTTTTAGGCCGATGGAGATGGTAGATTGTTTACGGTGGTAATCGGTCCAGTAGCCATCAGTACTTGGCATGGTGTGGTGATATGGAGATCTCTGTGATCCCTTACTCGAAGGATTATGTAGTGGATTAAGTGCCAGTGTTTGTACCATGGGTGTTGCCTTGGACACTGGTGCTTGGTTATAACAAGATCATGATCTAGTTCTTTGGTCAAGAAGAGGACTGCATTGGAGTTTGCTTTCGCTACTCCTTAATTCCCAATCACACTCTTCCAGAGATTCCTGTCCTACTCAACTCTGGCTTTGAAATCTCCGGAGAGGATCAGCCTGTTGCCTGTTGGGACTTGGGCTAGGCATCGCTCAAGGCTGATATAATCCGTCCTTGGTCTTATCAGCTGCCTTGTGTATAGAAGTGAATGTGCTGATGGCAGTAGCATGCTGATTCCTCAATACTGTGAGCTGGGCAGTCATGATGCACTTGCTTATCCCACCGGGAGAGTCACTGAGGTGCCAGACAAGCTCACCCCCCAGCCTGTGCAGGCATTGTCCCTCTTCTAGAATGTAGAAAAATGTATAACTACCATCCTGTTCCCTTAGTTAACCTTCTTCTGCACACCGTGTCCCAGTTAGGGCAGCAACATGGATGTCACGACGCTCGAGTTCCTGAGCTATGATAGTGGTGTGGTTACTGGTGGGATTGTCCATGACAGTCCTGATGCTCCTGATCCCACTCTTCACCTTGATGGGTGGAAGAAGCTGGTGTATGATTTTTTTTTAAACGTGGGATGATGCTTAAGCATTGACTGCCACGTGGTCTCAGCTGAGTGAAGCCTTGGTCCATTGGTAAGGGTGTTCCAAGACCATTGGGGGCCAGTCTCTGCTGGGAGACATTAACATGATCTGAGCATGATCACACTCAGATGCGGATGTGGTTGCAGGGTCACAGGCTACTTATATCGCCACCCCCCCCCCCACCCAACCTTTCTCTGACCCCATGTCTCCCCCCCTTCCCCCACCAAATACCACCTCCGCACCTGTAACAACCCCTCACCCTCCCAGGTTCTTGCTGCAGTACCTTTCTACTCTCATCCAGTCAACTCCTCCCCGAGCCTCCCCCCCGCAACCACAGAATTTCTCTCCATCCTATAAGACACCCTGTTCCTTGCCCCAGCTCTTACCAGAGTTTTCCCCACCCCTTCCCAGAGTTTTCCCCACCCCCAGCCCTTTGCTCTCATAGAGAGGCCACAGTTACTGTCCTCTCTGCCTTCCAGCCCTCCACTACCTCCCCTCTCTCCCAGTGGTCCCCTCACTCCTGCTCCAAGCCACTCTCCCACGTGATGGGGAGGGGGTGGGTGCCTTCGGGGTATGGTATGGCACATCTGTATCTATAATGGGATGGATTTCGCACAGACCTAACAATGTAGGATTGGGCATCCATGAGGTACTGTAGGCCATCAGCAGCAGTAGAATTATATATGTTACTAGGCATAGTGTTTTTATGTGTGTAAGACACACGTGTATATAACAGTCCAGAGCTCATGGTTCTTAACTGTGTATAGCTAGTGTTTGAGAATGATGGAATAGTGGGAATGACAGGTGTTCAAATCTCACCACAGCAGCTGAGGAACTGAAATTTAATTAAATAAATCTGGAATATAAAGCAAGTCTCAGTAATGGTGACCATGAAACTATCATCAATTGTCATAAAAACCCATCTGGTTCACTAATGTCCTTTAGGGAAGGAAATCTGTGGTCCTTACCTGGTCTGGCCTACATGTGATTCCAGACCCACAGCCTCTGAAATGGCGGAGCTGCCACTCAGTTGTATCAAACAGCTACAGCATAACCGAATAAGAATAACACTGGAAGGTCCTGTCGGCATCAACCTGGGCACCAGAAACAACAATGGCAAACCCAGCCCTGTCAACCCTGCAAAGTCCTCTTCATAAACACCTTGGCGGCAAATGCCAAAATTGGGAGAGCTGTCTCACAGACTAGTCAAGCAATTGCCTGACATAGTCATCCTCATTGAATCATATCTTACAGATACTGTCCCAGACACCACCATCACCATCCTTGGGTATGTCCTATCCCATCAGAAGGACAGATCCAGCAGAGGTAGCAGCACAGTGGTATACAGTTGGGAGACAGTTGCCCTGGGGGTTATCAGTATTGACTCTGGAGCCCGTGAAGTCTCATGGCATCAGGTGAAACATGGGCAAGGAAACTTCCTGCTGATTACCACGTACCGCCCTCCCTCAGCTGGTGAATCAGTGCCCCTCCATGTTGAACACCACCTGGAGGAAGCACTGAGGGTAGTAAGGGCGCAGAATGTACTCCGGCTGGGTGACTTCAATGTCCATCACCAAGAGTGGCTCGGTAGCACCACTGTGAACTGAGCTGGCCGAGTCCTAAAGGACATAACTGCTAGGCTGGGTCTGCGATATGTGGTGAGGGAACCAACAAGAGGGAAAAACATACTTGACCTCATCCTCACCAACCTGCCTGCGGCAGATGCATCTGTCCATGACAGTGTCAATAGGAGTGACCACTGCACAGTCATTGTGGAGACGAAGTCCCGCCTTCATATTGAGGATACCCTCTATCATGTTGTGTGGCACTACCACTGTGCTAAATGGAATGGATTTCCTACAGATCTAGCAACTCAAGACTGGAAATCCATGAGGCACTGTGGGCCATCAGCAGCAGGAGAATTGTACTTGAACACAATCTGTAACCTCATGGCCCAGCATATCTCCCACTCTACCATTACCATCAAGCCAGGGGATCAACCCTGGTTCAATGAAGAGTGCAGGAGGGCATGTCAGGAGCAGCACCAGGCATACCTAAAAATGAGGTGCCAACCTGGTGAAGCTATAACACAGGGACTACTTGTGTGCCAAACAGCATAAGCAGCAAGTGATAGAGCTAAGCGATCCCACAACCAACGGATCAGATCTAAGCTCTGCAGTCCTGCCACATCCAGTCGTGAATGGTGGTGGACAATTAAACAACTCACTGGAGGAGGAGTCTCCACAAATATTCCCGTCCTCAGTGATGGGGGACCCCAGCACATGAGTGCAAAAGATAAGGCTGAAGAACTTGCTACAATCTTCAGCCAGAAGTGCCGAGTGGATGACCCATCTTGGCCTTCTCCGGAGGTCCCCAGCATCACAGATGTCAGTCTTCAGTCAATTTAATTAATTCTACGTGATATCAAGAAATGGCTGAAGGCACTGGATACTGCAAAGGCTATAGGCCCTGACAATATTCCGACAATAGTACTGAACCCTTGTGCTCCAAAACTTGCCGCACCCCTAGCCAAGCTGTTCCAGTACAGCTACAACACTGGCATCTACCCAGCTCTGTGGAAAATTGCCCAGGTAGGTCCTGTACACAAAAAGCAGGACAAGTCCAACTTGGCCAATTACCATCAGTAAAGTGAAGGAAGGGGTCATCAACAGTTTTTGCTTAACAATAATCTAGACACTGACGCCCAGTTTGTGTTCTGCCAGGGCCACTCAGCTCCTGACCTCTTTACAGCCTTGGTCCAAACATGGACAAAAGAGCTGAATTCCCGAGGTGAGCTGAGAGTGACTGCCCTCGACTTTCTGTGTCCTTGATGACCATGTGTGGAAGAGTCATCAGCTGAAGGAGTTTAGGCTCCAGGTTTCAGAGCTTGAGCAGCAGCAGCTGGTGTCACCACAGTACATTGGTGAGGCAATGTGGATAGGCCATTTCTGGAGGTGGTCACCTACAGCCTAAGGGTGATGCAGGCTGAGAGGGAAGGAGAAGGCTGGTCGTGCAGGAGTCCTTTGAATGCATCTCAGTCTCCAGCCAAATTCAGTTCTGAATCCTGGTGAGAATGATGCTTCACCTATGGAGCATAGCCAGGTCTATCACACCACGGGGGGCAGGGGGAGAGGGGGTGCAGGAGGAAGATTGAGAAAATAATAGTGCTAGGAGATTTGATAGTTCGGGGAGCAGACAGATGTTCCTGCGGTCACAGACAGGAATCCAGAATGGTGTGTTGCTTCCATGATGTTGGGGGCAAGAATGTTACTGACCAGCTGCAGAGCACTCTGAGGAGGAAGGGTGAATTGTCTGAGATTGTGACATAGGGAGAAAGAGGGGTGAGATCCTGCAGACAGATTTTGGGGAGCTGGGATGATGACTAGCAAGCAGCGCCTCAATTAATAAACTCTGGATTACTCCTGGTGCCATGCAATGTGGATGACAAGGCATTTGAGTTCCTGAGCTATGACATAACTCAGGACGTAGCTCAGAATATAGAAATAGGAGAATAGAAAAGTTGAGTGTGGCTGGATAGATGGTGCAGGAGGGAGTGCTTTAGATTCTGAGGCCATTGGCACCAGTACTGGGGGAGACAGAACCTGTATAGACTGGACAGAATCAGGACCAATGTCCTAGTGAGGTGATTCCGAGTTCAACTAGGGAGGGTTTAAACTGACTTGGTAGGGGGATAGGAAGCAACATTAGGAAGGACAGACAAGATGCAGAAAGAGTCAGGAGAAACAGACAGTACTAGAGTGGGGGTCAGCTACCTTTTTTATCCAAAGAACCTTTAACAAAAAAAATCTCTAAAATTAAAACTATTGGGAGCAAAACGAGAGAAAAAAATAAAGGGATGGAGGAAAGGCGTAGACCTACCCAAAGAGGAGAAGATTATTTAATGAGAATCTAACGAACATTATGCTTTTATTTGATGCTATAACTGCTCTCTTTAGTATATTTCATTGCTGATGACTCACGATAGGAAGTGACTGGTGCATCAAAGTGATGTTTTTACAAAGGGAACACTTGAACATGACTGCAGCCTAAACCATGTCAAAAAACCTGTGTTTAGAACAAGATACTAATTGGATGGCAAAACTACCCAAGTTGAGTTATATTTTTGCATATGCTCCGTGTTTAATGTGCAGTAATATCCACTTCCCACAATTTGTTACATAAGTTTAACTGCATTGTATTATTCCAATGTGCTGAATTTTAAAATTCATTCAGATGTAAAGTCCATGAAAGGTGCTATATATTTACAATATCTGGATTAGTTAAACCAGGCCTTGGATTAATTAATGCAGTAATGACATGAACTATTTATTTTGAAACTGTGCCCCCTGGTTCTAGATTCCCCCAAAAGGGGAAACATCCTCTCAGCATCTACCCTGTCAAAGCCCCCTCACAATCTTATATGTTTCAATAAGATTACCTCTCATTCTTCTAAACTCCAATGAGTTTAGACCTGCTCAACCTTTCCTCATAAGACAAACCCTTCATCCAAGGAATCAGCCGAGTGAACCTTCTCTGAACTGCCTCCAATGTACCTATATCCCTCCCTTAAATAAAGCGACTAAAACTATTCGCAGCATTCCAGGTGTGAACTCACCACTCCCTGTACAGTTGCAGCAAGACTTTCCTTATTTTAAACTCCATCACTTGCACTTAACACCAGCATTAAATTTGCCTTCTGAATTACTTGCTATACCTGTACACTCACCTTCTGTGATTTATGTACAAATACACCAGCATCCCTTTGTACTGCAGCATTCTGTAGTATCTCTGCATTTAAGTCATATTTTGTTTTTCTATTCTTCCTGCCAAAGTGGACAACCTCACATTTTCCCACATTATACTCCATCTGCCAAATTTTTGCCCACTGACTTAAACTATCTGTAACCCTTTGTAGTCTCTTTGTCCCTTCCTCACAACTTGATTTTCTACCTATCCTTGAATTGTCAGCGGAATGCACTCTGCCCCTTCATTCAACTTCATATAGTTTGTAAACAGTTGAAGTCCCAGCTCTGACCCCTATGGCACTGCACTAGTTACAGTTTGCTATCCTGAAAATGACCCATTTATCCTGATTCTATTTCCTGTTAGTTATCCAGTCTATTTAGCCATTCCTTCATCCACGTTAATATATCACCCTGGCACCACAAGCTCTTATCTAGTGTAGTAACCCTTTCACATGGCACCTTATTGAATACTGCTTGGAAATTCAAATACACTATATCTACTGGTTCCCCCTTATCCACCCTCAAAAAATATTAATACATTTGTCAAACAGGATTTCCCTTTCATAAAGTCATGTTGACCCTGCCTGATTGAATTACAATTTTTGAAACACCTGCTACAACTTCCTTAATATTGGATTCATTTCCCTAATGAAAGGTGTTTGGGTAAGTGGTCTAGGTTTTCCTTATTTCTAAAGAGAGGTGTTACATTTGCAGTTTTCCAATCCGCTGGGACATTTCTGGAACTTAAAAAATTTTGGAAAATTACAGCCAAAGCGTACATTATCTCTGCAGTCACTTCTTTAAAGACCTTTGGATGCAGACTGTCAGATCCAGGGACTTATCAGATTTAAGTCTGAGTTAGCTTTCCAAGTACCTTTTCCCTTAATGATTGTGATTGTTTGAAGCTCCATCCTCCCTTTTGCCTTTTCTTTCTCTACTGTTATTGCTGCAATGTTTTGTGTCTTCTACGGTGAAAACTGGTATTAAATACTTGTTCATAGCCTCTGCCATTTCCTTGTTTCCCATTATTAATTCCCTTATCTTATCCTCTAAAGGACCAATGCTCACTTTAGCTACACTCTTCCTATTTATATACATGCAGGGCCTCTTACTGTCTGTATTTATATTTCTTGCTAGTATGCTCTCATATTCTTATTTTTCCCTCTATTATTTTAAATCATCCTTTGCTAGTCTCTAAAAGGTTTCTCAATCTTCGGGCCGAGCACTAATCTTTGCAGCATTGTATGCCATTTCTTTCAATTTAATACTATCCTTAACCTCCTTAGCTAGCCACAGATGGTACATCTTTCTCATAGAGTTTGTCTTTCTCAATGGAATATATCATTGTTGATAGTTATAAAGTGTTTCTTTAAATGTCCGCCTTCTAACCTATTTTTCCAATCTACTGTAGTTAATTCTGTCTTTGCAGCTTTGCAGTTATCTTTAGTTAAGTTTAAGACACAAGTTTCAGACCCAAGTTTTCCACCCTCAAACTGAATATGAAATTCTATTATGCTGTGATCACTCTTGCCGAGAGGATCTTTTACTATGAGAGCCTTAATTAACCCTGACTCATTACACATTCCTGACTGAATATGCACTATGAACTGATCCTCCAGGCAACCTTTGATTCATCCAATCTATATGAAAATTGAAACTGCCAATGCAGTACCATTCTTACAAGTATTGTTTATTTCTTGATTTATACCCTGTTCTACAGCATAGCTATTGTTGGGGGTCTGTAATCTATTCCCAGCAGTGACTTCTTTCCCTTGCTATTTCTTATTATCACATTCCAATTTTTTTTATTTGTTCACAGGATATGAGTGTTGCTGGCTGGGCCAGCAATTATTGCCCATCCCTAATTGCCCTTGTTTCAGAGTCAAGCACATTGCTGTGGGTCTGGAGTCACATGTTGGCCAGACTGGGTAAAGACAACAGATTTCCTTCTTAAAGGACATTAGTGAACCAAATGATCATTTTTTTACGACAATCTGCAATGGTTTTAAGTCACTATTAGACATTTATTTTCAGATTTTTATTGAATTCAAACTCCACCATGGTGGGATTTGAAGCTGGGTTCCCAGAGCTTTACTCTGGGTTTCTAGAATACTAGTGACAATACCACTGCAGCACCGCCTCCCCCATTTCCCATATCATTACTCTGCATTATTGGCTTATCCTTTCTGGTTAACTTTCCAAATCTCCACCACTTAGCTAAAGCCCTGTCTAGAGCTCTAGCTATATGACTCGTCTGAACACCAGTCCCAGCACGCTTCAGGTGAATCCTGTCCCAGTGGTACAGCTCCCCCTTTCCCCAGTTCTGGTGCCAGTGCCCAATGAATCAAAACTCATTTGCCCCACCTGAATCTTTGAGCCACGCATTCAACTCTCTGATCTTATTTACCCTATGCCAATTTGTTGGTGGCTCAGGTAGTGATCCAGAGATTATTACCTTTGTGCTTCTGCTTTTTAATTTGAATTTTGCTCCTAGTTGCTCCTAAGCAGCACCTCTTTCTTAGTCCTGCCTGTGTTGTTGGTTCCCACCTGGACCATGACAACTGGATCCCTCCTCTCCCACGCAGCCTTCGGAACTCACGCTCTCGGCTAACTATACTGTTGCCTTCTACAACTACATTCCTTTTTACTCTCCCACCTAAATGTCTCCCTGCCCCACAGTATTGTGGTCAGTTTGCTTATTCTCCCTGCATTCCCTGCTCTTGCCCACACAAGCTGCAAGGACCTTGAACCCGTTGGACAAGTTCAAGGGCTGTGGCGCTTCTAGTGCTACCTTCTGAATTCCCATACCTGCTTCACTAAAAGTCAGACCCTCATGTCCCTGACCACAGACCAAATCTGCTGTACCTAGCTTAAAATTTTGGAACAAAGTATCCAGGTAACTTTCTCCACCCCAATGCATTACTGTGCCAATGTGTCTGAAGTTCATACTCCAGCTCATCAGCTCTGAGCTTAAACAAAAACAGAAAATGCCAGGAAAACTCAGCAGGTCCAACAGCATCTGTGCAAAGAAAGGCAGAGATAACATTGCGGATCCGTATGACTTCTTCAGAGCTGTATGGACTTGAAACTTTAACTCTGCTTTTTTCAATCACAGATGCTGTTAGACCTGCCCAGTTTTTCCAGAATTTTCTGTTTTTGTTTCAGATTTCTAGTATCCTCTGTATTTTGCTTTTAGCTCTGAGCTGAAGTTGCTCAAGCTCCAGATACTTACTGCAGATGTGGTTGTCGTAGATAACACTGGTGGGCTTCCCCACCATCCACATGCTACAGCTGCAACACATCACCTTCCCTGCCATCATTATCGTATTTTATTGAACTAATTAGGGTGTCAAGTTTTTTTTAAGTGTATTTTCATGTATACTTTTTTCTTCCCCTTTGGACTTTGTGCAAAAGGCATGTTTGTTTCTTCCCTTTCAGGGATACACGTGGGAACACATTTAAATGCTAGCTGCAGATCTGATCTGTGTGTGCTAGTGTTATGGGGTGCTAGTGTGATGTGAGAGTGACAGCAGAAGGAGATCAGCTAGGCTCTTCTGCAGCTTTCAGGTAAAGTGTCTCCCTCCCTCTGTTGCTGGAGACAAATCAACAAAGCCACAATCAAAAAAGGAAATAGGACAGCTCCTTCAGCCAACCTGCAGAACTCAGTGTCTACAAACCAACTGCTAAACTGCCAAATTCAGCTCTATCAGAAGCACCAATCTTAACAATGCAACGAATCGCCACCTCATGGACAAGCCAAATACTGATTAGTATACCTTTTCTTAACTTTTATTTGGATTCAACCTCTCGCTTTCAGATCTATGTGTACGTGTGTTGTGTTTTTATATTTTTTTCTTGGGTTTAGTAACTAGTAAACTTACTGTTTCTTTGACTCAAGAAAGCCTGGTTAAATTGGCTCCTTCTGAAACATAAATACACTTGGGCTGGGAGAAGGGATCCCTTTTAAATTAACCTTATTGCAACCATCTGAATAAAGAAGGGGAGCCCGCTCATTCCTCCTCGTCCAAGAGCATGACAAAGTTGGGATTCCCATTCAGGAAGTTACCAAACTGGGGGAACTCACCCGGGGGACCGGTCATAACAAATTGGGGGCTCGGTGCTGGAATAGTTCCCACAGCCAAAACAGAAGAATTAGAGCGGGGGAAAGTAAATTCTTCCTTTGAAATCAACTTTTTTTTAAAAGATGCAAAAAGGTTTTCTTGAGTCTGCCCGACTAAAGTGTAGAAATGTCCACATTGATGCCAGTGTTCTTACAGATGGAGTGAAAATTTAACAGATCTGTCCCTCGAACAGTTCAAAGAACTAGTGAGGTGTTTAGGATTAGAATTTCACGCAAAATCCAGAAAACCCAACATTTTAAAAGGGGTGGCCAACAGATGCAAATGGAGGATGATGAAATGGGTAGAGTCACGGTAGAGAAATTAAAATTGCAGCAGTGGAAATTAGAATTTCAGGAAAGAGAAAAGCAAAGGGAGAGAGAAGGGAAGAAGAGGAAGTTTTCCAAAGAGAATGGGAATGGAGACAAGAAAGAGAAAGGGAAAGGGAGGAAGCTTTCCAAAGAAGAATGCAAGAACTGGAAAGAGGGATAGAGGGCTCCAAGGCATCGTGTAAAATAACACTCCTGACCACGCGGGAAAATCATTTGAGTCAAAGAAGCTGCAAGGGTTGGCAGAAACCAATCGGGATCTGTAGGGATACAAAAAACCCAGAATAGTTCAGAGGTCTTAAAGGAGGCAACAGAGCCTGTGAGGGTTGGAGTAGCTAGGCAAGGGCTACTAGCAATTGAAGAGCCAGGGAACACGTTGCCAAAGTGTGCAGGGAGGCAGCAAACTGGAGAGAATTCAGGGGCCCAGGAGGAGGCGCTAGAACCAGTGAGGGTTGGAGTAGTTAAAGAAACAGCTTCTTGAATTTGAAAAGGCCAAGGTTAGGCCTATAAAGTTAATGAGCATCCAGAAGAGACTGGTGAAACTTAAAACAGGCAACGAGGATGACCTGGAAATGGAGTTAGTCGGTACACTGTTTGTGGGATTAAACAGGGACCCGGGGAGTTCCAAGACAAGTAAGGAGACAGTGAGAGAGGTGCCACACCTGGCTGCAGAGCCACTGGAAGTTAGGCAGTCCAAAGACAGGCCTGAAGAAGTAAAAGAAACAAGATAGAACCTGAGTAAGTTAAGAGGATCAAAGCTAGACCAGCGATAATAAAAGAGACCATGAGAGACCCATAAAGGTTAAAAAGGAGGATAGGAATAGGCCAATGATCTGTTTGGCTGACAGCTTCATGACAGATTTAGATGGAAATGAAGGGAGTTCCCAAACAGAAGAACTGATGGTGAGGGAGCTGCCTCACGCAGTCAAAGAGCCACTTGGCAGAGCAGTAGAAGCTAGTCAGCCCCAGATGAGCCAGGGTGTCCCAGAGGACGTGGGACCGAAAAGGAACTGCCCTATCCCTTCACTAACTACATTGGGTAAGTCATTGCCCTGTGAGCAAGTCCAGGCTTGCCACCACTCAAAGGGCAGAGCAAGTGTTGCAGTTAACTCCCAGGCATCCAAAACAGGTGGGCAGAGCTGAGTTAAGGAGAGGGAAGCAAAAAGGCTGGGACAGGAGTGGCAAAGGCTGGGTAAGATGCTGCCAAAGAGGTGCTAGCAAAATCCTTCTCCCTGTGGATAAATCCCCAAACCTAGCCAGTAAATTTAAATAGAATGGAGCCTGTGTCCCCGCAGGATGAGCTGGGGGTCTGGCTAGCCCACACCCATTTTTCTAACTTTAGGAAGAGCAGGGAGGGTCCCTAATTAGACATGTGGATGGTGAGGGGGATGCCTCACCTAGTTGATTAGCTGCAGGGCAGTACGGCAGGAGCTGAACCTTAACCTGAGGGCAATCATGTTCCGGAGCACAGGGGGACAGGTATGGGGAAGGCTCCCTCCTGAAACAAAAGAGGACTAGATGAGAGTCGACCTTAAAGTAGGCAAAAGGTGTGGAGATCACAAGGGGAATAGCAGGAAAACCCATGCAGGGGTTAGCCTGAAAAACCAGAGGAAACAACGAGTTACTGACCTCAGCCAGAATGGTGTTGATAAAAAACTCACTAATCGTGAAGTACCTGAACCAGAATCCCACAGGGCATGGAAGTCACAGCACGGCCCACTAACCCTCTGACAATTAGACCTGTAAAAGTGCCGGGGTTTGGGGCAGTAACATTATGGGTCACAAAGGTAGGTAAAGAGTTAACAAAAACAGAATTACCTTGGAAAAACTCAGCAGGTCTGGCAGCATCGGCGGAGAAGAAAAGAGTTGACGTTTCGAGTCCTCATGACCCTTCGACAGAACTGAGTGAATCCAAGGAAGGGGTGAAATATAAGTTGGTTTAAGGTGTGTGTGGTGGGGAGGGGGCGGGGGGGGTAGTGCGGGGGGTTTGGGTGGGGGGAGAGAGAGAGAAGTGGAGGGGGTTGGTGTGGTTGTAGGGACAAACAAGCAGTTTGTCACTGCTTGTTTGTCCCTACAACCACACCAACCCCCTCCACTTCTCTCTCTCTCCCCCTACCCAAACACAACCCCCCTGCCCGCCCCCCCCCCCACACACACCTTAAACCAGCTTATATTTCACCCCTTTCTTGGACTCACTCAAGTTCTGTCGAAGGGTCATGAGGACTCGAAACATCAACTCTTTTCTTCTCCGCCGATGCTGCCAGACCTGCTGAGTTTTTCCAGGTAATTCTGTTTTTGTTTTGGATTTCCAGCATCCGCAGTTTTTTTGTTTTTATCTCTAGGTAAAGAGTTAAACCTGACAAGAACAGCTCAGCACAGCAGCCAGACAAGTAACCGCCTCTGTGAAAGGCAGCAAGAGGCTAGTGCCAGAGACTCACTCAATCAGTCCACTGGTTTTACTCTGTCTGAATTAGCTTATGGGCACCAAGTATGAGGTCCGCTGAAACTCATCAATGAGTGGCTTTTAGAGCAGGAGGAGGAAGTCTCCATGTTAGACTAGGTAATAGTGTTCTGGGAGAGATTCATGAGAGCCTGTGCGATGGTCCAAGGGCACTTAAAAAGCTCCCAGACAGCTTAGCTCTTGTTAGTAATCTGGGAGCTAACAGTCAGGTAAAAGACCCAAACTCCATGAATGATAATAAACCCAGCCTCACAGCAAGGGACTGACACAGGGCGATTGGCCGGAGATTACTAGAAGATAAAGCAACTTTGAAACCTTGATAACAAGCTAATCTGTAAATGAATGTGACATTTGTGGAAAAGTTTGAAACACAGAACATAATGTTGTTCCGTTGGAGTTCATTTCTCCAACCCTATCACCTGAAAATCATCCACATTGCTGGGAAATCAAATGCAACTGCAAACACCCTATCCAGAACTTAAAGAGACCCGGTTAGGACTGGAGAGATACTATTATGTATGGGGAGGCAGTGGCAAAGTGGTTTTGTCACTGGACTAGTATTCCAAAGGCCTAGGATAATTCTCTGAGGACCTGGGTTCAAATCCGGCTACTAATTCAATAAAAACTGGAATTAAAAGCCTGATCACAAAACCATTGTCAATTGTTGTAAAAACCTGTCTGGGTCACTAAAGTCTTTGAGGGAAGGAAATCTGCTATCCTTACCTGGCCTGGCCTATATGTGACTCCAGACCCACAGCAATGTGGCTGACTCTTAACTGCCCTCTGAACAAGGGATGAATTAAGGATGGGCAATAAATGCTGGCCAAGCCAATGCTGCCCACATCCTGTGAATGAATAATAGAAAAACCAAGAATGAGAGTGAGTGTGTGTGTGTTTTTGTATATATATTTTTTCCATTTTTGGAATGAAATGAGAAGTGTCACAACAGTGGATTACAGCCCCGAATTACTTGAGGGCATATCGAACATTTTAAGGAACACGTGTATTTTAAAAGCAAAGACACTGAGTAAAAGATGGCTGAGAGTGTAAAGTAACCACTTTCTGGAAAATTCTTACGTGGATTATATTTAACCAACTGGTCCTGAGAGAACATGGAATGTCGCAGCTAAAAAAAGTGTCAAGGCCTACTTCAGACAGAGACATTTGAAAGGAAGAGATGAAATGCAAAAGTCTGAACTTTAATCTCCTGTGGTTGTGGAGACAAGGGAGACTGATTGCTGCATCTCAGCAGACATCCAAAACTATCTTCTGTTGAGCTTTATCTCAGAATGTGAAAATGGTTTAAGTTGAAAGAAATGGAATCTGAGTGAAAGACATGTTTGTGTTTTCCATTCCAGGAATACATAAGGAAATGGGTTAAAAAGCCAGCTGCATTCTGATGTGTATGTGCTAGTGTTCTCGTTTGCTAGTGTGATGTGAGAGTGACAGCAGAAAAGATCAACTAGGCACCTCTGAAGCTTGCCGATGAAGTCTCTCCCTCTCTGTCTCTGCTGCTGGAGGCAACTCAGCAAAGCCACAGTCAAAGAGGAAATAGGACAGCTTCTTCAGCTAACCTGCAGAACCCAGTGTCTCCAAACCAACTGCTAAACTGCCAAAGTCAGCTCTACCAGAATCACTCAACTTAACACCTGCAACATTTTGTCATCTACGCCTCATGGACAAGCCAAATACCGATTCACATATTTTTGGAAACTTTTATTTGGACTCAACTTCTCATTTCTGATCTGTTTGTAAGTCTGTTTGCATTTTTATTATTTTTCCTCGGGCTTTTTGTAACTAATAAATTTAAGCTTTCTTTGACTCAAAAAGCCTGGTTAATTGGCTCCTTCTAAAATATAAATACTCATAGGCTGGGAGAAGGGATCCCTTTTAAATTAACCTTGTTGCAACCATCTGAGGGGGTTGAATGAAGAAGGGGAGCCCACTCATTCCTCCTCACCCAGGAGTGTAATAAAATTGGAATCCTGTTCAGGAAGTTAACAAACTCGGGGACCTCGCCAGGGGACCGGTCGTAACAGTATACCTCTCATATATATATATAACATACCCTATCTTACTGTGTATAATACTCCTGTATATATAACACACCCCATGCAACTGTTTATAACACTCCTGTATATATTTACATCGTATATTACTGTGTATAATACTTCTGTATATATAACACCCACTATATTACTGTGTATAACACCACTGTATATATAGTACACCTTATATCACTGTTTATAACACTCCTGTATATATAGCACACCATATGTTTCATTGGACACACTTCTTATGTTCCATCAAAAGTGTTTTTTTCTGGTTTTCTGATAATTCATTCAGTGAGCCACCAGCCAGCCTGGGTGCATCAGCGCTCATCCATTATTCACAATCGCATTGGTTTGTCTTTTCCCAACTGCATGTCCTGAATCCTCATGTGTTGGCTGACAATGTGAGGCTGCTCCCTTTATCTAGCAGGAACTGAAAGCTCCCATAGGCAGTGATCCAGGCTGCTGAAGGGGCTGCCTGTTAGAAACGTCTTTCTCAGAGTTCTTCTTGTAAACCTGGCTCTGTCTTTCTTTTGTTCAGGTCTTTGAGAGTAAGAAGCTTAGTGCTGGAGAAGCAGGAGAGAGATGCTTCATAACATCAGCTTATCATCTTTTAACGATTTATTGATTTCAGTCTCCCGAAGCTCCCATGCCTGATCTGGTGAAGCTGCATTACAGCCAGTCTGTGGCTATTCACTTTCCCACTCAATTAGCCCAGTGCTGGAGCTGAGGGACCTGAGACCGAGGCCGAACCCGGAACTTGTCCTCCCAGAACCCGATACTATCTATTTCTATTCATCAGATTTGACTTACCATAAGCTGAACAAAGTTTAACGTTGTGCACTGTTGTCAAAGGGCAGCCCATCAGATCATACCAGATTAACTCTCAGATCACTCCAGGTTCACTCTCAGATCACAGCAGATTCATTCTCAGATCACACCAGATGCGTCCTCAGATTACAACAGATTCACTTTTTTTAGTAGACTTGGGCTATCTGAGCTCTGATACTATTATTGACTCCTAGTTAAGAACCTCTTGATTTTAAGAAAAAGCATCCTTGTTTTCAAATCTTTCCATGGCCTTGCCCCTCCCTATCTCTGGAATCTCCTCCATCCCCACAATCCTCCGAGATATCTGTGCTCCTCTAAGTCCTGCCTGTTGAGCATCCCCGATTTTAATCACTCCACTATTGGCAGCCGTGCCTTCAGCTGCCTGGGCCCCAAGCTCTGGAATCCCCTCCCTACACCTCTCCACTTCTATGCCTCTTCTTCCTCCTCAAAAATGCTCCTTATATTCTCCCTTTTTGGTAGCCTGTCCCAGTATCTGCTCATGTAGTTTGGTGTCAAATTCTGTTTGTTATTCCTCTTTGTTGAAGGGCTTAGGGAGGCTTTACAACACTAAGTGCTATAAAAAGTGTTGTTTGAATTTGACCTTCTTTTGACTTTCTCTCTCTTTCCCCAGCAAAGGTGCCAAAAATGTTGGGATTTGCATCAGGAAGCACTCATTCTGTTTTGGATCAGACATTTGGAGCTGTAAAGGAGCCCAGTGCAAAGGACGTTCTTCTTCCAATGCAAGATACAGGGAACTTGGGCCCACAGTACGTGAGTCTGGGTCAGGCAGTCCAGCCTGAGATGGACAGACATTCCTGTGCGCTGCTACCACCTCAGTCGTTGGCAGAGGGCTCGATGTCCAAGGCAGCAAGTTATGACACAGTCTATGATGTCCAGGTCCAAGATCTCGATGCACATTTCACTTTTGAACGCAGCAGCTTTTTTGATATCCCGATGATGGGGCTCAACCCCTTCCCCATTGATGACCCAGACTTCCCCCTCAGCCCCCACATCATCAAGCGGAGAAGAGGAGCCATTGTGGAGCAACGAGACATCATCAAAGCCCATCAGGCACATAAGATGCAGAGCACCCCACAAGCCCAGCGTAAGGAGTGGGAGTAAGTGGAACTTGATGTCACCTGGAGATAGAATCCAGGGGATTGCTGACCTCTCATTGGTTGTCCTTGATTTTGGGTGTTGGTGTAATGCGACATGGTTTACTCATATGCTAATCCCAACAAGGGGGTTGAATGGAAATCTTATCTTAAAAAGCCTCAAGAAAGAGTCAAGGGAGTGAAAGAACAGCAGAGACCACAACAAAGTGTAGGAGAAAAGCTGAGGGAGGGAGGGAGCAGAGAGTGAGGGAGGGCAGAGGGAGAATGAGAGAGGGGAGAGTGAGGGAGAGGAGAGTAAGAGAAGGAAGAGTGAGGGATGGTACAATGAGTGAGAAGAGGGTGATTAGGAAGAGAATGAAGGGAGAGTGATGGGAGAGTGAATGAGAGGAGAGGAAGGGTGGGTTTGGAAACTGAGGGAGGGGAGACTGAGGGAGGGGAGACTGAGGGAAAGGAGGGTAAGGGAGGGGAAGCTGATGGAGGGGAGGCTGAGGGAGGAGAGGCTGAGGGAGGGGAGGCTGAGGGAGGGGAGGCTGAGGGAGGGGAGGCTGAGGGAGGGGAGGCTGAGGGAGGGGAGGCTGAGGGAGGGGAGGCTGAAGGAGGGGAGGCTGAGGGAGGGGAGGCTGAGGGAGGGGAGGCTGAGGGAGGGGAGGCTGAGGGAGGAGAGGCTGAGGGAGGGGAGGCTGAAGGAGGGGAGGCTGAAGGAGGGGAGGCTGAAGGAGGGGAGACCGAGGGAGGGGAGGGTGAGGGAGGGGAGGAGTTAGGCACTTGCAGACTATTTGAAAGGAGAGTATGGGAGTTCTCCTTTGTGAACCTGGGACCAATATTTAATCTTCAATCAGCCTCAGTGGAAAAGAGATAAGCTGTTCATCACTGTTTGTGGGATCTTGTTGTACATCAATTGACTGCCTTGTTCCTTCCACAGCTCTGAGTGGGATTTGGGGCAAGGGTACAGCCTGGAAGCTGCAGTGGGATGAGGTGTATGGGCTGCTAGGAGGGAACTGTAAGAAATAGAAAGGTCTCGAGCTGAGAGACGTGGCTGGACTCTGAGTGGTGGGTGATCATTGGAGAATGACCCTTTGGAAACTGGGGCTGAAATGTTTCTTCCTTGGGAGTTGGAGTTGTGCTCAGGATTACTCACTAACCCCAGTCCAAGGTGAGAATGTGACCTATGGGCTTCCTGAGGCATCTCAGACCTTAGCTGTTTAATCACTTCTTGAGGGAAATGGCATGTTGGTGAGAACATTATGAGTGGCATCTGCACTACACAAGTGCCAGGCAATGACCATCTTAAACAAAAACATCACCCCATTGACATTCAATGGCATTACCATCACTGAATCCCCCACGATCAACATCCTGGGGGGTTACCACTAACCAGAAACTGAACTGGACTAGCGATATAAATACTGTGGTTACAAAAGCAGGTCAGAGGCTAGGAATCCTATGGAGAATAACTGTCCTGACTCCTCAAAGCCTGTCCACCATCTGCAAGACACAAGTCAGGAGTGTGATGGAATACTCCCCACTTGCCTGGATGAGTGCAGCATATAACATTTAGTTTGTCAGTGGCACTAGCATTCAATAAACACAGTAAATTGTAGCAAACATGGGAAGAAAGTAATTAAAGTAAATTAACTAAATAACATAAGTTAGAATGGCGGGACAGGTGTTATGTCGCAGCTGTGAGATGTGGGAGCTTTTGGACGCCAAGGCGATCCACAACAAACACGTCTGCAGGAAGCGTAAGCAGCTTGAGGAATTCCAGAACAAAAAAATATCTGGAAAAACTCAGCAGGTCTGACAGAACCCATGGAGAGAAAGACAAAGTTAACATTTTGAGTTCTTATGACTCTTCATCAGAACTGTTTTGAAGAAGAGTCATACGGACTCGAAATGTTAACTCTGTCTTTCTCTTCACAGATGCTGTCAGATCTGCTGAGTTTTTCCAGATATTTTTGTTTTTGTTTCAGATTTATGGCATCGTAGTGTTTTGCATTTATCTTGAGGAATTCCAGATCAGGTTTATTGACCTGGAAGCTGAAATGCAGATACTGCACAACATAAGGGAGGGGGAGAAATACCTGGATAATTTATTCCAGGAGACAGTCACACCTCTTAGAAAAGGTGTTCTGTTTCGGTCAGCAGTGAGGGACAGGAGGACGTGACTGTCAGTGAGGTAGGTAATGGAACCAAGCAGACAGCAGAGGAGGAGCCTCAGACTTTGCAATTGTCAAACAGGTTTGAGGTGCTCACAACCTGTGTGGATGAAAGCGAAGCCTGCAGGGTGGATGAGCTGGCTGGTACAGGAAGCCGTAGAAACGAGGGGGAGCAAAAAGGAATGTGGTGGTAGTAAGGGACAGTATAGTGAGGGAGATTGACACTGTTCTCTGCAGCACAGAGTGAGAGTCCAGGCGGCTGTGTTGCCTGCCCGCTGTCAAGGTTCGGGGCATCTGGTCAGGGCTCAGGCAGTGGGAGGGGGAGGATCCAGTTGTTGTGGTCCATGTAGATACCAATGACATTGGTAGAACTAGGAAAGAGGTTCTGCAAAGTCAGTATGAAGAGCTAGGTAGCAAATTAAGCAGCAGAGCCTCAAAGATAATAATCTCTGGATTATTACCTGAGCCATGTGCAAATTGGCATAGGGCAAATATGATTAGAAAGACGAATGTGTGGCTCAAAGGCTGGTGTGGGAGAAGTGGGTTCCGATTTGTGGGGCACTGGCATCAACACTGGGGAAAGTGGGGACTGTATCATTGGCACGATCTACACCTGAACTGGGACCAGTGTCCTCACAAATCACATAACTAGGGAAGTAGAGAGGGCTTTAAACAAAACAGAAGGGGCGAGGAATCAAGCTTGGGTAGAGGTAGCAATTGAAGGTGTAGAGTCAAGACAGGAGTGCAAAATAGTAATATGAGAAATGAGGGTCAGATAATGGCAGGAAGGGTCAGAGAGAAAAAACCTAAGAATACATCAACAGTCAAGACTAGACGTTTCAAAGGTAACAAAAGGACATAACTGAAAGCTCTCTAACTGAATGCATGAAGCATTCATAACAAAGTAAATGAATTGTTGACCCACTTTGAAGTAGATAAATATGATCTGATAGTAATTATGGAGATGTGGCCACCAGATGATAAAGATTAGGTCCTTAATATTGAAGGGTACATGACATTCGAGAAGAATAGGAAGCTAGGTAAAGGTGGAGGGGTAGCACTGTTAATCAAAGAGGGCATTGGTGCAATAGTTAGAGATGACCTTGGTTCAGGAGATCAGGATGTAGAATCGGTTTGGGTGGAGATGAGGAATAGTAGGGGAAATAAGTCATTAGTGGGAGTGATCAGCAGGCCTCCTAAGTAGTCAAAGTGTAGGACAAAGTATTCAAGAGAACATATTGTGTGTTTGTGATAAAGGGATGGTAGTAATCATGGGTGGTTTTAATCTACACATAAACTGGAAAAGTCAGATTGGCAGTATAGTCTGGATGAAGAGTTCTTAGAATGTTTTCGAGATAGTTTCATATTGCAGCATGTTCTGGAAGCAACCAGAGAGCAGGTTATATTAGATTTGGTTTTGTGTAATGTGACAGGATTAATTAATGACCTCAGGGTAAAGGCACCCCTTGGTAGCAGTGACCACAATATGATTGAATTTTACATCCGGTTTGAAAGGGAGAGGAGTGGGCCTAAGATTGGTATTTTAAACTTAAATAAGGGCAATTATGTGGGGATGAAAGCTGAGCTAACAAGTGAACTGGGAAACTAGGCTAGAGGATTGATCAATAAAACAGTGGAAGACATTTAAGGGAATATTTCAGAGTATTCAGAATAAATACATTCCTACTAGAAAGAAAAATTCTAAGGGGAGGACCCACCAACCGTGGTTAAATAGATATGTTAAGGAAAGCATCAAACTTAAGGAAGAAGCATACAACTCCACAAAGATGAGTGGCAGGACAGATGATTGGACAGAATATAAAGAATGCCAGAGAATGACTAAAAGGTTAATCAGGAGAAAAAAATTAGAGTATGAGAGGAAGCTAGCTGAAAATGTAAAACGGAGAGCAAGAGCTTCTACAGGTGTTTAAAAAGGAAAAGAGTAAGTAAAGTGAGTGTTGGTCTGCTAGAGAGTGACAGTGTGGAGTTAATAATAGATAATAAGGAAATAGCAGAAGAAATGGACAAAGATTTTACTTCTTTGTTCATTCTAGAGGATACAAAAAACATTCCAGTAATAGCTGCAAATCAGGAGGTGAACGGGAGAAAGGAACTTGGTGAAATTGAAATCACTGGGAAAATGGTACTGAGCAAATTGATGGAGCTGCAGGCTGGCAAGTCTCTGGGTCCCGATTGACTACATCCTAGGGTCTGAAGAGAGGTGGCTAATGAGGTAGTCAATGCGCTGGTGTTAATTTTCCAAAATTTGCTAGTTTCTGGAAAGGTTCCATCAGGTTGTAAAGTAGCAAATATAACCCCTATATTCAAGAAGGGAGGGAGGCAGAAAACAGGAAACCATAGGCCAGTTAACTTGACATCTGTCATGGGGAAATTATTAGCATTGATCATTAAGAAGGTTATAGCTGGGCACTTAAAAGAGCTCAAGGCAATAGTGAAGAGTTAGCACGGTTTTCTGAAAGGAAAATCATGTTTAACCATTTTATTGGAGTTTTTTGAAGGAGTAACATGCACAGTGGATAAAGGTGAGCCTGTAGATGTACTGTACTTGGTGTTTGATAAGGTGCCACATCAAAGATTATTACGGAAAATAAAAGCGCAAGGTGTAGGGGGTAACATATTACTTGTCCCACCCCACCACCCTCCCCCCCTCCCTCCTTAAACCAGCTTATATTTCACCTCTCTTCTATTTTACTTAGTTCTCTTGCAGGGTCATTCGGACTCGAAACGTTAACTGTGTTCCTCTCCGCAGATGCTGCTGGACCTGCTGAGTTTTTCCAGGTATTTTTGTTTTTGTTTTGGATTTCCAGCATCTGCAGTTTTTTGCTTTTATCTTAGAAAGATTCTTGTTAGGCAAAGGTTATCAGGGTTAGATGGGAATGTGGAAATCGAAACACAAGAAGATCAGTCATGATTCATTGAATGGCAGAGGAGGTTTGAGGGGCTGAATAGTCTACTCCTGTTCCTAATTCTTATGTCTTATGTTCCCACAACACTCAAGAAGCTTGACACCACTCATGACAAAGCAGGCCGCTTGATTGGCACCACATCCACAAACATTCACTCCCTCCACCACCGACACACAGTACCAGCAGCGTGTACCATCTATAAGATGCACTGTAGGAATTCACCAGGGCTCCTTTGACAGCACCTGCCAAACCCATGACCACTACCATCTAGAAGGATAAGGGCAACAGATAGATGGGAAAACCACCACCCCTCCAAGTCACTCACCATCCTGACTTGGAAATTTCTCGCCGTTCCTTCACTGTCACTGGGTCAAAATCCTGGAACTCCCTCCCTAACTGCACTGTGGGTGTACCTACACCACATGGACTGCAGTAGTTCAAGAAGGCAGCTCACCACCACCATCTCAAGGGCAATTAGGGATGGGCTATAAATGCTGGCCCAGCCAGGGACAGCCACACACTGTGAATGAATACAAATGAAGAGAAACTATCTCCTCTGGTGAGGGGAGTCCAGAATTTGAGCTGGGTAATTCAGGGGTGATGTGAAGAACATGACTGCACACAAAGTGTCATAGTAAAAAAAGAACTCACACACAAAAAGATGCTGAAGTTGGAGGTTAATTAAAATTTACAAACCGAGATTGATAAGCCTCCGCTCAACAAGGCTATTAAAGGATATGAGACTGAGGCAGGTAGATGGAGTTGTGAAAAAAAATCAGTCATGGTCGATTTAAACAAGCTCGAGGGACCAATTGGTTCCTATGTTGCAGACACATGGGAGTCAGGGGAATGACAGGAGTCACCCCCCTTGGAGATAGCTGTAAAAGCTGTGCTGGGAGGCATGGTGAATACACAGAAATTTGGTAGATGGAGTATAATATAAGAAAATGTGAGGCTGCCCACTGTGACAGGAAGAATGGAGAAACAGAATAATATTTAAATGGAGAGAAACTGCAGAACTCTGAGGTACAGAGGGCCTGGGTGTTCTGGTACATGAATCACAAAAAGTTAGCATGCAGGCACCGTAAGTGTTTAGGAAGTTGAATGGGCTGTCATTGCAAGGAAGATGGAGCATAAAGATAGGGAAATATTGCTACAACTATACATAGTGTTGGGGAGACCACACCTAGAGTGCTGTGTACAGTATTGGTCTCCTTATTTAAGAAGGGATGTACTTGCTTTGGAGGCTGTTCAGGGAAAGTTCATGAGGCTGATTCCTGGGATGAAAGGATTTGTCTTATGAGGAAAAGTTGAGCAGGTTGGGCCTGTACTCACTGGAGTTCAGAAGAACAAGAGGTGATCTTATTGAAAATATAAGATTCTGAGGAGCTAGACAGAGTGGGCACTGAGAGGATGTTGCCCCTCTTGGGGGAACCTAAACACGGGGGCACAGTTTCAGAATAATGGGTCTCCCATTTAAGACAGAGATGAGAAGGAATTTCTTCTCTCAGAGGGTTGTTAGTGTGTGCAATTCTCTTCCCCAGAGAGCGGGTGAGGCTGGGTCATTGAATATATATGAATAAGACAGAGTTTTGAGAGACAAGAAAGTCTATGGTTGGGGGAGGCGGGGAGGGGTGTGGGGGCAGGCAGAAATGTGGCGTTTCCAACCAGATCAGCCACAATCTTATTGAATGGTGGAGCAGGCTTGAGGGGCTGAATGGCCTACACTGCTCCTATTCCTTATGTTCTTATGCTTCCTGTTGTAGTGGAGGGGTGAGGGGGGATATTTGCTCTGGGAGAAGGCCTGTTTCACTTGCAGGGTTTGGAAACAAGGGCTCATGTCACAATACAATTGCCAAATCTGTTTGGGCATATTGTTCTGGTTGGACCTCCTGCCTCCAACCACCCTGACCCTCCTCTACATTTGCCATTGGCTGCTTGGCCTGTCAATCATTGCAATGTCCTGGCTTGCCATAGCCAACTGGAAAATGAATAGATTCTCAATAGCCTGTTTGGATGATGCTCCGCTGTCCAACCAACAGTCTTTTATTTTTTAAAAAGAATAAATGAAAACATTCAAAGTATATGAAAAAAAAATCATGCGTCATCTTCTCCAATGTACACTATGAGATGTCTCCTGAGTCTTTGTATTTGTAGTAATGTCTCAAAGACTCCAGGATAAGCAAGGAGGGTTGGCAGCCCTCGATCACATGGCTTGGTCTTTTTGAACTTTGGTAATGGTACAGGGGAAATGCTATACTCATCTCTACTGCCGGGAGGCAGTGCAAATACTCTGGTGTTCAGCTAAATTATCCACACTGCAGTCACATGGGATGAAAGAACTGAGCAGATGGAACAAATGCTTTGAAGGAATTTCATCTTATGCTTTATAGAGTGCCATTTTCTGCTTGAGCATGCAGGGCTGTTAGATTAATTCCAGGATACAGGTCTTGCTGGCACAACCAGTATTGATCCCCGATCACCCTTGGGAAGGTGCTGGTGAGCTGCCTTCTTGAAACGCTGCAGTCCCTATGGTGTAGGTACACCCACTGTGCTGTTAGGGAGGGAGTTCCAGGATTTTGACCCAGTGACAGTGAAGGAACAGTGATATATTTCTAAGTCAGGATGGTGAGTGGCTTGGAGGGGAACTTCCAGGTGATGGTATTCCCATGTGTCTGCTGCCCTTGTCCTCCTAGATGGTAGTGGTCGTGGGTTTGGAAGATGCTGTCGAAGGAGCCTTGGTGAACTTTTTCGCTCTTAGATCATTTTGAATGGAACTGGAATGGTTGAGGTGGGTAAAGATGCATTTAAGGGCAAGTTACATCAATACATGAGGGAGGAAGAATAGTAGGATAAGCTTTTAGGGTTAGATAAAGTCAGATTCTAGAAGGAAAAATCAGTAAAGCATGTAAATGTCTGGTACTGGTCTGAACTGGAGTTCCATTTTAAGGTAGACAAGACCAGTTCAGACCAGTACCAGTCATTTCCGTGTTTTACTGTTTTTACCTCCTGGGATAGAAAGGGGCTCATTGTTCATTCAATTGTGGGATCTGAGAGTTGCTGGCTAGCCAGCATTTATTACCCATCCCTAAGTGCCCTTGTGAAGGTGGTGGTGAGCTGCCTTCTTGAACCGCTGCAGTCTATGTGGTGTAGGTACATCAACAGCACTGTTAGAAAGAGAGTTCCAGGATTTTGACCTAGTGATAGGGAAGGAAAAGTAATATATTTCCAAGTCAAGAGTTGTGGAGCATAAAAACGGCAAGAGTTCAACTGAGTTTCTCTCCTGTCAATTCTATGTGATCGATGAAAAATCTTTCAGTTAATCAACTGAAACCATGGTGGAGGGAGTGGGTTTGGGCTGTGCAATCAGACGAGTCTTGGCAAGGGACTGCAGTGCCTCCTGTAGACAGCACACACGACAGCCATGTTGAATGGATCATTGTTAGAAATGACTTCCCACAATAGCAGCCTCAATTCTCCAAGCTGCCTTGATCAGCAGAGCTGCAATATGAAATGCTGGCAGAACAGCAGATGCCCTTCAATGCTGTAACTTCTCGCAATGTGTGAAGTGTATGGGATCCTGTCACGTGACATATTCCATGGTAATCTCCGGTTTCCTCCCAGTTTTACATACACAGTCTGCACTGCCTCTGAGTCACACGGCAGCTGACAAGATGACTCCTCATTCAGCCACTTGATGCACTTCCTCACAACAAACAATTAAAAGGCAGCCTTTGTAAACACTTAAAGCAACAGGTAGCCAATTGCCTTGGGAGTGTTTGATGGGGACAGTGTAGAGGAAGCTAAACCCTGTGCTGTACCTGTCCTGGGAGTATTTGATGGGGACAGTGTCGAGGGAGCTTTACACAATATCTAACCCTGCGCTGTAAGTGTCCTGGGAGTGTTTAATGGGGAAAAAGTAGAGGAAGCTTTACTCTCTGTCTAATTCCGTGCTGCACTTGTCCTGGGAGAGTTTGATGGGGACCATGTAGGAGGGAGCTTTATTCTATATCTAACACTGTGTTGTCCCTCCCCTGGCAGTGTTTAATGGGGAGAGCATTGAGGGAGCTTTACTTTGTATCTTGTCATGTGCTGCACCTGCCCTGGGAGTGTTTGATAGGCACAGTGTAGAGGGAGATTTTCCCTATATCTAAACTTGTGTTGTACCTGCCCTGCGAGAGCTTAATGGGGACAGTGTAGACGGAGCTTTGCACTGTATCTAACAGCGTGCTGTACTTGTCCTGGGAGTGTTTGATGGGGATAGTGTAGGGGGAGCTTTATTCTGTATCAAACCCCATGCAGTACCGTTCCTCGGATTGTTTGATGGGGAGAGTGTAGAGGGAGATTACTCTGTATGTAACCATATGATGTACCTTTCCTAGGAGTGTTTGATGGGGACATAGTCACGGGAGCTTTACTCTTTGTCTAACCCCGTGCTGTATCTGTCCTGGGAGTGTTTGATGGGTACAGTGTGGAGGGAGCTTTATTTTGTAACCAACCATGTGCTGTACATGTCCTGGGAGTGTTTGATGGGGACCGTGAAGCGGGAGCTTTGCACTGTACCTAACCCGGTGCTGTAGCTGTCCTGGGACTGTTTGATGGGGACAGTGAGGAAGGAGTTTTACGCTGTACCTGACACTGAGCTGTACCTCTCCAGGGAGTATTTGTTGGGGACAGTGTAAAGGGAGCTTTACGCTGTACCTAACCTTGTGCTGTACCTGTCCTGGGAGTGTTTGATGCGGATAATGTATAGGGAGCTTTACTCTGTAACTAATCTGTGATGTGCCGGTCCTGTGAGTGTTTGATGGAGACAGTTTAAAAGGAGATTTACACTGTATCACAACCCGTGCTGTACCTATCCTGGGAGTGTTTGATGGGTACAATGTAGAGGGAGCTTTACTCTGTATGTAATTCCGTGCTGTACCTGTCCTGGGAGTGTTTGATGGGGATAGTGAAGAGGGAGCTTTACTCTGTATCTAAACCGATGCTGTACCTGCCTTGGTATTGTTTGATGGGGACAATGCAGAGGGAGCTTTCCACTGTATCTAACCCCGTGCAGCACCAGTCTTGGGAGTGTTTGATGGAGACAGTGTAGAGAGAACTTTACTCTGTATCTAACACTGTGTTGTCCCTGCCCTGGGAGTGTTTAAATGGGAGAGCATAGAGGGAGATTTACTTTGTATCAAACCCCATGCTGTACCTGCCCTGGGAGTGTTTGATGGGCACAGTGCAGAGGGAGCATTTCCCTATATCTAAACTCGTCCTGTACCTGCCCTGTGAGAGTTTGATGGGGATAGTGTAGATGGAGCTTTGCACGGTACATAACCCCATGCTGTACATGTCCTGGGAGTGTTTGTTGGGGACAGTGTAGAAGGAGCTTTATTCTATATCTAACCCTGTGTTGTTCCTGCCCTGGGAGTGTTTAATGGGGAGAGCATAGAGGGACCTTTACTTTGTATCTAACGCCATGCTGTAACAGCCCTAGGAGTGTTTGATGGGCACAGTGTAGAGGGAGCTTTTCCCTATATCTTAACTTGTGATCGACCTGCCCTGCGAGAGTTTGATGGGGACACTGAAGACTGAGCTTTGCACTGTGTCTAACCCCGTACTGTACCTGTCCTGTGAGTGCTTGTTGGGGACATAGTAGAGGGAGCTATACGCAGTGTCAAACCCCGTGCCGTACCTGACCTCGTAGTGTTTGATGGGGACAGTTTGGAGGTAGCTTTGCTCTGTATCTAACCCTGTGCTGTAGCTGTCCTGGTACTGTTTGATGCGGATATTGTAGTTACAGAGTAGATCTCCGTCTAATTCTGTGATGTACCTGTCCTGGGAGTGTTTGATGTTTACAATGTAGAAAGAGCTTTACTCTGTATGCAACCCCGTGCTGTACCTGTCCTGGAAGTGTTTTGATGGGTATAATGTAGAGGGAGCTTTACTCTGTATCTAATTCCGTGCTGTACCTGTCCTGGGAGCGTGTGATTGGGACAGTGAAGAGGGTGCTTTACTCTGTATCCTACCCTGTGCTGTCCCTGTCCTGGAATTCTTCGATGGGGACATTGTAGAGGGAGGTTTAGTCTGTATCTAGACTGTGCTGAACCTGTCCTGGAAGTGATTGATGGGGACAGTGTAGAGGGAGCTTTAGTCTCTATCTAATTCCATGCTGTACCTGTCGTGGGAGTGTTTGATGGGATACTGGAGAGGGAGCTTTACACTGTATCTAACCCCGTGCTGCACCAGTTTTGGGAGTGTTTGATGGAAACAGTGTAGAGGGAGCTTTATTCTATATCTAACACGGTGTTGTTCCTGACCTGGGATTGTTTAAATGGGAGAGCATAGTGGGAGATTTACTATTTATCCAACCACATCCTGTACCTGTCTTGGGAGTTTTTTATGGAGACTTAGTAGTGGGAGCTTTACTCTGTATCTAACCCCGTGCTGTACCAGTCCAAGGAGTGTTTGATGGGGACAGTGTAGAGGGAGCTTTACACTGCATCTTACCCCATGCTGTACCTGTCCTGGGAGTGTTTGATGGGGACAGTATGGAGGGAGCTTTACTTTGTATCAAACCCCATGCTGTACCTGCCCTGGTAGTGTTTGATGGGCACACTGTAGAGGGAACTTTTCCCTTTTTCTAAACTTGTGATCTTACTGCCCTGCGAGAGTTTAATGGGGATAGTGTAGACAGAGCTTTGCACTGTACCTAACCCTGTGCTGTACATGTCCTTTGAGTGTTTGATGGGGACAGTTAGGAGGGAGCTTTACTCTGTATCTAACACTGTGCTGTACCTGTCTTGGGGGTGTTTGATGGGGACAATGTAGAGGGAGCTTTGCTCCGTATCTATTTCCGTGATGTACCTGTCCTGGGAGTGTTTGATGGGAACAGTGAAGAGGAAGCCTTACTCTGTATCTAACCCTGTGCAGGACCTGTCCTGGAATTCTTTGATGGGGTCATTGTAGAGGGAGCTTTTCTCTGCATCTAACCCTTTGCTGTACCTGTCCTGGCAGTGTTTGATGGGGACAGTGCAGAGGGAGATTTACTCTGCATGTAACCCTGTGCTGTACCTGCCCTGGGATCGTTTGATGCAGAGTGTGTAGAGGGAGATTTTCTATGCAGCTAATCACATACTGTACCTCTTCGGAATTTTTAATGGGGACATGGGAACTGTAGTCTGTATCTAACACCGTGCTATACCAGTCCAAGGAGTGTTTGATGGGGACAATGTACTGGGAGCTTTATTCTGGATCTTACCCTGTGCTGTACCTGTCCTGGGAGTGTTTAATGGGGACAGTGTAGAGGGAGCTTTACTTTCCATCTAACCCCATGCTGTAGCTGCCCTGGGAGTGTTTGATGGGCACAGCGTAGAAGGAGCTTTTCACTATATCTAATCTTATGATCTACCTGCCGTGCAAGAGTTTGATGGGGACAGTGTAGATGGAGCTTTGCACTGTATCTAACCTTGTGCTGTACCTGTCCTGGGAATGTTTGATGGGACATAGTAGAGGGAGCTATACTCTGTTTCTAATCCCGTGCTGTACCTGTCCTGGTACTGTTTGATGCGGATAATGTAGACGGAGCTTTACTTTGTAACTAATTCTGAGATGTACCTGTCCTGCGAGTGTTTGATGGAGACAGTTTACCAGGGCATTTACACTGAATCGCAACACGTGTTGTAGCTGTCCTGGGATTGTTTGATGAGCACAGTGTAGAGGGAGCTTTATTCTGTGTCTAATTCCGTTCAGTACCTGTCTTGGGAGTGTATGATGGGGACGGTGAAGAGGGAGCCTTACTCTGTATCTAAATCTGTGCTGTACCTGTCCTGGAATTCTTTGATGGGGACATTGTAGAGGGAGCATTAGTCTGTATCTAACCCGTGCTGAACCTGTCCTTGAATTGTTTGATGGGGACAATGTAGAGGGAGCTTTCTCTCTATCTAATTCTGTACTTTACATGTTTTGGGAGTGTTTCATGGGACACTGGAGAGGAAGATTTACACTCGATCTAATTCTGTGCTGCACCAGTCTTGGAAGTTTTTGATGGAAACAGTGTAGAGGGAGCTTTATTCTATATCTAACACTGTGATGTCCCTGCCCGGGAGTGTTTAAATGGGAGAGCATAGAAGTAGATTTACTTTGCATCAAACCCCATGCTGTACCTGCCCTGGGAGTGTTTGATGGGCACAGTGCAGAGGGAGCTTTTCCCTATATCTAAACTCGTCCTGTACCTGCCCTGCGAGAGTTTGATGGGGACAGTGTAGGCGGAGGTTTGCACTGTATATAACACTGTGTTGTACCTGTCCTGGGAGTGTTTGATGGGGACAGTGTAGAGGGAGCTTTATTCTATATCAAACCCTGTGTTGTTCCTGCCCTGGGAGTGTTTAATGGGGAGAGCATAGAGGGACCTTTACTTTGTACCTAACCCCATGCTGGACCTGTTCTGGGTATGTTTGATGGGCACAGTGTAGAGGGAGATTTTCCCTATATCTAAACTCGTGCTGTACCTCCCTTGCGAGAGTTTGATGGGGATAGTGTAGATGGAGCAGTGCACTGTACATACCCAATGCTGTACCTGTCCTGGGAGTGTTTGATGGGGACAGTGTGGAGGGAGCTTTATCCTGTATCTCAACCTGTAATTTCCAAGTCCTGGAGTGTTTGATGGGGACTGTGCGGAGGGAGCATTACTCTGTAAATAACCTTGTGCTGTACCTGTCCAGGGAGTTTTTGATGGTGACAGGGTAGAGGGAGCTGTACACTGTACGTAACCCCGTGCTGTAACTGTCCTGGGAGCGTTTGATGGAAACAGTGGAGAGGAAGCTTTACTCTGCGTCTAACCCTGTGCTGTACCTGTCCTGCATGTGTTTGAATTGACATTTTAGAGGGAGCTTTACACTGTATCTAACCTCCTGCTGTACCTGTCCTGGAAGTGTTTGATGGGCACAGTGTCGAGGGAGCTTTTCCCTATATCTAAACTTGTGACCTACCTGCCCTGCGAGAGTATGATGGGGACAGTGTAGTCGGAGCTTTGCACTGTATCTAACCTTTCCGGTACCTTTCCTCGGATTGTTTGCTGGGAACAGTGTATGGGCAGCTTTAGTCTGTATCTAACCCTGTGCTGTACCAGTCCTGAGATTGTTTGATGGGGAGTGTGTAGAGGGAAATTTGCTCTATATCTAACACCGTGCTCTACCTGTACTGGAAGTGTTTAATTGGTAGGGTTTAGAGTGAGATTTACTCTGTACCTAACCCCGTGCTGTACCTGTGCTGCGAGTGCTTGATGGGGACATAGTAGAGGGATTTTACTCTGTGTTTAAGCTGGTGCCGTACCTGTCCTCGTAGTCTTTGATGAGGACAGTATGGAGGGAGCTTTACTTTGTACCTAACCCTCTGCTGTACCTGTCCTTTGAGTGTTTGAATGGGACAGTTTGGAGGGAGCTTTACTCTGTATCCAACCCCTTGCTGTACCTGTCCTGGGACTGTTTGATGGGGATAGTGTAGAGGGAGCTTTACTCTGTATCTAACTCTGTCCTGTTCCTGTCCTGGGAGTGTTTGATGCAGATAATGAAGAGGGAGTTCTGCTCTGTAACTAATTCTGTGATGCACCTGTCCTGCGAGTGTTTGATGGAGACAGTTTAGAGGGAGATTTACACTGTATCACAACCCGTGTTGTACCTGTCCTGGTAGTGTATGATTGGTAAAATGTAGAGGCAGATTTACTCTGTATCTAACTCTGTGCTGTACCTGTCCTGGAATTTTTTGATGGGGACATTGTAGAGGGAGATTTAGTCTGTATCTAATCTGTGCTGAACCTGTCCTGGAAGTGTTTGATGGGGACAATTAGCCCATAAGACCATCAGACATAGGAGCAGAAATTAGGCCATTTGGCTCATCGAGTCTGCTCTACCATTCAATCATGGCTGATAAGTTTCTCATCCCCATAAGTTTCTCCTGCCTTCTCCCCGTAACCTTTGATCCCTTTACCAATCAAGAACCTAACTATCTCGGTCTTAAATACACCCAACGACCTAGCCTCCACAGCCTTCTGTGGCAATGAATTCCATAGATTCACCACTCTCTGGCTAAAGAAGTTTATCCTTATCTCTGTTCTAGAAGGTCTTTCCTTTACTCTGAGGCTGTGACCTCGGATCCTATTCTCTCCTACTAATGGAAACATCTTCCCCACGTCCACTCCATCCAGGGCTTTCAGTATTCTGTAAGTTTCAATCAGATCCCCCCTCATCCTTCTAAACTCCATCGAGTATAGACCCAGAGTCCTCAAATGCTCCTCATATGCTAAGCCTTTCATTCCTGGGATCATTCTCGTGAACCTCCTCTGGACCGTCTCCAGAGCCAGCACATCCTTCCTGAGATACGGGGCCCAAAATTGCTCACAATATTCTAAATGTGGTCTGACCAGAGCCTTATAAAGCCTTAGCAGCACATCCCTGCTTTTATATTCTAGTCCTCTCAAAATAAATGCCAACATTGCATTTGCCTTCCTAAGTACTGACTCAACCTGCAAGTTAACCTTGAGAGAATCCTGGACTAGGACTCCCAAGTCCCTTTGCACTCCAAATTTCTGAATTCTCTCCCCATTTAGAAAATAGTCGATGCCTCTATACTTCCACTGTATTTAACCTCCTGCTGTACCTGTCCTGGGAGTGTTTGATGCAGACAGTGTAGACGGAGCTTTATTCCATATCTAACCCTGTGTTATCCCTGCCCTGGGAGTGTTTAATGAGGAGAGCATAGAGGGACCTTTAGTTTGTATCTAACCCCATACTGTACATGTCCTGAGAGTGTTTGATGGGCACAGTGTAGAGGGAGCTTTTTCTTATATCTAAACTTGTGATCTACCTGCCCTGTGAGAGTTTGATGGGGACAGTTAGGGGGAGCTCTACTCTGTATGTAACCCTGTGCTATACATGTCTTGGGAGTATTTTATGGGGAAATAGTAGTGGGAGCTTTAGTCTGTATCTAACCCTGTGCTGTACCAGTCCTGAGATTGTTTGATGGGGAGTGTGTAGAGGGAAATTTGCTCTATATCTAACACCGTGCTCTACCTGTACTGGAAGTGTTTAATTGGTAGGGTTTAGAGTGAGATTTACTCTGTACCTAACCCCGTGCTGTACCTGTGCTGCGAGTGCTTGATGGGGACATAGTAGAGGGATTTTACTCTGTGTTTAAGCTGGTGCCGTACCTGTCCTCGTAGTCTTTGATGAGGACAGTATGGAGGGAGCTTTACTTTGTACCTAACCCTCTGCTGTACCTGTCCTTTGAGTGTTTGAATGGGACAGTTTGGAGGGAGCTTTACTCTGTATCCAACCCCTTGCTGTACCTGTCCTGGGACTGTTTGATGGGGATAGTGTAGAGGGAGCTTTACTCTGTATCTAACTCTGTCCTGTTCCTGTCCTGGGAGTGTTTGATGCAGATAATGAAGAGGGAGTTCTGCTCTGTAACTAATTCTGTGATGCACCTGTCCTGCGAGTGTTTGATGGAGACAGTTTAGAGGGAGATTTACACTGTATCACAACCCGTGTTGTACCTGTCCTGGTAGTGTATGATTGGTAAAATGTAGAGGCAGATTTACTCTGTATCTAACTCTGTGCTGTACCTGTCCTGGAATTTTTTGATGGGGACATTGTAGAGGGAGATTTAGTCTGTATCTAATCTGTGCTGAACCTGTCCTGGAAGTGTTTGATGGGGACAATTAGCCCATAAGACCATCAGACATAGGAGCAGAAATTAGGCCATTTGGCTCATCGAGTCTGCTCTACCATTCAATCATGGCTGATAAGTTTCTCATCCCCATAAGTTTCTTCTGCCTTCTCCCCGTAACCTTTGATCCCTTTACCAATCAAGAACCTAACTATCTCGGTCTTAAATACACCCAACGACCTAGCCTCCACAGCCTTCTGTGGCAATGAATTCCATAGATTCACCACTCTCTGGCTAAAGAAGTTTATCCTTATCTCTGTTCTAGAAGGTCTTTCCTTTACTCTGAGGCTGTGACCTCGGATCCTATTCTCTCCTACTAATGGAAACATCTTCCCCACGTCCACTCCATCCAGGGCTTTCAGTATTCTGTAAGTTTCAATCAGATCCCCCCTCATCCTTCTAAACTCCATCGAGTATAGACCCAGAGTCCTCAAATGCTCCTCATATGCTAAGCCTTTCATTCCTGGGATCATTCTCGTGAACCTCCTCTGGACCGTCTCCAGAGCCAGCACATCCTTCCTGAGATACGGGGCCCAAAATTGCTCACAATATTCTAAATGTGGTCTGACCAGAGCCTTATAAAGCCTTAGCAGCACATCCCTGCTTTTATATTCTAGTCCTCTCAAAATAAATGCCAACATTGCATTTGCCTTCCTAAGTACTGACTCAACCTGCAAGTTAACCTTGAGAGAATCCTGGACTAGGACTCCCAAGTCCCTTTGCACTCCAAATTTCTGAATTCTCTCCCCATTTAGAAAATAGTCGATGCCTCTATACTTCCACTGTATTTAACCTCCTGCTGTACCTGTCCTGGGAGTGTTTGATGCAGACAGTGTAGACGGAGCTTTATTCCATATCTAACCCTGTGTTATCCCTGCCCTGGGAGTGTTTAATGAGGAGAGCATAGAGGGACCTTTAGTTTGTATCTAACCCCATACTGTACATGTCCTGAGAGTGTTTGATGGGCACAGTGTAGAGGGAGCTTTTTCTTATATCTAAACTTGTGATCTACCTGCCCTGTGAGAGTTTGATGGGGACAGTTAGGGGGAGCTCTACTCTGTATGTAACCCTGTGCTATACATGTCTTGGGAGTATTTTATGGGGAAATAGTAGTGGGAGCTTTAGTCTGTATCTAACCCTGTGCTGTACCAGTCCTGAGATTGTTTGATGGGGAGTGTGTAGAGGGAAATTTGTCCTATATCTAACACCGTGCTCCACCTGTACTGGAAGTGTTTAATTGGTAGTGCTTAGAGTGAGATTTACTCTGTACCTAACCCCGTGCTGTACCTGTGCTGTGAGTGCTTGATGGGGACATAGTAGAGGGATTTTACTCTGTGTTTAAGCTGGTGCCGTACCTGTCCTCGTAGTGTTTGATGAGGACAGTATGGAGGGAGCTTTACTTTGTATCTAACCCTCTGCTGTACCTGTCCTTTGAGTGTTTGAATGTGACAGTTTGGAGGGAGCTTTACTCTGTATCCAACCCCTTGCTGTACCTGTCCTGGGACTGTTTGATGGGGATAGTGTAGAGGGAGCTTTACTCCGTATCTAACTCTGTGCTGTTCCTGTCCTGGGAGTGTTTGATGGAGACAGTTTAGAGGGAGATTTACACTGTATCACAACATGTGTTGTACCTGTCCTGGTAGTGTATGATTGGTAAAATGTAGAGGCAGATTTACTCTGTATCTAACTCTGTGCTGTACCTACCTGGCATTTTTTGATGGGGACATTGCAGAGGGAGATTTAATCTGTGTCTAATCTGTGCTGAACCTGTCCTGGAGGTGTTTGATGGGGACAATTAGCCCATAAGACCGTAAGACATAGGAGCAGAAATTTGGCCATTTGGTCCATCGAGTCTGCTCCGTCATTCAATCATGGCTGAAAAGTTTCTCAACCCCATTCTCCCACCTTCTCCCCATAACCTTTGATCCCCTTACCAATCAAGAACCTATCTATCTCAGTCTTAAATACACCCAATGACCTAGCCTCCACAGCCTTCTGTGGCAATGAATTCCATAGATTCACCACTCTCTGGCTAAAGAAGTTTCTCCCTATCTCTGTTCTAAAATGTCTTCCCTTTACTCTGAGGCTGTGACCTCGGGTCCGAGTCTCTCCCACTAATGGAAACATCTTCCCCATGTCCACTCTATCTAGGCCTTTCAGTATTCTGTAAGTTTCAATCAGATCCCCCCATATCCTTCTAAACTCCATTGAGTATAGACCCAGAGTCCTCAAACATTCCTCATATGTTAAGCCTTTCATTCCTGGGATCATTCTCGTGAACCTCCTCTGGACCATCTTCAGGGCCAGCACATCCTTCCTGAGATACGGGGCCCAAAATTGCTCACAATATTCTAAATGTGGTCTGACCAGAGCCTTTTAAATCCTCAGCAGCACATCCCTGATTTTATATTCTAGTCCTCTCAAAATAAATGCCAACATTGCATTTGCCTTCTTGAGTACCGACTCAACCTGCAAGTTAACCTTAAGAAAATCCTGGACTAGGACTCCCAAGTCCCTTTGCACTCCAGATTTCTGAATTCTCTCCCCATTTACCTCTTTGCCTCTATACTTCCTAACAAAGTGCATGACCACAGACTTCCCCATGTTGTATTCCATCTACCACTTCTTTGCCCGTTCTCCTAACCTGTCTAAAGCCTTCTGCATCCTCCCCGCCTGCTCAATAGTACCTGTCCCTCCACCTATCTTTGTATCATCTGCAAACCTAGCCAGGATGCCCTCAGTACCTTCATCTAGATCATTAATATATAAAGTGAAAAGTTGTGGTCCCAACACTGACCCCTGCAGAACTCCACTGGCCGCCATCCTGAGAAGGACCCCCTTATCCCCACTCCATGCTTCCTGCCAGACAGCCAATCTTCTATCCATGCTAGTACCTTGCCTCTAACACCATGGGCTCTTATCTTACTGAGCAGCCTCCTGTGCGGCACCTTGTCAAAGGCCTTCTGGAAGTCCAAGTAGATAACATCCATTGCCTCTCCTTTGTCTAACCTACTCGTTACCTCCTCAAAGAATTCTAACAGATTTGTCAGGCATGACCTCCCCTTGATGAAACCATGCTGACTTTTCCCTATTTTACCATGCACTTCCAATTATTCTGAAATCTCATCCTTAATAATGGACTCTAAAATCTTACCAATGACCGAGGTCAGGCTAATCGGCCTGTAATTTCCCGTCTTTTGCTTCTCTCCCTTCTTAAACAGGGGGGTTACATTAGTGATTCTCCAGTCCTCTGGGACCCTCCCTGACTTGAATGATTCCTGAAAGATCACCACTAACGCTTCCACTATCTCTTCAGCTATCTTCTTCAGAACTCTGGGGTGTAATCATCTGGCCCAGGTAATTTATCTACCTTCAGACCTTTCAGGTTTCCTAGCACCTTCTCCTTGGTAATGGCCACCATACTCACCTCTGCCCCCCCGACTCCCTTGAACTTTGGGGATGTTACTCGTGTCTTCCACCGTGAAGACTGACGCAAAGTACCTATTCAGTTCCTCCACCATTTTTTTGTTCCCCACTACTACTTCTCCAGCGTCATTTTCCAGCAGCCCAATGTCCACTTTTGCCTCTCTATTACCCTTTTTATATCTAAAAAAACTCTTGCAATTTTCTTTTATATTATTGGCTAGTTTACCCTCATATTTAATCTTCTCCCTCCTTATTTCTTTTTTAGTTGTCCTCTGTTGGTCTTTGTAGGCTTCCCAATCCCCTGGTTTCCCACTGCTCTTCGCCACATTGTATGCTTTCTCTTTAGCTTTTATGCTGTCCCTGACTTCCCTTGTCAGCCATGGTTGCCTCGTCCTCCCTTTAGTATGCTTCTTCTTCCTAGGGATGAATTTTTGCTGTGTCTCCCAAATTACTCCCAGAAACTCCTGCCATTGCTGTTCCACTGTCTTTCCTGCTAGGCTCATCTCCCAGTCAATTCTGGCCAGCTCCTCCCTCATGCCTCTGTAGTTGCCTTTATTCAACTGTAATACCGTTACATCTGATTCCAGCTTTTTCCTCTCAAATTGCAGGGTAAATTCCATCATATTATGGTCACTTCCTTCTAAGGGTTCCTTCACCTTAAGCTCCCTTATCAAATTTGCCTCGTTACACATCACTAAATCTAGAATTACCTGTTCCCTAGTGGGCTCCACCAAAAGCTGCTCCAAAAAACCACTTTGTAGACATTCTACAAATACCTTTTCTTGGGATCCACTACCAATATAATTTTCCCAGTCTACCTGCATAACGACATCCACCATGATCACTGTAACCTTGCCTTTCTTACACACCTTTTCTATCTCCTGGTGTATCTTGTGCCCCACACCCTGACTACTGTTCGGAGGCCTGTACATAACTCGCATTATGTATTTTTTACCTTTGCGGTTCCTCAACTTTACCCACACAGATTCTACATCATCTGACCCTACATCGTTTCTTGCTATCGATTTAATTTCATTTCTTACTAACAAAGCAACCCCACCCCCTCTGCCAACCTGCCTATCTTTTCGATAGGATGTATATCCTTGGATATTTAGCTCCCAGTCCTGATCCCCTTGCAGCCATGTCTCCGTGATGCCCACCACATCATACCTGCCAATTTCAACCTGCGCCACAACCTCATTTACCTTATTTCGTATACTGCGTGCATTCAGATACAACACCTTCAGTCCTGTACTTCCTGTCCCCTTTCTCATTGTTGTCCCATTATCTGATGTGCTTGAAGTTAGATTCCTAGCCCTTTCCAAACACTCTGGGTTATTTTGTGTTCTGGAGACTTTAATAGCCTCTCCTGGGCTCTCCTTTCTTTTCAGTTTTTTCATAATTTTCCATGAAGTTGAATCCACCCCCTCACACACTAACCTGCTGCTTTGTTTCCCATTAGTCATACTTCTTGGAGTTTTACCCTTCCTCCCCGCCCCCAATTTCTTTGTAGAGGGAGCTTTAGTCTCTATCTAATTCCGTGCTGTACCTGTCATGGGGGCGTTTGATGGGCCACTGGAGAGGGAGCTTTACCACTGTAGCTAACCCCGTGCTGCACCAGTTTTGGGAGTGTTTCATGGAGACAGTATAGAGGGAGCTTTATTCCATATCTAACCCTGTGTTCTCCCTACCCTGCAAGCGTTTCATGGGGACAGTGTAGACGGAGCTTTGCACTCTACATAACCCCATGCTATAACTGTCCTGGGAGTGTTTGATGGTGACAGTGTGGAGGGATCTTTGTTCTGTATCTAACCCTGTGCTGTACATGTCCAGGGATTGTTTGATGGGGATAGTGTAGAGCGAGCTTTACACTGTACCTAACCCTGTGGTGTAACTGTCCTGTGAGTGTTTCATGGGGACAGTGTAGAGGGAGATTTACTCTGCATCTAACCCTGTGCTGTACTGGCCCTGGCATTGTTTGATGGGACATTCTAGAGGGAGCTTTACACTGTATGTAACCTCCTGCTGTACCTCTTCTGGGAGTGTTTGATGGAGACAGTGTAGAGGGACCTTTTTCTATATCTAATCCTGTGTTGTCCCTACCCTAGGACTGTTTAATTGCGAGGGCATAGAGGTGGCTTAACTTTGTATCGAACCCCTTGCGGGACATGCCCTGGGAGTGTTTGATAGGCACAGTGTAGAGGGAGCTTTTCCCTATATCTAAACTCATGCCAAACCTGCCCTGCAACACTTTGATGGGGATAGTGTAGACGGAGCTTTGCACCGTATATTACCGCGTGCTGTAACTCTCCTGGAAGTGTTTGATGGGCACAGTGTGGAGGGAGCATTACACTGTAGCTAAACCCTTGCTGTACCTGTCCTGGGAGTGTTTGATGCAGAGAGTGTAGAGGGAGCTTTATTCCATATCTAACCCTGTGTTGTCCCTGCCCTGGGAGTGTTTAATGACAAGAGCATAGAGGGACCTTTAGTTTGTATCCAACCCCATGCTGTACATGTCCTGAGAGTGTTTGATGGGCACAGTGTAGAGGGAGCTTTTCCCTATATCTAAACTTGTGATCTACCTGCCCTATGAGAGTTTGATGGGGTCAGTTAGGGGGAGCTTTTCTCTGTATCTAACCCTGTGCTGTAGCCTGTGCTGAGCCTGTCCTGGAATTCTTTGACGGGGACAATGTAGAGGGAGCTTTACTCTCTATCTAATTCCGTGCTGTACCTGTCGTGGGAGTGTTTGATGGGCCACTGGAGATGGAGCTTTACACTGTATCTAACCCCATGCTGCACCAGTTTTGGGACTGTATGATGGAGACAGCATAGCGGGAGCTTTATTCTATATCTAACCCTGTGTTCTCCCTGCCCTGTGAGAGTTTGAAGGGGACAGTGTAAACGAAGCTTTGCACTATACATAACCCCATGCTATAACTGTCCTGGGAGTGTTTGATGGTGACAGTGTAGAGCGAGTTTTACACTGTACCTAACCCTGTGGTGTAACTGTCCTGTGAGTGTTTCACGGGGACAGTGTAGAGGGAGCTTTACACTGTATGTAACCTCCTGCTGTACCTGTCCTCGGAGTGTTTGATGGAGACCGTTTAGAGGGAGTTTTTTTTCTATATCTAACCCTGTGTTGTCCCTGCCCTGGGAGTGTTTAATGGGGAGGGCATAGAGGAGGCTTAACTTTGTATCTAACCCCATGCGGGAACATCCCTGGCAGTGTTTGATAGGCACAGTTTAGAGGGAGCTGTTCCCTATAGCTAAACTCATGCCAAACCTGCCCTACGAGAGTTTGATGGGGAGAATGTAGACGGAGCTTTGCACTGTATGTTACCCCGTGCTGTACTTCTCCTGGAAGTGTTTGATGGGGACAGTGTGGAGGGACCTTTACTCTGTACCTAACCCTGTGCTGTACCTGTCAGGGAGTGTTTGATGGGGACAGTGTAGAGGGACTTACTCTGCAGCTAAACCCTTGCTGTACCTGCCCTGGGATTGTTTGATGGGACATTGTAGAGAGAGCTTTACACTGTATCTAACCTCCTGCTGTACCTGTCCTGGGAGTGTTTGATGCAGACAGTGTAGAGGGAGCTTTATTCCATATCTAACCCTGCCCTAGGAGTGTTTAATGAGGAGAGCATAGAGGGACCTTTAGTTTGTATTCAACCCCATGCTATACATGTCCTGAGAGTGTTTGATGGGCACAGTGTAAAGGGAGCTTTACCATATCTCTAAACTTGTGATCTACCTGCCCTATGAGAGTTTGACGGGAACAGTTAGAGGGAGCTTTACTCTGTATGTAACCCTGTGCTGTACATTTCTTGGGAGAATTTTATGGGGACACAGTAGTGGGAGCTTTACTCTGTAACTAACCCGTGCTGTACCAGTCCAAGGAGTGTTTGATGGGGATAGTGTAGAGGGAGCTTTATTTTGTATCGTATCCCATGCTGTATCTGTCCTGGGAGTGTTTGATGGGGAAATAGTAGAGGGTGCTTTAGTCTGTGTCTAACACCATGCTGCACCTGTCCTGTGAGTGTTCGATGGGGAGAGTATGGAGGAAGATTTACTTGATATCTAACCATGTGCTGTACCTGTCCTGGGAGTGTTGAATGTGGACATGTAGAGGGAGCTTTACTCTGTATCTAACCCTGTGTTATCCCTGCCCTAGGAGTGTTTAATCAGTAGAGCATAGAGGGAGCTTTACTTTGTATCTAACCCCATGCTGTACATGTCCTGGGAGTGTTTGATGGGCACAGTGTAGAGGGAGCTTTTCCTTATATCTAAACTTGTGATCTACTTGCCCTGTGAGAGTTTGATGGGGACAGTGTAGGGGGAGCTTTACTCTGTATCTAACCCTGTGCTGTACATGTGTTGGGAGTGTTTTATGGGGACAAAATAGTGGGAGCTTTGCCCAGTATCTAACCCCGTGCTATACCAGTCCAAGGAGTGTTTGATGGGGACAGTGTGGAGGGAGCTTTATTCTGTATCTAACCCCATGCTGTACCTGTCCTGGGAGTGTTTAATGGGGGGCGTTTAGAGGGAGGTTTACTCTGTATCTAACCCCATGCTCTGCCTGTCCTGCGAGTGCTTGATGGGGAAATAGTAGTGGGTGCTTTAATCTGTTCCTAACACCGTGCCACACCTGTCCTGGGAGTGTTTGATGGGAACACTATGGAGGGAGCTTTACTTTGTATCTAACCATGTGCTGTACCTGTCCTGGGAGTGTTGGATGAGGACATGTAGAGGGAGCTTTACTCTGTATCTAACCCTGTGCGGCAACTGCCCTGGGATTGTTTGATGCAGACAATATAGAGGGAGCTTTACTCTTTATCCAATGCTGTGCTGACTCTGCCGTGGGAGTGTTTGATGCAGATAACAAAGTGGGAGCTCTACTCTGTAACTAATTCTGTGATGTTCCTGTCCTGAGTGTGTTTGATGGAGACAGTTTAGAGGGATATTTATACTGTATCACAGCCTGTGTTGTACCTGTTCTTGAGTGTTTGTTGGTTCAATATAGAGGGAACTTTACCATGTATCTAACCCTGTGCTGTCCCTGACCTTGAATTCATTGATGGGGACATTGTAGAGGGAGCTTTAGTCTCTATCTAATTCCGTGCTGTACCTGTCGTGTGAGTGCTTGATGGGACACGGGAGACAGAGCTTTACACTGTATCTAACCCCGTGCTGCACCAGTTTTGGGACTGTTTGATGGAGACAGTACAGAGGGAGCTTTATTCTATATCTAACAGTGTTGTCCCTGCCTTGGGATTGTTTAAATGGGAGACCATAGTGGGAGATTATACTTTGTATCTAACCCCATGCTGTACCTGCCCTGGGAGTGTTTGATGGGCACAGTGCAGAGGGAGCTTTTCCCTATATCTAAACTCATGCTGTACCCACCTGCGAGAGTTTTAATGCGAATTGTGTGGAGGGAGCTTTACTCTGTATCTAACCCCATGCTATACTTGCCCTGGGAGTGTTTGATGGGGACATTGAAGAGGGAGCTTTACTCTGTATCTAACCTCTGGTGAACCTGCCCTGGAAGTGTTTGATGAGGACAATGTCGAGGGAGCTTTACTCTCTATCTAATTACATGCTGTACCTGACCTAGGAATGGTTGATGGGACACAGGAGAAGGAGCTTTACTCTGCATCTAACCCTGTGCTCTACCTGTCATTGGGCTGCTGGATGGGGACAGTTTAGAGGGAGCTTTTTTCTTTATCTAACCCTGTACTGTAACTTCCCTGGGTGTGTTTGATGGGACATTGTAGAGGGAGCTTTTGTTTGTATCTAACCCTGTGCTATAACTGCCCTGGGAGTATTTGATGGGCACAGTGAAGAGGGAGCTTTTCCCTAAATCTACTCGTGCTGTACCTGTCCTGGGAGTGTTTGATGGGGACAGTGTTGAGGGAGCTTTACTCTTTATCTAACCTCGTGCTCTACCTGTCCTTGGAGCGTTTGATGGAGACAGTGTAGATGCAGTTTTCTTCTATATCTAACCCCATGCTGTACCTTTCCTGGGTGTTTTTGATGGGGACAGTGTAGAGGCAACTTTACTTTGTATCTCACCCCGTTCTGTACTGGTCCTTGGAGTGTTTGATGGGGAGTGTTTAGAGAGAGGTTTACTCTGTATATAACCCCATTCTGTACCTGACCTGCGAGGGCTTGATGGGGACATAGTAGAGGGAGCTTTACTCTGTGTCTAACCCTGTGCCGTACCAGTCCTGGGCGAGTTTGATCTGGGAGAGTATGGAGAGAGCTTTACTCTGTATTTAACCCTGTGCTGCACCTGTCCTGGGACTGTTTGATGGGGACAATGTAGAGGGTGCTTTAGTCTCTATCTAATTCCACGCTGTACCTGTCGTGGGAGTGTTTGATGAGCCACTGGAGAGGGAGCTTTCCACTGTATCTAACCCCATGCTGCACTAGTTTTGGGAATGTTTGATGGAAACAGTGTAGAGGGAGCTTTATTCTATATCTAACCCTGCATTGTCTGTGCCCTGGGAGTGTTTAATGGGGAGAGCGTAGAGGTAGCTTTACTCTTTATCTTACCCCGTGCGGGACATGCCCTGGGAGTGTTTCATGGGCACAGTGTAGAGGGAGCTTTTCCCTATATCTAAACTCGTGCTGTACCTGCCCTGCGAGAGTTTGATGGGGATAGTGTTGACGGAGCTTTGCACTGTATATTACCCCGTGCTGTATCTCCCCTGGAAGTGTTTGATGGGGACAGTGTGGAGGGAGCTTTACTCGGTATCTAACCCTGTGCTGTACCTGTCCAGGGAGTGTTTGATAGGACATTATAGAGGGAGATTTATACTGTGTCTAACCTACTGCTGTACCTCTCCTGGGAGTGTTTGATGGAGACAGTGTATAGGGAGTTTTATTCTATATCTAACCCTGTGTTGTCCTTGCCCTGGGAATGTTTAATGAGGAGAGCATAAAGGGATCTTTACATTGTATCTAACCCCATGCTGTACCTGCCCTGGAAGTGTTTGATGGGCACAGTGTCGAGGGAGCTTTTTCCTATATCTAAACTTGTGACCTACCTGCCCTGCGACAGTTTGATGGGGACAGTATATGGGGAGTTTTACTCTGTATCTAGCCCTGTGCTGTACCTGTCTTGGGCGTGTTTTATGGGGACATAGTAGTGGGACCTTTACTCTGCATCTAACCCCATGCTGTACCAGTCCAAGGAGTGTTTGATGGGAACAGTGTGAAGAGGGAGCTTTACTCTGTATCTCACCCCATTCAGTACCGGTCCTGGCAGTGTTTGATGGGGAGCGTTTAGAGAGAGGTTTACTCTGTATCTGTGTACAGCGAGTTTTACAGTATACGTGACCCCGTGTTGTACCTTTCCTGGCAGTGTTTGACATGGACATGTAGAGGGAGATTTACTCTGTATCCAACCCTGTGCTGAAACTGTCCTGGGAGTGTTTGATGTGGACAATGGAGAGGGAGCTTTACTCTCTATCTAATTCCGTGCTGTACCTGTCCTGGGAGTGTTTGATGGGACACAGGAGAGGGAGCTTTACTCTGTATCTAACCCTGTGCTCTACCTGTCATTGGGCAGTTGGATGGGGACAGCGTAGAGGGAGCTTTTCTCTGTATCTAACCCTATGCTGTAACTGCCCTGGGTTTGTTTGATGGGACATTGTAGAGGGAGCTTTAACCTGTATCTAACCTTTGCTGTACCTGTTCTGGAACAGTTTGATGGTGACAATGTATAGGGAGCTTTATTCTGTACCTAATTCCGTGCTCTATCTATCCTGGGACTGTTTGATGGGGCCAGCTTAGAATGAGATTTACACTGTATCACAACCCGTGTTGTACCTGTCCTGGGAGTGTTTGATGGGTGCAATGTAAAGGGAGCTTTACTGTATATCTAACCCTGTGTTGTCCCTGTCCTCTGAGTGTTTATTGGGGAGAGCATAGAGGGATCTTTACTTTGTATCTAGCCCCATGTTGTACCTACCCTGGGAGGGTTTGATGTGCACAGTGTTGAGGGAGCTTTTCTCTATATCTAAACTTGTGATCTACCTGCCCTGTGAGAGTTTGACGGGAACAGTTAGGGGGAGTTTTACTCTGTATCTAGCCCTGTGCTGTACCTGTCTTGGGCGTGTTTTATGGGGACATAGTAGTGGGAGCTTTACTCTGTATCTAACCCTATGCTGTACCGGTCCAAGGAGCGTTTGATGGGAACAGTGTAGAGGGAGCTTTATTCTGCAACTTACCCCATTCTTTACCTGTCCTGAGAAAGTTTGATGGGAGGGCATTTAGAGGGAGGTTTACTCTATCTAACCCCATGCTCTACCAAAGTGCTTGATGGGGAAATAGTAGAGGGTACTTTACTCTGTGTCTAACACCTTGCCACACCTGTCCTGTGAGTGTTCGATGGGGACAGTATGGAGGAAGCTTTACTTTGTATCTAACCATGTGTTGTACCTGTCTGTGAGTGTTGGATGTGGATCTGTAGAGGGAGCTTTACTCTGTATCTAACCCTGTGCTGTATCTGCCCTGGGAGTGTTTGATGTGGACAGTGTAGGGGGGGGATCTTTATATCTAACCTCGTGTTGCACCTGTCCTGGGAGTGTTTGATGAGTACAATGTAAAGGGAGCTTTACTCTGTATCTAACCCTGTGCTGTCCCTGTCCTGGAATTCTTTGATGGGGACATTGTAGAAGGAGCCAACTTTAACTTTAACACCTATGTGTTCTATTGTACCATTGTCGTTGACATCTTTTGATGATCTGCTTCTTATCACTGCTTGTTTGTCCCTACAAACACACCCCCCAACCCCCCCACCCCCCACCTCTCTCTTTCTCTCTATCTCTCCGCCCCCCACACACACACTTTAAACCAGCTTATATTTCAACTCTTTCTTGGACTCGAACTCAAGTTCTGTCGAAGGGTCATGAGGACTCAAAACGTCAACTCTTTTCTTCTCCACCGATGCTGCCAGACCTGCTGAGTTTTTCCAGGTAATTCTGTTTTTGTTTTGCATTTCCAGCATCCGCAGTTTTTTTGTTTTTAACATTGTAGAAAGAGGTTTAGTCTGTTTCTAGCCCATGCTGAACCTGTCCTGGAAGTATTTGACGGGGACAATGTAGAGGGAGCTTTAGTCTCTATATAACCCCATGCTGTACCTGCCCTGCGAGTATTTGATGGGGACAATGTGGAGCTAACTTTACTCTGTATCTAACCGTGTGCTGTACCGGTCCTGGGAGTGTTTGATGGGGAGAGTGCAGAGTGAGATTTAGTATGGATCTAACCCCGTGCTGTACCTGCCATGGGAGTGTTTTATGGGAACATAGTAGTGGGAGCTTTACTCTGTCTCTAACCCCGTGCTGTACCAGTCCAAGGAGTGTTTGATATGGACAGTGTAGAGGGATCTTTATTATGTATTTTACCCCGTGCTGTGCTTGTCCTGGGAGTGTTTGTTGGGAGAGTGTAGAGGGTGCTTTACTCTGCATCTAACCCTGTGCTATACATTCGCTGGGATTGTTTGTTGGGACATTGTCAAGGGATCTTTACACTCTATCTGACCTCGTGCTCTACCTGTCCTGGGAGTGTTTGATGGAGACAGTGTAAATGGAGCTTTCTTGGATAGATAACCCTATGTTGTCCCTGCCCTGGGAGTGTTTGATGTGACCAGTGTACAGGGAGCTTTACTCTTGTATCTAACCCTGTGCTGTACCTGTCCTGCGACTGTTTGATGGGGCAGTGTAGAGGGAGCTTTACCCTGTATCTAACACGATGCTGTATCTGTCCTGGGAGTGTTTGATGGGGAGAGTTTAGAGGGAGCTTTATTCTGTATCTAACCGTGTGCTATACCTGCCCTGCGAGAGTTTGATGGGGACAGTGTAGACTGAGCTTTGCACTGTATCTAACCCCGTGCTGTACCTTTCCTGGGGATGTTTGATGGGGGGGGCGCGTTTAGAGGGCGGTTTACTCTGTATCTAACCCCGTGCTGTACCTGTCCTACGAGTGCTTGATGGGGAAATAGTAGAGGGTGTTTTACTCTGTTTCTAACCCCGTGCCGCACCTGGCCTGGTAGTGTTCGATGGGGACAGTATTGAGGAAGCTTTACTTTGTATCTAACCATGTGTTGTACGTGTCCTGGGAGTGTTTGATGGGCACAGTATAGAGGGAGCTTTTTTCTATATCTGAACTCGTGATCTAGCTGCCCTGCGAGAGTTTGATGGGGGACAGTGTAGACCGAATTTTATGGGGACATATTAGTGGGAGCTTTACACTGTATCTAACCCCGTGCTGTACCAGTCCAAGGAGTGTTTGATGGAGACAGTGTCAAGGGAGATTTATTCTGTATCTTACCACGTGCTGTACCTGTCCTGGCAGTTTTTGTTGGGACAGTGTAGAGGGAGCTTTACCCTGTATCTAACACCGTGCTGTATCTGTCCTGGGAGTGTTTGATGGGGACAGTGTAGAGGGAACTTTTCTCTGTATGTAACCGTGTGCTGTACCTGCCCTGTGAGAGTTTGATGGGGACAGTGTAGACCAAGCTTTGCACTGTATCTAACTCCATTCTGTACCTTTCCTGGGGATATTTGATGGGGACAATGTAGGGGAGCATTATTCTATCTTACCACGTGTTGTACCAGTCCAAGGAGTGTTTTACGGGGAAAGGGTAGTGGGAGCTTTACACTGTATCTAACCCCGTGCTGTATCTGTCCTGGGAGTGTTTGACGGAGACAGTGTAGAGGGAGCTTTACTCTGTATCTAAACCCGTGCTGTACCTGTCCTGGGAGTGTTTGATGGGGACGATGTAGAGGGAGCTTTACTCTGTATCTAACCCCATGCTGTACCGGTCCTGGGAGCGTTTAATGGGGACAATGTAGAGGGAGCTTTACTCTGTATCTAACCCCGTGTTGTACCTGTCCTGGAAGTGTTTGATGGGGACAGTGTAGAGGGAGCTTTACTCTGCATCTAGCCCCATGTTGTACCTGTCCTGGGCGTGTTTGATGGAGACATTGTAGAGGGAACTTTACCCTGTATCTAACCCTGTGCTGTACCTGTCCTGGGAGCGTTTAATGGGGACAGTGTAGAGGGAGCTTTACTCTGTATCCAACCCCATGTTGTACCTGTCCTGGGAGTGTTATTCTCATACTAATCTGGTATCAGTCCTACGGTTCTCCACGAGTCCATAGCATAAATGTAATTTACTCTCCAAGTGATATATATTTATCTCTGTCATGCTGAATCTGACAAAGAAGTGGAATCTTTCAATGGAATAATCCCAAATTGTATTGGCTTTTTCAGTATCATAATCGCCGACAGCAGAGATGGAGGGCATATGATCCCCTGTATCTGTACCAGCTCTTTTAAACAGTTAGGCCCAGTTCTCTGCTGCTTCCCCATAACTTTTCATATTTTTTCAATTTTCTCATATTTTAGGATATATTCAACTTCCTTATGATAAGGAATCATATTTTTGGAGGATTATTTGGGGATATTTCAGCCCTCCCTCTCTTTCCCTCACTCTTCCTCTCCTCTCTCTCAGTATTTAACTCTGGATGGAACCTTCTGCCGATTAGCACTTACCCCCCACCACCCACTCTCCTCCCTCAGCTGAGGGATCAGTGCTCCTCCATGTCGAACACCAATTGGCGGAAGCACTAAGGGTGTCAATGTCCATCACCAAGACTGGCTCGGTAGCACCACTACTGACTGATCTGGCCAAGACCTAAACAACATAACTGCTAGGCTGGGTTTGTGGCAGGTGATGAGGGAACCAACAGGAGGGAAAAACATGCTTGACCTCATCCTCACCAACCTGCCTGCCACAAATGCATCTGTCCATGACAGTATCAGTAGGAGTACCACCGCACAGTCGTTTTGGAGACAAAGTCCCATCTTCACAAAGGATATCCTCCATCGTGTTGTGTGGCACTACCACTGTGCTGAATGGGATAGATTCAGAACAGATCTAGCAACTCAAAACTGAGCATCCATGAGGCGCTGTGGGCCATGAGCAGCAGCAGAATTGTACTCAAACACAATCTGTAACCTCATGGCCCGGCATATCCCCCACTCTACCATTACCATCAAGCTACGGGATCAACCCTGGTTCAATGAAGAGTGCAGGAGGGAATGCCAGAACCAGCACCAGGCTTGCCTAAAAATGAGGTGTCAACTTGGTGAAGCTATAACACAGGACTACTTGCATGTAAAACAGCGTAAGTTGCAAGTGATAGACAGAGGTAATGATCCCAAACCAATGGATCAGATCTTAGCTCTGCAGTCCTGCCACATCCAGTTGTGAATGGTGGTGGACAATTAAACAAGGAGGAGGAGGCTCCACAAACATCCCAATGCATATCAGTGGATGAACTATGCCTTCCCAGGTCCCCAGCATCACAGATCACAGATGCCAGTCTTTAGCCAATTCAATTCACTCGACATGATATCAAAAAATGGCTGAAGGCACTGGGTCTTGTAAAGGCTATGGGCCCTGACAACATTCCGTCTGAAGACTTATCCTTCAGAACAAGCTAGGCCACTACACGAGCTTTTGCAGTATAGCTACAACACTAGCATCTCCCTGACAATGTGGAAAATTGCTCGACACCATCCAGGACAAAGCAGCATACTTGAATTTTACTCCCATAAACACTTACTCCCTCCACTACCAACACACAGTAGCGGCAGTGTGTACTGCCTACAAGATGCACTGCAGGAATTCACCAAGACTCCTGAGACAGCACCTTCCAAACCCACGACCTCTACCACCGAGAAGGACAAGGGCGGCAGATGCACCACTGCCTGGAAGTTCCCCTCCAAGCCACACACCATCCTGACTTGGAAATATATCACCGTTCCTTCACTGTCACTGGGTCAAAATCCTGGAACTCCCTCCTAACTGCACCATGGGTGTACCTATATCACATGGACTGCAGCTGTTCAAGAAGGCAGCTGAACACCACCTTCTCAAGGGCAGCTAGGGTTGGGCAACAAATGCTGGCCTTGTCAGTGATGCCTACATACCTTCTCCAATCTTCATGAAATATGTGAATGCACCTTGTCTCTTTACAACAACTCCAATCACATACTGTCCCTCATCACCTTAATGCTTTTTCACCATTACCTTCCAACCAGCACTGAACCCTCTCTTGTGTATCATGACTTGGTCTTTTGTTTCTCTTACTTTACTATTAATGTCAGGCTTAAGCAAACTAAAGTGTGTCCGAGGAGCAACTGCCCAGCTTATCACCCAGCAAATACTCCTGCCAAGCTCTCTTCACAATCGGTACACTTCTCTCTGCTGCACAATTCCATCTTGTGTGTGAAATGATATTATAGAGTGTTTGACTCCATTCTTAGTCAGAAATATTTCAAACTCATCTAACATAAACTGTGGGCCACTATCTGACACCAACACCCCTGGCAACCCATAAATTGCAAGCCATATTCTTGAAACCTCAATTCTTTTGGCATTGTGTTGTTGGGCATAATCTCAACATTTATCCGCTTGCTGTAGCTGTCGACCAAAACAAGGTACTCATTCCCTTCCATCTCAACAGTTACTCGTTCCCACATATTTCCTGTATTTGACCATGGAATGAAAAGATCCTGGTTTGGATCATTTCTCATTTATCAGAACTTTTAAACAATATCCCTATGCACCTTTGAATACCAAAACTAGCTCCTTGCTCCTTCTTTCGTACTGTGCACTCTCAATGAAGTTCCTTTCACAATCTGCCTCTAAACCTTGGCAGAATAATGACTCTTAATCCCCATAGGAGGCAGCCTTGATCTACACTCAGCGCATTTTGATGTGTGAAATTCTCCTGCAATTTCCCATCATCACACTTTTTAGGCCAAACATTCGTGGCATAATTGAGCACTTTACTGAGCATCTTGTGAGTTTCTTCATTAATTCCTTTGGCAGATCCTGTCATTTGTGTGTGCAAAGTAATTCGCAGCTAACTCAGTGGCAAGAAATGAATTGGCTCTTCATGGGAAATCTCGACAGGCCATCCACATTTGCATGATCTGCTGACTTACAATATTTAATATCATACTGATGGGTTATCGTCTCTGTAGCTGCGCTGCTGCTAGGGATGGGACTCCCTCCTTTGAAGCAAATATGAGGCTTGGTGGTGCATTAAGGAAGTGACCCTCCTACCATACAAGTATTTTTCGGAATTAGTAAAACCATATATGATCAACAATGCCTCTTTCTCAAATTGTGAGTCATTTTGCTCTGACTTGGTTAAAGTACATGAACCATATACTGTCAGCTCCTCCATCATGTGAAATAACAACACAACTAATCCATAAAACCAATTGTTTCTTGGGATCATAGTGGGTCAAAACAGCATCATTAGTCAGCACTTTCTTCACTTCTTCAAATGCTTTCTGACATTCCAGGGACCGCTCCCAAACTATTCCATCATTCAGCAGTTGATACAGTGTAGTGAATGTAGCAGCTAAGTCAGGGATGAACTTAGACTAATACACAACATTCTCTATGAATGTTCTAAGTTCTTTGCTGCTCTCATTCCTTCTCCTACGTTGAGTGGATAACCTTCACCATCTATTTAGTGACCTAGGTATGTTACACCTGACACCATGAAGCAATACTTGTGCTTTTTGGCTTTGATGCCGTACCCTTGAAGTCGATCTAGGACTTTGTTTAACCTTATTCTGCTTCGCTGCTAATTAGAATGTCATCCTAGAAACAGCACACCCCTTTCATCCCAGTCAGTACCTGATCCATTGTGCTCTGGAGCACTGGCACAGCAGTAGATACCCCAGATGGTTACCTTTCATACTGATACCACCCTTTCTGTGTATGAATGGGAAGCTGTTCCATGCACTTGTTAGCTAATTCTAATTGAAAATATGCATTTGACAAATCTATCTTTACTAAGCACCTTTCCATGGACTGTATTAGAAAACAAACCTTCACAGTTAACTTGTGCATAAGGAACATTCTCAATCACCTTATTTACTATTTGTTTGTAATCTCCACAAATCCAAACTGCTTTTTGAATGACCACACTTGCGGCCCATTCACTGCTCTTCACCTTCTTAGCTGCCCCTGTTCTTTCTAATCTATTCAGCTCTTTAGTTACTGTTTCTAACTGTGCATAAGGCACTGGCCTAGCCTTGCAAATTGTTGGTTGGACATTGTCCTTGATGTTGACTTTAGCCTTGTGAGGCCTAATTTTACCACCTGGTCATCCTTGTTCAAAGATCACTTTGTGCTCTCTTCACACTCCCTCAGTGCCAGACGTATGCGCACTGGTCCCTACTGTCAACAATTCAACCCTGCTTAACCATTTTTCTTAAGCCAATTTCTTCCCATCAGGGAGATCTGTGGTCCCTCCTCCTGCTAATGGCAACTAATAGGATACATCAGCATAATCCATCCTAACAATAACTTCACCGAACTGCAATAACTGGTCCGTTTCACAACAGTTTTGCATAAAGGAATGTGACTTCAGGACCTTTTATATTCTCCATCCCAGATAACAGGCTTCGGCTTTACCAGTGATGAAAGTAAGATGTGAATCTCCGACTTTCATTTCTACCATGGGCGCTGGAATTATATTGTCCACACTATTACTCTCTCCTTCCATATCCTGCTTTTCTTGCTCTCTGGCTGAGTACAACTCTTGGTCTTCCTGCTCGATAACATCAACTGCTGTTTCCATATCCATCACACACACATTCTAGGACTTCCAGACTTCTGAACCAGCTTTAGGTCTATGACAAACTTGGCCGGATCCATGGTTGTGACCTGGAGATTTACTGCTCCCCTACTCCTGCCTGGACCAATTTTCCCACAGGCCTAGCACTTGGACTGGAAATGAGAGGCCTTTAAATGGTTGGTAGCTACCATGGCAGGGTACATCTAAATTTCCAGCTCCGAGACTGTGAACCTGGCTGCTGTGCCTTGGATCTTGCTGAAATCTGGTGGACCTCCCCAGCCAGCTCAGGGAAAGAATTCCCTTGCAATTTGCAACTACCTCTTTGTCATTTCCATGGTTGTGGCATCATTGCAACTCTTCTTCCACATCAGCTCAAAAGCATAGCCTGGATTTTATTGTTTTTTTAGGCCTCCTATAACCATGTCCCTCTGGTCAGTTTCTGAGTTTGTGCCATATTTACAGTGATGAGAGGGTTTCTTTAATTCGAGAATTTAATATGCAACAGCCTCACTTGGCAACTGGTCCTTTCATGGAATGAAACTCAGTGCAATCTCAATATCAGGCCATAATAGGAGTCCAGAACCACATTAATTTCAGAATAGTCCAAGTACTGGAGTTTCATAGTCAACATTGGTTGGATGCCACCTCAAAAGCATCTGGCCCCACCATGCTGCTGGAAAACATTTAATTTATCCTCAGTGTCTAGTCACTGCAGACAAACATGCAGCCTTTGTTCATAATTACGCCAGTTCTCTTTGTTTGTGATACAAAGATAGGTGGAGGGACAGGAAGTATTGAGGAGGTGGGGAGGCTGCAGAAGGATTTGGACAGATTAGGAGAATGGGCAAAGAAATGGCGGATGAAATACAACATGGGGAAGTGTGAGGTCATGCACTTTGGTAGGAAGAATAGAGGCATAGATTATTTTCTAAATGGGGAGAGAATTCAGAAATCTGGAGTGCAAAGGGACTCGGGAGTCCTCATCCAGGATTCTCTTAAGGTTAGCTTGCAGGTTGTGTTGGTAGTTAGGAAGACAAATGCAATGTTGGCATTTATTTTGAGAGGACTGGAATATAAAAGCAGGAATGTGCTGCTAAGGCTTTATAAGGCTCTAGTCAGACCACATTTAGAATATTGTGAGCAATTTTGGGCCTCGTATCTCAGGAAGGATGTGCCGGCCCTGGAGATCGTCCAGAGGAGGTTACGAGAACGAGCCCAGGAATGAAAGGCTTAACATATGAGGAACGTTTGAGGACTCTGGGTCTATACTCGATAGAGTTTAGAAGGATGAGGGGGGATCTGATTGAAACTTACAGAATATTGAAAGGCCTGGATAGAGTGGATGTGGGGAAGATGTTTCCATTAGTAGGAGAGACTCTAGGACCCAAGGGCACAGGCTCAGAGTAAAGTGAAGACCTTTTAGAACAGAGATGAGGAGAAACTTCTTTAGCCAGAGAGTGGTGAATCTATGGAAGTCGTTGCTGCAGAAGGCTGTGGAGGCCAGGTCATTGAGTGTATTTAAGACCGAGATAGATAGGTTCTTGATTGGTAAGGGGATCAAAGGTTATGGGGAGAAGGCAGGAGAATGGGGCTGAGAAACTTAACAGCAATGATTGAATGGTAGAGGAGACTCGATGGGCCGAATGGCTGAATTTTTGCTCCTATGTCTTATGGTTTTATGGTCTTATTGCCCCCAAGTCCTCAGTGCCATTTTTTTGCCAATTACATGCCATTCTGACGCACTGTGTAACTGAACATGATGTGCATACGTGCAGCAATCTTTCAGATCGCATAAAGTTCCTCAAAATCAACTTCAGAAGTTTCCAGGAGTGACGCAATGTTCTTCAATCCTGCATTTCTCAAATGAAATGTAAAAAAGAATTCCACCCTAGCCTCGTCGTCATCTTTCAGTTATATATTGCACTGAGTAAAACTAACATGTACAACTGCAGGCAATCATTATTGAACAACTTTATTTACACCTCACCAACAGAGAGGGCAGCAGAGAGGGCAGTATAACAAAAGGCTCAGCTATTACAATATATTACATCTTTCACTGTCCCCCTCACTCTCTCCTCTCTATTTCCACTCCCAGTGTTCATCTACTTCTCCTCTCCTAGTGTTTGTCTCTCTCCCTCTCACCTTCCCCCATGTTTATCTCGCTCTCTTTCTGTCACACATTCCTCCCTCAGACCCCCTCTCCGCTCTGCGTTTATCCCTCAGACCCCCTCTCCGCTCTGCGTTTATCCCTCAGACCCCCTCTCCGCTCTGCGTTTATCCCTCAGACCCCCTCTCCGCTCTGCGTTTATCCCTCAGACCCCCTCTCCGCTCTGCGTTTATCCCTCAGACCCCCTCTCCGCTCTGCGTTTATCCCTCAGACCCCCTCTCCGCTCTGCGTTTATCCCTCAGACCCCCTCTCCGCTCTGCGTTTATCCCTCAGACCCCCTCTCCGCTCTGCGTTTATCCCTCAGACCCCCTCTCCGCTCTGCGTTTATCCCTCAGACCCCCTCTCCGCTCTGCGTTTATCCCTCAGACCCCCTCTCCGCTCTGCGTTTATCCCTCAGACCCCCTCTCCGCTCTGCGTTTATCCCTCAGACCCCCTCTCCGCTCTGCGTTTATCCCTCAGACCCCCTCTCCGCTCTGCGTTTATCCCTCAGACCCCCTCTCCGCTCTGCGTTTATCCCTCAGACCCCCTCTCCGCTCTGCGTTTATCCCTCAGACCCCCTCTCCGCTCTGCGTTTATCCCTCAGACCCCCTCTCCGCTCTGCGTTTATCCCTCACACAATCTCCTCTCAGTGAATATCTCTCACTCCCCCCTCTCCTGTGTGCATCTCTCACTCCCCCCTCTCCTGTGTGCATCTCTCACTCCCCCCTCTCCTGTGTGCATCTCTCACTCCCCCCTCTCCTGTGTGCATCTCTCACTCCCCCCTCTCCTGTGTGCATCTCTCACTCCCCCCTCTCCTGTGTGCATCTCTCACTCCCCCCTCTCCTGTGTGCATCTCTCACTCCCCCCTCTCCTGTGTGCATCTCTCACTCCCCCCTCTCCTGTGTGCATCTCTCACTCCCCCCTCTCCTGTGTGCATCTCTCACTCCCCCCTCTCCTGTGTGCATCTCTCACTCCCCCCTCTCCTGTGTGCATCTCTCACTCCCCCCTCTCCTCTCTGTGTGCATCTCTCACTCCCCCCTCTCCTCTCTGTGTGCATCTCTCACTCCCCCCTCTCCTCTCTGTGTGCATCTCTCACTCCCCCCTCTCCTCTCTGTGTGCATCTCTCACTCCCCCCTCTCCTCTCTGTGTGCATCTCTCACTCCCCCCTCTCCTCTCTGTGTGCATCTCTCACTCCCCCCTCTCCTCTCTGTGTGCATCTCTCACTCCCCCCTCTCCTCTCTGTGTGCATCTCTCACTCCCCCCTCTCCTCTCTGTGTGCATCTCTCACTCCCCCCTCTCCTCTCTGTGTGCATCTCTCACTCCCCCCTCTCCTCTCTGTGTGCATCTCTCACTCCCCCCTCTCCTCTCTGTGTGCATCTCTCACTCCCCCCTCTCCTCTCTGTGTGCATCTCTCACTCCCCCCCTCTCCTCTCTGTGTGCATCTCTCACTCCCCCCTCTCCTCTGTGTGCATCTCACTCCCCCCTCTCCTCTCTGTGTGCATCTCTCACTCCCCCCTCTCCTCTCTGTGTGCATCTCTCACTCCCCCCTCTCCTCTCTGTGTGCATCTCTCACTCCCCCCTCTCCTCTCTGTGTGCATCTCTCACTCCCCCCTCTCCTCTCTGTGTGCATCTCTCACTCCCCCCTCTCCTCTCTGTGTGCATCTCTCACTCCCCCCTCTCCTCTCTGTGTGCATCTCTCACTCCCCCCTCTCCTCTCTGTGTGCATCTCTCACTCCCCCCTCTCCTCTCTGTGTGCATCTCTCACTCCCCCCTCTCCTCTCTGTGTGCATCTCTCACTCCCCCCTCTCCTCTCTGTGTGCATCTCTTCCCCCTCTCTTCTCTCTGTGTGCATCTCTTCCCCCTCTCTCCTCTCTGTGTGCATCTCTTCCCCCTCTCTCCTCTCTGTGTGCATCTCTTCCCCCTCTCTCCTCTGTGTGCATCTCTTCCCCCTCTCTCCTCTGTGTGCATCTCTTCACCCTCTCTCCTCTCTGTATATCTCTTCACCCTCTCTCCTCTCTGTATATCTCTCCACCCTCTCTCCTCTCTGTATATCTCTCACCCTCTCTCCTCTCTGTATATCTCTCACCCTCTCTCCTCTCTGTATATCTCTCACCCTCTCTCCTCTCTGTATATCTCTCACCCTCTCTCCTCTCTGTATATCTCTCACCCTCTCTCCTCTCTGTATATCTCTCACCCTCTCTCCTCTCTGTATATCTCTCACCCTCTCTCCTCTCTGTATATCTCTCACCCTCTCTCCTCTCTGTATATCTCTCACCCTCTCTCCTCTCTGTATATCTCTCACCCTCTCTCCTCTCTGTATATCTCTCACCCTCTCTCCTCTCTGTATATCTCTCACCCTCTCTCCTCTCTGTATATCTCTCACCCTCTCTCCTCTCTGTATATCTCTCACCCTCTCTCCTCTCTGTATATCTCTCACCCTCTCTCCTCTCTGTATATCTCTCACCCTCTCTCCTCTCTGTATATCTCTCACCCTCTCTCCTCTCTGTATATCTCTCACCCTCTCTCCTCTCTGTATATCTCTCACCCTCTCTCCTCTCTGTATATCTCTCACCCTCTCTCCTCTCTGTATATCTCTCACCCTCTCTCCTCTCTGTATATCTCTCACCCTCTCTCCTCTCTGTATATCTCTCACCCTCTCTCCTCTCTGTATATCTCTCACCCTCTCTCCTCTCTGTATATCTCTCACCCTCTCTCCTCTCTGTATATCTCTCACCCTCTCTCCTCTCTGTATATCTCTCACCCTCTCTCCTCTCTGTATATCTCTCACCCTCTCTCCTCTCTGTATATCTCTCACCCTCTCTCCTCTCTGTATATCTCTCACCCTCTCTCCTCTCTGTATATCTCTCACCCTCTCTCCTCTCTGTATATCTCTCACCCTCTCTCCTCTCTGTATATCTCTCACCCTCTCTCCTCTCTGTATATCTCTCACCCTCTCTCCTCTCTGTATATCTCTCACCCTCTCTCCTCTCTGTATATCTCTCACCCTCTCTCCTCTCTGTATATCTCTCACCCTCTCTCCTCTCTGTATATCTCTCACCCTCTCTCCTCTCTGTATATCTCTCACCCTCTCTCCTCTCTGTATATCTCTCACCCTCTCTCCTCTCTGTATATCTCTCACCCTCTCTCCTCTCTGTATATCTCTCACCCTCTCTCCTCTCTGTATATCTCTCACCCTCTCTCCTCTCTGTATATCTCTCACCCTCTCTCCTCTCTGTATATCTCTCACCCTCTCTCCTCTCTGTATATCTCTCACCCTCTCTCCTCTCTGTATATCTCTCACCCTCTCTCCTCTCTGTATATCTCTCACCCTCTCTCCTCTCTGTATATCTCTCACCCTCTCTCCTCTCTGTATATCTCTCACCCTCTCTCCTCTCTGTATATCTCTCACCCTCTCTCCTCTCTGTATATCTCTCACCCTCTCTCCTCTCTGTATATCTCTCACCCTCTCTCCTCTCTGTATATCTCTCACCCTCTCTCCTCTCTGTATATCTCTCACCCTCTCTCCTCTCTGTATATCTCTCACCCTCTCTCCTCTCTGTATATCTCTCACCCTCTCTCCTCTCTGTATATCTCTCACCCTCTCTCCTCTCTGTATATCTCTCACCCTCTCTCCTCTCTGTATATCTCTCACCCTCTCTCCTCTCAGTGTTTCTCCCTAATCTTTCTATGTTTATCTTCCTCTCTCTATGTTTAATTTCGCTGTCTTTTCTGAGTTTAGCTCTCTCTATGTTTATCTTCATCCCGCTGTTTAAAATCTCCTTCTCTCTTCTGTTTCTTCTCAATCTCTGCTCTGTGTTTATAGCTCACACTCTCACCTCTGTTTATTTCTCACACTCTATTTTCTGTGCTTATCTCTCACACTCTCTCCTCTGTGTTTATCTCTCAAACACTCTCCTCACTATGTTACTCCCCTTCTGTGTCTAATCTCCCTCTCTCCTATGTGTTTACCTCTCACTCTCTCTCTCTCCTGTGTTTATCTCTCACACTATCCTCTATGATTTAAAAACTCACTCTCACCTTGCTCCTCTCTGTTTATCTCTCACAATCTTACTCCTCTGTATTTATCTTGCTCACACTCTACTCTCTGTCTTTATCACTCACTCTCTCTCATCTCTGTGCTTATCTATCACAATCTCTCCTGTGTTTATGTCTTACACTCTCTGCTCTGTGATTATCTCTCACTCTCTCCTCTGTAATTATCTCACTCTCTCCTCTGTAATTATCTCACTCTCTCCTCTGTAATTATCTCACTCTCTCCTCTGTAATTATCTCACTCTCTCCTCTGTAATTATCTCACTCTCTCCTCTGTAATTATCTCACTCTCTCCTCTGTAATTATCTCACTCTCTCCTCTGTAATTATCTCACTCTCTCCTCTGTAATTATCTCACTCTCTCCTCTGTAATTATCTCACTCTCTCCTCTGTAATTATCTCACTCTCTCCTCTGTAATTATCTCACTCTCTCCTCTGTAATTATCTCTCTGTCAACTCTGTTTATCACTCACACTCTCTCCTCTCCGTGCTTATCAATCACACTCTCTCCGGTCTGTGTTTATCTCTCATGCTCTCTCCTCTGTATTTAGCTCTCACACTCTCTCCTACCTGTGCTTCTCTCTCAAACTCTCTCCTCTGTGTTTATCTCTCACAATCTTTCGTCTGTGTTAATCTCCCAAATTCTCTCTCCTGTGTTTATCTCTCACACACTGACCTTTTTGTGATTATCTCTCACATGCTCTCCTCAGTGTTTATCTGTCACACTCACTCCTGTGTTTATCACTCACAGTCTCTGCGTTCATCTCTCAAATTCTCTCATCTCTGTGTATATCTCTCACCCTCTCTCCTCTGTTTATTTCTCACTCTGTCCTCTGTGTTTAGCTCACGCTCTCTCTCTCCTCCCAAAATTATCTCTCACATTCAACTCTGTTTAACACTCACACTCTCTCCTCTGTGCTTATCTATCACTCTCTCCTGTCTGTGTTTATCTCTCACACTATGTCCTCTGCGTTTTGCTCTCACACTGTCTCCTATCTGTTTTTCTCTCTCAAACTCTCTCCTCTGTTTATCTCTCACACTCTCTCTCCTCTCTGTATTGATCTCTCTCACACTCTACTGTGTTTATCAATCACACTCGCTACTCTCTATGTTTATCTCTCACACTCCCTCTCCTCTCAGTATTTATCTCTCACAGTCTACTGTGTTTATCACTCACTCTCTTATCTCTGTGCTTAACTATCACACTATCTCCTCTGTGTTTGTCTCTCACACTCTCTCCTGTCTGTGTTTATATCTCACTCTGTGTCTTTATTTCTCGAACACTCTCCTCACTGTGTTAATCTCTCTATCTCTGTATATAATGTCCCTCTCTCCTCTCTGTTTATCTCTCACACTCTATCCTCCATGAGTTAAACACTGACTCTCCTCACTGTTTATTCCTCACACTCTCTCCCCTCTGTGTTTATCTCTCACACACTCATCTCTCTGTTTCTTATCTCCCTCTCTCCTCTCGGTCTTTATCTCTTAGACTCTCTCCTCTCTGTCTTTATCTCTTAGACTCTCTCCTCTCTGTCTTTATCTCTTAGACTCTCTCCTCTCTGTCTTTATCTCTTAGACTCTCTCCTCTCTGTCTTTATCTCTTAGACTCTCTCCTCTCTGTCTTTATCTCTTAGACTCTCTCCTCTCTGTCTTTATCTCTTAGACTCTCTCCTCTCTGTCTTTATCTCTTAGACTCTCTCCTCTCTGTCTTTATCTCTTAGACTCTCTCCTCTCTGTCTTTATCTCTTAGACTCTCTCCTCTCTGTCTTTATCTCTTAGACTCTCTCCTCTCTGTCTTTATCTCTTAGACTCTCTCCTCTCTGTCTTTATCTCTTAGACTCTCTCCTCTCTGTCTTTATCTCTTAGACTCTCTCCTCTCTGTCTTTATCTCTTAGACTCTCTCCTCTCTGTCTTTATCTCTTAGACTCTCTCCTCTCTGTCTTTATCTCTTAGACTCTCTCCTCTCTGTCTTTATCTCTTAGACTCTCTCCTCTCTGTCTTTATCTCTTAGACTCTCTCCTCTCTGTCTTTATCTCTTAGACTCTCTCCTCTCTGTCTTTATCTCTTAGACTCTCTCCTCTCTGTCTTTATCTCTTAGACTCTCTCCTCTCTGTCTTTATCTCTTAGACTCTCTCCTCTCTGTCTTTATCTCTTAGACTCTCTCCTCTCTGTCTTTATCTCTTAGACTCTCTCCTCTCTGTCTTTATCTCTTAGACTCTCTCCTCTCTGTCTTTATCTCTTAGACTCTCTCCTCTCTGTCTTTATCTCTTAGACTCTCTCCTCTCTGTCTTTATCTCTTAGACTCTCTCCTCTCTGTCTTTATCTCTTAGACTCTCTCCACTCTGTCTTTATCTCTTAGACTCTCTCCTCTCTGTCTTTATCTCTCTCTCTCATTATGTCCCTCTCTCCTCTATGTTTGTCATCCTCTCCTCTGTGTTTACCTCTCTCTCTGTTTATTTCTCTCTCAGTATTTATCCCTTTTCTCCTGATTGTGTTTATCTCTCTTGCTCTCTTTCCTCTCTCTCCTAGGATGCAACTCATCAGGGGACTTATTGGCCTTTAGCCCCATTAGTTTCCCCACTATTTTTCTCTAGTGAAAGTTATTGTATTTATTTCTTCCCCCACATCCCACCGTCACTTTAGCCCCTTGATTATTTAGTATTTTTGGAAGCTATTAGTGACTTCTACCGTGAAGATTGAAGCAAAGTATTTAATCAACTCCTCTGCCATTTCTTGGTTCTCCATTATTATTTCCCCAGGCTCATTCTCTAAGGGATCCATGTTCATTTTGACCTCTTTCTTCCTTTTTATATATTTAAAGAAGCTCTTACTGTCTGTTTTCTTATTATTTGCTAGTTTACCCTCAAAGTTTATTTTCTCCCTCTTTTTTTGGTAATCTTTAGTTGATTTTTAAAACTTTCCCAGTCCTCTGGCTTACCACAAATCTTTGCCACATTGTATGGTTTTTTCCTTTCAATTTGATATTATCCTTAACTTCCTTGGTTAACCACGGTTAGTTGATCCACTTCCTAGATTCCTTCTTCATTGGGATATATATTTGTTGTGAGTCATGAATTATTTTCTTCAATGCCTGCCATTGTTCATCAACTGTCTTTTCAGCTAAACTCCTTTCCCAGTCCACTCCAACCAACTCTGCACTCATTCTTTTGTAGTTACTCTTGTTTAAGTTTAGCACAGTTGTTTCTGACCCAAGTTTCACACTCTTTAACTGAATTTTAAATCCGACCATATTATGGTCACTCTTTCCTAGGGGATCTTTTACCCTGAGATAATTCATTAAAGCTGCCTCATTACACATTACCAGATCCAAAATAGCCTGATCCCTGGTGGGATCCACAACATATTGTTTCTGGAAACTGTCCTGAATACACTCTATGGATTCTTGCTCATGGCTAACTCTGCCAATTCAATTTTCCCAATATACAGGAAGATTAAAGTCACCCATGATTAATGTAATGCCTTTTTTTTTTTTACATGCCGTCATTATCCCCTAATTTATTCTGTCTAACAGTATAGCTACTGTTTGGGGGCCTATAAACGACTCTCACCACTGCCTTCTTATTATTTCTTACCTCCAGCCCTATGGATTCTACATCTTCTGATCCAACATCATTTCTTGCCAACGTACTTATTCCATCTCGTACTAACAAAGCTACCCCACCATCCTTTCCTTCCTGCCTGTCCTTTCAAAAAGTCACATACCCCTGAATATTTAGTTCCCAGCTTTGATCTCCTTGTAACCAAGTCTCTGTAATGGCTATAAGACCCTATCCATTAGTCTATATTTGTGCAGTTAATTCATTTATTTTGTTCTGAATACTACATGCATTTAAATAAATAAAGAGCCCATTAATTTTGCATTTTTACCATTTTTCCCCCTTTGACTCTATTTGCTGCTTTTTTATTGTTTGGAAATGTTGTGCCCTCCTGTCACACTCTGGGTATCATTACCAAAATAGCTGCCCTGCAATGCTGCCATATTCTTTTGCTTTATAAGCCTATATAACCCCTCTCCAGAACCCTCCCTCCCCAGTTAGTTTGAAGCCCCCTACACAGCCCTAGTTATTTGATTCGCCAGGACACTGGTCCCAGCATGGTTCAAGTGAAGCCCGTCCCACAGGAACAGTTCCCTTCTGCCCCAGTACTGGTGCCACATTTAACTCCTTGACTTTATTTACCCTAAGCCAGTTTGCCTGTGGTTCAGGTAGTAATCCCGAGGTTATTACCTAGGAGGTTCTGGTTTTTAATTTAATTCCTAAATGTTCAAGTTCTTTCAGCAGAACCTCCTTTCCAGTCCTATCAATGTCATTGGTACCAAGATGGATGACAACAACTGGATCCTCCCCTCCCACTCCAAATTCCTCTCCAGCCCTGAGGAGATGTTCTTAACCCTGGCACTGGGCAGGCAACACAACTTTCAGGAGGCTCGCTCACAGCAGCAGAGAACAGTATCTATCCCCCTAATTATACTGTCCCCTACCACTGCTACCTTCCTATTTCCTCCCCCCACTTGAATGGCTCCCTGTACCATGGTGCTGTGGTCAGTTGGCTCATCCTCCCTACAGTCCTCACTCTCGTCCACACAGCTTGCAAGAACCTTGTAACTGTTGGACAATTGCAGGTGCTCCGGCTCCTCGAATGCTACCCCCTGGATTCCATACCTGCTTCACCAGTTACACCCTCCTGTCCCTGCTCACAGACCACATTTAACTTACCTAATCTGAGGGGTGTGACCGCTTCCTGGGGCAAAGTGTCCGGGTAACTTTCCCCCTCCCTGATGTGGAGCAATGTCTGCAGCTCGGACTCCAGCTCCTTAATTCAAATCTGAAGCTCCTCGAGCTGAGGAAAAAAAGAGAAAAGATTAGAGATCGAAACAAAAACTAAAGAACTTATATTAACTTTGAAGACTAGAAATAGACACCAAACGTATTCACCAATCAGCTGCACTCCGCACTATTTCTTGGACACGCACTTCTCTCTACACGCTCTTTAATGGTCAATCATGCATCGATGACTCTGGCTGTTAATTGCCCGCTGCTCCTCTCACTTTCTCACTGTTAATGGCCCCTCTGTTCCTCACACTCGCATTGTTAATAGCGGCGCTGCTCCTCTCAATCTCTCACTGTTAATGGCACCAGTGCACCTCTCACCCTCTCACTGTTAATGTCCCCAATGCTCCTCTCATTCTCTCACTGCTAATGCCCCGATGCTCCTCTCCCTCTCTCACTGTTAATGTTCCCACTATTCCTCTCACTCTCACTGTTAATGACCAGCTGCTCCTCACTCTCTCAATGTTCATGGTCCTGCTCCTACTTTCGCTATCTGACTATTAATGGCCCCACTGCCCCTTTCACTCTCACTGTTAATGGCCCCACTGCTCCTCTCACTCTGTGTTCATGGCCCCGCTGCTCCTCTCGCTCTCTAGCACTGTTAATGGCCCCACTGCTCCTCTCGCTCTCTAGCACTGTTAATGGCCCCACTGCTCCTCTCGCTCTCTAGCACTGTTAATGGCCCCACTGCTCCTCTCGCTCTCTAGCACTGTTAATGGCCCCACTGCTCCTCTCGCTCTCTAGCACTGTTAATGGCCCCACTGCTCCTCTCGCTCTCTAGCACTGTTAATGGCCCCACTGCTCCTCTCGCTCTCTAGCACTGTTAATGGCCCCACTGCTCCTCTCACTATCTCACTGTTAATGGCCCCACTGCTCCTCTCACTATCTCACTGTTAATGGCCCCACTGCTCCTCTCACTATCTCACTGTTAATGGCCCCACTGCTCCTCTCACTATCTCACTGTTAATGGCCCCACTGCTCCTCTCACTATCTCACTGTTAATGGCCCCACTGCTCCTCTCACTATCTCACTGTTAATGGCCCCACTGCTCCTCTCACTATCTCACTGTTAATGGCCCCACTGCTCCTCTCACTATCTCACTGTTAATGGCCCCACTGCTCCTCTCACTATCTCACTGTTAATGGCCCCACTGCTCCTCTCACTATCTCACTGTTAATGGCCCCACTGCTCCTCTCACTATCTCACTGTTAATGGCCCCACTGCTCCTCTCACTATCTCACTGTTAATGGCCCCACTGCTCCTCTCACTATCTCACTGTTAATGGCCCCACTGCTCCTCTCACTATCTCACTGTTAATGGCCCCCCTTCTCCTCTCACTATCTCACTGTTAATGGCCCCACTGCTCCTCTCACTATCTCACTGTTAATGGCCCCACTGCTCCTCTCACTATCTCACTGTTAATGGCCCCACTGCTCCTCTCACTATCTCACTGTTAATGGCCCCACTGCTCCTCTCACTATCTCACTGTTACTGACCCCACTGCTCCTCTCACTATCTCACTGGTAATGGCCCCACTGCTCCTCTCACTATCGCAATGTTAATGGCCCCGCTGCTCCTCTCACTATCGCAATGTTAATGGCCCCACTGCTCCTCTCACTATCGCAATGTTAATGGCCCCGCTGCTCCTCTCACTATCGCAATGTTAATGGCCCCGCTGCTTCTCTCACTATCGCAATGTTAATGGCCCCGCTGCTTCTCTCACTATCGCAATGTTAATGGCCCCGCTGCTTCTCTCACTATTTTTGTTAATGGCCTCGCTGCTTCTGTCTCTCTCACTGTTAATGACTCCTATGCTCCCCTCGCTCTCACTGTTAATGGCCCCGCTGCTTCTCTCTCTCTCTAACTGAAATTGGCACCGCTGCTCCTCTCACACTCACTGTTCATGGCCACGCTGCTCATCACACTCACTATTAATGACCAGCTGCTCCTCTCTCTCTCTCTCACTACTAATGGCCCAAATGTTCCACTCGCTCTCACTCTTCACGGCCCCGCTGCTGCTCTTCCTCTCTGTCTGTTAATATCCCCGATGTTCCTTTTACACGCTCAGTGTTAATGGCCCCTCTGCTCCTCTCGCGCTCAGTGTTAATGGCCCCTCTGATCCTCTCGCTCTCACTGTTAATGGCCCCTCTGCTCCTCTCGCTCTCACTGTTAATGGCCCCTCTGCTCCTCTCGCTCTCACTGTTAATGGCCCCTCTGCTCCTCTCGCTCTCACTGTTAATGGCCCCTCTGCTCCTCTCGCTCTCACTGTTAATGGCCCCTCTGCTCCTCTCGCTCTCACTGTTAATGGCCCCTCTGCTCCTCTCGCTCTCACTGTTAATGGCCCCTCTGCTCCTCTCGCTCTCACTGTTAATGGCCCCTCTGCTCCTCTCGCTCTCACTGTTAATGGCCTGTTGCTCCTCACATTCTCTCACTGTAATGGGCACCGCTGCTCCCCTCACACTATCACAGTGAATGTTCCCGCTGCTTCTCTCGCTCTCAATGTTAATGGCCTCGCTGCTCCTCCCCCTCCCACTGTTAATGGACCCACTGCTCCTCTCACTCTCACTGTTAATAGCCCCGCTTCTTCTCTCGCTCTCTAACACTGTAAATGGCCCCGCTGCTCCTCACGCTCCCTAATTGTTAATGGCCCAACTGTTCCACTCGCTCTCACTGATCAAGGCCCCACTGCTGCTCTTCCTCTCTGCCTGTTAATCTCCCCGATGTACCTGTCACTTGCTCACTGTTAATGGCCCCTCTGCCCCTCTCACACTCTCACTATTAATGGCCCCTCTGCCCCTCTCACACTCCCACTGTTAATGGCCACTCTGCTCCTCACGCTCTCAATGTTAATGGCCCCAAAGCTCCTCTCTATCTCTCTGTTAATGGCCACGCTGCTCCCCTTATTCTCACTGCTAATAGCTCCGCTGCTCCTCCCAGTCTCCCTGATAATGGCCCCTCTGCTCCTCTCACTCTCTCACTGATATTAGCCCCTCTGCTCCTTACTCTCTCAATGTTCATGGCCCCACTGTTCCTCTCGTTCAAACTGGTAATGGCCCCTCTACTCCTCTCGATGCCTCACTGTTAATGGCGCAACTGATCCACTCGCTCTCACTATTCATGGCCCCGCTGCTGCTCTTCCTCTCTGGCTGTGGATGTCGCCGATGTTCCTGTCAATCGCTCACTGTAAATAGCCCCTCTGCTCCTCTCATTCTCTCAATGTTCATGGCGACACTGTTCGTCTCGCTCTCAATGCTAATGGTCCCGCCTGCTCCTCTGACTGTTAATGGCCCTGCCGCTTCTCTCGCTCTCACTGTAATTGACCTCACGCTATCACAGTTAATGGCCTCACTGCTTCTCTCGCTCTCACTGTTGATGGCCCAGTTGCTCCTCTCATTCTCTCACTGTTAATGACCCCTCTGGTCCTCTCGCTCTCACTGTTAATGGTCGCGCTGCTCCTACCATTCTTATTGTTAATGACACTGCTGCTCCTCTATTACTCACTTAATGCCCCGCTGTTACTCTCGCACTTATTGTGAATGTCCCCACTATTCCTCTCACACTATCACTGTTAATGGCCGCGCTGCAACTCTCACTCTCACTGATAATGGCCCCGCTGCCCCTCTCAGTCTCACTGATAATGGCCCCTCTGCTCCTCAGTCTCACTGATAATGGCCCCTCTGCTCCTCTCAGTCTCACTGATAATGGCCGCGATGATGCTCTTCCTCTGGCTATTAATGTCCCCACTGTTCCTCTAACTCTCACTGTTAATGTCCCGCCTGCTCCTGTCACTCTCACTGTTAATGTACCAAACCCTCCTCTCACTCTTTCACTGCTCATGGCCCCGCTGTTTCTCTCACTCTCTAGCACTGTTAATAGCCTCGCAGCTGCTTTCACTCTCTCACAGTTAATTACCCGCTGCTCCTCCCATTCTCACCAATAACGGCCCCGCTGCTCCTCTCTCCCTCAATTTTAATGGACTCGCTGCTTCTCTCGCTCTCACTGATAATGGCCCCTCTGCTCACTCTCACTGATAATGGCCCCTGTGCTCTGCTCACTGACTGATAATGGCCTCTCTGCTCCTCACTCTCAGTGATAATGGCCCCTCTGCTCCTCTCACTCTCACTGTTAATGGCCCCTCTGCTCCTCTCACTCTCACTGTTAATGGCCCCTCTGCTCCTCTCACTCTCACTGTTAATGGCCCCTCTGCTCCTCTCACTCTCACTGTTAATGGCCCATCTGCTCCTCTCACTCTCACTGTTAATGGCCCCTCTGCTCCTCACACTCTCACTGATAATGGCCCCTCTGCTCCTCACACTCTCACTGATAATGGCCCCTCTGCTCCTCACACTCTCACTGATAATGGCCCCTCTGCTCCTCACACTCTCACTGATAATGGCCCCTCTGCTCCTCACACTCTCACTGATAATGGCCCCTCTGCTCCTCACACTCTCACTGATAATGGCCCCTCTGCTCCTCACACTCTCACTGATAATGGCCCCTCTGCTCCTCACACTCTCACTGATAATGGCCCCTCTGCTCCTCACACTCTCACTGATAATGGCCCCTCTGCTCCTCACACTCTCACTGATAATGGCCCCTCTGCTCCTCACACTCTCACTGATAATGGCCCCTCTGCTCCTCTCACTCTACTGATAATGGCCCCGATGCTGCTGTTCCTCTCTGGCTGTTAATGTTCCAACCCGTCCTCTCACTCTTTCACTGCTCATGGCCCCGCTCTTTCTCTCGCTCTCTAGCACTGTTAATAGCCCCGCTGCACCTTTCACTCTCTCACTGTTAATGACCCGCTGCTCCTCCCATTCTCACTAATAATGGCCCCTCTGCTCCTCTCTCCCTCAATGTTAATGGCCTCGCTGCTTCTCTCGATCTCTCATTATTAATTGCACCGCTGCACCTCTCGCTCTCACTGTTAATGGCCCCGCTGCTCCTTTCATTCTCACTGTTAATGGCCATGCTGCTCATCACTCTCGCAATGATAATGACCCACTGCTCCCCTTGATTTCACTGATAATGACCCACTGCTCCCCTTGATTTCACTGATAATGGCCCCTCTGCTCCTCTCACTCACTGTTAATGGCCCCTCTGCTCCTCTCACTCTCACTGTTAATAGCCCTGCTTCTTCTGTCGCCCTCTAGCACTGTTAATGGCTCCTCTGCTCCTCCCGCTCTCTCATAGTTAATGGCCCTGCTGCTTCACTCTCTCGCTCTCTCACTGTTTATGTCCCCGATGCTCCTTTCACACTCTCAATGCGAATGGCCCCGCTGCTCCTCCCATTCTCCCTGTTAATGGCCCCTCTGCTCCTCTCGCACTCACTGTTAATGGCCCCTCTGCTCCGCTCACTCACTGTTAATGGCCCCTCTGCTCCTCTCACTCTCATTGTTAATGGTCCTGCTGCTTCTCTCTCTCTCAATGTTAATGGCTCCGCTGTGCTTATCAGTCTTTCACTGCTCATGGCCTCGCTGCTTTCCTCGCATTTGACTGTTAATGGCCCCGTTGCTCCTCTTGCTCTCATTGTTAATGGCCCCACTGCTCCCCCTTCTCTCTCACGGTTAATGGCCCAGCTGCTCTGCTCACTCCCACTGTTAATGGCCCCGATGTTCCTTTCACTTTCTCACTGTTAATGACCCGCTGCTCCTCCCATTCTCACTAATAATGGCCTCTCTACTCCTCTCACTCACTGTTAAGGGCCCCGCTGATGCTCTTCCTCTGAATGTTGTCCTCGCTGTTCCTCTCTCTCAATATTAGCAGACAATCTGCTCCTGTCATTTCTCACTGTTAATGGCCCCTATGCTCCTCTCGCTCTGTTAATAGCCGCACTGCTCATCTCACTCTTGCTGTTTATGGCCCATCTGCTCCTGTCACTGACTATTAATGGCCCTGCTGTTTCTCCCGGTCTCTGACTGTTAATGGCCCCGCTGCTCCTCCCATTCTCACTAATAATGGCCCCTCTGCTCCTCTCTCTCACTGTTAATGGCCCCGCTGCTCATCCCATTCTCACTAAAAATGGCCCCTCTGCTCCTCTCGCTCTCGCTGTTATGGCCCCGCTGCTCCTGTCGCTCACTGTAAATTACACTGCGGCTCCACTCACACTATCACAGTTAATGGTCCCGCTGCTCCTTTCATTCTCACTCTCTCAATGATAATGATGCGCTGCTCCTCTCTCTCTCTCTCGTTGTTACTGGCCCCACTGCTCCCCTTGTTCTCACTGATATTGGCCCCTCTGCTCCTCTCAATCTCAGTGTTAATAGTCCCGCTTCTTCTCTCGCTCTATTAATGACCGCGCTGCGCCACACTCTCGTTCTCACTGTTAATGGCCCCTCTGCTCCTCTCGCTCTCACTGTTAATGGCCCCGCTGCTCCTCTCAGTCTTTCAATGCTCAAGGCCTCGCTGCTTGTCTCGCATCTGTTAATGGTCTCACTGCTCCCCTTGCTCTCTCACTGTTAATGGCCCCACTGCTCCGCTCACTCTCACTGTTAATGGCCCAGCTGCTCCTCTCACTCTTTCACTGCTCATGGCCGCGCTGTTTCTCTCGCTGTCTACCACGGTTAATGACCCGCTGCTCCTCCCATTCTCATTAATAATGGTCCCGCTGCTCCTCTCTCTCAATGTTATTGGCCGCGCTGCTTCTCTCGCTCTGTGATAATGATCCGCTACTCCTCTCTCTCTGTTACTGGCCCCACTGCTCCCCTTCTTCTCACTGCTAATGGCCCCGCTGCTCCGCAATTCACATTGATAATGGCCCCGCTGCTCCTCTCACTCTCTTTTAATAGCACCGCTTCTTCTCTCGCTCTCTAGCACTGTTAATGGCCCCTCTGCGCCTCCCGCTCTCTTGCAGTTAATGGCCCCGCTGCTCCACTCTCTCGTTCTCACGGTTAATGGCTCCTCTGCTCCTCTCGCTCTCCCACTGTTAATGTACCCGATTCTCCTCTCACTTTCACTATTAATGTCCCCGCTGTTCCTCTAACTCTCACTGTTAATGGCCCGTCTGCTCCTGTCGCTCTCCCACTGTTAATGGCCCAAACCCTCCTCTCACTCTTTCACTGCTCATGGCCCCGCTGTTTCTCTCGCTGTCTAGCACTGTTAATGACCCGCTGCTCCTCCCATTCTCACTAATAATGGTCCCGCTGCTCCTCTCTCTCTTTCAATGTTAATGGCCTCACTGCTTCTCTCGCTCTCACTGTTAATTGCATGGCTGCACCTCTCGCTCTCACTGTTCATGGCCCGTCTGCTCCTGTCACTCTCACTATTAATGGCCCAGGCCCTCCTCTCACTCTTTCACTGCTCATGGCCCCGCTGTTTCTCTCGCTCTCTAGCACTGTTAATAGCCCCGCTGCTCCGCTCGCTCTCACTGTTAATGGCCCCGCTGCTCCGTTCGCTCACTGTTAATTACACTGCGGCTCCACTCACACTATCACAGTTAATGGCCCCGCTGCTCCTTTCATTCTCACTGTTAATGGCCATGCTGCTCATCTCACTCAATGATAATGACCCGCTGCTCCTCTCTCTCTCTCTCTCACTGTTACTGGCCCCACTGCTCCCCTAGTTCTCACTGATAATGGCCCCTCTGCTCCTCTCACTCACTGTTAATGGCCCCGCTGCTCTTCTCACTCTTAATGGTCCTGCTGCTTCTCTCTCTCTCAATGTTAATGGCTCCGCTGCGCATATCAGTCTTTCACTGTCCATGGCCTCGCCTGCTTGTCTCGCCATCTGACTGTTGCTCATCTTGCTCTCATTGTTAGTGGCCCCACTGTTTCCCTTGTTCTCACGGTTAATGGCCCAGCTGCTCCGCTCACTCTCACTGTTAATGACCCCGATGCTCTTTTCACTCTCACTGTTAATGACCCGCTGCTCCTCGCATTCTCACTAATAATGGCCCCTCTGCTCCTCTCACTGTTAAAGGCCCCGCTGATGCTCTTCCTCTGAATGTTGTCCTCGCTGTTCCTCTAACTCTCTCAATGTTAGCGGACCCTCTGCTCTTGTCATTCTCTGACTGTTAATGGCCCCTATGCTCCTCTCGCTCTGTTAATGGCCTCGCTGCTTCCCTCGCTCTCAGTGTTAATGGCCTCGCTGCTTCTCTCGCTCTCAATGTTAATGGCTTCGTTGCTTCTCTCGCTCTCAGTTTATGGCACCGTTGCTCCTCTCATTCTCTCACTATTAATTGACCCGCTGCTCCTCTCGCACTCACTTTAATGGACGCACTCTGATCTCACACACTCACTGTTAATGGCCCCGCTGCTCCTACCATTCTCATTGTTAACGACCTGCTGCTCCTTTATTTCTCACTGTTAGTGCCCCGCTGTTACTCTCGCTTATTGTTAATGTCCCCACAATACCACTCACACTGTGTTAAAGGCCGCGCCGCACATCTCACTCTCTCAATGCTCATGGCCCCACTGTCCCTCTCGCTCTCACTGTTAATGGCCCTGCTGCTCATCTCTCTTTCACTGTCATGGCCTCTCTGCTTCTCTTGCTCTCTCACTGTTAATGGACACGCTGCTTCTCTCAGTCTGTGAATGGGCTCACTGATCCTCTCACTCTCTCAATGTTCATGGCCCCACTGTTCCTCTCACCCACCCACTGTAAATGGCCCCTCTGCTCTTCTCGCACTCTCACTGTTAATGGCTCTGCTGATCCTTCTCAATATCTCTTGGTAAATAGCCCCGCTGCTCCTCTCACTCACTGTTAATGGCCCCTCTGCGCGCCTCTCTCTCACTGATAATAGTCCCTCTGCTCCTCTTGCTCTCTCGGTGTTAATGGCCTCTCTGCTCCTCTCACTCTCACTGTTAAAGGCCCCCCTGCGCCTCTCTCTCTCACTGATAAAAGCCCCTCTGCTCCTTTCGCTCTCTCGCTGTTAATGGCCCCGATGCTCCTTTCACTCTCACTGTTAATGACCTGCTCCTCCTCACTCACTGTTGAGGGCCCAGCTGATGCTCTTCCTCTGACTGTTAATGTCTTCGCTGTTCCTCTAACTCTCTCAATGTTAATGGCCCCTATGCTCCTCTCACTCTCACAGTTAATGGCCCCTCTGCTCCTCTCACTCTCACTGATAATGGCCCCTCTGCTCCTGTCGCTCTAACTGTTAATGGCGCAGCTGCACCTCTCACTCTTTCACTGCTCATGGCCCTGCTGTTTCTCTCGCTGTCTAGCACTGTTAATGACCCGCTGCTCCTCCCATTCTCATTAAGAATGGCCCCTCTGCTCCTCTCTCTCTCTCAATGTTAATAGCCCCGCTCGCTCTCACTGTTAATGGCCCCTCTGCTCCTGTCGCTCACTGTAAATTGCACCGCAGCTGCACACACACTATCACAGTTAATGGCCCCGCTGCTCCTTTCATTCTCACTGTTAATGGCCATGCTGCTCATCTCACTCTCAATGATAATGACACGCTGCTCCTCTCTCTCTCATTGTTACTGGCCCCATTGCTCCCCTTGTTCTCACTGCTGATGGCCCCTCTGCTCCGCCTATTCACACTGATAATGGCCCCTCTGCTCCTCTCACTCACTGTTAGTGGCCCCGCTGCTCCTACCATTCTCTCGCTCTCTAGCACTGTTAATAGACCCGGTGCTCCGCTCGCTCTCACTGTTAATGGCCCCGCTGCTCCTCTCTCTCACTGATAATAACCCCTCTGCTCCTCTCGCTCGCTCTCTCGCTGTTAATGGCCCCTCTGCTCCTCACTCTCACTGTTAATGGCTACTCTGCCCCTCTCTCTCTTTGTTAATGGCCCCTCTCTCTCTCACTATTAATAGCCCCTCTGCTCCTCTCGCTCTCTTGCTGTTAATGGCACCTATGCTCCTTTCACTCATTGTTTTGGCCCAAATTCTCCTCCTGCTCTCTCAATGTTAATCTCCCCGATGGTCCTTTCACTCTCACTGTTAATGACCCGCTGCTCCTCTCGCTCTCTCCCTGTTAATGGTCCCGCTGCTCCTCTCGCTCTCTCACTGTTAATGGCCCCTGTGCACCTCTCACTTTCACTGTTAAAGGCCCTTCTGCTCCTCTCGCTCTTTCACTGTTAATGGCCCCTCTGCTCCTCTCGCTCTCTCCCTGTTAATGGTCCCGCTGCTCCTCTCGCTCTCTCACTGTTAATGGCCCCTGTGCACCTCTCACTTTCACTGTTAAAGGCCCTTCTGCTCCTCTCGCTCTCACTAATTGGTACCGCTGCTTCCCTCACACTATCACAATTAATGGCCCAGCTGCTCCGCGCTCTCTCACTGTTAATGGCCCCGATGTTCCTTTCAATCTCACTATTAATAAACCCGCTGCTCCTCTGTCACTGTTAATGGCCCCACTGCTCCCCTTATTCTCACAGCTAATGGTCCCGCTGCTCCTCTCGATGTCTCTGGTTGTTGATGGCCCCGATGTTCCTGTCACTCGCTCGCTGTTAATGGCCCCTCTCACTTTTAATGGCGCCTCTGCTCCTCTCACTCTCTCAAAGTTCATGGCCACACTGTTCCTCTCGCTCTCACTCCTCCCTCAGAATGTTAATGGCCCCTCTGCTCTTCCCGCTCTGTCACTGTGAATGGGCCCGCTGCACCTCTCGCTCTCCCACTGTTAATGACCGCCCTGCTCCTCTCGCACTCCCACTGTTAATGGCACCGCTGCTTCTCTCGCTCTCTCACTGATATTAGCCCCTCTGCTCCTCTCACTCAATGTTAATGGCCCCACTGCTCAACTCAGTCTTTCACTGCTCATGGCATCGCAGCTTGTCTCGCCATCTGACTGTTAATGGCCCCACTGCTCCCCTTGCTCTCTCAGTTACTGGCCCAGCTGCTCCTCTCACTCTTTCACTGCTCATGGCCCCGCTGCTTCTCTCGCTCTCTAGCACTTTTAATGGCCCTGCTGCTCCGTTCACTCCCACTGTTAATGTCCCCGATGTTCCTCCCATTCTCACTAATAATGGCCCCACTGCTCCTCTCACTCACTATTAAAGGCCCCACTGCTGATCTTCCTCTGACTGTTAACAGAACCGCTGTTCCTCTAACTCTCTCAATGTTAATGGCACCTCTGTTCGTCTCGCTCTCTCATTGTTACTGGCCCCTCTGCTCCTCTCACTCTCACTGTTAATGGCCCCGATGCTGCTCTTCCTCTCAGGCTGTTAATGTCCCCGCTACTCCTCTAACACTCACTGTGAATGACCCGCTGCTCCTCCCATTCTCACAGTTAATGGCCCCTCTAGTCCTCTCACTCTCTCAATGTTAATGGCCCCTATTCTCCTCTCGCTCTCACTATCAGTGGACCGGCTGCTTCTCTCGCTCTCAATATTCATGGCCTCGCTGCTTCTCTCGCTCTCATTGTTAATGACCCTGCTGCTCATCTCAGTCTTTCACTGTTAATGGCCCCGTTGCTCCTCTTGCTCTCATTGTTAATGGCCCCACTGCTCCCCCACTGTTAATGGCCCAGCTGCCCCTCTCACTTTCACTGCTCATGGGCTGGCTGCTTCTCTCGCTCTCACTGTTAATGGCCACGCTGCTTCCCTTTGGCACTGCTACTTCTTTCGCTCTCACTGCAATTGGCACCGGTGCTTCCCTCACTCTATCACAATTAATGAACCCGCTGCTCCTCTTGTTCTTACAGCTAATGGCCCCACTGCTGCTCTTCTTCTCTGGCTGTTGATGTCCCCGATGTTACTGCCACTCGCTCGCTGTTAATGGCAGCTCTGCTCCTCCCACTCTCTCAATGTTCATGGCCACACTGTTCCTCTCGCTCTCACTGTTAATGATCCCGCCTGCTGCTCTCTCTGACTGTTAATGGTCCTGCTGCTTCTCTCACTCACTGTTAATGACCCCTCTGTTGCTCTCACTCTCACTGTTAATCGCCCCTCTGTTCCTTTCATTCTCTCACTGTTAAAGTCACCACGGCTCCTCTCGCACTGTTAATGTCCCGACTGCTCCACTCGCAGTCTCACTGTTTATGGCCCCACTGCTTCTCTCACTCTCGAAACTGCTAATGGCCCCACGGCTCTTCTCAATCTGACTGCTAATGTACCCGCCGCTCCTCTCTCTCACTGTTAATGGCCCCTCTGCTCTCCTCTCTCTCTCACTGTTAATGGCCCCTCTGCTCTCCTCTCTCTCTCTCTCACTGTTAATGGCCCCTCTGCTCTCCTCTCTCTCTCTCTCACTGTTAATGGCCCCTCTGCTCTCCTCTCTCTCTCTCTCTCTCTCATTATTAATGGCCCCACTGCTCCTCTCTCTCTCTCTCACTGTTAAAGGCCCCTCTGCTCCTCTCTCTCTCACTGTTAATGGCCCCTCTGCTCCTCTCTCTCTCACTGTTAATGGCCCCTCTGCTCCTCTCTCTCTCTCACTGTTAATGGCCCCTCTGCTCCACTCACTCTCACTATTAATGGCCACTCTGCTCCTCTCGCTCTCACTGTTAATGTCCCTCTGCTCCTCTCGCTCACTGTTAATGCCCCTCTGCTCCTCTCTCTCACACTGTTAATGGCCGCGCTGCTCCTACCATTCTCATTGTTAACGACCTGCTGCTCATCTATTTCTCACTGTTAATGTCCCGCTCTTACTCTCGCTCTTATTGTTAATGTCCCCACTATTCCTCTCACACTATCAATGTTAATCGCCCCACTGCTCCTTTCACTATCTCACTGTTAATGTCCCCAAAATTCCTCTCGCACTGTCACTGTTAATGGCCGCGCTGCACCTCTCACTCTCTCATTAATGGCCCCTCTGCTCCTCTCGCTCTCTCAATGCTCATGGCCCCACTGTCCCTCTTGCTCTCACTGTTAATTGACCCGCTACTTCACTCGCTCTCTCTCTGTTAATGGGCTCACTGCTCCTCAGGCTCTCACTGTTTATGGCCCAACTGTTCCAGTCGATCTCACTGTTCATGGACCCGCTGCTGCTCTTCCTCTCTGGCGGTTAATATCCCCAATGATCCAGTCACTCGCTCTCTGTTACTGGCCCATCTGCTCCTCTAGCTCTCTCACGGTTAATGGTCCCGCTTCTTCTCTCGCTCTCTCACACTCTTAATGTTCCCGATGCACCTTTCATACTCTCACTGTTAATGGTCCGCTGCTCCCCTTCTAATCACGGCTAATAGCCCTGCTGCTCCTCCCATTCTCCCCAATAATGGGTCCTCTGCTCCTCTCACTCTCTCACTGATAATTACACCTCTGCTCTCGCTCTCTCATGCTTAATGGCCGCATTGCTTCTCTCGCTCTTAATGTTGATGCCTCGCTGCTTCTCTCGCTCTCAATGTTAATGACCTCGCTGCTCATCTCAGACTTTCACTGCTCATGGCCTCGCTGCTTGTCCCGCCATCTGACTGTTAATGGCCCCTCTGCTCCTCTCGCTCTCACTGTTAATGGCCCCTCTGCTCCTCTCGCTCTCACTGTTAATGGCCCCTCTGCTCCTCTCGCTCTCACTGTTAATGGCCCCTCTGCTCCTCTCGCTCTCACTGTTAATGGCCCCTCTGCTCCTCTCGCTCTCACTGTTAATGGCCCCTCTGCTCCTCTCGTTCTCCCACTGTTAATGGCCCCACTGCTCCTCTAGCTCTCTCACGGTTAATGGCCCCGCTTCTGCTCTCTCTCACTGTTAATGGCCCCTCTGCTCCTCTCGCTCACCCACTGTTAATGGCCCCTCTGATCCCCTTGGTCTCCCACTGTTAATGGCCCCACTGCTCCTCTCGTTCTCCCACTGTTAATGGCCCCGCTGCTCCTCTCACTCTCAATGTTAATGGCCTCGCTGCTTCTCTCGCTCACCCACTGTTAATGGCCCCTCTGCTCCTCTCGCTCACCCACTGTTAATGGCCCCGCTTCTCCTCTCACTCTCAATGTTAATGGCCTCGCTGCTTCTCTCGCTCTCAATGTTAATGGCCTCGCTGCTTCTCTCGCTCTCGATGTTAATGGCCTCGCTGCTTTTCTCGCTGTCGATGTTAATGGCCTCACTGCTTCCCTCGCTCTCAATGTTAATGGCCTCACAGCTTCTCTCGCTCTCAATGTTAATGGCCTCACAGCTTCTCTCGCTCTCAATGTTAATGGCCTCACAGCTTCCCTCGCTTTCAATCTTAATGGCCTCGTTGTTTCTCTCGCTCTCATTGTTTATGACCCTGCTGCTCATCTCAGTCTTTCACTGCTCATGGCCCCGCTGCTTCTCTCGCTCTCTCACTGTTAATGGCCCCTCTGCTCCTCTCGTTCTGTCTGTTAATGGCCCCTCTGCTCATCTCACTCTCACTGTTAATGTCCACAACGGTCCCTTCTCTCACTGTTAATGGTCCCGTTGTTCCTTTCACTCTCACTGTTAATAAACCCGCTGCTCCTCTCTCACTGTTAATGGCCCCACTTCTCCCCTTGTTCTCACAGCTAATGGCCCCGCTGCTCCTCTCGAAGTTTCAGGCTGTTAATGGCCTCTCTCACTTTTAATGGTGCCTCTGCTCTTCTCACTCTCTCAATGATCATGGCCACTTTGTTCCTCTCGCTCTCACTCCTCTCTCTGAATGTTAACGGCCCTGCTGCTTCTCCCTCTCACTAAGTTGCACCGCTGCTCCCCTCACACTATGACAGTTAATGGCCCCACGGCTCGTCTCACTCTCACTGTTAATGGCCCCTCTGCACCTCTCGCTCACTGTTAATGCCCCTCTGCTCCTCTCGCTCTCACACTGTTCATGGCCGCGCTGCTCCTACCATTCTCATTGTTAACGACCTGCTGCTCATCTATTTCTCACTGTTAATGCCCCGCTGTTACTCTCGCTCTTATTGATAATGTCCCCAATATTACTCACATACTATTAATGTGAATCGCCCCACTGTTCCTCTCACTATCTCACTGTTAATGTCCTCACAATTCCTCTCACACTGTCACTGTTAATGGCCGCGCTGCACCTCTCACTCTCTCATTAATGGCCCCTCTGCTCCTCTCGCTCTCTCAATGCTCATGGTCCCACTGTCCCTATTGCTCTCACTGTTAATGGCCGCTGTCTCCCCTCGCACTCTGGCTGTTAATGGTCGCTCTGCTCCCCTCTCTCACTATTAATGGCCCCGCTGCTTCTCTCATTCTCACTGATCATGGCTCCTCTGCTCCTCTCACTTTCCCACTGTTAATGGACCCTCTGCTCCTCTCGCTCTCTCACTGTTAATGGCCCCTCTGCTCCTCTCGCTCTCACTGTTAATGGCCCCTCTGCTCCTCTCGCTCTCACTGTTAATGGCCCCTCTGCTCCTCTCACTCACTGTTAATGGCCCCTCTGCTTCTCTCGCTCTCACTTAATGGCCCCTCTGCTCCTCTCGCTCTCTCACTGCTCATGGTCCCGCTGTTTATCTTGCTCTCTCATTGTTAATGAATCCTCTGCTCCTCTCGCTTTCACTATTAATGGCCTCGCTGCTTCTCTCGCTCTCCCACTGTTAATGGCCCCACAGTTCCCCTCACTCACTCAATGTTAATTGCCCTGCTGCTCCGTTCACTCTCTCACTGTTCATAGCCCCGCTGCTCCTCTCGCTCAGTTAATGACCCGCTGCACCGCTCACTTTCTCTCTATTAATGGCCCTGTTGCTCCTTTTACTCTCACTGTTAATGATCCCGCTGCTCCTCTGGTTTTCTTTCTGTTAACTGCCCCAGTGTTCCTCTCACTCTCACTGTTAACGGCCCCGCTGCTCCTCTATTTCTCAGTTTTAATGCTCTGCTGTTTGTCTCGCTCTCTCAGGGTTCATGTCCCCACAGCTCCTCACTAACTGTTAATGGCGCCGCTGATCCTCTGAATCTCACTGTTAATGGTCCCACTGCTCCTTTCACTCTCAATGTTAATGGCCCCGCTGCTCCTCTCTCTCTCTCCCACTGTTAATGGCCGCCCTTCTCCTCACGGTACCTCACTGTTAATTGCCCCACTGCTCCTTTCACTTTCTCAAGGTTCATGGCCCCACTGCTCTACTCGAACTCTCTCACTGTTACAAGCCCCGCTGATCCTCTCGTTCTCAAACTTGTTAACCCCAGTCTTCATGTCACTCTCAATGTTTTTGTCCCCGCTGCTCCTCTCACTCACTGTTAATAGCCCCGCTGCACCTCTCGCTCTCACCGTTAATGGACCCGCTGCTTTACTCGCTCTCTGCTCACTATTAATTGCCCTGCGGCTCCTATCACTCTGTTATTTTTCACCCTGCTCCTCTCGCTCTCTCACTGCTAAGAGCCAGCTGCTCCTCTCTCTCTCACTGTTAATGGCCCCTCTGCTCCTCTCTCTCTCTCACTGTTAATGACCCCGCTGCTCTTCTTGCTCTCTCACAGTTTATGGCCAAGTCGCTCTTCTCTCTCTCACTGTTAATGGCCCAACTACTCCCTTTGTTCTCACTGTTAATGTCCCCTCTGCTTTTCTTGCTCTGTTAATGGCCCCGATGCTCCTCCAACTCTCACTGTTAATGGCCCAACTGCCCATCTCGCTCTCAGTTAATGTCCCATCTGCTCCTTTTGCTCTGTTAATGGCCACTCTACTCCTCTCGCTCTCTCACTGTTAATGGCCCCTCTGCTGCTCTCACTGTTAAAGGCCCCTCTGCTGCTCTCACTCTCACTGTTAATGGCCCCTGTGCAGCTCTCGCTCTCACTGTTAATGGCCCCTCTGCTCCTCTCGCTCACTGTTAATGGCCCCGCTGCTCCTCTCACTGTTAATGGCCCCTCTGCTCCTCTCACTCTCACTGTTAATGGCCACTCTGCTCCTCTCACTCACTGTTAATGGCCATGTTGCTCTTCTGACTCTGGTAAAGGCCACACTGCTCCCTCTGTTCTCATTGTTAATGTCCCCTCTGCTCCACTTGTTCTCTCACTGTTAATGTCCCTCTGCTGCTCTTGTTCTCTCACTGTTTATGGCCATGTTGCTCTTCTCACTCTCACTGTTAATGGCCCAACTGCTCTTTTTCTTCACTGTTAATGGCCCCACTGCTCCTCTCGCTCTCACTGTTAATGACCCGGCTGATCCCTTTGTTCTCACTGTTAATGACCCTTCTTCTCCTCTCGCTCTTACTGTTAATGACCTTGATGCTTCTCTCACTATCTCACGGTTAATGGCCCCGCTGCTCCTCTTGGTCTCACTGTTAATGGCCCCTCTGCAACTCTCTCTCACTGTTAATGCCCATCTGCTCCTCTCTCTCACTGTTAATGCCCCGCTGCTCCTCTCTCTCACTGTTAATGGCCCCACTGCACCTCTCGCTCTCACTGTTAATCGCCACGCGGCTCATCTCAGTATTTCATTGCTCATGGCCTTTCATTGTCAATGGCCCCTCTGCTCCTCTGGCTCTGACTGCTCATGGCCCTGCTGTTCCTCTTGCTCTCTCATTGTTACTGGCCCCTCTGCTCCTCTGGCTCTGACTGCTCATGGCCCTGCTGTTCCTCTTGCTCTCTCATTGTTACTGGCCCCTCTGCTCCTCTTGCTCTCTCACTGCTCATGGTCCCGGTGCTTCTCGCGCTCTCTCACTGTTAATGGCCCCTCTGCTCCTCTTGCTCTCACTGTTAATGGCCCCACTGCTCCTCTCCTCTCACTGTTAATGGCCCCTCTGCTCCTCTTGCTCTCACTGTTAATGGCTCCTCTGCTCCTCTTGCTCTCACTGTTAATGGCCCCTCTGCTCCTCTCCTCTCACTGTTAATGGCCCTGATGATCACTTTGTTGTCACTGTTAATGGCCCCACTGCTCCTCTCGCTCTGACTGCTCATGGCCCTGCTGTTCCTCTTGCTCTCTTTGTTACTGGCCCCTCTGCTCCTCTCGCTCTCTCACTGCTCATGGTCCCGCTGTTTATCTTGCTCTCTCATTGTTAATGAATCCTCTGCTCCTCTCGCTTTCACTATTAATGGCCTCGCTGCTTCTCTCGCTCTCCCACTGTTAATGGCCCCACAGTTCCCTTCACTCACTCAATGTTAATTGCCCTGCTGCTCCGTTCACTCTCTCACTGTTCATAGCCCCGCTGCTCTTCTCGCTCAGTTAGTGACCCTCTGCACCGCTCACTATCTCTCTATTAATGACCCTGTTGCTCCTTTTACTCTCACTGTTAATGATCCCGCTGCTCCTCTGGTCTTCTCTCTGTTAACTGCCCCAGTGTTACTCTCACTGTTAACAGCCCCGCTGCTCCTCTATTTCTCAGTTATAATGCTCTGCTGTTTGTCTCGCTCTCTCAGGCTTAATGTCCCCACAGCTCCTCACTAACTGCTAATGGCGCCGCTGATCCTCTGAATCTCACTGTTAATGGTCCCACTGCTCCTTTCACTCTGAATGCTAATGGCCCCTCTGCTCTCTCTCTCTCCCACTGTTAATGGCCGCCCTTCTCCTCGCGGTACCTCACTGTTAATTGCCGCACTGCTCCTTTCACTCTCTCACGGTTCATGGCCCCACTGCTCTACTCGAACTCTCTCACTGCTAAGAGCCAGCTGCTCCTCTCACACTCACTGTTAATGGCCCCTCTGCTCCTCTCACACTCACTGTTAATGGCCCCTCTGCTCCTCTCTCTCTCTCTCTCTGTTAATGACCCCGCTGCTCTTCTCGCTCTCTCACACTTTATGGCCAAGTTGCTCTTCTCTCTCTCACTGTTAATGGCCCAACTGCTCCCTTTGTTCTCACTGTTAATGGCCCCTCTGCTTTTCTTGCTCTGTTAATGGCCCCGATGCTCCTCCGACTCTCACTGTTAATGGCCCAACTGCACATCTCGCTCTCAGCTAATGTCCCATCTGCTCATTTTGCTCTGTAAATGGCCCCTCTGCTGCTCTCGCTCTCACTGTTAATGGCCCCTCTGCTGCTCTCGCTCTCACTGTTAATGGCCCCTCTGCTCCTCTCGCTCTCACTGTTAATGGCCCCTGTGCTGCTCTCGCTCTCTCGCTGTTAATGGCCCCTCTGCTCCTCTCGCTTTTCCACTGTTAATGGCCCCTCTGCTCCTCTCACTCACTGTTAATGGCCCCTCTGCTCCTCTCGCACTCACTGTTAATGGCCCCTCTGCTGCTCTCGCTCTCACTGTTAATGACCCCTCTGCTCCTCTCGCTCTCACTGTTAATGGCCCCTCTGCTCCTCTCCTCTCACTGTTAATGGCCCCTCTGCTCCTCTCCTCTCACTGTTAATGACCACACTGCCCCTCTCGCTCTCAGTGTAAATGGCCATGTTGCTCTTCTGACTCTGGTAAAGGCCACACTCATCCCTCTGTTCTCATTGTTAATGGCCCCTCTCGCTCTCACTGTTAATGGCCCCTCTGCTCCTCTCGCTCTCACTGTTAATGGCCCCTCTGCTCCTCTCCTCTCACTGTTAATGACCACACTGCCCCTCTCGCTCTCAGTGTAAATGGCCATGTTGCTCTTCTGACTCTGGTAAAGGCCACACTCATCCCTCTGTTCTCATTGTTAATGGCCCCGCTGCTCCTCTCACTCTCACTGTTAATGGCCCCTCTGCTCCTCTCACTCTCACTGTTAATGGCCCCTCTGCTCCTCTCACTCACTGTTAATGGCCCCTCTGCTCCTCTCACTCACTGTTAATGGCCCCTCTGCTGCTCTTTTTCTCTCACTGTTTATGGCCATGTGCTCTTCCCTCTCACTGTTAATCGCCCCGCTTCTCCTCTCGCTCTCACTGTTAATGGCCCCGCTGCTCCTCTCGCTCGCACTGATAATGGCCCCACTGCTCCTTACGCTCTCAATGTTAATCGCCCCGCGGCTCATCTCAGTATTTCACTGCTCATGGCCTCATTTTTAATGACCCCTCTGTTCCTCTCGCTCTGACTGCTCATGGCCCTGCTGTTCCTCTTGCTCTCTTTGTTACTGGCCCCTCTGCTCCTCTTGCTCTCATGCTCATGGTCCCGCTGCTTCTCTCGCTCTCTCACTGTTAATGGCCCCTCTGCTCCTCTCCTCTCACTGTGAATGGCCACTCTGCTCCACATGCTCTCACTGTTAATGGCCCCTCTGCTCCTCTCGCTCTCACTGTTAATGTCCCCTCTGCTCCACTTGTTCTCTCACTGTTAATGTCCCTCTGCTGCTCTTGTTCTCTCACTGTTTATGGCCATGTTGCTCTTCTCACTCTCACTGTTAATGGCCCAACTGCTCTTTTTCTTCACTGTTAATGGCCCCACTGCTCCTCTCGCTCTCACTGTTAATGACCCGGCTGATCCCTTTCTTCTCACTGTTAATGACCCTTCTTCTCCTCTCGCTCTTACTGTTAATGACCTTGATGCTTCTCTCACTATCTCACTGTTAATGGCCCCGCTGCTCCTCTTGCTCTCACTGTTAAATCCCCGCTGTTACTCTCGCTCTTATTGATAATGTCCCCACTATTCCTCACATACTATTAATGTGAATCGCCCCACTGTTCCTCTCACTATCTCACTGTTAATGTCCTCACAATTCCTCTCACACTGTCTGTTAATGGCCGCGCTGCACCTCTCACTCTCCCATTAATGGCCCCTCTGCTCCTCTCGCTCTCTCAATGCTCATGGTCCCACTGTCCCTATTGCTCTCACTGTTAATGACCCGTCTCCCCTCGCTCTCTGGCTGTTAATGGTCACTCTGCTCCCCTCGCTCTCTGGCTGTTAATGGTCACTCTGCTCCCCTCTCTCACTATTAATGGCCCCGCTGCTCCTCTCACTCACTGTTAATGGCCCCTCTGCTCCTCTCGCTCTCACTGTTAATGGCCCCTCTGCTCCTCTCGCTTTCCCACTGTTAATGGCCCCTCTGCTCCTCTTGCTTTCCCACTGTTAATGGCCCCTCTGCTCCTCTCGCTCTCACTGTTAATGACCCCTCTGCTCCTCTCGCTCTCACTGTTAATGGCCCCTCTGCTCCTCTCGCTCTCACTGTTAATGGCCCCTCTGCTCCTCTCGCTCTCACTGTTAATGGCCCCTCTGCTCCTCTCGCTCTCACTGTTAATGACCCCTCTGCTCCTCTCGCTCTCACTGTTAATGACCCCTCTGCTCCTCTCGCTCTCACTGTTAATGGTCCCTCTGCTCCTCTCGCTCTCACTGTTAATGACCACACTGCTCCTCTCGCTCTCAGTGTAAATGGCCATGTTGCTCTTCTGACTCTGGTAAAGGCCACACTCATCCCTCTGTTCTCATTGTTAATGGCCCCGCTGCTCCTCTCACTCTCACTGTTAGTGGCCCCTCTGCTCCTCTCACTCTCACTGTTAATGGCCCCTCTGCTCCTCTCGCTCACTGTTAATGGCCCCGCTGCTCCTCTCACTGTTAATTGCCCCTCTGCTCCTCTCACTGTTAATTGCCCCTCTGCTCCTCTCACTGTTAATTGCCCCTCTGCTCCTCTCACTGTTAATTGCCCCTCTGCTCCTCTCACTGTTAATTGCCCCTCTGCTCCTCTCACTGTTAATTGCCCCTCTGCTCCACTCACTGTTAATTGCCCCTCTGCTCCTCTCACTGTTAATTGCCCCTCTGCTCCTCTCGCTCTCACTGTTAATGTCCCCTCTGCTCCTCTCGCTCTCACTGTTAATGTCCCCTCTGCTCCACTTGTTCTCTCACTGTTAATGTCCCTCTGCTGCTCTTGTTCTCTCACTGTTTATGGCCATGTTGCTCTTCTCACTCTCACTGCTAATGGCCCAACTGCTCTTTTTCTTCACTGTTAATGGCCCCACTGCTCCTCTCGCTCTCACTGTTAATGACCCGGCTGATCCCTTTGTTCTCACTGTTAATGACCCTTCTTCTCCTCTCGCTCTTACTGTTAATGACCTTGATGCTTCTCTCACTATCTCACTGTTTATGGCCCCGCTGCTCCTCTTGCTCTCACTGTTAAATCCCCGCTGTTACTCTCGCTCTTATTGATAATGTTCCCACTATTCCTCACATACTACTAATGTGAATCGCCCCACTGTTCCTCTCACTATCTCACTGTTAATGTCCTCACAATTCCTCTCACACTGTCTGTTAATGGCCGCGCTGCACCTCTCACTCTCTCATTAATGGCCACTCTGCTCCTCTCGCTCTCTCAACGCTCATGGTCCCACTGTCCCTATTGCTCTCACTGTTAATGACCCCTGTCTCCCCTCGCTCTCTGGCTGTTAATGGTCACTCTGCTCCCCTCTCTCACTATTAATGGCCCCTCTGCTCCTCTCCTCTCACTGTTAATGGCCCCGCTCCTCCTCTCGCTCTCACTTTAATGGCCCCGCTGCTCCTCTCGCTCTCACTGTTAATGGCCCCGCTGCTCCTCTCGCTCTCACTGTTAATGGCCCCGCTGCTCTTCTCGCTCTCACTGTTAATGGCCCTTCTGCTCCTCTCACTCACTGTTAATGGCCCCTCTGCTCCTCTCGCTCTCACTGTTAATGACCCCTCTGCTCCTCTCGCTCTCAATGTTAATGACCACACTGCTTCTCTCACTCTCAGTGTAAATGGCCATGTTGCTCTTCTGACTCTGGTAAAGGCCACACTCATCCCTCTGTTCTCATTGTTAATGGCCCCGCTGCTCCTCTCACTCTCACTGTTAATGGCCCCTCTGCTCCTCTCGCTCTCACTGTTAATGGCCCCTCTGCTCCTCTCGCTCTTACTGTTAATGGCCACTCTGCTCCTCTCACTCACTGTTAATGGCCACGTTGCTCTTCTGACTCTGGTAAAGGCCACACTGCTCCCTCTGTTCTCATTGTTAATGGCCCCTCTGCTCCACTTGTTCTCTCAGTGTTAATGTCCCTCTGCTGCTCTTGTTCTTTCACTGTTTATGGCCATGTTGCTCTTCTCACTCTCACTGTTAATGGCCCCGCTGCTCCTCTTGGTCTCACTGTTAATGGCCCCTCTGCAACTCTCTCTCACTGTTAATGCCCATCTGCTCCTCTCTCACTGTTAATGCCCCGCTGCTCCTCTCTCTCACTGTTAATGGCCACACTGCTCCTCTCTCTCTCACTGTTAATGGCCCCACTGCACCTCTCGCTCTCACTGTTAATCGCCACGCGGCTCATCTCAGTATTTCATTGCTCATGGCCTTTCATTGTCAATGGCCCCTCTGCTCCTCTGGCTCTGACTGCTCATGGCCCTGCTGTTCCTCTTGCTCTCTCATTGTTACTGGCCCCTCTGCTCCTCTTGCTCTCTCACTGCTCATGGTCCCGCTGCTTCTCGCGCTCTCTCACTGTTAATGGCCCGGCTGATCCCTTTGTTCTCACTGTTAATGACCCTTCTTCTCCTCTCGCTCTTACTGTTAATGACCTTGATGCTTCTCTCACTATCTCACTGTTTATGGCCCCGCTGCTCCTCTTGCTCTCACTGTTAAATCCCCGCTGTTACTCTCGCTTTTATTGATAATGTTCCCACTATTCCTCACATACTATTAATGTGAATCGCCCCACTGTTCCTCTCACTATCTCACTGTTAATGTCCTCACAATTCCTCTCACACTGTCTGTTAATGGCCGCGCTGCACCTCTCACTCTCTCATTAATGGCCACTCTGCTCCTCTCGCTCTCTCAACGCTCATGGTCCCACTGTCCCTATTGCTCTCACTGTTAATGACCCCTGTCTCCCCTCGCTCTCTGGCTGTTAATGGTCACTCTGCTCCCCTCTCTCACTATTAATGGCCCCTCTGCTCCTCTCGCTCTCACTGTTAATGGCCCCGCTCCTCCTCTCGCTCTCACTTTAATGGCCCCGCTGCTCCTCTCGCTCTCACTGTTAATGGCCCCGCTGCTCCTCTCGCTCTCACTGTTAATGGCCCCTCTGCTCCTCTCGCTCTCACTGTTAATCGCCACGCGGCTCATCTCAGTATTTCATTGCTCATGGCCTTTCATTGTCAATGGCCCCTCTGCTCCTCTGGCTCTGACTGCTCATGGCCCTGCTGTTCCTCTTGCTCTCTCATTGTTACTGGCCCCTCTGCTCCTCTTGCTCTCTCACTGCTCATGGTCCCGCTGCTTCTCGCGCTCTCTCACTGTTAATGGCCCCTCTGCTCCTCTCCTCTCACTGTTAATGGCCCCTCTGCTCCTCTCCTCTCACTGTTAATGGCCCCTCTGCTCCTCTCTCTCACTGTTAATGCCCCTCTGCTCCTCTCTCTCATTGTTAATGGCCCTGATGATCACTTTGTTGTCACTGTTAATGGCCCCACTGCTCCTCTCGCTCTGGCTGCTCATGGCCCTGCTGTTACTCTTGCTCTCTTTGTTACTGGCCCCTCTGCTCCTCTCGCTCTCTCACTGCTCATGGTCCCGCTGTTTATCTTGCTCTCTCATTGTTAATGAATCCTCTGCTCCTCTCGCTTTCACTATTAATGGCCTCGCTGCTTCTCTCGCTCTCCCACTGTTAATGGCCCCACAGTTCCCCTCACTCACTCAGTCAATGTTAATTGCCCTGCTGCTCCGTTCACTCTCTCACTGTTCATAGCCCCGCTGCTCTTCTCGCTCAGTTAATGACCCGCTGCACCGCTCAATATCTCTCTATTAATGACCCTGTTGCTCCTTTTACTCTCACTGTTAATGATCCCGCTGCTCCTCTGGTTTTCTCTCTGTTAACTGCCCCAGTGTTCCTCTCACTCTCACTGTTAACGGCCCCGCTGCTCCTCTATTTCTCAGTTTTAATGCTCTGCTGTTTGTCTCGCTCTCTCAGGGTTAATGTCCCCACAGCTCCTCACTAACTGCTAATGGCGCCGCTGATCCTCTGAATCTCACTGTTAATGGTCCCACTGCTCCTTTCACTCTGAATGCTAATGGCCCCTCTGCTCTCTCTCTCTCCCACTGTTAATGGCCGCCCTTCTCCTCGCGGTACCTCACTGTTAATTGCCGCACTGCTCCTTTCACTCTCACGGTTCATGGCCCCACTGCTCTACTCGAACTCTCTCACTGCTAAGAGCCAGCTGCTCCTCTCACACTCACTGTTAATGGTCCCTCTGCTCCTCTCACACTCACTGTTAATGGCCCCTCTGCTCCTCTCTCTCTCTCTCTCTGTTAATGACCCCGCTGCTCTTCTCGCTCTCTCACACTTTATGGCCAAGTTGCTCTTCTCTCTCACTGTTAATGGCCCAACTGCTCCCTTTGTTCTCACTGTTAATGGCCCCTCTGCTATTCTTGTTCTGTTAATGGCCCCGATGCTCCTCCGACTCTCACTGTTAATGGCCCAACTGCACATCTCGCTCTCAGCTAATGTCCCATCTGCTCATTTTGCTCTGTAAATGGCCACGCTGCTCCTCTCACTCTCTCACTGTTAATGGCCCCTCTGCTGCTCTCACTGTTAAAGGCCCCTCTGCTGCTCTCGCTCTCAATCTTAATGGCCCCTCTGCTCCTCTCACTCTCAATGTTAATGACCCCGCTGCACCTCTCACTCTCCCTGTTAATGGCCCCTCTGCTCCTCTCACTCTCACTGTTAATGACCCCTCTGCTCCTCTCGCTGTCACTGTTAATGGCCCCTCTGCTGCTCTCGCTCTCACTGTTAATGACCACACTGCTCCTCTCGCTCTCAGTGTAAATGGCCATGTTGCTCTTCTGACTCTGGTAAAGTCCACACTCATCCCTCTGTTCTCATTGTTAATGGCCCCTCTGCTCCTCTCGCTCTCACTGTTAATGGCCCCTCTGCTCCTCTCGCTCTCACTGTTAATGGCCCCTCTGCTCCTCTCGCTCACTGTTAATGGCCCCTCTGCTCCTCTCGCTCTCACTGTTAATGACCACACTGCACCTGTCGCTCTCACTGTAAATGGCCACGTTGCTCTTCTGACTCTGGTAAAGGCCACACTGCTCCCGCTGTTCTCATTGTTAATGGCCCCTCTGCTCCTCTTGTTCTCTCACTGTTAATGTCCCTCTGCTGCTCTTTTTCTCTCACTGTTTATGGCCATGTGCTCTTCCCTCTCACTGTTAATCGCCCCGCTGCTCCTTTCGCTCTCAATGTTAATGGCCCCGCGGCTCATCTCAATATTTCACTGTTCATGGCCTCTCATTTTTAATGACCCCTCTGCTCCTCTCGCTCTGACTGCTCATGGCCCTGCTGTTCCTCTTGCTCTCTTTGTTACTGGCCCCTCTGCTCCTCTTGCTCTCACTGCTCATGGTCCCGCTGCTTCTCTCGCTCTCTCACTGTTAATGGCCCCTCTGCTCCTCTCCTCTCACTGTTAATGGCCCCACTGCTCCACATGCTCTCACTGTTAATGGCCCCTCTGCTCCTCTCACTCTCACTGTTAATGTCCCCTCTGCTCCACTTGTTCTCTCACTGTTAATGTCCCACTGCTGCTCTTATTCTCTCACTGTTAATGGCCATGTTGCTCTTCTCACTCTCACTGTTAATGGCCCAACTGCTCTTTTTCTTCACTGTTAATGGCCCCTCTGCTCCTCTCTCTCTTACTGTTAATGCCCCTCTGCTCCTCTATCTCACTGTTAATGGCCCCACTGCTCCTCTCACTCTGGCTGCTCATGGCCCTGCTGTTCCTCTTGCTCTCTTTGTTACTGGCCCCTCTACTCCTCTCGCTCTCTCACTGCTCATGGTCCCGCTGTTTATCTTGCTCTCTCATTGTCAATGACTCCTCTGCTCCTCTCGCTTTCACTATTAATGGCCTCGCTGCTTCTCTCACTCTCCCACTGTTAATGGCCCCACAGTTCCCTTCACTCACTCAATGTTAATTGCCCTGCTGCTCCATTCACTCTCTCACTGTTCATAGCCCCGCTGCTCCTCTCGCTCAGTTAATGACCCGCTGCACCTCTCACTATCTCTCTATTAATGGCCCTGTTGCTCCTTTTACTCTCACTGTTAATGATCCCGCTGCTCCTCTGGTTTTCTCTCTGTTAACTGCCCCAGTGTTCCTCTCACTCTCACTGTTAATGGCCCCTGTGGTGCTCTCGCTCTCTCGCTGTTAATGCCCCCTCTGCTCCTCTCGCTCTCACTGTTAATGGCCCCTCTGCTCCTCTCGCTCTCACTGTTAATGGCCCCTCTGCTCCTCTCTCTCTCTATCTCTCTAACTGTTAAAGGCCCCTCTGCTCCTCTCTCTAACTGTCAAAGGCCCCTCTGCTCCTCTCGCTCACTGTTAATGCCCGTCTGCTCCTCTCTCTCTCACTGTTAATGTCCCTCTGCTCCTCTCGCTCTCACTGTTAATGCCCCTCTGCTCCTCTCGCTCTCACTGTTAATGCCCCTCTGCTCCTCTCTCGCTCACTGTTAATGGCCGCGCTGCTCCTACCATTCTCATTGTTAACGACCTGCTGCTCATCTATTTCTCACTGTTAATGTCCCGCTCTTACTCTCGCTCTTATTGTTAATGTCCCCACTATTCCTCTGACACTATCAATGTTAATTGCCCACTGCTCCTTTCACTATCTCACTGTTAATGTCCCCAAAATTCCTCTCGCACTGTCACTGTTAATGGCCGCGCTGCACCTCTCACTGTCCCATTAATGGCCCCTCTGCTCCTCTCGCTCTCTCAATGCTCATGGCCCCACTGTCCCTCTTGCTCTCACTGTTAATGGACCCGCTACTTCACTCGCTCTCGCTCTGTTAATGGATCACTGTTTATGGCCCCACTGTTCCAGTCGATCTCACTGTTCCAGTCGATCTCACTGTTCCAGTCGATCTCACTGTTCCAGTCGATCTCACTGTTCCAGTCGATCTCACTGTTCCAGTCGATCTCACTGTTCCAGTCGATCTCACTGTTCCAGTCGATCTCACTGTTCCAGTCGATCTCACTGTTCCAGTCGATCTCACTGTTCCAGTCGATCTCACTGTTCCAGTCGATCTCACTGTTCCAGTCGATCTCACTGTTCATGGACCCGCTGCTGCTCTTCCTCTCTGGCGGTTAATATCCCCACTGATCCAGTCACTCGCTCTCTGTTACTGGCCCATCTGCTCCACTAGCTCTCTCACGGTTAATGGCCCCGCTTCTTCTCTCGCTCTCACTGGTAATGGCCCCTCTGCTCCTCTCGCTCAGCCACTGTTAATGGCCCCTCTCTCCTCTCTTTCTCCCACTGTTAATGGCCCCTCTGATCCCCTTGTTCTCCCACTTAATGGCCCCACTGCTCCTCTCGCTCTCTCACTGTTAATGGCCCCTCTCTCCTCTCGTTCTCCCACTGTTAATGGCCCCACTGCTCCACTAGCTCTCACACGGTTCCTGGCCCCGCTTCTTCTCTCGCTCTCACTGGTAATGGCCACTTTGCTCCTCTCGCTTACCCACTGTTAATGGCCCCTCTGATCCTCTTGCTCTCCCACTGTTAATGGCCCCACTGCTCCTCTCGCTGTCTCACTGTTAATGGCCCCTCTGATCCTCTTGCTCTCCCACTGTTAATGGCCCCTCTGCTCCTCTCGCTCTCAATGTTAATGGCCTCACAGCTTCTCTCGCTTTCAATGTTAATGGTCTCGCTGCTTCTCTCGCTCTCAATGTTAATGGCCTCGCTGCTTCTCTCGCTCTCAATGTTAATGGCCTCGCTGCTTCTCTCGCTCTCAATGTTAATGGCCTCGCTGCTTCTCTCGCTCTCGATGTTAATGGCCTCGCTGCTTCCCTCGCTTTCAATCTTAATGGCCTCGTTGCTTCTCTCGCTCTCATTGTTTCTGACCCTGCTGCTCATCTCAGTCTTTCACAGCTCATGGCCCCGCTGCTTCTCTCGCTCTCTCACTGTTAATGGCCCCTCTGCTCCTCTCGTTCTGTCTGTTAATGGCCCCTATGCTCATCTCACTCTCACTGTTAATGTCCACAACGGTCCCTTCTCTTACTGTTAATGGTCCTGATGTTCCTTTCACTCTCACTGTTAATAAACCCGCTGCTCCTCTCTCACTGTTAATGGCCCCACTTCTCCCCTTGTTCTCACAGCTAATGGCCCGGCTGCTCCTCTCGAAGTTTCAGGCTGTTAATGGCCCCTCTCACTTTTAATGGTGCCTCTGCTCTTCTCACTCTCTCAATGATCATGGCCACTTTGTTCATCTCGCTCTCACTCCTCTCTCTGAATGTTAACGGCCCTGCTGCTTCTCCCTCTCACTAAATTGCACCGCTGCTCCCCTCACACTATGACAGTTAATGGCCCCGCTGCTCGTCTCACTCTCACTGTTAATGGCCCCTCTGCACCTCTCGCTCTCACTGTTAACGCCCCTCTGCTCCTCTCTCTCTGTTAATGGCCCCTCTGTTCCTCTCGCTCTCCCACTTTTAATGGCCCCTGTCTCCCCTCGCTCTCTGGCTGTTAATGGCCCCTCTGCTCCCCTCTCTCACTGTTAATGGCCCCTGTCTCCCCTCGCTCTCTGGCTGTTAATGGTGGCTCTGATCCCCTCTCTCACTATTCATGGCCCCGCTGCTTCTCTCATTCTCACTGTTAATGGCTCCTCTGTTCATCTTACTCGCACTGTTAATGTCGCCACTATTCCTCTCACACTATCACTGTTCATGGCCCCTCTATTCCTCTCACTTTGTTAAAGGCCCCTCTGCTCCTCTCGCTTTCCCATTGTTAATGGCCCCTCTGCTCCTCTCACTCACTGTTAATGGCCCCTCTGCTTCTCTCGCTCTCACTGTTAATGGCCCCTCTGCTCCTCTCGCTCTCACTGTTAATGGCCCTCTGCTCCTCTCGCTCTCGCTGTTAATGGCCCCTCTGCTGCTCTCACTGTTAAAGGCCCCTCTGCTCCTCTCGCTCTCACTGTTAATGGCCCCTCTGCTCCTCTCGCTCTCACTGTTAATGACCACACTGCTCTTCTCGCTCTCACTGTTAATGGCCACGGTGCTCTTCTGACTCTGGTAAAGACCACACTGCTCCCTCTGTTCTCATTGTTAATGGCCCCTCTGCTCCTGTTGTTCTCTCACTGTTAATGTCCCTCTGTTGCTCTTGTTCTCTCACTGTTTATGGCCATGTTGCTCTTCTCACTCTCACTGTTAATGGCCCAACTGCTCTTTTTCTTCACTGTTAATGGCCCCACTGCTCCTCTCGCTCTCACTGTTAATGACCCGGCTGATCCCTTTCTTCTCACTGTTAATGACCATTCTGCTCCTCTCGCTCTTACTGTTAATGGCCTCGCTGCTTCTCTCCCTACTTCACTATTAATGGCCCCGCTGCTCCTCTCTCTCACTGTTAATGACCCCTCTGCAACTCTCTCTCTCTCACTGTTAATGCCCGTCTGCTCCTCTCTCCTACTGTTCATGGCCCTGCTGATCCCTTTGTTCTCACTGTTAATGGCCCCGCTGCTCCTCTCGCTCTCACTGTTAATCGCACCGCGGCGCATCTCAGTATTTCACTGCTCATGGCCTCTCATTGTCAATGGCCCCTCTTCTCCTCTGCCTCTGACTGCTCATGGCCCTGCTGTTCCTCTTGCTCTCTCATTGTTACTGGTCCCTCTGCTCCACTTGCTCTCTCACTGCTCATGGTCCCGCTGCTTCTCTTGCTCTCTCACTGTTAATGGCCCATCTGCTCCTCTCGCTCTCACTGTTAATGGCCCCACTGCTCCTCTCCTCTCACTGTTAATGGCCCCTCTGCTCCTCTTGCTCTCACAGTTAATGGCCCCTCTTGCTCTCACAGTTAATGGCCCCCCTGCTCCTCACGCTCTCACTGTTAATTGCCCCACTGCTCCTTTCACTCTCTCAAGGTTCATGGCCCCACTGCTCTACTCGAACTCTCTCACTGTTACAAGCCTCTCAAACTTGTTAACCCCAGTCTTCATGTCACTCTCAATATTTTTGTCCCCGCTGCTCCTCTCACTCACTGTTAATAGCCCCCTGCACCTCTCGCTCTCACCGTTAATGGACCCGCTGCTTTACTCGCTCTCCGCTCACTATTAATGGCCCTGCGGCTCCTATCACTCTCACTGTTATTTTCCACCCTGCTCGTCTCGCTCTCACTGCTAAGAGCCAGCTGCTCCTCTCACACTCACTGTTAATGGCCCCTCTGCTCCTCTCACTCGCACTGTTAATGGCCCCTCTGCTCCTCTCACTCGCACTGTTAATGGCCCCTCTGCTCCTCTCTCTCACTGTTAATGGCCCCGCTGCTCCTCCGACTCTCACTGTTAATGGCCCAACTGCACATCTCGCTCTCAGTTAATGTCCCATCTGCTCCTTTTGCTCTGTTAATGGCCACACTGCTCCTCTCGCTCTCTCACTGTTAATGTCCCCTCTGCTGCTCTCACTGTTAAAGGCCCCTCTGCTCCTCCCGCTCTCACTGTTAATGGCCAAACTGCTCCTCTCGCTCTCTCATTAATGGCCCCTCTGCTCCTCTCGCTCTCTCAATGCTCATTGTCCCACTGTCCCTATTGCTCTCACTGTTAATGGCTCCTGTCTCCCCTCGCACTCTGGCTGTTAATGGTCGCTCTGCTCTCATCTCTCACTATTAATGGCCCCGCTGCTTCTCTCGCTCTCTCGCCCTGTTAATGGTCCCGCTGCTAATCACTCTCACTGTTAGTGGCCACACTTCTCCTCTCGCGACCTGGTAATGTCCCTGCTGCTCATCTCTTTCACTGCCATGGCCTCTGCTTCTATCACTCTCACTGTTAATTGAGCCGCTGCTCCTCTCGCTCTCGCTGTTAATGGCCCCTCTGCTCATCTCTCTCACTGTTAATGGCCCCGCTGCTCCTCTCAATCTCACTGTTAATGGCCCCGCTGCTCCTTTCAATCTCACTGTTAATGGCCCCGCTGCTCCTCTCAATCTCACTGTTAATGGCCCCGCTGCTCCTCTCAATCTCACTGTTAATGGCCCCGCTGCTCCCCTCAATCTCACTGTTAATGGCCCCTCTGCTCCTCTCTCCCACTGTTAATGGCCCCTCTGCTCCTCTCTCTCACTGTTAATGGCCCCGCTGCTCCTCTCGCTCTCACTGTTAATGGCCCCGCTGCTCCTCTCGCTCTCACTGTTAATGGCCCCGCTGCTCCTCTCGCTCTCCCTGTTAATGGCCCCGCTGCTCCTCTCTCTCACTGTTAATGGCCCCGCTGCTCCTCTCAATCTCACTTTTAATGGCCCCTCTGCTCCTCTTGCTCTCACTGTTAATGTCCCCTCTGCTGCTCTTGTTCTCTCACTCTTTATGGCCATGTTGCTCTTCTCACTGTTAATGGCCCATATGTTCCCTTTCTTCACTGTTAATGGCCCCTCTGCTCTCTTTGTTCTCATTGTTAATGGCTCCACTGCTCCTCTCGCTATCTCATTGTTAATGGCCCGGCTGATCCCTTTGTTCTCACTGTTAATGGCTCCACTACTCCTCTCACTCACTGTTAATGGCCCCTCTGCTCCTCTTGCTTTCCCACTCATAATGGCCCCGCTGCTCCTCTCGCTCTCCCACTGTTAATGGCCCCTCTGCTTCTCTCGCTCTCCCACTGTTAATGGCCCCTGTGCTCCTCTCACTCACTGTTAATGGCCCCTCTGCTCCTCTCGCTCACTGTTAATGGCCACTCTGCTCTTCTCACTCTCACTGTTAATGGCCCCTCTGCTCCTCTCACTCTCACTGTTAATGACGCCGTTGCTCCTGAATTTCTGTTAATGACCATGTTGCTCTTCTAACTCTGTTAATGGCCCCACTGCTCCCTTTGTTCTCACTGTTAATGACCACACTGCTCCTCTCGCTCTCACTGTAAATGGCCATGTTGCTCTTCTGACTCTGGTAAAGGCCACACTGCTCCTTCTGTTCTCATTGTTCATGGACCCTCTGCTCCTCTCGGTCTCTCATGTTAATGTCCCTCTGCTGCTCTTGTTCTCTCACTGTTTATGGCCATGTTCTTCTCACTGTTAATGGCCCAACTGCTCTTTTTCTTCACTGTTAATGGCCCCGCTGCTCCTCTCGCTCTCTCATTGTTAATGGCCCGGCTGATCCCTTTGTTCTCACTGTTAATGACCCTTCTGCTCCTCTCGCTCTTACTGTTAATGACCTCGCTGCTTCTCTCGCTATCTCACTGTTAATGGCCTCGCTACTTCTCTCACTATCTCACTGTTAATGGCCCCGCTGCTCCTCTCGCTCTCACTGTTAATGGCCCCTCTGCTCCTCTCGCTCTCACTGTTAATGGCCCCTCTGCTCCTCTCGCTCTCACTGTTAATGGCCCCTCTGCTCCTCTCGCTCTCACAGTTAATGGCCCCTCTGCTCCTCTCGCTCTCACAGTTAATGGCCCCTCTGCTCCTCTCGCTCTCAGTTAATCGCCCCACTGCTCATCTCACTATTTCACTGTTCATGGCCTCTCATTGTTAATGACCCCTCTGCTCCTCTCGCTCTGGCTGCTCATGGCCCATCTGGCTCTCTAGCACTGTTAATGGCCCCACTGTTCCTCACTCTCACTGTAATAGCACTGCTACACCTCTGATTCTCACTGTTATTGGCCCGGCTGCTCCTCTCACTCACTCACTGTTAATAGCCCCACTCTTCCTCTTGCTCTCCCAATGTTAATGGCCACACTGCTCCTCACGATCTCACTATTAATTCTCTAGTCACAGTCTCACTGTTAATACTCCGCTGTTCCTCTTAATCTCCCAGTGTTAATGGCTACACTGCTCCTCACGATCTCTCACAATTAATGGCGCCCCTCTCGTTCTCACTGACAATGTCTCCACTGTTCCTCTAAATCTGTCACTACTAATGGCCCTGCTGCTCCTCTCTCTCTCTGTTATTGGCCCTGCTGCTCCTCCCAATGTATCACTGTTAATGGCCCAACTGCTCATGCTGCGCCACTCCTGTTACTGCCAATGATCCCGCTGCTCCTTTCGCACTACCACTGCTAATGTCCCACCTGCTCCTCTCACTCTCACAATATTAATGGCCCCGCTGCTCTTCTCGCTCCCTCACTATTATTGTCCCCTCTCACAATCTCTCTCTTAATGACGCCTCTGCTCATCGATTTCTCACTGTTAATGCCCCGCTGTTAGTCTCGCTCTCTCACGGTTAATGTCCACACATCTCCTCACTTACTGCTAATGCCGCCGCCGATCCTCTGATTCTCACTGTTAATGGCCCCACTGCTCATCTCACTGACTCACTGTTAGTGGCCATGTTGCTCTTCTGACTCTGTTAATGGCCCCTCTGCTCCCTCTGTTCTCACTGGTAATGTCCCCTCTGCTCCTCTCGCTCTCTCACTGTTTATGCCATGTTGCTCTTCTCACTCTCACTGTTAATGGCCCAACTGCTCTCTTTGTACCCACTATTAATGGCCCCGCTGCTCCTCTCGCTCTCACTGTTAATGGACCCATTGCTCATCGCAGTATTTCACTGCTCATGGCCTCGCTTTTCCTCTCGCTTTCACTGTTAATGGCCCCTCTGCTCCTCTCGCTCTTACTGCTCATGGCCCCGCTGTTCCTCTTGCTCCCTCATTGTTAATGGCCCCTCTGCTTCTCTCGCACTCACTGTTAATTACCCCACAGTTCCTCTCACTCTCTCAATGTTGATGGCCCCGCTGCTCCTCTCGCTCTGTCTCTCTCTGTTTATGGACCTGCTGCTCCTCTTGCTCTCACTTTTAATGGCCCCGCTGCACATCTCGCTCTCACTTTCAATGGCCCCGCTGCTCATCTCAGTATTTCACTACTCATGGCCTCGCTTTTCCTCTTGCTCTCTCATTGTTAATGGCCCCTCTGCTCCTCTCGCTTTCACTATTAATGGCCTCGCTGCTTCTCTCGCTCTCCCACTGTTAATGGCCCCACAGTTCCCCTCACTCACTCACTCAATGTTAATTGCCCTGCTGCTCCGTTCACTCTCTCACTGTTCATAGCCCCGCTGCTCCTCTCGCTCAGTTAATGACCCGCTGCACCGCTCACTATCTCTCTATTAATGACCCTGTTGCTCCTTTTACTCTCACTGTTAATGATCCCGCTGCTCCTCTGGTTTTCTCTCTGTTAACTGCCCCAGTGTTCCTCTCGCTCTCACTGTTAATGGCCCCAATGCGCCACTCTCTCTCTCTCAATGTTTATGGCCCTGCTGCTCCTCTCACTCACTCACTGTTAATGACCCCGCTGCTCCTCTCACTGATTCACTGTTAATGGCCATGTTGCTCCTCTCGCTTTTCATGTCAATGGTCTCGCTGCTTCTCTCGCTCTCACTGTTAATGGCCTCGCTGCTTCTCTCGCTTTTCATGTTAATGGTCTCGCTGCTTCTCTCGGTCTCCATGTCAATGGTCTCGCTGCTTCTCTCGCTCTCCATGTTAATGGTCTCGCTGCTTCTCTCGCTCTCCATGTTAATGGCCTCGCTGCTTCTCTCGCTCTCCATGTTAATGGCCTCGCTGCTTCTCTTTTCTCATTGTTTATGACCCAGCTGCTCATCTCAGTCTTTCACTGCTCATGGCCCCGCTGCTTCTCTCGCTCTCTCACTGGGTAATGGCCCCTCTGCTCCTCTCGTTCTGTCTGTTAACGGCCCCTCTGCTCATCTCATTCTCACTGTTAATGTCCCCACAGGTCCCTACGCTCTCTGTTAATGGCCCAACCCCTCCTCTCACTCTTTCACTGCTCATGGCCCCACTGCTTCTCTCGCTCTCTAGCCTGTTAATGGCCCCGCTGCTAATCACTCTCACTGTTAGTGGCCACGCTTCTCCTCTCGCTAACTGTTAATGTCCCTGCTGCTCATCTCTCTTTCACTGTCATGGCCTCTGCTTCTCTCGCTCTCACTGTTAATGGAGCCGCTGCTTCTCTCTCTCTCGCTCCGAATGGGCTCACTGCTCGTCCCACTCTCATTTTATGGCCCAACTGTTCCACTCGCTCTCTCTGTTCATGGCCCCGCTGCTGCTCTTCCTCTCTGGCTGTTAATGTCCCCAGTGTTTCAATCACTTGCTCGCTGTTACTGGCCCCTCTGCTCCTCTCACCCTCCCACTGTTAATGGCCACACTGCTCCTCTCACTCGCTCACTGTTAATGGCCTCGCTGCTCCTAATATTCTCACTGTTAACGGCCTGCTATTACTCTCGCTCTCTCACTGTTAATGTCCCCACTATTTCTCACACTATCACTGTTAATGGCCCCTCTGCTCCTCTCTCTCACTGTTAATGGCCCCTGTCTCCCCTCGCTCTCTGGCTGATAATGGTCGCTCTGCTCACCTCTCTCACTATTAATGGCCCCGCTGCTTCTCTCATTCTCACTGTTAATGCCCCCTCTGTTCGTCTCGCTCTCACTGTTAATGTCGCCACTATTCCTCTCACACTATCACTGCTCATGGCCCCTCTATTCCTCTCACTGTGAATTGTCCCGCTGCCCTCTCACTCACTTTTAATGGCCCCTCTGCTCCTCTCGCTCTCCCACTGTTAATGGCCCTGCTACTCTTCTCGCTGCCACTGTTATTGGCCCCTCTGCTCCTCTCGCTCTCACTGTTAATGGCCCCTCAGCTCCTCTCGCTCTCACTGTTAATGGCCCCTCAGCTCCTCTCACTCTCACTGTTATTGGCCCCTCTGCTCCTCTCACTCACACTGTTAATAGCCCCTCTGCTCCTCTCGTTCTCACTGTTAACGGACCCTCTGCTCCTCTCACTGTTAATGGCCCCTCTGCTCCTCTCGCTTTCCCACTGTTAATGGCCCCTCTGCTTCTCTCGCTCTCCCACTGTTAATGGCCCCTCTGCTTCACTCGCTCTCCCGCTGTTAATGGCCCCTCTGCTCCTCTCGCTCTCCCGCTGTTAATGGCCCCTCTGCGCCTCTCACTCACTGTTAATGGCTCCGCTGCTCCTCTCGCTCTCACTGTTAATGGCCCCTCTGCTCCTCTCCCTCCCACGGTTAATGACGCCGCTGCTCCTCTCAATGAATTTCTGTTAATGACCATGTTGCTCTTCTAACTCTGTTAATGGCCCCACTGCTCCCTTTGTTCTCACTGTTAATGACCACACTGCTCCTCTCGCTCTCACTGTAAATGGCCATGTTGCTCTTCTGACTCTGTTAAAGGCCACACTGCTCCCTCTGTTCTCACTGTTAATGTCCCCTCTGCTGCTCTTGTTCTCTCACTGTTTATGGCCATGTTGCTCTTCTCACTCTCACCGTTAATGGCCCAAGTGCTCACTTTCTTCACTGTTAATGGCCCCACTGCTCTCTTTGTTCTCCCTGTTAATAGCCCCGCTGCTCCTTTCACTCGCTGTTAATGGCCCAACTGCTCTCTTTGATCTCATTGTTAATGGCCACTCTGCTCCTCTCTCTCACTGTTAATGGCCCCTCTACTCATCTCACTCACACTGTTAATGGCCCCTCTGCAACTCTCTCTCTCACTGTTAATGCCCCTCTGCTCCTCTCTCTCACTGTTAATAGCCGTGCTGCTCCTCTCGCTCTCAATGTTAATCGCCCCGCTGCTCATCTCAGTATTTCACTGCTCATGGCCTCTCATTGTTACTGGCCCCTCTGCTCCTCTCGCTCTGACTGCTCATGGCCCTGCTGTTCCTCTCACTCTCTCATTGTTAATGGCCCCTCTGCTCCCCTCTCTCACTGTTAATGGCTCCTCTGTTCGTCTCGCTCTCACTGTTAATGTCCCCTCTGCTGCTCTTGATGTCTCATTGTTTATGGCCATGTTGCTCTTCTCACTCTCACTGTTAATGGCCCAACTGCTCAGTTTCTTCACTGTTAATGGCCCCACTGCTCCTCTCGCTCTCACTGTTAATGACCCCACTGCTCCTCTCGCTATCTCATTGTTAATGGTCCGGCTGATCCCTTTGTTCTCACTATTAATGACCCTTCTGCTCCTCTCGCTATCTCACTGTTAATGGCCTCGCTGCTTCTCTCGCTATCGCATTGTTAATGGCCCCGCCGCTCCTCTCACTCTCACTGTTAATGCCCCTCTGCTCCTCTCTCTCACTGTTAATGGCCCTGCTGATCACTTTGTTCTCACTGTTAATGGCCCCGCTAATCCTCTCGCTCTCACTGTTAATGGCCCCTCTGCTCCTCTCTCACACTGTTAATGGCCCCTCTGCAACTCTCTCTCTCACTGTTAATGCCCCTCTGCTCCACTCTCTCACTGTTAATGGCCCTGCTGATCACTTTGTTCTCACTGTTAATGGCCCCTCTGCTCCTCTCTCTCACTGTTAATGGCCCCTCTGCTCCTCTCGCTCTCACTGTTAATGGCCCCTCTGCAACTCTCTCTCTCACTGTTGATGCCCCTCTGCTCCTCTCTCTCACTGTTTATGGCCCCGCTGCTCCTCTCGCTCTCACTGTTAATGGCCCCGCTGCTCCTCTCGCTCTCACTGTTAATGGCCCCGCTGCTCCTCTCGCTCTCACTGTTAATGGCCCCGCTTCTCCTCTCGCTCTCACTGTTAATGGCCCCTCTGCTCCTCTCGCTCTCACTGTTAATGGCCCCTCTGCAACTCTCTCTCTCACTGTTGATGCCCCTCTGCTCCTCTCTCTCACTGTTAATGGCCCTGCTGCTCATCTCGCTCTCACTGTTAATGGCCCCTCTGCAACTCTCTCTCTCACTGTTGATGCCCCTCTGCTCCTCTCTCTCACTGTTAATGGCCCCTCTGCTCCTCTTGCTATCTCACTGTTAATGGCCTCGCTGCTTCTCTCACTATCTCACTGTTAATGGCCCCGCTGCTCCTCTCGCTCTCACTGTTAATGGCCCCTCTGCTCCTCTCACTATCACTGTTAATGCCCCTCTGCTCCTCTCTCTCACTGTTAATGGCCCCGCTGCTCCTCTCGCTCTCACTGTTAATGGCCCCACTGCTCCTCTCGCTATCTCATTGTTAATGGCCCGGCTGATCCCTTTGTTCTCACTATTAATGACCCTTCTGCTCCTCTCGCTATCTCACTGTTAATGGCCTCGCTGCTTCTCTCACTATCTCACTGTTAATGGCCCCGCTGCTCCTCTCGCTCTCACTGTTAATGGCCCCTCTGCTCCTCTCACTCTCACTGTTAACGGCCCCGCTGCTCCTCTCGCTCTCACTGTTAATGGCCCCTCTGCTCCTCTCACTATCACTGTTAATGGCCCCTCTGCTCCTCTCGCTCTCACTGTTAATGGCCCCACTGCTCCTCTCGCTCTCACTGTTAATGGCCCCTCTGCAACTCTCTCTCTCACTGTTAATGCCCCTCTGCTCCTCTCTCTCACTGTTAATGGCCCTGCTGATCCCTTTGTTCTCACTGTTAATGGCCCCGCTGCTCCTCTCGCTCTCACTGTTAATCGCCCCGCTGCTCCTCTCGCTCTCACTGTTAATGGCCCCTCTGCAACTCTCTCTCTCACTGTTGATGCCCCTCTGCTCCTCTCTCTCACTGTTTATGGCCCCGCTGCTCCTCTCGCTCTCACTGTTAATGGCCCCGCTGCTCCTCTCGCTCTCACTGTTAATGGCCCCGCTGCTCCTCTCGCTCTCACTGTTAATGGCCCCGCTTCTCCTCTTGCTCTCACTGTTAATGGCCCCTCTGCTCCTCTCTCTCACTGTTAATGGCCCCGTTGCTCCTCTCGCTCTCACTGTTAATGGCCCCTCTGCAACTCTCTCTCTCACTGTTGATGCCCCTCTGCTCCTCTCTCTCACTGTTAATGGCACCACTGCTCCTCTCGCTCTCACTGTTAATGGCCCCTCTGCAACTCTCTCTCTCACTGTTGATGCCCCTCTGCTCCTCTCTCTCACTGTTAATGGCCCCTCTGCAACTCTCTCTCTCACTGTTGATGCCCCTCTGCTCCTCTCTCTCACTGTTAATGGCCCCTCTGCTCCTCTCGCTATCTCACTGTTAATGGCCTCGCTGCTTCTCTCACTATCTCACTGTTAATGGCCCCGCTGCTCCTCTCGCTCTCACTGTTAATGGCCACTCTGCTCCTCTCACTATCACTGTTAATGCCCCTCTGCTCCTCTCTCTCACTGTTAATGGCCCCGCTGCTCCTCTCGCTCTCACTGCTAATGGCCCCACTGCTCCTCTCGCTATCTCACTGTTAATGGCCCGGCTGATCCCTTTGTTCTCACTATTAATGACCCTTCTGCTCCTCTCGCTATCTCACTGTTAATGGCCTCGCTGCTTCTCTCACTATCTCACTGTTAATGGCCCCGCTGCTCCTCTCGCTCTCACTGTTAATGGCCCCTCTGCTCCTCTCACTCTCACTGTTAATGGCCCCGCTGCACCTCTCGCTCTCACTGTTAATGGCCCCTCTGCTCCTCTCACTATCACTGTTAATGGCCCCTCTGCTCCTCTCACTATCACTGTTAATGGCCCCTCTGCTCCTCTCGCTCTCACTGTTAATGGCCCCACTGCTCCTCTCGCTCTCACTGTTAATGGCCCCTCTGCAACTCTCTCTCTCACTGTTAATGCCCCTCTGCTCCTCTCTCTCACTGTTAATATCCCTGCTGATCCCTTTGTTCTCACTGTTAATCGCCCCGCTGCTCCTCTCGCTCTCACTGTTAATGGCCCCTCTGCTCCTCTCGCTCTCACTGTTAATGGCCCCGCTGCTCCTCTCGCTCTCACTGTTAATGGCCCCGCTGCTCCTCTCGCTCTCACTGTTAATGGCCCCGCTTCTCCTCTTGCTCTCACTGTTAATGGCCCCTCTGCTCCTCTCTCTCACTGTTAATGGCCCCGTTGCTCCTCTCGCTCTCACTGTTAATGGCCCCTCTGCAACTCTCTCTCTCACTGTTGATGCCCCTCTGCTCCTCTCTCTCACTGTTAATGGCACCACTGCTCCTCTCGCTCTCACTGTTAATGGCCCCTCTGCAACTCTCTCTCTCACTGTTGATGCCCCTCTGCTCCTCTCTCTCACTGTTAATGGCCCCTCTGCAACTCTCTCTCTCACTGTTGATGCCCCTCTGCTCCTCTCTCTCACTGTTAATGGCCCCTCTGCTCCTCTCGCTATCTCACTGTTAATGGCCTCGCTGCTTCTCTCACTATCTCACTGTTAATGGCCCCGCTGCTCCTCTCGCTCTCACTGTTAATGGCCCCTCTGCTCCTCTCACTATCACTGTTAATGCCCCTCTGCTCCTCTCTCTCACTGTTAATGGCCCCACTGCTCCTCTCGCTATCTCATTGTTAATGGCCCGGCTGATCCCTTTGTTCTCACTATTAATGACCCTTCTGCTCCTCTCGCTATCTCACTGTTAATGGCCTCGCTGCTTCTCTCACTATCTCACTGTTAATGGCCCCTCTGCTCCTCTCACTCTCACTGTTAATGGCCCCGCTGTTCCTCTCGCTCTCACTGTTAATGGCCCCTCTGCTCCTCTCACTATCACTGTTAATGGCCCCTCTGCTCCTCTCACTGTCACTGTTAATGGCCCCACTGCTCCTCTCGCTCTCACTGTTAATGGCCCCTCTGCAACTCTCTCTCTCACTGTTAATGCCCCTCTGCTCCTCTCTCTCACTGTTAATGGCCCTGCTGATCCCTTTGTTCTCACTGTTAATGGCCCCGCTGCTCCTCTCGCTCTCACTGTTAATCGCCCCGCTGCTCATCTCAGTATTTCACTGCTCATGGCCTCTCACTGTTAATGGCCCCTCTGCTCCTCTGGCTCTGACTGCTCATGGCCCTGCTGTTCCTCTTGCTCTCTCATTGTTACTGGCCCCTCTGCTCCTCTTGCTCTCTCACTGCTCATGGTCCCGCTGCTTCTCTCGCTCTCTCACTGTTAATGGCCCCTCTGCTCCTCTTGCTCTCACTGTTAATGGCCCCGCTGCTCATCTGAGTATTTCAATTCTCATGGCCTCTCACTGTTAATGGCCCCTGTCTCCCCTCGCTCTCTGGCTGTTAATGGTGGCTCTGATCCCCTCTCTCACTATTAATGGCCCCGCTGCTTCTCTCATTCTCACTGTTAATGACCCCTCTGTTCGTCTCACTCACTGTTAATGTCGCCACTATTCCTCTCACACTATCACTGTTCATGGCCCCTCTATTCCTCGTACTCTTTTAATGGCCCCTCTGCTCCTCTCACTCTCACTGTTCATGGCCCCTCTATTCCTCTCACTCTGTTAATGGCCCCTCTGCTCCTCTCACTCTCACTGTTAATGTCGCCACTATTCCTCTCACACTATCACTGTTCATGGCCCCTCTATTCCTCTCATTCTTTTAATGGCCCCTCTGCTCCTCTCACTGACTCACTGTTAATGACCATGTTGCTCCTCTCGCTCTCACAATGTTAATGGCCCTGCTGCTCTTCTCTGTCCCTCACTGTTAATGGCCCCGCTGCTCTTCTCGCTCGCTCGTATTGGCCCCTCTGCTCCTCTCGCTGCGTGTTATTGGTCCCGCTGCTCCTAAACTCTCACTGTGAATGGGTTCACTGCTCCTCTCGCTCTCACTGCTAATGGCCCCTCTGCTCCTCTCACTCTCACTGTTAAAGGCCCCGCTGCTTCTCTCGCTCTCACTGTTAATGCACCTGCTGCTTATCTCAGTATTTCACTGCTCATGGCCTCGCTGCTCCTCTCGCTCTCACTATTAATGACCCTTCTGCTCCTCTCGCTATCTCACTGTTAATGGCCTCGCTGCTTCTCTCACTATCTCACTGTTAATGGCCCCGCTGCTCCTCTCGCTCTCACTGTTAATGGCCCCTCTGCTCCTCTCACTCTCACTGTTAACGGCCCCGCTGCTCCTCTCGCTCTCACTGTTAATGGCCCCTCTGCTCCTCTCACTATCACTGTTAATGGCCCCTCTGCTCCTCTCGCTCTCACTGTTAATGGCCCCACTGCTCCTCTCGCTCTCACTGTTAATGGCCCCTCTGCAACTCTCTCTCTCACTGTTAATGCCCCTCTGCTCCTCTCTCTCACTGTTAATGGCCCTGCTGATCCCTTTGTTCTCACTGTTAATGGCCCCGCTGCTCCTCTCGCTCTCACTGTTAATCGCCCCGCTGCTCCTCTCGCTCTCACTGTTAATGGCCCCTCTGCAACTCTCTCTCTCACTGTTGATGCCCCTCTGCTCCTCTCTCTCACTGTTTATGGCCCCGCTGCTCCTCTCGCTCTCACTGTTAATGGCCCCGCTGCTCCTCTCGCTCTCACTGTTAATGGCCCCGCTGCTCCTCTCGCTCTCACTGTTAATGGCCCCGCTTCTCCTCTCGCTCTCACTGTTAATGGCCCCTCTGCTCCTCTCTCTCACTGTTAATGGCCCCGTTGCTCCTCTCGCTCTCACTGTTAATGGCCCCTCTGCAACTCTCTCTCTCACTGTTGATGCCCCTCTGCTCCTCTCTCTCACTGTTAATGGCCCCACTGCTCCTCTCGCTCTCACTGTTAATGGCCCCTCTGCAACTCTCTCTCTCACTGTTGATGCCCCTCTGCTCCTCTCTCTCACTGTTAATGGCCCCTCTGCAACTCTCTCTCTCACTGTTGATGCCCCTCTGCTCCTCTCTCTCACTGTTAATGGCCCCTCTGCTCCTCTCGCTATCTCACTGTTAATGGCCTCGCTGCTTCTCTCACTATCTCACTGTTAATGGCCCCGCTGCTCCTCTCGCTCTCACTGTTAATGGCCCCTCTGCTCCTCTCACTATCACTGTTAATGCCCCTCTGCTCCTCTCTCTCACTGTTAATGGCCCCACTGCTCCTCTCGCTATCTCATTGTTAATGGCCCGGCTGATCCCTTTGTTCTCACTATTAATGACCCTTCTGCTCCTCTCGCTATCTCACTGTTAATGGCCTCGCTGCTTCTCTCACTATCTCACTGTTAATGGCCCCTCTGCTCCTCTCACTCTCACTGTTAATGGCCCCGCTGCTCCTCTCGCTCTCACTGTTAATGGCCCCTCTGCTCCTCTCACTATCACTGTTAATGGCCCCTCTGCTCCTCTCACTGTCACTGTTAATGGCCCCACTGCTCCTCTCGCTCTCACTGTTAATGGCCCCTCTGCAACTCTCTCTCTCACTGTTAATGCCCCTCTGCTCCTCTCTCTCACTGTTAATGGCCCTGCTGATCCCTTTGTTCTCACTGTTAATGGCCCCGCTGCTCCTCTCGCTCTCACTGTTAATCGCCCCGCTGCTCATCTCAGTATTTCACTGCTCATGGCCTCTCACTGTTAATGGCCCCTCTGCTCCTCTGGCTCTGACTGCTCATGGCCCTGCTGTTCCTCTTGCTCTCTCATTGTTACTGGCCCCTCTGCTCCTCTTGCTCTCTCACTGCTCATGGTCCCGCTGCTTCTCTCGCTCTCTCACTGTTAATGGCCCCTCTGCTCCTCTTGCTCTCACTGTTAATGGCCCCGCTGCTTCTCTCGCTCTCTCACTGTTAATGGCCCCTCTGCTCCTCTTGCTCTCACTGTTAATGGCCCCGCTGCTCATCTGAGTATTTCAATTCTCATGGCCTCTCACTGTTAATGGCCCCTGTCTCCCCTCGCTCTCTGGCTGTTAATGGTGGCTCTGATCCCCTCTCTCACTATTAATGGCCCCGCTGCTTCTCTCATTCTCACTGTTAATGACCCCTCTGTTCGTCTCACTCACTGTTAATGTCGCCACTATTCCTCTCACACTATCACTGTTCATGGCCCCTCTATTCCTCGTACTCTTTTAATGGCCCCTCTGCTCCTCTCACTCTCACTGTTCATGGCCCCTCTATTCCTCTCACTCTGTTAATGGCCCCTCTGCTCCTCTCACTCTCACTGTTAATGTCGCCACTATTCCTCTCACACTATCACTGTTCATGGCCCCTCTATTCCTCTCATTCTTTTAATGGCCCCTCTGCTCCTCTCACTCTCACTGTCAATGGCTCCGCTGCTCCTCTTGCTCTCACTGTTCATGGCCCTGCTGCTACTCTCACTCTCACTGTTAAAGCCCCGCTGCTCCTCTCACTCTCACTGTTAATGGCCCCTCTGCTCCTCTCATTCTCCCGGTTAATGACGCCGCTGCTCCTCTCAATGAATTTCTGTTAATGACCATGTTGCTCTTCTAACTCTGTTAATGGCCCCACTGCTCCCTTTGTTCTCACTGTTAATGACCACACTGCTCCTCTCGCTCTCACTGTTAAATGGCCATGTTGCTCTTCTGACTCTGTGAAAGGCCACACTGCTCCCTCTGTTCTCACTGTTAATGTCCCCTCTGCTGCTCTTGTTCTCTCACTGTTTATGGCCATGTTGCTCTTCTCACTCTCACTGTTAATGGCCCAAGTGCTCACTTTCTTCACTGTTAATGGCCCCACTGCTCTCTTTGTTCTCACTGTTAATGGCCACACTGCTCCTCTCGCTATCTCATTGTTAATGGCCCGGCTGATCCCTTTGTTCTCACTGTTAATGACCCTTCTGCTCCTCTCGCTATCTCACTGTTAATGGCCTCGCTGCTTCTCTCGCTATCTCACTGTTAATGGCCCCTCTGCTCCTCTCACTCTCACTGTTAATGGCCCCTCTGCTCCTCTCACTCTCACTGTTAATGGCCCCTCTGCAACTCTCTCTCTCACTGTTAATGCCCCTCTGCTCCTCTCTCTCACTGTTAATGGCCCTGCTGATCCCTTTGTTCTCACTGTTAATGGCCCCGCTAATCCTCTCGCTCTCACTGTTAATGGCCCCTCTGCTTCTCTCGCTCTGACTGCTCATGGCCCTGCTGTTCCTCTTGCTCTCTCATTGTTACTGGCCCCTCTGCTTCTCTCGCTCTCTCACTGTTAATGGCCCCTCTGCTTCTCTCGCTCTCTCACTGTTCATGTCCCATCTGGCTCTCTAGCACTGTTAATCGCCCCACTGTTCCTCACTCTCACTGTAATACCGCTGTTGCACTTCTGATTCTCACTGTTATTGTCCGGCTGCTCCTCTCACTCACTCACTGTTAATAGGCCGGCTGTTCCTCTTGCTCTCACAATGTTAATGGCCACACTGCTCCTCACGATCTCACTATTAATTCTCTTTTCACAGTCTCACTGTTAATAATCCGCTGTTCCTCTTAATCTCCCAGTGTTCATGGCCCCACTGCTCCACTCGCACTCTCTCACTGTTAAAACCCCCACTGATCCTCTCGTTCTCAAACTTGTTAACCCCAGTCTTCATGTCACTCTCAATGTTTTTGTCCCTGCTGCTCCTCTCACTCACTGTTAATAGCCCCGCTGCACCTTTCGCTCTCACCGTTAATGGACCCACTGCTTTACTCGCTCTCTGCTCACTCTTAATGGCCCTGCGGCTCCTATCACTCTCACTGTTATTTTCCACCCTGCTCCTCTGGCTCTCTCACTGCTAAGAGCCAGTTGCTCCTCTCACACTCACTGTTCATGGCCCAACTGCTCCTCTCACTCGCACTGTTAATGGCCCAACTGCACATCTCGCTCTCACAGTTAATGTCCCATCTGCTCCTTTTGCTCTGTTAATGGCCACGCTGCTCCTCTCGCTCTCTCACTGTTAATGGCCCCTCTGCTCCTCTCACTCTCACTGTTAATGGCCCCAATGCGCCACTCTCTCTCTCTCAATGTTTATGGCCTGCTGGTCCTCTCCCTCTCCCTCTCCCTCTCGCTGATAATGGTCCCGCTGCTCCTCTCACTGACTCACTGTTAATGACCATGTTGCTCCTCTCGCTCTCACAATGTTAATGGCCCTGCTGCTCTTCTCTGTCCCTCACTGTTAATGGCCCCGCTGCTCTTCTCGCTCGCTCGTATTGGCCCCTCTGCTCCTCTCGCTGTGTGTTATTGGTCCCGCTGCTCCTAAACTCTCACTGTGAATGGGTTCACTGCTCCTCTCGCTCTCACTGCTAATGGCCCCTCTGCTCCTCTCACTCTCACTGTTAAAGGCCCCGCTGCTTCTCTCGCTCTCACTGTTAATGCACCTGCTGCTTATCTCAGTATTTCACTGCTCATGGCCTCGCTTCTCCTCTCGCTCTCTCATTGTTAATGGCCCCTCTGCTCCTCTCGCTCTGACTGTGCATGGCCCCGCTGTTTATCTTGCTCTCTCACTGTTAATGGCCCCTCTGCTCCTCTCGTTCTCACTGGTAATGGCCCCTCTGCTCCTCTCGCTCTCACTGTTAATGGCCCCTCTGCTCCTCTCGCTCTCACTGTTAATGGCCCCTCTGCTCCTCTCGCTCTCACACTGTTAATGGACCCGCTGCTCATCAGACTTTCACTGCTCATGGCCCATCTGGCTCTCTAGCACAGTTAATGGCCCCACTGTTCCTCTCACTCTCACTGTAATGGCGCTGCTACACCTCTGACTCTCACTGTTAATGGCCCCACTGCTCCTCTCGCTCTCACTGTTCATGGCCTCGCTGCTGCTCTCGCTCTCACTGTTAATGGCCTCGCTGCTCCTCTCGCTCTCACTGTTAATGGACTTGCTGCTCTATTCACACACTCACTGTTAATAGCCCCACTGTTCCTTTTGCTCTCCCCATGTTAATGGCCCTGCTGTGCCTCTGGCTCTCACTGCTAATGTCCCCAATGCTCCTCTCAATCTCACTATTAATTCTCTATTCATAGTCTCACTGTTAATACTCCGCTGTTCCTCTTACTCTCCCAAAGTTAATGGCCACACTGCTCCTCACGATCTTTCACAATTAATGGCACCCCACCCCCTCTCGCTGTCACTGACAATGGCCCCACTGCTCCTCTACATCTGTCGCTACTAATGGCCCTGCTGCTCCTCTCTCTCTCTCACTCTCTCTCTCTCTCACTGTCAATGGCCCTGCTGCACCTCTGACTCTCACTCTTATTGGCCCTGCTACTCCTCCCACTGTCTCACTGTTAAGCGCCCAACTGCTCATGGCCCCGCTGCTCCTTTCACTGCCAATGATCCCGCTGCTCCTCATGCACTCTCCCTGTTAATGGCCCCACTCTTCCTCTCGCACTATCACTGCTAATGTCCCACCTGCTCCTCTCGCTCTCACAATGATAATGGCCCTGCTGCTCTTCTCACTCCCTCACTGTTAATGGTCCCGCTGCTCCTCTCGCTTGCTATTATTGGCCCCTCTGCTGCTCTCGCTGTGTGTTATTGGCCCCGCTGTTCCTAAACTCTCACTGTGAATGGGTTCACTGCTCTTCTCGCTCTCACTGTTAATGGCCCCTCTGCTCCTCTCACTGACTCACTGTTAATGGCCCCTCTGCTCCTCTCACTCTCACTGTTAATGTCCCATCTGCTCCTTTTGCTCTGTTAACGGCCACGCTGCTCCTCTCGCTCTCTCACTGTTAATGGCCCCGCTGATCCCTTTGTTCTCACTGTTAATGGCCCCGCTGCTCCCCTCGCTCTCTCATTGTTAATGGCCCCTCTGCTCCTCTCGCTCTCACTGTTAATGGCCCCTCTGCTCCTCTCGCTCTCACTATTAATGGCCCCACTGCTCCCCTCGCTCTCACTGTTTATGGCCCCTCTGCTCCTCTCGCTCTCACTGTTAATGGCCCCGCTGCTCCCCTCGCTCTCACTGTTAATGGCCCCTCTGCTGCTCTTCCTGTTAATATCCCTGTTCTTCCTGTCACTCGCTCACTATTCATGGCCCCTCTGCTCCTCTCGCTCTCTCACTCTCTTAATGTTCATGGCCCCACAGTTCCTCTCACTCAGTTAATGACCCGCTGCACCTCTCACTATCTCACTACTAATGGCCCTGTTGCTCCTTTTACTCTCACTGTTAATGTCCCATCTGCTCCTCTCTCTCTCCCACGATTAATGGCTCCTCTGCTCCTCTCGCTCTCTCAATGTTCATGGCCCCACTGTTCCTCTTGCACTCACTCTTAATGATCCCGCTGCTCCTCTCGTTTTCTCGCTGTTAACTGCCCCACTGTTCCTCTCGCACTCTCACTGCTATTGTCCCGCCTGCTCTTCTTGCTGTGTGTTAATGGTCCCGCTGCTCTTAAACTCTCACTGTGAATGGGCTCACTGCTCCTCTCGCAATCTCTCACTGTTAACGGCCCCGCTGCTCCTCTATTTCTCACTGTTAATGCCCCACTGTTAGTCTCCCTCACTCACGGTTAATGTCCCCACAGCGCCTCACTAACTGCTAATGGTGCCGCCGATCCTCTGAATTTCACTGTTAATGGCCCCAATGCTCCTTTCACTCTCAATGCTAATGGCCCCGCTGCTCTCTCTCTCTCCCACTGTTAATGGCCGCCCTTCTCCTCACGGTACCTCACTGTTAATGGCCCCACTGCTCCTTTTACTTTCAATGTTAATGGACCAGCTGCTCCTCTCTCTCTCCCACTGTTAATGGCCACCCTTCTCCTCACGGTACCTCACTGTTAATGGCCCCACTGCTCCGCTCGCAATCTCTCACTGTTAAAAGCCCCGCTGCTCCTTTCGTTCTCAAACTTACTAACCCCAGTCTTCCTGTCGCTCTCAGTTTTTGTCCCTGCTGCTCCTCTCACTCACTGCACCTCTTGCTCTCACCGTTAATGGACCCGCTGCTTTACTCGCTCTCCGTGTTAATAACCCAGCTGCTTCTCTGCTCTCACTGTTAATGGCCCTGCTGCTCCTATCACTCTGACTGTTGTTTGCCCATGCTACTCTCGCTCTCATTGCTGATAGCCCGCTGCTCCTCACTCTCACTGTTAATGGCCCCCCCCACACACCTTAAACCAGCTTATATTTCAACTCTTTCTTGGACTCGAACTCAAGTTCTGTCGAAGGGTCATGAGGACTCGAAACGTCAACTCTTTTCTTCTCCGCCGATGCTGCCAGACCTGCTGAGTTTTTCCAGGTAATTCTGTTTTTGTTTTTTCACTATTAATTCTCTATTTATAGTCTCACTGTTAATTCTCCGCTGTTCCTCTTACTCTCCCAAAGTTAATGGCCACACTGCTCCTCATGATCTCTCACAATTAATGGCGCCCCACCTCCTCTCGCTGTCACTGACAATGGCCCCACTGCTCCTCTGAATCTGTCGCTACTAATGGCCCTGCTGCTCCTCTCTCTCTCTCTCACTGTCAATGGCCCTGCTGCTCCTCTCTCTCTCTCACTGTCAATGGCCCTGCTGCTCCTCTGTCTCTGTTATTGGCCCCGCTACTCCTCCCACAGTCTCACTGTTAACTGCCCAACTGCTCATGGCCCCGCTGATCCTGTCACTGCCAATGATCCCGCTGCTCCTCTCGCACTCTCCTTGTTAATGGCCCCACTCTTCCTCTCGCTCTCACAATATTAATGACCGTGCTGCTCTTCTCGCTCCCTCATTGTTAATGGCCCCGCTGCTCTTCTCACTCGCTATTACTGGCCCCTCTGCTCCCCTTGCTGTGTGTTATTGGCCCCGCTGCTCCTAAACTCTCACTCTGAATGGGCTCACTGCTCCTCTCACAATCTCTCACTGTTAACGGCCCCGCTGCTCCTCTATTTCTCACTGTTAACGCCCCACTGTTAGTCTCGCTTTCTCACGGTTAATGACCCCACAGCTCCTCACTAACTTTTAATGGCGCCGCGATCCTCTGAATCTCACTGTTAATGGCCCCGCTGCGCCTCTCTCTCTCAATGTTAATGGACCAGCTGCTCCTCTCTCTCTCTCCCATTGTTAATGGCCACCCTTCTCCTCACGGTACCTCACTGTTAATTGCCCCACTGCGCCTTTCACTCTCTCATGGTTCATGGCCCCACTGCTCTACTCGCACTCTCTCACTGTTAAAAGCCCCGCTGATCCTCTCGTTCTCTAACTTATTAACCCCAGTCTTCCTGACGCTCTCACTGTTAATGGCCCCGCTGCACCTCTCGCTCTCACTGTTAATGGACCCGCTGCTTTACTCGCTCTACGTGTTAATAACCCAGCTGCTTCTATGCACTCACTGTTAATAGCCCCACTGCTCCTATCACTCTCACTGTTATTTGCCCGTGCTCCTCTCGCTCTCACTGCTAATGTCCCCACTGTTCCTCTCAAACTCACTATTAATTCTCTATTCACAGTCTCACTGTTAATACTCCGCTGTTCCTCTTACTCTCACTCTGCCAATGGCCACATTGCTCCTCACGATCTCTCAAAATTAATGTCGTTCCCCCCACCCCCTCTCACTCTCGCTCTCGCTGTCACTGACAATGGCCCCACTGCTCCTCTAAATCTGTTGCTACTAATGGATCCGCTGCTCCACTCTCCCTGAATCTTAATGGCCCCGATGCCTCTTTCACTCTGTCACTGTTAATGGCCCCACTGCTCCTCTCTCTCACTGTTATTGGCCGTACTGTTCCCTTTGTTCTCACTGTTAATGGCCCAGCTGCTCCTCACATTCTCACTGTTAATGGCCCCTCTGCTCCTCACACTCTCACTGTTAACGGACCAACTCGGTCTCTGTTCACGGCCCCTCTGCTGCTCTTCCTCTCTGTCTGTTAATGTCCCTGATGTTCCTGTCACTCGCTCAGTCTTAATGGCCCCTCTGCCCCTCTGACTGTCTCACTAACAATGGCGCTGCTGCTCATCTCAGTCTCACTGTTAATGGCCCCTCTGCTCCTCTCAGTCTCGCTGTTAATGGCCCCTCTGCTCCTCTCAGTCTCGCTGTTAATGGCCCCTCTGCTCCTCTCACTGTTAATGGCCCCACTGCTCCTTTCACTCTCTCACGGTTCATGGCCCCACTGCTCCACTTGCACTCTCTCACGGTTCATGGCCCCACTGCTCCACTTGCACTCTCTCACTGTTAAAAGCCCCGCAGCTCCAATCATTCTCTAACTTATTAACCCCAGTCTTCCTGTCACTCTCACTGTTAATAGCCATACTGCTCCAGTCACTTAACGGCACCGCTGCTTCTCTGCTCTCACTGATAATGGCCCCGCTGCTTCTCTCGCTCTCACAGGTAATGTCCCTACAGCTCCTTTCACACTTAGTGTTAATGTCCCTGCTGCTTCTCTTGCTCTGTCACTGTTAATGGCCCCGCTGCTCCTCTCGCTCTCTTGCTGTTAATGGCCCCGCTGCTCCTCTTGCTCTCACTGTTAATGGCCCCGCTGCTCCTCTCGCTCTCAATGTTAATGGCCCAGCTGCTCCTCTCGCTCTCTCGCTGTTAATGGCACCTCAGCTCCTCTCGCTCTCTCGCTGTTAATGGCCCCTCAGCTCCTTTCACTCTCTCACTGTTAATGGCCCCTCAGCTCCTTTCACTCTCTCACTGTTAATGGCCCCTCAGCTCCTTTCACTCTCTCACTGTTAATGGCCCCTCAGCTCCTTTCACTCTCTCACTGTTAATGGCCCCTCAGCTCCTTTCACTCTCTCACTGTTAATGGCCCTGCTGCTCATCACACTCAATGCTCATGGCCACGCTGCTTCTCTCGCTCTGTCACTGTTAATGACTCTGCTCTTCACTCTCGCACTGTTAATGGCACCGCTGGTTCTCTCACTCACTGTTACTGGTACCGCTGCTCCTCTCACTATTAAAGGCCCCTCTGCTCCTCTTGCTCTGTCACTGTGAATGGCTCCGCTTCTCCTATCACTCTGTTCATGGACCCACTGCTCATCACACTTTCACTGCTCATGGCCACGCTGCTTCTCTCGCTCTGTCGCTGTTAATGTCCCTGCTGCTCCTTTCCCTCTCAATATTAGTGGCCCCACTGCTCCTCTCGCTCTCACTGTTAATGGCCTCAAAGCTCCTCTCGCTCTCACTGCTCATGACCCTGCTGCTTCTCTCGCTTTCTCACTGTTAATGGCCCATCTGGCTCTCTAGCACAGTTAATGGCCCCACTGCTCCTCTCGCTCTCACTGTTAATGGCCTCGCTGCTCTATTCACACACTCACTGTTATTAGCCCCGCTGTTCCTTTTGCTCTTCCAATGTTAAAGGCCCTGCAGCTCCTCTCGCTCTCACTGCTAATGTCCCCACTGCTCCTCTCAAACTCACTATTAATTCTCTATTCACAGTCTCACTGTTAATACTCCGCTGTTCCTCTGACTCTCCCAATGTTAATGGCCACATTGCTCCTCTCCCTCTGTCAATGGCCACACTGGTCCTCATGATCTCTCAAAATTAATGTCGTCCCCCCCTCCCCCTCTCACTCTCGCTCTCGCTGTCACTGACAATTGCCCCACTGCTCCTCTAAATCTGTTGCTACTAATGGATCTGCTGCTCCACTCTCCCTGAATCTTAATGGCCCCGATGCCTCTTTCACTCTGTCACTGTTAATGGCCCCACTGCTCCTCTCTCTCACTGTTATTGGCCGTACTGTTCCCTTTGTTCTCACTGTTAATGGCCCAGCTGCTCCTCACATTCTCACTGTTAATGGCCCCTCTGCTCCTCACACTCTCACTGTTAATGGACCAACTCGGTCTCTGTTCACGGCCCCTCTGCTGCTCTTCCTCTCTGTCTGTTAATGTCCCTGATGTTCCTGTCACTCGCTCAGTCTTAATGGCCCCTCTGCCCCTCTGACTGTCTCACTAACAATGGCGCTGCTGCTCATCTCAGTCTCACTGTTATTGGCCCCGCTGCTCATAAACTCTCACTGTGAATGCGCTCACTGCTCCTCTCACAATCTCTCACTGTTAATGATCCCGCTGCTCCTCTGGTTTTCTCTCTGTTAACTGCCCCAGTGTTCCTCTTACTCTCACTGTTAACGGCCCCGCTGCTCCTCTATTTCTCAGTTTTAATGCTCTGCTGTTTGTCTCGCTCTCTCAGGGTTAATGTCCCCACAGCTCCTCACTAACTGCTAATGGCGCCGCCGATCCTCTGAATCTCACTGTTAATGGCCCCGCTGCTCCTCTCACTTTCACTGTTAATGGCTATGTTGCTCTTCTGACTCTGTTAATGGCCCTGATGCTCCCTCTGTTCTCACTGGCAATGTCCCCTCTGCTCCTCTCGCTCTCACTGTTTATGCCATCTTGCTCTTCTTACTCTCACTGTTAATGGCCCAACTGTTCTCTTTGTACCCACTGTTAATGGCCCCACTGCTCCTCTCGCTCTGGCTGCTCATGGCCCTGCTGTTCCACTTGCTCTCTTTGTTACTGGCCCCTCTGCTCCTCTCGCTCTCTCACTGCTCATTGCCCCGCTGTTTATCTTGCTCTCTCATTGTTAATGGCCCCTCTGCTCCTCTCGCTTTCACTATTAATGGCCTCGCTGCTTCTCTCGCTCTCCCACTGTTAATGGCCCCACAGTTCCCCTCACTCACTCACTCAATGTTAATTGCCCTGCTGCTCCGTTCACTCTCTCACTGTTCATAGCCCCGCTGCTCCTCTCGCTCAGTTAATGACCCGCTGCACCGCTCACTATCTCTCTATTAATGACCCTGTTGCTCCTTTTACTCTCACTGTTAATGATCCCGCTGCTCCTCTGGTTTTCTCTCTGTTAACTGCCCCAGTGTTCCTCTCGCTCTCACTGTTAATGGCCCCAATGCGCCACTCTCTCTCTCTCAATGTTTATGGCCCTGCTGCTCCTCTCACTCACTCACTGTTAATGACCCCGCTGCTCCTCTCACTGATTCACTGTTAATGGCCATGTTGCTCCTCTCGCTTTTCATGTCAATGGTCTCGCTGCTTCTCTCGCTCTCACTGTTAATGGCCTCGCTGCTTCTCTCGCTTTTCATGTTAATGGTCTCGCTGCTTCTCTCGGTCTCCATGTCAATGGTCTCGCTGCTTCTCTCGCTCTCCATGTTAATGGTCTCGCTGCTTCTCTCGCTCTCCATGTTAATGGCCTCGCTGCTTCTCTCGCTCTCCATGTTAATGGCCTCGCTGCTTCTCTTTTCTCATTGTTTATGACCCAGCTGCTCATCTCAGTCTTTCACTGCTCATGGCCCCGCTGCTTCTCTCGCTCTCTCACTGGGTAATGGCCCCTCTGCTCCTCTCGTTCTGTCTGTTAACGGCCCCTCTGCTCATCTCATTCTCACTGTTAATGTCCCCACAGGTCCCTACGCTCTCTGTTAATGGCCCAACCCCTCCTCTCACTCTTTCACTGCTCATGGCCCCACTGCTTCTCTCGCTCTCTAGCCTGTTAATGGCCCCGCTGCTAATCACTCTCACTGTTAGTGGCCACGCTTCTCCTCTCGCTAACTGTTAATGTCCCTGCTGCTCATCTCTCTTTCACTGTCATGGCCTCTGCTTCTCTCGCTCTCACTGTTAATGGAGCCGCTGCTTCTCTCTCTCTCGCTCCGAATGGGCTCACTGCTCGTCCCACTCTCATTTTATGGCCCAACTGTTCCACTCGCTCTCTCTGTTCATGGCCCCGCTGCTGCTCTTCCTCTCTGGCTGTTAATGTCCCCAGTGTTTCAATCACTTGCTCGCTGTTACTGGCCCCTCTGCTCCTCTCACCCTCCCACTGTTAATGGCCACACTGCTCCTCTCACTCGCTCACTGTTAATGGCCTCGCTGCTCCTAATATTCTCACTGTTAACGGCCTGCTATTACTCTCGCTCTCTCACTGTTAATGTCCCCACTATTTCTCACACTATCACTGTTAATGGCCCCTCTGCTCCTCTCTCTCACTGTTAATGGCCCCTGTCTCCCCTCGCTCTCTGGCTGATAATGGTCGCTCTGCTCACCTCTCTCACTATTAATGGCCCCGCTGCTTCTCTCATTCTCACTGTTAATGCCCCCTCTGTTCGTCTCGCTCTCACTGTTAATGTCGCCACTATTCCTCTCACACTATCACTGCTCATGGCCCCTCTATTCCTCTCACTGTGAATTGTCCCGCTGCCCTCTCACTCACTTTTAATGGCCCCTCTGCTCCTCTCGCTCTCCCACTGTTAATGGCCCTGCTACTCTTCTCGCTGCCACTGTTATTGGCCCCTCTGCTCCTCTCGCTCTCACTGTTAATGGCCCCTCAGCTCCTCTCGCTCTCACTGTTAATGGCCCCTCAGCTCCTCTCACTCTCACTGTTATTGGCCCCTCTGCTCCTCTCACTCTCACTGTTAATAGCCCCTCTGCTCCTCTCGTTCTCACTGTTAACGGACCCTCTGCTTCTCTCACTGTTAATGGCCCCTCTGCTCCTCTCGCTTTCCCACTGTTAATGGCCCCTCTGCTTCTCTCGCTCTCCCACTGTTAATGGCCCCTCTGCTTCACTCGCTCTCCCGCTGTTAATGGCCCCTCTGCTCCTCTCGCTCTCCCGCTGTTAATGGCCCCTCTGCGCCTCTCACTCACTGTTAATGGCTCCGCTGCTCCTCTCGCTCTCACTGTTAATGGCCCCTCTGCTCCTCTCCCTCCCACGGTTAATGACGCCGCTGCTCCTCTCAATGAATTTCTGTTAATGACCATGTTGCTCTTCTAACTCTGTTAATGGCCCCACTGCTCCCTTTGTTCTCACTGTTAATGACCACACTGCTCCTCTCGCTCTCACTGTAAATGGCCATGTTGCTCTTCTGACTCTGTTAAAGGCCACACTGCTCCCTCTGTTCTCACTGTTAATGTCCCCTCTGCTGCTCTTGTTCTCTCACTGTTTATGGCCATGTTGCTCTTCTCACTCTCACCGTTAATGGCCCAAGTGCTCACTTTCTTCACTGTTAATGGCCCCACTGCTCTCTTTGTTCTCCCTGTTAATAGCCCCGCTGCTCCTTTCACTCGCTGTTAATGGCCCAACTGCTCTCTTTGATCTCATTGTTAATGGCCACTCTGCTCCTCTCTCTCACTGTTAATGGCCCCTCTACTCATCTCACTCACACTGTTAATGGCCCCTCTGCAACTCTCTCTCTCACTGTTAATGCCCCTCTGCTCCTCTCTCTCACTGTTAATAGCCGTGCTGCTCCTCTCGCTCTCAATGTTAATCGCCCCGCTGCTCATCTCAGTATTTCACTGCTCATGGCCTCTCATTGTTACTGGCCCCTCTGCTCCTCTCGCTCTGACTGCTCATGGCCCTGCTGTTCCTCTCACTCTCTCATTGTTAATGGCCCCTCTGCTCCCCTCTCTCACTGTTAATGGCTCCTCTGTTCGTCTCGCTCTCACTGTTAATGTCCCCTCTGCTGCTCTTGATGTCTCATTGTTTATGGCCATGTTGCTCTTCTCACTCTCACTGTTAATGGCCCAACTGCTCAGTTTCTTCACTGTTAATGGCCCCACTGCTCCTCTCGCTCTCACTGTTAATGACCCCACTGCTCCTCTCGCTATCTCATTGTTAATGGTCCGGCTGATCCCTTTGTTCTCACTATTAATGACCCTTCTGCTCCTCTCGCTATCTCACTGTTAATGGCCTCGCTGCTTCTCTCGCTATCGCATTGTTAATGGCCCCGCCGCTCCTCTCACTCTCACTGTTAATGGCCCCTCTGCAACTCTCTCACTGTTAATGCCCCTCTGCTCCTCTCTCTCACTGTTAATGGCCCTGCTGATCACTTTGTTCTCACTGTTAATGGCCCCGCTAATCCTCTCGCTCTCACTGTTAATGGCCCCTCTGCTCCTCTCTCACACTGTTAATGGCCCCTCTGCAACTCTCTCTCTCACTGTTAATGCCCCTCTGCTCCTCTCTCTCACTGTTAATGGCCCTGCTGATCACTTTGTTCTCACTGTTAATGGCCCCTCTGCTCCTCTCTCTCACTGTTAATGGCCCCTCTGCTCCTCTCGCTCTCACTGTTAATGGCCCCTCTGCAACTCTCTCTCTCACTGTTGATGCCCCTCTGCTCCTCTCTCTCACTGTTTATGGCCCCGCTGCTCCTCTCGCTCTCACTGTTAATGGCCCCGCTGCTCCTCTCGCTCTCACTGTTAATGGCCCCGCTGCTCCTCTCGCTCTCACTGTTAATGGCCCCGCTTCTCCTCTCGCTCTCACTGTTAATGGCCCCTCTGCTCCTCTCGCTCTCACTGTTAATGGCCCCTCTGCAACTCTCTCTCTCACTGTTGATGCCCCTCTGCTCCTCTCTCTCACTGTTAATGGCCCTGCTGCTCTTCTCGCTCTCACTGTTAATGGCCCCTCTGCAACTCTCTCTCTCACTGTTGATGCCCCTCTGCTCCTCTCTCTCACTGTTAATGGCCCCTCTGCTCCTCTTGCTATCTCACTGTTAATGGCCTCGCTGCTTCTCTCACTATCTCACTGTTAATGGCCCCGCTGCTCCTCTCGCTCTCACTGTTAATGGCCCCTCTGCTCCTCTCACTATCACTGTTAATGCCCCTCTGCTCCTCTCTCTCACTGTTAATGGCCCCGCTGCTCCTCTCGCTCTCACTGTTAATGGCCCCACTGCTCCTCTCGCTATCTCATTGTTAATGGCCCGGCTGATCCCTTTGTTCTCACTATTAATGACCCTTCTGCTCCTCTCGCTATCTCACTGTTAATGGCCTCGCTGCTTCTCTCACTATCTCACTGTTAATGGCCCCGCTGCTCCTCTCGCTCTCACTGTTAATGGCCCCTCTGCTCCTCTCACTCTCACTGTTAACGGCCCCGCTGCTCCTCTCGCTCTCACTGTTAATGGCCCCTCTGCTCCTCTCACTATCACTGTTAATGGCCCCTCTGCTCCTCTCACTATCACTGTTAATGGCCCCTCTGCTCCTTTCGCTCTCACTGTTAATGGCCCCACTGCTCCTCTCGCTCTCACTGTTAATGCCCCTCTGCTCCTCTCTCTCACTGTTAATATCCCTGCTGATCCCTTTGTTCTCACTGTTAATCGCCCCGCTGCTCCTCTCGCTCTCACTGTTAATGGCCCCTCTGCAACTCTCTCTCTCACTGTTGATGCCCCTCTGCTCCTCTCTCTCACTGTTTATGGCCCCGCTGCTCCTCTCGCTCTCACTGTTAATGGCCCCGCTGCTCCTCTCGCTCTCACTGTTAATGGCCCCGCTGCTCCTCTCGCTCTCACTGTTAATGGCCCCGCTTCTCCTCTTGCTCTCACTGTTAATGGCCCCTCTGCTCCTCTCTCTCACTGTTAATGGCCCCGTTGCTCCTCTCACTCTCACTGTTTATGGCCCCTCTGCAACTCTCTCTCTCACTGTTGATGCCCCTCTGCTCCTCTCTCTCACTGTTAATGGCACCACTGCTCCTCTCGCTCTCACTGTTAATGGCCCCTCTGCAACTCTCTCTCTCACTGTTGATGCCCCTCTGCTCCTCTCTCTCACTGTTAATGGCCCCTCTGCAACTCTCTCTCTCACTGTTGATGCCCCTCTGCTCCTCTCTCTCACTGTTAATGGCCCCTCTGCTCCTCTCGCTATCTCACTGTTAATGGCCTCGCTGCTTCTCTCACTATCTCACTGTTAATGGCCCCGCTGCTCCTCTCGCTCTCACTGTTAATGGCCCCTCTGCTCCTCTCACTATCACTGTTAATGCCCCTCTGCTCCTCTCTCTCACTGTTAATGGCCCCGCTGCTCCTCTCGCTCTCACTGCTAATGGCCCCACTGCTCCTCTCGCTATCTCACTGTTAATGGCCCGGCTGATCCCTTTGTTCTCACTATTAATGACCCTTCTGCTCCTCTCGCTATCTCACTGTTAATGGCCTCGCTGCTTCTCTCACTATCTCACTGTTAATGGCCCCGCTGCTCCTCTCGCTCTCACTGTTAATGGCCCCTCTGCTCCTCTCACTCTCACTGTTAATGGCCCCGCTGCTCCTCTCGCTCTCACTGTTAATGGCCCCTCTGCTCCTCTCACTATCACTGTTAATGGCCCCTCTGCAACTCTCTCTCTCACTGTTAATGCCCCTCTGCTCCTCTCTCTCACTGTTAATGGCCCTGCTGATCCCTTTGTTCTCACTGTTAATGGCCCCGCTGCTCCTCTCGCTCTCACTGTTAATCGCCCCGCTGCTCATCTCAGTATTTCACTGCTCATGGCCTCTCACTGTTAATGGCCCCTCTGCTCCTCTGGCTCTGACTGCTCATGGCCCTGCTGTTCCTCTTGCTCTCTCATTGTTACTGGCCCCTCTGCTCCTCTCGCTCTCTCACTGTTAATGGCCCCTCTGCTCCTCTTGCTCTCACTGTTAATGGCCCCGCTGCTCATCTGAGTATTTCAATTCTCATGGCCTCTCACTGTTAATGGCCCCTGTCTCCCCTCGCTCTCTGGCTGTTAATGGTGGCTCTGATCCCCTCTCTCACTATTAATGGCCCCGCTGCTTCTCTCATTCTCACTGTTAATGACCCCTCTGTTCGTCTCACTCACTGTTAATGTCGCCACTATTCCTCTCACACTATCACTGTTCATGGCCCCTCTATTCCTCGTACTCTTTTAATGGCCCCTCTGCTCCTCTCACTCTCACTGTTCATGGCCCCTCTATTCCTCTCACTCTGTTAATGGCCCCTCTGCTCCTCTCACTCTCACTGTTAATGTCGCCACTATTCCTCTCACACTATCACTGTTCATGGCCCCTCTATTCCTCTCATTCTTTTAATGGCCCCTCTGCTCCTCTCACTGACTCACTGTTAATGACCATGTTGCTCCTCTCGCTCTCACAATGTTAATGGCCCTGCTGCTCTTCTCTGTCCCTCACTGTTAATGGCCCCGCTGCTCTTCTCGCTCGCTCGTATTGGCCCCTCTGCTCCTCTCGCTGCGTGTTATTGGTCCCGCTGCTCCTAAACTCTCACTGCTCATGGTCCCGCTGCTTCTCTCGCTCTCTCACTGTTAATGGCCCCTCTGCTCCTCTTGCTCTCACTGTTAATGGCCCCGCTGCTCATCTGAGTATTTCAATTCTCATGGCCTCTCACTGTTAATGGCCCCTGTCTCCCCTCGCTCTCTGGCTGTTAATGGTGGCTCTGATCCCCTCTCTCACTATTAATGGCCCCGCTGCTTCTCTCATTCTCACTGTTAATGACCCCTCTGTTCGTCTCACTCACTGTTAATGTCGCCACTATTCCTCTCACACTATCACTGTTCATGGCCCCTCTATTCCTCGTACTCTTTTAATGGCCCCTCTGCTCCTCTCACTCTCACTGTTCATGGCCCCTCTATTCCTCTCACTCTGTTAATGGCCCCTCTGCTCCTCTCACTCTCACTGTTAATGTCGCCACTATTCCTCTCACACTATCACTGTTCATGGCCCCTCTATTCCTCTCATTCTTTTAATGGCCCCTCTGCTCCTCTCACTGACTCACTGTTAATGACCATGTTGCTCCTCTCGCTCTCACAATGTTAATGGCCCTGCTGCTCTTCTCTGTCCCTCACTGTTAATGGCCCCGCTGCTCTTCTCGCTCGCTCGTATTGGCCCCTCTGCTCCTCTCGCTGCGTGTTATTGGTCCCGCTGCTCCTAAACTCTCACTGTGAATGGGTTCACTGCTCCTCTCGCTCTCACTGCTAATGGCCCCTCTGCTCCTCTCACTCTCACTGTTAAAGGCCCCGCTGCTTCTCTCGCTCTCACTGTTAATGCACCTGCTGCTTATCTCAGTATTTCACTGCTCATGGCCTCGCTGCTCCTCTCGCTCTCACTATTAATGACCCTTCTGCTCCTCTCGCTATCTCACTGTTAATGGCCTCGCTGCTTCTCTCACTATCTCACTGTTAATGGCCCCGCTGCTCCTCTCGCTCTCACTGTTAATGGCCCCTCTGCTCCTCTCACTCTCACTGTTAACGGCCCCGCTGCTCCTCTCGCTCTCACTGTTAATGGCCCCTCTGCTCCTCTCACTATCACTGTTAATGGCCCCTCTGCTCCTCTCGCTCTCACTGTTAATGGCCCCACTGCTCCTCTCGCTCTCACTGTTAATGGCCCCTCTGCAACTCTCTCTCTCACTGTTAATGCCCCTCTGCTCCTCTCTCTCACTGTTAATGGCCCTGCTGATCCCTTTGTTCTCACTGTTAATGGCCCCGCTGCTCCTCTCGCTCTCACTGTTAATCGCCCCGCTGCTCCTCTCGCTCTCACTGTTAATGGCCCCTCTGCAACTCTCTCTCTCACTGTTGATGCCCCTCTGCTCCTCTCTCTCACTGTTTATGGCCCCGCTGCTCCTCTCGCTCTCACTGTTAATGGCCCCGCTGCTCCTCTCGCTCTCACTGTTAATGGCCCCGCTGCTCCTCTCGCTCTCACTGTTAATGGCCCCGCTTCTCCTCTCGCTCTCACTGTTAATGGCCCCTCTGCTCCTCTCTCTCACTGTTAATGGCCCCGTTGCTCCTCTCGCTCTCACTGTTAATGGCCCCTCTGCAACTCTCTCTCTCACTGTTGATGCCCCTCTGCTCCTCTCTCTCACTGTTAATGGCCCCACTGCTCCTCTCGCTCTCACTGTTAATGGCCCCTCTGCAACTCTCTCTCTCACTGTTGATGCCCCTCTGCTCCTCTCTCTCACTGTTAATGGCCCCTCTGCAACTCTCTCTCTCACTGTTGATGCCCCTCTGCTCCTCTCTCTCACTGTTAATGGCCCCTCTGCTCCTCTCGCTATCTCACTGTTAATGGCCTCGCTGCTTCTCTCACTATCTCACTGTTAATGGCCCCGCTGCTCCTCTCGCTCTCACTGTTAATGGCCCCTCTGCTCCTCTCACTATCACTGTTAATGCCCCTCTGCTCCTCTCTCTCACTGTTAATGGCCCCACTGCTCCTCTCGCTATCTCATTGTTAATGGCCCGGCTGATCCCTTTGTTCTCACTATTAATGACCCTTCTGCTCCTCTCGCTATCTCACTGTTAATGGCCTCGCTGCTTCTCTCACTATCTCACTGTTAATGGCCCCTCTGCTCCTCTCACTCTCACTGTTAATGGCCCCGCTGCTCCTCTCGCTCTCACTGTTAATGGCCCCTCTGCTCCTCTCACTATCACTGTTAATGGCCCCTCTGCTCCTCTCACTGTCACTGTTAATGGCCCCACTGCTCCTCTCGCTCTCACTGTTAATGGCCCCTCTGCAACTCTCTCTCTCACTGTTAATGCCCCTCTGCTCCTCTCTCTCACTGTTAATGGCCCTGCTGATCCCTTTGTTCTCACTGTTAATGGCCCCGCTGCTCCTCTCGCTCTCACTGTTAATCGCCCCGCTGCTCATCTCAGTATTTCACTGCTCATGGCCTCTCACTGTTAATGGCCCCTCTGCTCCTCTGGCTCTGACTGCTCATGGCCCTGCTGTTCCTCTTGCTCTCTCATTGTTACTGGCCCCTCTGCTCCTCTTGCTCTCTCACTGCTCATGGTCCCGCTGCTTCTCTCGCTCTCTCACTGTTAATGGCCCCTCTGCTCCTCTTGCTCTCACTGTTAATGGCCCCGCTGCTCATCTGAGTATTTCAATTCTCATGGCCTCTCACTGTTAATGGCCCCTGTCTCCCCTCGCTCTCTGGCTGTTAATGGTGGCTCTGATCCCCTCTCTCACTATTAATGGCCCCGCTGCTTCTCTCATTCTCACTGTTAATGACCCCTCTGTTCGTCTCACTCACTGTTAATGTCGCCACTATTCCTCTCACACTATCACTGTTCATGGCCCCTCTATTCCTCGTACTCTTTTAATGGCCCCTCTGCTCCTCTCACTCTCACTGTTCATGGCCCCTCTATTCCTCTCACTCTGTTAATGGCCCCTCTGCTCCTCTCACTCTCACTGTTAATGTCGCCACTATTCCTCTCACACTATCACTGTTCATGGCCCCTCTATTCCTCTCATTCTTTTAATGGCCCCTCTGCTCCTCTCACTCTCACTGTCAATGGCTCCGCTGCTCCTCTTGCTCTCACTGTTAATGGCCCTGCTGCTACTCTCACTCTCACTGTTAAAGCCCCGCTGCTCCTCTCACTCTCACTGTTAATGGCCCCTCTGCTCCTCTCATTCTCCCGGTTAATGACGCCGCTGCTCCTCTCAATGAATTTCTGTTAATGACCATGTTGCTCTTCTAACTCTGTTAATGGCCCCACTGCTCCCTTTGTTCTCACTGTTAATGACCACACTGCTCCTCTCGCTCTCACTGTTAAATGGCCATGTTGCTCTTCTGACTCTGTGAAAGGCCACACTGCTCCCTCTGTTCTCACTGTTAATGTCCCCTCTGCTGCTCTTGTTCTCTCACTGTTTATGGCCATGTTGCTCTTCTCACTCTCACTGTTAATGGCCCAAGTGCTCACTTTCTTCACTGTGAATGGCCCCACTGCTCTCTTTGTTCTCACTGTTAATGGCCACACTGCTCCTCTCGCTATCTCATTGTTAATGGCCCGGCTGATCCCTTTGTTCTCACTGTTAATGACCCTTCTGCTCCTCTCGCTATCTCACTGTTAATGGCCTCGCTGCTTCTCTCGCTATCTCACTGTTAATGGCCCCTCTGCTCCTCTCACTCTCACTGTTAATGGCCCCTCTGCTCCTCTCACTCTCACTGTTAATGGCCCCTCTGCAACTCTCTCTCTCACTGTTAATGCCCCTCTGCTCCTCTCTCTCACTGTTAATGGCCCTGCTGATCCCTTTGTTCTCACTGTTAATGGCCCCGCTAATCCTCTCGCTCTCACTGTTAATGGCCCCTCTGCTTCTCTCGCTCTGACTGCTCATGGCCCTGCTGTTCCTCTTGCTCTCTCATTGTTACTGGCCCCTCTGCTTCTCTCGCTCTCTCACTGTTAATGGCCCCTCTGCTTCTCTCGCTCTCTCACTGTTCATGTCCCATCTGGCTCTCTAGCACTGTTAATCGCCCCACTGTTCCTCACTCTCACTGTAATACCGCTGTTGCACTTCTGATTCTCACTGTTATTGTCCGGCTGCTCCTCTCACTCACTCACTGTTAATAGGCCGGCTGTTCCTCTTGCTCTCACAATGTTAATGGCCACACTGCTCCTCACGATCTCACTATTAATTCTCTTTTCACAGTCTCACTGTTAATAATCCGCTGTTCCTCTTAATCTCCCAGTGTTCATGGCCCCACTGCTCCACTCGCACTCTCTCACTGTTAAAACCCCCACTGATCCTCTCGTTCTCAAACTTGTTAACCCCAGTCTTCATGTCACTCTCAATGTTTTTGTCCCTGCTGCTCCTCTCACTCACTGTTAATAGCCCCGCTGCACCTTTCGCTCTCACCGTTAATGGACCCACTGCTTTACTCGCTCTCTGCTCACTCTTAATGGCCCTGCGGCTCCTATCACTCTCACTGTTATTTTCCACCCTGCTCCTCTGGCTCTCTCACTGCTAAGAGCCAGTTGCTCCTCTCACACTCACTGTTCATGGCCCAACTGCTCCTCTCACTCGCACTGTTAATGGCCCAACTGCACATCTCGCTCTCACAGTTAATGTCCCATCTGCTCCTTTTGCTCTGTTAATGGCCACGCTGCTCCTCTCGCTCTCTCACTGTTAATGGCCCCTCTGCTCCTCTCACTCTCACTGTTAATGGCCCCAATGCGCCACTCTCTCTCTCTCAATGTTTATGGCCTGCTGGTCCTCTCCCTCTCCCTCTCCCTCTCGCTGATAATGGTCCCGCTGCTCCTCTCACTGACTCACTGTTAATGACCATGTTGCTCCTCTCGCTCTCACAATGTTAATGGCCCTGCTGCTCTTCTCTGTCCCTCACTGTTAATGGCCCCGCTGCTCTTCTCGCTCGCTCGTATTGGCCCCTCTGCTCCTCTCGCTGTGTGTTATTGGTCCCGCTGCTCCTAAACTCTCACTGTGAATGGGTTCACTGCTCCTCTCGCTCTCACTGCTAATGGCCCCTCTGCTCCTCTCACTCTCACTGTTAAAGGCCCCGCTGCTTCTCTCGCTCTCACTGTTAATGCACCTGCTGCTTATCTCAGTATTTCACTGCTCATGGCCTCGCTTCTCCTCTCGCTCTCTCATTGTTAATGGCCCCTCTGCTCCTCTCGCTCTGACTGTGCATGGCCCCGCTGTTTATCTTGCTCTCTCACTGTTAATGGCCCCTCTGCTCCTCTCGTTCTCACTGGTAATGGCCCCTCTGCTCCTCTCGCTCTCACTGTTAATGGCCCCTCTGCTCCTCTCGCTCTCACTGTTAATGGCCCCTCTGCTCCTCTCGCTCTCACACTGTTAATGGACCCGCTGCTCATCAGACTTTCACTGCTCATGGCCCATCTGGCTCTCTAGCACAGTTAATGGCCCCACTGTTCCTCTCACTCTCACTGTAATGGCGCTGCTACACCTCTGACTCTCACTGTTAATGGCCCCACTGCTCCTCTCGCTCTCACTGTTCATGGCCTCGCTGCTGCTCTCGCTCTCACTGTTAATGGCCTCGCTGCTCCTCTCGCTCTCACTGTTAATGGACTTGCTGCTCTATTCACACACTCACTGTTAATAGCCCCACTGTTCCTTTTGCTCTCCCCATGTTAATGGCCCTGCTGTGCCTCTGGCTCTCACTGCTAATGTCCCCAATGCTCCTCTCAATCTCACTATTAATTCTCTATTCATAGTCTCACTGTTAATACTCCGCTGTTCCTCTTACTCTCCCAAAGTTAATGGCCACACTGCTCCTCACGATCTTTCACAATTAATGGCACCCCACCCCCTCTCGCTGTCACTGACAATGGCCCCACTGCTCCTCTACATCTGTCGCTACTAATGGCCCTGCTGCTCCTCTCTCTCTCTCACTCTCTCTCTCTCTCACTGTCAATGGCCCTGCTGCACCTCTGACTCTCACTCTTATTGGCCCTGCTACTCCTCCCACTGTCTCACTGTTAAGCGCCCAACTGCTCATGGCCCCGCTGCTCCTTTCACTGCCAATGATCCCGCTGCTCCTCATGCACTCTCCCTGTTAATGGCCCCACTCTTCCTCTCGCACTATCACTGCTAATGTCCCACCTGCTCCTCTCGCTCTCACAATGATAATGGCCCTGCTGCTCTTCTCACTCCCTCACTGTTAATGGTCCCGCTGCTCCTCTCGCTTGCTATTATTGGCCCCTCTGCTGCTCTCGCTGTGTGTTATTGGCCCCGCTGTTCCTAAACTCTCACTGTGAATGGGTTCACTGCTCTTCTCGCTCTCACTGTTAATGGCCCCTCTGCTCCTCTCACTGACTCACTGTTAATGGCCCCTCTGCTCCTCTCACTCTCACTGTTAATGTCCCATCTGCTCCTTTTGCTCTGTTAACGGCCACGCTGCTCCTCTCGCTCTCTCACTGTTAATGGCCCCGCTGATCCCTTTGTTCTCACTGTTAATGGCCCCGCTGCTCCCCTCGCTCTCTCATTGTTAATGGCCCCTCTGCTCCTCTCGCTCTCACTGTTAATGGCCCCTCTGCTCCTCTCGCTCTCACTATTAATGGCCCCACTGCTCCCCTCGCTCTCACTGTTAATGGCCCCTCTGCTCCTCTCGCTCTCACTGTTAATGGCCCCGCTGCTCCCCTCGCTCTCACTGTTAATGGCCCCTCTGCTGCTCTTCCTGTTAATATCCCTGTTCTTCCTGTCACTCGCTCACTATTCATGGCCCCTCTGCTCCTCTCGCTCTCTCACTCTCTTAATGTTCATGGCCCCACAGTTCCTCTCACTCAGTTAATGACCCGCTGCACCTCTCACTATCTCACTACTAATGGCCCTGTTGCTCCTTTTACTCTCACTGTTAATGTCCCATCTGCTCCTCTCTCTCTCCCACGATTAATGGCTCCTCTGCTCCTCTCGCTCTCTCAATGTTCATGGCCCCACTGTTCCTCTTGCACTCACTCTTAATGATCCCGCTGCTCCTCTCGTTTTCTCGCTGTTAACTGCCCCACTGTTCCTCTCGCACTCTCACTGCTATTGTCCCGCCTGCTCTTCTTGCTGTGTGTTAATGGTCCCGCTGCTCTTAAACTCTCACTGTGAATGGGCTCACTGCTCCTCTCGCAATCTCTCACTGTTAACGGCCCCGCTGCTCCTCTATTTCTCACTGTTAATGCCCCACTGTTAGTCTCCCTCACTCACGGTTAATGTCCCCACAGCGCCTCACTAACTGCTAATGGTGCCGCCGATCCTCTGAATTTCACTGTTAATGGCCCCAATGCTCCTTTCACTCTCAATGCTAATGGCCCCGCTGCTCTCTCTCTCTCCCACTGTTAATGGCCGCCCTTCTCCTCACGGTACCTCACTGTTAATGGCCCCACTGCTCCTTTTACTTTCAATGTTAATGGACCAGCTGCTCCTCTCTCTCTCCCACTGTTAATGGCCACCCTTCTCCTCACGGTACCTCACTGTTAATGGCCCCACTGCTCCGCTCGCAATCTCTCACTGTTAAAAGCCCCGCTGCTCCTTTCGTTCTCAAACTTACTAACCCCAGTCTTCCTGTCGCTCTCAGTTTTTGTCCCTGCTGCTCCTCTCACTCACTGCACCTCTTGCTCTCACCGTTAATGGACCCGCTGCTTTACTCGCTCTCCGTGTTAATAACCCAGCTGCTTCTCTGCTCTCACTGTTAATGGCCCTGCTGCTCCTATCACTCTGACTGTTGTTTGCCCATGCTACTCTCGCTCTCATTGCTGATAGCCCGCTGCTCCTCACTCTCACTGTTAATGGCCCCCCCCACACACCTTAAACCAGCTTATATTTCAACTCTTTCTTGGACTCGAACTCAAGTTCTGTCGAAGGGTCATGAGGACTCGAAACGTCAACTCTTTTCTTCTCCGCCGATGCTGCCAGACCTGCTGAGTTTTTCCAGGTAATTCTGTTTTTGTTTTTTCACTATTAATTCTCTATTTATAGTCTCACTGTTAATTCTCCGCTGTTCCTCTTACTCTCCCAAAGTTAATGGCCACACTGCTCCTCATGATCTCTCACAATTAATGGCGCCCCACCTCCTCTCGCTGTCACTGACAATGGCCCCACTGCTCCTCTGAATCTGTCGCTACTAATGGCCCTGCTGCTCCTCTCTCTCTCTCTCACTGTCAATGGCCCTGCTGCTCCTCTCTCTCTCTCACTGTCAATGGCCCTGCTGCTCCTCTGTCTCTGTTATTGGCCCCGCTACTCCTCCCACAGTCTCACTGTTAACTGCCCAACTGCTCATGGCCCCGCTGATCCTGTCACTGCCAATGATCCCGCTGCTCCTCTCGCACTCTCCTTGTTAATGGCCCCACTCTTCCTCTCGCTCTCACAATATTAATGACCGTGCTGCTCTTCTCGCTCCCTCATTGTTAATGGCCCCGCTGCTCTTCTCACTCGCTATTACTGGCCCCTCTGCTCCCCTTGCTGTGTGTTATTGGCCCCGCTGCTCCTAAACTCTCACTCTGAATGGGCTCACTGCTCCTCTCACAATCTCTCACTGTTAACGGCCCCGCTGCTCCTCTATTTCTCACTGTTAACGCCCCACTGTTAGTCTCGCTTTCTCACGGTTAATGACCCCACAGCTCCTCACTAACTTTTAATGGCGCCGCGATCCTCTGAATCTCACTGTTAATGGCCCCGCTGCGCCTCTCTCTCTCAATGTTAATGGACCAGCTGCTCCTCTCTCTCTCTCCCATTGTTAATGGCCACCCTTCTCCTCACGGTACCTCACTGTTAATTGCCCCACTGCGCCTTTCACTCTCTCATGGTTCATGGCCCCACTGCTCTACTCGCACTCTCTCACTGTTAAAAGCCCCGCTGATCCTCTCGTTCTCTAACTTATTAACCCCAGTCTTCCTGACGCTCTCACTGTTAATGGCCCCGCTGCACCTCTCGCTCTCACTGTTAATGGACCCGCTGCTTTACTCGCTCTACGTGTTAATAACCCAGCTGCTTCTATGCACTCACTGTTAATAGCCCCACTGCTCCTATCACTCTCACTGTTATTTGCCCGTGCTCCTCTCGCTCTCACTGCTAATGTCCCCACTGTTCCTCTCAAACTCACTATTAATTCTCTATTCACAGTCTCACTGTTAATACTCCGCTGTTCCTCTTACTCTCACTCTGCCAATGGCCACATTGCTCCTCACGATCTCTCAAAATTAATGTCGTTCCCCCCACCCCCTCTCACTCTCGCTCTCGCTGTCACTGACAATGGCCCCACTGCTCCTCTAAATCTGTTGCTACTAATGGATCCGCTGCTCCACTCTCCCTGAATCTTAATGGCCCCGATGCCTCTTTCACTCTGTCACTGTTAATGGCCCCACTGCTCCTCTCTCTCACTGTTATTGGCCGTACTGTTCCCTTTGTTCTCACTGTTAATGGCCCAGCTGCTCCTCACATTCTCACTGTTAATGGCCCCTCTGCTCCTCACACTCTCACTGTTAACGGACCAACTCGGTCTCTGTTCACGGCCCCTCTGCTGCTCTTCCTCTCTGTCTGTTAATGTCCCTGATGTTCCTGTCACTCGCTCAGTCTTAATGGCCCCTCTGCCCCTCTGACTGTCTCACTAACAATGGCGCTGCTGCTCATCTCAGTCTCACTGTTAATGGCCCCTCTGCTCCTCTCAGTCTCGCTGTTAATGGCCCCTCTGCTCCTCTCAGTCTCGCTGTTAATGGCCCCTCTGCTCCTCTCACTGTTAATGGCCCCACTGCTCCTTTCACTCTCTCACGGTTCATGGCCCCACTGCTCCACTTGCACTCTCTCACGGTTCATGGCCCCACTGCTCCACTTGCACTCTCTCACTGTTAAAAGCCCCGCAGCTCCAATCATTCTCTAACTTATTAACCCCAGTCTTCCTGTCACTCTCACTGTTAATAGCCATACTGCTCCAGTCACTTAACGGCACCGCTGCTTCTCTGCTCTCACTGATAATGGCCCCGCTGCTTCTCTCGCTCTCACAGGTAATGTCCCTACAGCTCCTTTCACACTTAGTGTTAATGTCCCTGCTGCTTCTCTTGCTCTGTCACTGTTAATGGCCCCGCTGCTCCTCTCGCTCTCTTGCTGTTAATGGCCCCGCTGCTCCTCTTGCTCTCACTGTTAATGGCCCCGCTGCTCCTCTCGCTCTCAATGTTAATGGCCCAGCTGCTCCTCTCGCTCTCTCGCTGTTAATGGCACCTCAGCTCCTCTCGCTCTCTCGCTGTTAATGGCCCCTCAGCTCCTTTCGCTCTCTCGCTGTTAATGGCCCCTCAGCTCCTTTCACTCTCTCACTGTTAATGGCCCCTCAGCTCCTTTCACTCTCTCACTGTTAATGGCCCCTCAGCTCCTTTCACTCTCTCACTGTTAATGGCCCCTCAGCTCCTTTCACTCTCTCACTGTTAATGGCCCTGCTGCTCATCACACTCAATGCTCATGGCCACGCTGCTTCTCTCGCTCTGTCACTGTTAATGACCCTGCTCTTCACTCTCGCACTGTTAATGGCACCGCTGGTTCTCTCACTCACTGTTACTGGTACCGCTGCTCCTCTCACTATTAAAGGCCCCTCTGCTCCTCTTGCTCTGTCACTGTGAATGGCTCCGCTTCTCCTATCACTCTGTTCATGGACCCACTGCTCATCACACTTTCACTGCTCATGGCCACGCTGCTTCTCTCGCTCTGTCGCTGTTAATGTCCCTGCTGCTCCTTTCCCTCTCAATATTAGTGGCCCCACTGCTCCTCTCGCTCTCACTGTTAATGGCCTCAAAGCTCCTCTCGCTCTCACTGCTCATGACCCTGCTGCTTCTCTCGCTTTCTCACTGTTAATGGCCCATCTGGCTCTCTAGCACAGTTAATGGCCCCACTGCTCCTCTCGCTCTCACTGTTAATGGCCTCGCTGCTCTATTCACACACTCACTGTTATTAGCCCCGCTGTTCCTCTTGCTCTTCCAATGTTAAAGGCCCTGCAGCTCCTCTCGCTCTCACTGCTAATGTCCCCACTGCTCCTCTCAAACTCACTATTAATTCTCTATTCACAGTCTCACTGTTAATACTCCGCTGTTCCTCTGACTCTCCCAATGTTAATGGCCACATTGCTCCTCTCCCTCTGTCAATGGCCACACTGGTCCTCATGATCTCTCAAAATTAATGTCGTCCCCCCCTCCCCCTCTCACTCTCGCTCTCGCTGTCACTGACAATTGCCCCACTGCTCCTCTAAATCTGTTGCTACTAATGGATCTGCTGCTCCACTCTCCCTGAATCTTAATGGCCCCGATGCCTCTTTCACTCTGTCACTGTTAATGGCCCCACTGCTCCTCTCTCTCACTGTTATTGGCCGTACTGTTCCCTTTGTTCTCACTGTTAATGGCCCAGCTGCTCCTCACATTCTCACTGTTAATGGCCCCTCTGCTCCTCACACTCTCACTGTTAATGGACCAACTCGGTCTCTGTTCACGGTCCCTCTGCTGCTCTTCCTCTCTGTCTGTTAATGTCTCTGATGTTCCTGTCACTCGCTCAGTCTTAATGGCCCCTCTGCCCCTCTGACTGTCTCACTAACAATGGCGCTGCTGCTCATCTCAGTTTTTCACTGTTCACGGCCCCGCTGCTCATCTCACTCAGTTAATGACCCGCTGCTCCTCTCACTATCTCACTATTAATGTCCCTGTTGCTCCTTTTACTCTCACTGTTACTGGCCCCGCTGTTCTTCACTCTCATTGTTAATGGCCCCTCTGCTCCTCTCACTCTCACTGTTAATGGCCCCACTGCTCCTTTCACTCTCTCACGGTTCATGGCCCCACTGCTCCACTTGCACTCTCTCACTGTTAAAAGCCCCGCAGCTCCAATCATTCTCTAACTTATTAACCCCAGTCTTCCTGTCACTCTCACTGTTAATAGCCATACTGCTCCAGTCACTTAACGGCCCCGCTGCTTCTCTGCTCTCACTGATAATGGCCCCGCTGCTTCTCTCGCTCTCACAGGTAATGTCCCTACAGCTCCTTTCACACTTAGTGTTAATGTCCCTGCTGCTTCTCTTGCTCTGTCACTGTTAATGGCCCCGCTGCTCCTCTCGCTCTCTTGCTGTTAATGGCCCCGCTGCTCCTCTTGCTCTCACTGTTAATGGCCCCGCTGCTCCTCTCGCTCTCAATGTTAATGGCCCAGCTGCTCCTCTTGCTCTCTTGCTGTTAATGGCCCCTCAGCTCCTCTCGCTCTCTTGCTGTTAATGGCACCTCAGCTCCTTTCACTCTCTCACTGTTAATGGCCCCTCAGCTCCTTTCACTCTCTCACTGTTAATGGCCCCTCAGCTCCTTTCACTCTCTCACTGTTAATGGCCCCTCAGTTCCTTTCACTCTCTCACTGTTAATGGCCCCTCAGCTCCTTTCACTCTCTCACTGTTAATGGCCCCTCAGCTCCTTTCACTCTCTCACTGTTAATGGCCCTGCTGCTCATCACACTCAATGCTCATGGCCACGCTTCTTCTCTCGCTCTGTCACTGTTAATGACCCTGCTCTTCACTCTCGCACTGTTAATGGCACCGCTGTTTCTCTCACTCACTGTTACTGGTACCGCTGCTCCTCTCACTATTAAAGGCCCCTCTGCTCCTCACATTCTCACTGTTAATGGCCCCTCTGCTCCTCACACTCTCACTGTTAATGGACCAACTCGGTCTCTGTTCACGGCCCCTCTGCTGCTCTTCCTCTCTGTCTGTTAATGTCCCTGATGTTCCTGTCACTCGCTCAGTCTTAATGGCCCCTCTGCCCCTCTGACTGTCTCACTAACAATGGCGCTGCTGCTCATCTCAGTTTTTCACTGTTCATGGCCCCGCTGCTCATCTCACTCAGTTAATGACCCGCTGCTCCTCTCACTATCTCACTATTAATGTCCCTGTTGCTCCTTTTACTCTCACTGTTAATGGCCCCGCTGTTCTTCACTCTCATTGTTAATGGCCCCTCTGCTCCTCTCACTCTCACTGTTAATGGCCCCACTGCTCCTTTCACTCTCTCACGGTTCATGGCCCCACTGCTCCACTTGCACTCTCTCACTGTTAAAAGCCCCGCAGCTCCAATCATTCTCTAACTTATTAACCCCAGTCACTCTCACTGTTAATAGCCTTACTGCTCCAGTCACTTAACGGCCCCGCTGCTTCTCTGCTCTCACTGATAATGGCCCCGCTGCTTCTCTCGCTCTCACAGGTAATGTCCCTACAGCTCCTTTCACGCTTAGTGTTAATGTCCCTGCTGCTTCTCTTGCTCTGTCACTGTTAATGGCCCCTCTGCTCCTCTCGCTCTCTGCTAATGGCCCTGCTGCTCCTTTCACTGTGTTATAGGCTCGACTTCTCCTCCTGCTCTCACTGTTAATGGCCCCGCTGCTCCTCTCGCTCTCTCAGTGTTAATGGCCCCGCTGCTCCTCTCGCTCTCTCAGTGCTAATGGCCCCGCTGCTGCTCTTCCTCTCTGGCTGTTAATGTCCCTGCTGGTTCTCTCGCTCTCTCACTGTTAATGGCCCCGCTGCTCCTCTCGCTCTCTCTGTTAATGGCCCAACTGCTCTTCTCGCTGTCTCTCTGTTAATGGCCCAGCTGCTCTTCTCGCTCTCTCGCTGTTAATGGCCCAGCTGCTGCTCTTCCTCTCTGGCTGTTAATGTCCCCGCTGTTGCTCTCGCTCTCAATGTTAATGGACCCACTGCCCCTCTCACTCCTGCACTGTTAATGGGCCTTTTGCTCATCTCACTCTTTCAATGCTCATGGCCTCGCTGCTTCTCTCGCTCTCACTGTTAATGGCCCTTCTCATCCCCTCTCTCTCACTGTCAATGGCCCCTCAGCTCCTTTCACTCTCTCACTGTTAATGGCCCTGCTGCTCATCACACTCAATGCTCATGGCCATGCTGCTTCTCTCGCTCTGTCACTGTTAATGACCCTGCTCTTCACTCTCGCACTGTTAATGGCACCGCTGTTTCTCTCACTCACTGTTACTGGTACCGCTGCTCCTCTCACTATTAAAGGCCCCTCTGCTCCTCTCGCTCTGTCACTGTGAATGGCTCCGCTTCTCCTATCACTCTGTTAATGGCCCATCTGCTCCTCTCACTCTCACCGTTAATGGCCCCACAGCTCCTCCCTCTCTCACTGATAATCTCCCGCCTGCTCCTCTCGCTCTGTGCTAATGGCCCTGCTGCTCCTCTCACTTTCACACTGTGAATGGGCTTACTGCCTGTCTCGCTCTCTCAATGTTAATGGCCCCTCAGCTCCTCTCGCTCTCTCAATGTTATGGCCCCGCTGATCCTCTATTTCTCGTGGTTAGTGCCCCGCTGTCACTCTCGCTCTCACGGGTAACATCCCCACAGCTCCTCTCACACTCAGTTAATGTCCCTGCTGCTCCTCTCGCACTCTGACTGTTAATGTCCCCACTGCTCCTCTCACTCTGTCACTGTTAATGGCCCCTCACCTCCTCTCGCTCTCTCAATGTTCATGACTCAACAGTTCCTCTCGCTCTCACTGTTAATGGCCCCACTACTCCTCTCGCTCTCTCAGGTAATGGCCCTGCTGCTCCTTTCACTCTCACTGTTATAGGCCTGACTTCTCCTCCTGCTCTGTGTTAATGGCCCCGAAGCCCCTTTCACTGTTAATTGCCCCGCTGCTCCTATCGCTCTCTCAATGTTAATGGCCCTGCTGCTAATCTCAGTCTTTCTCTGCTCATGTCCTCGTTGCTTCTCTCGCTCTATCACTGTTAATGGCTCAACTGCTGCTTTCACTCTCACTGTTAATGGCCCCACTGCTCCTCTCGCTTTCTCAATGTTACTGGCCCCGCTGCTCCTCTCGCACTCTCAGTTAATGGCCCAGCTGCTCATCTCACTCTTTCACTGCTCATGGCCTCGCTGCTTCTCTCGCTCTCACTGTTAATGGCCCCGCTGCGCCTCTCTTTCTCTAACTTATTAACCGCAGGCTTCATGTCAGTCTCAAAGTTATTGGCCCCGCTGCTCCTCTCGCTCTCTCACTATTAATAGCCCCGTTCATTACCTCACTCCCTCACCGCTGCTCCCCTCACACTATCACAGTCAATGACCCCGCTGCTCCTCTCACTGCCTCATTATTAATGGCCCAACTGCTCCTCTCATTCTAACCGTTAATGACCACACGTTCCTCTTGCTCTAACTATTCATGGCCCCACTATTCCTCTCGCTCTCACTGTTAATTGCCCCACTGCTCCTTTCACTCTCTCACTGTTAATGGCCCTGCTGTTCTTCACACTCTTTCACTGCTCATGGCCTTGCTGCTTCTCTCGCTCTCTCACTGTTGATGGCTCCGCTGCTCCAATCACTCTTTCAATGTTACTGTCCCCGCTGTTCCTCCGTCTCTCACTGTTAATGGCCCCAATGCTCCTATCACTCTCACTGTTATTGTTCCCAAGCTCCTCTCGCTCTCTCACTGTTAATGGACTGCTGATCCTCTCGCTTTCTGTGTTAATGGCCCTGCTTCTCCTCATGGTACCTCACTGTTAATTGCCCCACTGCTCCTATCACGCTCTCACTGTATAAAGCCTCGCTGCTTCTCTCGGTCTCTCACTGTTAATGGTCTGGCTGCTCCTTTCACTCTCTCTGTTAATGGCCCCACTGTTACTCCGTCTCTCACTGTTAATGGCCCCAATGCTCCTATCACTCTTACTGTTATTGTTCACAAGCTCCTCTCGCTCTCTCACTGTTAATAGACTGCTGCTCCTCTCATTCTCTTAATAGCCCAACTGCTCCTCTTGCTTTCTCACTGTTAATGGCTATGCTGCTCCTCTCACTCTCACTGTTAATGGCTATGCTGCTCCTCTCAGTCTCACTGTTAATGGCTATGCTGCTCCTCTCACTCTCACTGTTAATGGCTATGCTGCTCCTCTCAGTCTCACTGTTAATGGCTATGCTGCTCCTCTCAGTCTCACTGTTAATGGCTATGCTGCTCCTCTCAGTCTCACTGTTAATGGCCCCAATGATCCTTTCACTCTCAATGCTAATGGACCAGCTTCTCCTCTCTCTCTCTCTCCCACTGTTAATGGCCACCCTTCTCCTCACGGTACCTCACTGTTAATGGCCCCACTGCTGCACTCGCACTCTCTCACTGTTAAAAGCCCCGCTGCTCCTCTCGTTCTCAAACTTATTAACCCCAGTCTTCCTGTCGCTGTCAAAGTTTTTGTCCCCGCTGCTCCTCTCACTCACTGTTAATGGCCCCGCTGCTCCTCTCGCTCTCTCACTGTTAATGGCCCCTCTGCTCCTCTCGCTCTCACTATTAACGGCCCCTCTGCTCCTCTCGCTCTCACTGTTAATGGCCCCTCTGCTCCTCTCGCTCTCACTGTTAATGGCCCCTCTGCTCCTCTCGCTCTCACTGTTAATGGCCCCTCTGCTCCTCTCGGTCTCACTGTTAATGGACCCTCTGCTCCTCTCGCTCTCACTGTTAATGGCCCCTCTGCTCCTCTCGCTCTCACTGTTAATGGCCCCTCTGCTCCTCTCGGTCTCACTGTTAATGGACCCTCTGCTCCTCTCGCTCTCACACTGTTAATGGACCCGCTGCTCATCAGACTTTCACTGCTCATGGCCCATCTGGCTCTCTAGCACAGTTAATGGCCCCACTGTTCCTCTCACTCTCACTGTAATGGCGCTGCTACACCTCTGACTCTCACTGTTAATGGCCCTGCTGCACCTCTGGCTCTCACTGCTAATGTCCCCAATGCTCCTCTCAATCTCACTATTAATTCTCTATTCATAGTCTCACTGTTAACACTCCGCTGTTCCTCTTACTCTCCCAAAGTTAATGGCCACACTGCTCCTCACGATCTCTCACAATTAATGGCGCCCCACCCCCTCTCGCTGTCACTGACAATGGCCCCACTGCTCCTCTACATCTGTCGCTACTAATGGCCCTGCTGCTCCTCTCTCTCTCTCACTCTCTCTCTCTCTCACTGTCAATGGCCCTGCTGCACCTCTGACTCTCACTCTTATTGGCCCTGCTACTCCTCCCACTGTCTCACTGTTAAGCGCCCAACTGCTCATGGCCCCGCTGCTCCTTTCACTGCCAATGATCCCACTGCTCCTCATGCACTCTCCCTGTTAATGGCCCCACTCTTCCTCTCGCACTATCACTGCTAATGTCCCACCTGCTCCTCTCGCTCTCACAATGATAATGGCCCTGCTGCTCTTCTCACTCCCTCACTGTTAATGGTCCCGCTGCTCCTCTCGCTTGCTATTATTGGCCCCTCTGCTGCTCTCGCTGTGTGTTATTGGCCCCGCTGTTCCTAAACTCTCACTGTGAATGGGTTCACTGCTCTTCTCGCTCTCACTGTTAATGGCCCCTCTGCTCCTCTCACTGACTCACTGTTAATGGCCCCTCTGCTCCTCTCACTCTCACTGTTAATGTCCCATCTGCTCCTTTTGCTCTGTTAACGGCCACGCTGCTCCTCTCGCTCTCTCACTGTTAATGGCCCCTCTGCTCCTCTCACTCTCACTGTTAATGGCCCCTCTGCTCCTCTCGCTCTCTCACTGTTAATGGCCCCGCTGATCCCTTTGTTCTCACTGTTAATGGCCCCGCTGCTCCCCTCGCTCTCTCATTGTTAATGGCCCCTCTGCTCCTCTCGCTCTCACTGTTAATGGCCCCTCTGCTCCTCTCGCTCTCACTGTTAATGGCCCCTCTGCTCCTCTCGCTCTCACTATTAATGGCCTCGCTGCTCCTCTCGCTCTCACTGTTAATGGCCCTCTGCTGCTCTTCCTGTTAATATCCCCGTTCTTCCTGTCACTCGCTCACTATTCATGGCCCCTCTGCTCCTCTCGCTCTCTCACTCTCTTAATGTTCATGGCCCCACAGTTCCTCTCACTCAGTTAATGACCCACTGCACCTCTCACTATCTCACTACTAATGGCCCTGTTGCTCCTTTTACTCTCACTGTTAATGTCCCATCTGCTCCTCTCTCTCTCCCACTATTAATGGCTCCTCTGCTCCTCTCGCTCTCTCAATGTTCATGGCCCCACTGTTCCTCTTGCACTCACTCTTAATGATCCCGCTGCTCCTCTCGTTTTCTCGCTGTTAACTGCCCCACTGTTCCTCTCGCACTCTCACTGCTATTGTCCCGCCTGCTCTTCTTGCTGTGTGTTAATGGTCCCGCTGCTCTTAAACTCTCACTGTTAATGGGCTCACTGCTCCTCTCGCAATCTCTCACTGTTAACGGCCCCGCTGCTCCTCTATTTGTCACTGTTAATGCCCCACTGTTAGTCTCCCTCACTCACGGTTAATGTCCCCACAGCGCCTCACTAACTGCTAATGGTGCCGCCGATCCTCTGAATCTCACTGTTAATGGCCCCAATGCTCCTTTCACTCTCAATGCTAATGGCCCTGCTGCTCTCTCTCTCTCCCACTGTTAATGGCCGCCCTTCTCCTCACGGTACCTCACTGTTAATGACCCCACTGCTCCTTTTACTTTCAATGTTAATGGACCAGCTGCTCCTCTCTCTCTCCCACTGTTAATGGCCACCCTTCTCCTCACGGTACCTCTCTGTTAATGGCCCCACTGCTCCGCTCGCAATCTCTCACTGTTAAAAGCCCCGCTGCTCCTTTCGTTCTCAAACTTACTAACCCCAGTCTTCCTGTCGCTCTCAGTTTTTGTCCCTGCTGCTCCTCTCACTCACTGCACCTCTTGCTCTCACCGTTAATGGACCCGCTGCTTTACTCGCTCTCCGTGTTAATAACCCAGCTGCTTCTCTGCTCTCACTGTTAATGGCCCTGCTGCTCCTATCACTCTCACTGTTGTTTGCCCGTGCTACTCTCGCTCTCATTGCTGATAGCCCGCTGCTCCTCACTCTCACTGTTAATGGCCCCCCCCACACACCTTAAACCAGCTTATATTTCAACTCTTTCTTGGACTCGAACTCAAGTTCTGTCGAAGGGTCATGAGGACTCGAAACGTCAACTCTTTTCTTCTCCGCCGATGCTGCCAGACCTGCTGAGTTTTTCCAGGTAATTCTGTTTTTGTTTTTTCACTATTAATTCTCTATTTATAGTCTCACTGTTAATACTCCGCTGTTCCTCTTACTCTCCCAAAGTTAATGGCCACACTGCTCCTCATGATCTCTCACAATTAATGGCGCCCCACCTCCTCTCGCTGTCACTGACAATGGCCCCACTGCTCCTCTGAATCTGTCGCTACTAATGGCCCTGCTGCTCCTCTCTCTCTCTCACTGTCAATGGCCCTGCTGCTCCTCTCTCTCTGTTATTGGCCCCGCTACTCCTCCCACAGTCTCACTGTTAACTGCCCAACTGCTCATGGCCCCGCTGATCCTGTCACTGCCAATGATCCCGCTGCTCCTCTCGCACTCTCCTTGTTAATGGCCCCACTCTTCCTCTCGCTCTCACAATATTAATGGCCCTGCTGCTCTTCTCGCTCCCTCATTGTTAATGGCCCCGCTGCTCTTCTCACTCGCTATTACTGGCCCCTCTGCTCCCCTTGCTGTGTGTTATTGGCCCCGCTGCTCCTAAACTCTCACTCTGAATAGGTTCACTGCTCCTCTCACAATCTCTCACTGTTAACGGCCCCGCTGCTCCTCTATTTCTCACTGTTAATGCCCCACTGTTAGTCTCGCTCTCTCACGGTTAATGACCCCACAGCTCCTCACTAACTTTTAATGGCGCCGCCGATCCTCTGAATCTCACTGTTAATGGCCCCGCTGCGCCTCTCTCTCTCAATGTTAATGGACCAGCTGCTCCTCTCTCTCTCTCCCATTGTTAATGGCCACCCTTCTCCTCACGGTACCTCACTGTTAATTGCCCCACTGCGCCTTTCACTCTCTCACGGTTCATGGCCCCACTGCTCTACTCGCACTCTCTCACTGTTAAAAGCCCCGCTGATCCTCTCGTTCTCTAACTTATTAACCCCAGTCTTCCTGACGCTCTCACTGTTAATGGCCCCGCTGCACCTCTCGCTCTCACCGTTAATGGACCCGCTGCTTTACTCGCTCTACGTGTTAATAACCCAGCTGCTTCTATGCACTCACTGTTAATAGCCCCACTGCTCCTATCACTCTCACTGTTATTAGCCCGTGCTCCTCTCGCTCTCACTGCTAATGTCCCCACTGTTCCTCTCAAACTCACTATTAATTCTCTATTCACAGTCTCACTGTTAATACTCCGCTGTTCCTCTTACTCTCACTCTGCCAATGGCCACATTGCTCCTCACGATCTCTCAAAATTAATGTCGTTCCCCCCTCCCCCTCTCACTCTCGCTCTCGCTGTCACTGACAATGGCCCCACTGCTCCTCTAAATCTGTTGCTACTAATGGATCCGCTGCTCCACTCTCCCTGAATCTTAATGGCCCCGATGCCTCTTTCACTCTGTCACTGTTAATGGCCCCACTGCTCCTCTCTCTCACTGTTATTGGCCGTACTGTTCCCTTTGTTCTCACTGTTAATGGCTCAGCTGCTCCTCCTATTCTCACTGTTAATGGCCCCTCTGCTCCTCACACTCTCACTGTTAATGGACCAGCTCGGTCTCTGTTCACGGCCCCTCTGCTGCTCTTCCTCTCTGTCTGTTAATGTCCCTGATGTTCCTGTCACTCGCTCAGTCTTAATGGCCCCTCTGCCCCTCTGACTGTCTCACTAACAATGGCGCTGCTGCTCATCTCAGTTTTTCACTGTTAATGGCCCCGCTGCACCTCTCACTATCTCACTATTAATGTCCCTGTTGCTCCTTTTACTCTCACCGTTAATGGCCCTTCTGCTCTTCACTCTCACTGTTAATGGCCCCTCTGCTCCTCTCAGTCTCACTGTTAATGGCCCCTCTGCTCCTCTCAGTCTCGCTGTTAATGGCCCCTCTGCTCCTCTCACTGTTAATGGCCCCACTGCTCCTTTCACTCTCTCACGGTTCATGGCCCCACTGCTCCACTTGCACTCTCTCACTGTTAAAAGCCCCGCAGCTCCAATCATTCTCTAACTTATTAACCCCAGTCTTCCTGTCACTCTCACTGTTAATAGCCATACTGCTCCAGTCACTTAACGGCCCCGCTGCTTCTCTGCTCTCACTGATAATGGCCCCGCTGCTTCTCTCGCTCTCACAGGTAATGTCCCTACAGCTCCTTTCACACTTAGTGTTAATGTCCCTGCTGCTTCTCTTGCTCTGTCACTGTTAATGGCCCCGCTGCTCCTCTCGCTCTCTTGCTGTTAATGGCCCCGCTGCTCCTCTTGCTCTCACTGTTAATGGCCCCGCTGCTCCTCTCGCTCTCAATGTTAATGGCCCAGCTGCTCCTCTCGCTCTCTTGCTGTTAATGGCCCCTCAGCTCCTCTCGCTCTCTCGCTGTTAATGGCCCCTCAGCTCCTTTCACTCTCTCGCTGTTAATGGCCCCTCAGCTCCTTTCACTCTCTCGCTGTTAATGGCCCCTCAGCTCCTTTCACTCTCTCGCTGTTAATGGCCCCTCAGCTCCTTTCACTCTCTCGCTGTTAATGGCCCCTCAGCTCCTTTCACTCTCTCACTGTTAATGGCCCCTCAGCTCCTTTCACTCTCTCACTGTTAATGGCCCCTCAGCTCCTTTCACTCTCTCACTGTTAATGGCCCTGCTGCTCATCACACTCAATGCTCATGGCCACGCTGCTTCTCTCGCTCTGTCACTGTTAATGACTCTGCTCTTCACTCTCGCACTGTTAATGGCACCGCTGGTTCTCTCACTCACTGTTACTGGTACCGCTGCTCCTCTCACTATTAAAGGCCCCTCTGCTCCTCTTGCTCTGTCACTGTGAATGGCTCCGCTTCTCCTATCACTCTGTTCATGGACCCACTGCTCATCACACTTTCACTGCTCATGGCCACGCTGCTTCTCTCACTCTGTCGCTGTTAATGTCCCTGCTGCTCCTTTCCCTCTCAATATTAGTGGCCCCACTGCTCCTCTCGCTCTCACTGTTAATGGCCTCAAAGCTCCTCTCGCTCTCACTGCTCATGACCCCGCTGCTTCTCTCGCTTTCTCACTGTTAATGGCCCATCTGGCTCTCTAGCACAGTTAATGGCCCCACTGCTCCTCTCGCTCTCACTGTTAATGGCCTCGCTGCTCTATTCACACACTCACTGTTATTAGCCCCGCTGTTCCTCTTGCTCTTCCAATGTTAAAGGCCCTGCAGCTCCTCTCGCTCTCACTGCTAATGTCCCCACTGCTCCTCTCAAACTCACTATTAATTCTCTATTCACAGTCTCACTGTTAATACTCCGCTGTTCCTCTGACTCTCCCAATGTTAATGGCCACATTGCTCCTCTCCCTCTGTCAATGGCCACACTGGTCCTCATGATCTCTCAAAATTAATGTCGTCCCCCCCTCCCCCTCTCACTCTCGCTCTCGCTGTCACTGACAATTGCCCCACTGCTCCTCTAAATCTGTTGCTACTAATGGATCCGCTGCTCCACTCTCCCTGAATCTTAATGGCCCCGATGCCTCTTTCACTCTGTCACTGTTAATGGCCCTACTGCTTCTCTCTCTCACTGTTATTGGCCGTACTGTTCCCTTTGTTCTCACTGTTAATGGCCCAGCTGCTCCTCACATTCTCACTGTTAATGGCCCCTCTGCTCCTCACACTCTCACTGTTAATGGACCAACTCGGTCTCTGTTCACAGCCCCTCTGCTGCTCTCACTCTCTTGCTGTTAATGGCCCCTCAGCTCCTCTCGCTCTCTCGCTGTTAATGGCCCCTCAGCTCCTTTCACTCTCTCACTGTTAATGGCCCCTCAGCTCCTTTCACTCTCTCACTGTTAATGGCCCCTCAGCTCCTTTCACTCTCTCACTGTTAATGGCCCCTCAGCTCCTTTCACTCTCTCACTGTTAATGGCCCCTCAGCTCCTTTCACTCTCTCACTGTTAATGGCCCTGCTGCTCATCACACTCAATGCTCATGGCCACGCTGCTTCTCTCGCTCTGTCACTGTTAATGACCCTGCTCTTCACTCTCGCACTGTTAATGGCACCGCTGTTTCTCTCACTCACTGTTACTGGTACCGCTGCTCCTCTCACTATTAAAGGCCCCTCTGCTCCTCACATTCTCACTGTTAATGGCCCCTCTGCTCCTCACACTCTCACTGTTAATGGACCAACTCGCTCTCTGTTCACGGCCCCTCTGCTGCTCTTCCTCTCTGTCTGTTAATGTCCCTGATGTTCCTGTCACTCGCTCAGTCTTAATGGCCCCTCTGCCCCTCTGACTGTCTCACTAACAATGGCGCTGCTGCTCATCTCAGTTTTTCACTGTTCACGGCCCCGCTGCTCATCTCACTCAGTTAATGACCCGCTGCTCCTCTCACTATCTCACTATTAATGTCCCTGTTGCTCCTTTTACTCTCACTGTTAATGGCCCCGCTGTTCTTCACTCTCATTGTTAATGGCCCCTCTGCTCCTCTCACTCTCACTGTTAATGGCCCCACTGCTCCTTTCACTCTCTCACGGTTCATGGCCCCACTGCTCCACTTGCACTCTCTCACTGTTAAAAGCCCCGCAGCTCCAATCATTCTCTAACTTATTAACCCCAGTCACTCTCACTGTTAATAGCCTTACTGCTCCAGTCACTTAACGGCCCCGCTGCTTCTCTGCTCTCACTGATAATGGCCCCGCTGCTTCTCTCGCTCTCACAGGTAATGTCCCTACAGCTCCTTTCACGCTTAGTGTTAATGTCCCTGCTGCTTCTCTTGCTCTGTCACTGTTAATGGCCCCTCTGCTCCTCTCGCTCTCTGCTAATGGCCCTGCTGCTCCTTTCACTGTGTTATAGGCTCGACTTCTCCTCCTGCTCTCACTGTTAATGGCCCCGCTGCTCCTCTCGCTCTCTCAGTGTTAATGGCCCCGCTGCTCCTCTCGCTCTCTCAGTGTTAATGGCCCCGCTGCTGCTCTTCCTCTCTGGCTGTTAATGTCCCCGCTGGTTCTCTCGCTCTCTCACTGTTAATGGCCCCGCTGCTCCTCTCGCTCTCTCTGTTAATGGCCCAACTGCTCTTCTCGCTGTCTCTCTGTTAATGGCCCAGCTGCTGCTCTTCCTCTCTGGCTGTTAATGTCCCCGCTGTTGCTCTCGCTCTCAATGTTAATGGACCCACTGCCCCTCTCGCTCCTGCACTGTTAATGGGCCTTTTGCTCATCTCACTCTTTCAATGCTCATGGCCTCGCTGCTTCTCTCGCTCTCACTGTTAATGGCCCTTCTCATCCCCTCTCTCTCACTGTCAATGGCCCCTCAGCTCCTTTCACTCTCTCACTGTTAATGGCCCTGCTGCTCATCACACTCAATGCTCATGGCCACGCTGCTTCTCTCGCTCTGTCACTGTTAATGACCCTGCTCTTCACTCTCGCACTGTTAATGGCACCGCTGTTTCTCTCACTCACTGTTACTGGTACCGCTGCTCCTCTCACTATTAAAGGCCCCTCTGCTCCTCTCGCTCTGTCACTGTGAATGGCTCCGCTTCTCCTATCACTCTGTTAATGGCCCATCTGCTCCTCTCACTCTCACCGTTAATGGCCCCACAGCTCCTCCCTCTCTCACTGATAATCTCCCGCCTGCTCCTCTCGCTCTGTGCTAATGGCCCTGCTGCTCCTCTCACTTTCACACTGTGAATGGGCTTACTGCCTGTCTCGCTCTCTCAATGTTAATGGCCCCTCAGCTCCTCTCGCTCTCTCAATGTTATGGCCCCGCTGATCCTCTATTTCTCGTGGTTAGTGCCCCGCTGTCACTCTCGCTCTCACGGGTAACATCCCCACAGCTCCTCTCACACTCAGTTAATGTCCCTGCTGCTCCTCTCGCACTCTGACTGTTAATGTCCCCACTGCTCCTCTCACTCTGTCACTGTTAATGGCCCCTCAGCTCCTCTCGCTCTCTCAATGTTCATGACTCAACAGTTCCTCTCGCTCTCACTGTTAATGGCCCCACTACTCCTCTCGCTCTCTCAGGTAATGGCCCTGCTGCTCCTTTCACTCTCACTGTTATAGGCCTGACTTCTCCTCCTGCTCTGTGTTAATGGCCCCGAAGCCCCTTTCACTGTTAATTGCCCCGCTGCTCCTATCGCTCTCTCAATGTTAATGGCCCTGCTGCTAATCTCAGTCTTTCTCTGCTCATGTCCTCGTTGCTTCTCTCGCTCTATCACTGTTAATGGCTCAACTGCTGCTTTCACTCTCACTGTTAATGGCCCCACTGCTCCTCTCGCTTTCTCAATGTTACTGGCCCCGCTGCTCCTCTCGCACTCTCAGTTAATGGCCCAGCTGCTCATCTCACTCTTTCACTGCTCATGGCCTCGCTGCTTCTCTCGCTCTCACTGTTAATGGCCCCGCTGCGCCTCTCTTTCTCTAACTTATTAACCGCAGGCTTCATGTCAGTCTCAAAGTTATTGGCCCCGCTGCTCCTCTCGCTCTCTCACTATTAATAGCCCCGTTCATTACCTCACTCCCTCACCGCTGCTCCCCTCACACTATCACAGTCAATGACCCCGCTGCTCCTCTCACTGCCTCATTATTAATGGCCCAACTGCTCCTCTCATTCTAACCGTTAATGACCACACGTTCCTCTTGCTCTAACTATTCATGGCCCCACTATTCCTCTCGCTCTCACTGTTAATGGCCCTGCTGCTCTTCTCTATCTCACTGTTAATTGCCCCACTGCTCCTTTCACTCTCTCACTGTTAATGGCCCTGCTGTTCTTCACACTCTTTCACTGCTCATGGCCTTGCTGCTTCTCTCGCTCTCACTGTTGATGGCTCCGCTGCTCCAATCACTCTTTCAATGTTACTGGCCCCGCTGTTCCTCCGTCTCTCACTGTTAATGGCCCCAATGCTCCTATCACTCTCACTGTTATTGTTCCCAAGCTCCTCTCGCTCTCTCACTGTTAATGGACTGCTGATCCTCTCGCTTTCTGTGTTAATGGCCCTGCTTCTCCTCATGGTACCTCACTGTTAATTGCCCCACTGCTCCTATCACGCTCTCACTGTATAAAGCCTCGCTGCTTCTCTCGGTCTCTCACTGTTAATGGTCTGGCTGCTCCTTTCACTCTCTCTGTTAATGGCCCCACTGTTACTCCGTCTCTCACTGTTAATGGCCCCAATGCTCCTATCACTCTTACTGTTATTGTTCACAAGCTCCTCTCGCTCTCTCACTGTTAATAGACTGCTGCTCCTCTCATTCTCTTAATAGCCCAACTGCTCCTCTTGCTTTCTCACTGTTAATGGCTATGCTGCTCCTCTCAGTCTCACTGTTAATGGCTATGCTGCTCCTCTCAGTCTCACTGTTAATGGCTATGCTGCTCCTCTCAGTCTCACTGTTAATGGCTATGCTGCTCCTCTCAGTCTCACTGTTAATGGCTATGCTGCTCCTCTCAGTCTCACTGTTAATGGCTATGCTGCTCCTCTCACTCTCACTGTTAATGGCTATGCTGCTCCTCTCAGTCTCACTGTTAATGGCTATGCTGCTCCTCTCAGTCTCACTGTTAATGGCTATGCTGCTCCTCTCAGTCTCACTGTTAATGGCTATGCCGCTCCTCTCACTCTCACTGTTAATGGCTATGCTGCTCCTCTCAGTCTCACTGTTAATGGCTATGCTGCTCCTCTCAGTCTCACTGTTAATGGCTATGCTGCTCCTCTCAGTCTCACTGTTAATGGCTATGCTGCTCCTCTCACTCTCACTGTTAATGGCTATGCTGCTCCTCTCAGTCTCACTGTTAATGGCTATGCTGCTCCTCTCACTCTCACTGTTAATGGCTATGCTGCTCCTCTCAGTCTCACTGTTAATGGCTATGCTGCTCCTCTCACTCTCACTGTTAATGGCTACCCTGTTCCATTCATTCCAACTGTTAATGGCCCCACTGTTCCTCTCACTGTCACTGTTAATGGCCCCACTTTTCCTTGAACTCACTCATTGTTTATGGCCCCACTGTTCCTCTCACTGTTAATGACCCCGCTGATCCTCTCGCTCTCACGGTTAATGACCCTGCTGCTCCTCTGACTCTCACTGTTAATGGCCCCACTGGTTCTCTCGCACTCTCACTGTTAATGGACTTGCTGCTTCTCTCACTCTCTCACTGCTAATGGCTGCTCTGCTCCTCTCGCTCTCTCATTGTTAATGGCCCTGCTGCTCTTCTCAATATCTCACAGTTAATGGTCCCGCTGCTCCTCTCCTTCTCTCACTGTTAATGGCCACGCTGCTCTTCTCATTCTGTTAATGTCCCCGCTGCACCTCTCGCTCTCACTGTTAATGTCCCCGCTGCTCATCTCGCTCTCTCACTGTTAATGTCCCCGCTGCTCATCTCGCTCTCTCACTGTTAATGGCTCCGTTGCTCCTCTTGCTCTCACTGTAAATAGCCTCGCTGTGTCTATTGCACTCTCACTGTTAATGGCCCCGCTGCTCATCTCGCACTCTCACTGTTAATGGCCCCGCTGCTCATCTCGCACTCTCACTGTTAATGGCCCCGCTGCTCATCTCGCACTCTCACTGTTAATGGCCCCGCTGCTCATCTCGCACTCTCACTGTTAATGGCCCCGCTGCTCATCTCGCTCTCTCACTGTAAATGGCTCCGTTGCTCCTCTTTCTCTCACTGGAAATAGCCTCGCTGTGTCTCTAGCACTCTCACTGTCAATGACCCCACTTCTCCTCTTGCTCTCTCACTGTTAATGGCCCCACTGCTCCCCTCACACTGTCACTGATGATAGCCACCCTGCTCCCTTTATTCTAACTGTTAATGGTCCCACTGTTCCTCTCTCTCCCTATTAATGGCCCCACTGCTCCTCTCACTCTCTCGCTGTTAATGGCCCTGCTTTGCCTCACGGTACCTCACTGTTAATTGCCCCACTGCTCCTTTCACTCTCTCACTGTTAATGGCCCCACTGTTCCTCTCACTTTTACTATTAATTGCGCCAATGCTCCTGTCATGCTCTCACTGTAAATAGCCTCACTGCTCCTCTCCCTCTCTCACTGTTAATGGTCCCACTGCTCTTCTCACTCTCACAATCAATGGCTCCACTGGTCCTCTCACTCTCTCACTGTTAATGGTCCCATTGCTCCTCTCGTTCTCTCACTGTTAATGGTCCCATTGCTCCTCTCGTTCTCTCACTGTTAATGGAATTGTTGCTCCTCTCACTCTCTCACTGTAAACAGTCTCGCTGCTCCTCTCATTCTCTCACTGTAAACAACCTCACTGCTCCTCTCACTCTCTCACTGTTAATGACCCTGCTGTTCATCTCACTCTTCCTCTGCTCGCGGCCACGCTGCTTCTCTCGCTCTGTCACTGTTAATGGTCCCACTGCTCATCTCACTTTCTCACTGTTAATGGCCCTGCTGCTCCTTTCACTCTCTCACTGTTAATTGCCCCACTGGTCCTCCCTCTCACACACTTAATGGCCCCACTGCTCCTCTCACTCTCTCACTGTTAATGGCCCTGCTGCTCCTCTCACTCTCTCACTGTTAATGGCCCCGCTGCTCCTCTCACTCTCTCACTGTTAATGGCCCTGCTGCTCCTATCAGTCTCTCACTGTTAATGGCCACTCTCTGACTGGCAGCTATTACCTCCCAGTCCCTTTGCCGGTCATGAGAACATATTATTCCCCAACCACACTGACTTTAAAACAAGGGGAAGAGATGTAACATGGGAGAGAGAGAGAGAGATGGGGCAGCAATGAATGATGGAGCATATCCGACTGACAGAGATGAAGAGCAACCTTTGGATGGTGAGTGATCCATAATGATAGAAAAGGAGTCAGAATCAGTGTGTTGATGAGGAACAGAGAGATGGAGAGTCTAATATGAAGAGAGAAGCCTGTGATCCAAGAAAGACCAAGTATTAATAACTGGGAAATCAGAGTACGGTCCGATCTGTTTTTTTCCTTACTGGTGGGATGGTGCATTTTTGTGACAGCCAGTATGTTCCTGACTGTAATATTTCCTGGTCTCACTAGAGGTCAGTGATGTGCTACTGTTCTGAAGTCTGTTGTTCCCTGTTGCTCACTGCTGTGATTGGCTGTTTCTCCATCCCAGGAGTGTCTCAGCATTGGCTTAGCACTGTCCCATCATACATGACATCCTTAACCCTTCAAATCCTCCACATTTAATTAAATCCTGAGGATGTCAAGGGCTTGGAGAGGAAACTTAACAGCTTGGTTCCTGCAGGGAGAATGGAGTTCAGTTCATGTGCTGAGACTGGTCCTCCTCGGAGTACCAATGTGGGCAAAATATTCAGTGGTTCAAGAGAATTGATAAGAAGAGACTCTTTCTGGTCACAGAGAGTCAGTAACCAGAAGACTGATATATGATGGCTGGAAAAAACCAAAGGAAATTTTTTATGCAGCAAAGTGTGATCTGCAGTGCATTGCGGTGTAAGAAGATTCAATTGGAATTTCCCCAAGCAGAGTTGGGTAAATTCCTGAAAAGGAAATATATGCAGGCTCCTGGGAGAAAGGACAGGAGATTAGCATGATTGGACAACTCTCTCCCAAAGAGCGAGCACAGACACAATGGACCAAATGACCCCTTCTGTGTTTTACCCTTTCCTGAATAAAACTACAAGAGGAGGGAGGGCCAATTTCACCTGATTTCTGCAACACTGGAGAATTCCCAGAGCAGAAGAGGGTGATGGTGCCCATGGGTAATGAAATTCAGCAGGTCCTCCAGAGGAAAAGGAGACAACAGTAATAAACTGATATTTCAACCACAAATCCTTCACAAACTGTTAACAGGAAACACTGTCATACAGCATATAATGCTGAATATGGAGTGGATTCCTTCTCTGCAAAAAACATCAGTTATCACAGCCTTCAATCATGCTGGTGTGTCAATGGTAAAGTTGCATAAATGCGCTGGCTGCCAGGAGTATATTACACAGTGAGATTTACTCTGTTTCTAACCAAGCTGTACCTCTCCTGGGAGTGTTTCATGGAGACAGGGTAGAGGGAGCTTTACTCTATCTAACCCCGTGCTGTGCATGTCCTGGGAGTGTTTGATGGAGACAGGATAGAGTGAGATTTACTCTGTATCTAACCCCATGCTGTACCTCTCCTGGGAGTGTTTGATGGGGACAGTGTAGAGGGAGATTTACTCTGTATCTAACCCTGTGCTGTACCTGCCCTGGGAGTGTTTGATGGGGACAGTGTAGAGGGAACTTTACTCTGTATCTAACCCTGTGCTGTACCTGCCCTGGGAGTGTTTGATTGGGACAGTGTAGAGGGAACTTTACTCTGTATCTAACCCTGTGCTGTACCTGCCCTGGGAGTGTTTGATTGGGACAGTGTAGAGGGAACTTTACTCTGTATCTAACCCTGTGCTGTACCTGTCCTGGGAGTGTTTGATGGGGACAGTGTAGAGGGAACTTTACTCTGTATCTAACCCTGTGCTGTACCTGTCCTGGGAGTGTTTGATGGGACAGCGAGCTTTGCTGCTGCTGCTAATAATTGGTCCTATTAGGAGATGTGCTGTCATGCTCGCCTGTCTTGCACCATCCTCACACAGTATTGTGAGATTTGTCAATAAGAAAAGGGAAACACTCGTAAAGACTAGAAGGCTGGGAACAGATGAAGCCCATGGAGAATATAAAGAAAGTAGGAAGAAACTTAAGCAAGGAGTCAGGAGGGCTAAAAGGGGTCATGAAAAGTTATTGGCAACCAGGATTAAGGAAAATCCCAAGGTCTTTTATACATATGTAAAAAGCAAGAGGGTAGCCAGGGAAAGGGTGGGCCCACTCAGGGGCAGAGGTGGGAATCTGTGTGTGGAGCCAGAAGAAATGGGAGAGATACTAAATGAGTATTTCTCATCAGTATTCACCAAAGAGAAGGACTTAGTGGTCAATTTGTCTAGGGAAGAGTGTGTAGATAGCCTGCATCATGTTGAGATCAAAAAAGAGGAGGTGTTAGACGTCTTGAAGAATATTAAGGTGGATAAGTTCCCAAAGCCAGATGGGATCTACCTCAGAGTACTGAGGGAGACAAGGGAGGAGATTGCTGGGGCCTTGACAGAAATCTTTGTATCCTCACTGGCTACGGGTGAGGTCCCAGAGGACTGGAGAATGGCCAATGTTGTTCCATTGTTTAAGAAGGGTAGCAGGGATAATCCAGGAAATTACAGGCCAGGAAGCCTTACATCAGTGGTAGGGAAATTATTGGAGAAGATTCCTCGTGACAGGATTTACTACCATTAGGAAGCAAATGGGCGTATTAGTGAGAGGCAGCATAGTTTTGTGAAGGGGAGGTCATGTCTCACTAACTTGATTGAGTTTTTCAAGGAAGTGACAAAGATGATCGACGATGGAAGGGCAGTGGATGTTATCTACATGGATTTCAGTAAGGCCTTTGACAAGGTCCCTCATGGCAGACTGGTACAGAAGGTAAAGTCGCACAGGATCAGAGGTGAGCTGGCAAGATGGATACAGAATTGGCTTGGTCATAGAAGACAGAGGGTAACAGTGGAAGGGTGATTTTCTGAATGGAGAGCTGGGATCAGTGCTGGGACCTTTGTTGTTTGTAGTATACATAAATGATTTGGAGGAAAATGTAACTGTACTAATTAGTAAGTTTGCAGACGACACTAAGGTTGGAGGAGTTGCAGATAGTGAAGAGGATTGTCAAAGGATACAATGGGATATAGATCGATTGGAGACTTGGGCGGAGAAATGGCAGATGGAGGTTAATCCAGACAAATGTGAGGTAGTGCATTTTGGAAGGTCTAATACAGGCAGGAATTATACAGTAAATGGCAGAACCCTTGAGTGCATCGATGGGCAGAGGGATCTGGGTGTACAGGTCCACAGGTCACTGAAAGTGGCAACGCAGGTGGATAAGGTAGTCAGGAAGGCATATGGCATGCTTTCCTTCTTCAGCAGGGGTATTGAGTATAAAAGCTGGGAAGTCATGCTGCAGCTGTACAGAACCTTGGTTAGACTACACTTGGAATATTGTGTGCAATTCTGGTCGCCACATTACCAGAAGGATATGGAGGCATTGGAGAGGGTGCAGAGGAGGTTTACCAGGTTGCTGCCTGGTCTGGAGGTTATAAGCGATGAGGAGAGGTTGGAGAAACTCGGATTGTTCTCACTAGAGCAACGGAGATTGAGGGGCGACTTGATAGAAGTTTACAAAATTATGAGTGGCATGGACAGAGTAGATAGTCAGAAGCTTTTTCCCAGGGTGGAAGAGTCAATTACTAGGGGACATATATTTAAAGTGAGAGGAGAAAACTTTAGAGGAGATGTGCGGGGCAAGTTTTTTACGCAGAGGGTAGTGAGTGTCTGGAATTCACTGCCAGAGGAGGTGGTGGAAGCAGGTACAATAGTTGTGTTTAAGAGGCAGCTTGACAAATACATGAATAGGATGGGAATAGAGGGATATGGACCCCGGAAGTGCAAAATGTTTTAGTTTGACAGGCAATATGATGGGTGCAGGCTTGGAGGGCTGAAGGGCCTGTTCCTGTGCTGCAATTTTCTTTGTTCTTTGTTCTTTGTTTACCCACAGTACCTCTCTGCAACCACTGTGTGACATGCCTCATCCAGCTATGCCTAAGTTGACTCCTCTTTCTGCTGCCCTCAATTTCCCTCTGGAAGAGATCCCTGTCACTTTTCAGCTCTGATCAAATGGCCAAAATGCTAACATCGACATTTCACTTTGTAGAATCCTTTATGCTCTTGCAGTTTCAAACCTTTCTTCTTGGTATTATGGTCTGTATATGGAATGTATGCGTACATCTTAGCATCCACAATTCAAAGTCATATACCTTCATCAGCACATTTTACTAATCCCATTGTTCCAGTGTGACACTACCCACTTCATGCTTCACCCTCGTTTCTTCTAATATATCCCTTCCAACGACCATTGTTTTTGTCTTTTTAGTGTCCACACTCAATCCATGTTCTAAACTTCTAGATTTTACTTGATCTACAATATTGCTTAGAGCCTCCCCTGAATCTGTAAGCAGTTCTCTGTCTTCAGCATACTGCAGGGTCATGTCCTGGTCTCCAGGTTTTACCCTTGGAAGTACCTCTAATTCTCTGAATGTGTGTTCTTTTGTGCAGATTCAATAATGTAGGGGACAGTATACAGTCAGGTCATGCTCCTTCCTTCAGTTGAAACATGAACATGTCTGATTGTCCATCTCCTAAACTAATGTTCACTAATTGGTCTCACGTCTTTACTGCCAATGTCACATTTCCGCAACATGTTGGTTAACTTGGGATGATAAACACGTTCGAAAACTTTTTCATCGTTTATCAAGCTTGTGTAAATATTCATATTTACCTTAGATATTTATCAAAAATTGTTCAAAGGTTAACAGGGCTAGGCAGGAATGTGAGGTTGAGTTTAGAATCAGATCAGCCATGATCTTATAGAATGGCAGAGCAGGTTCGATGGGTCAAATGGCCTACTCCTGCTCCTATTTCATCTGTTTGCAGGTTAAATATTGCCTCTCTTGTTCCTACTCCAGTCTAAATCCACACTGCATTCGGCAATTTCTGCTTCAAATGTGTTATTTTTTTCTTTATTATGATTTTCAATCAAGATCACTTTAGTGAGATGACTCGTTTTGCTTACAGCTCTAAATTGATTGCATTCCATGGTTTTAGGTTTCTTAGGAAACAATGAATAATGAATATATTGAGTCATCTGGAATGTATCCTTTTGTATGTATTTGATCACAAATTTCTGTTATCACTTCTAATTCTGTTTCTCCAAGGGCTATGAGATGTTCTGTTGTTACTTCATCTCTGCTTGGAGCTTTCCCTGTACCTGTCAGTTCCAAAGCATTCTTTACCCTTGATATAATAATGTTTGGTCCATCATTTGCCTCTATACCTTGAGGACTCCTGCCATTTGGACCATCGTACAATTCATTTACATATTCTGTCCATCTTTTTGCTAATGCAACATTTTCAAACAATATTTTACCATTCTTGACTTTTATGCACCCACTATCTGTTTTTAGCCCTTTCCTTTCTATCTGTGGGAGTACAGGGCCCAGTTTCAAACTTTGTGGATTATATGAAAGTTGGAAGCATTGTGAACATTGAGGAGTATAATATGGAAATTCAAAAGCACATATTCAGTTTGCTGGACTGGGTCGACAACTGGCAGCTAATTCAATGCAGTGAAAAGTGATGTGATTCATTTTGCGAGCTTTGCTCAGCATCTAATCCAAGCTGTAATGCCCAGGGGGTGTTTGATGAGCAGTGTGGCCAAATCATTCTTTGTAATTAATTGTGCTGTCCCTGCCAAGTGTTTGATGTACTCAGTATAGAGGGAGCTTTACTCTATATCTAAACCCATACTGTACATGTCCACGGAGTGTTTGATGAGAACAGTGTAGAGGGAGCTTAACTCTGTATCTAACCCCATGCCGTACCTGTCCTGGGAGTGTTTGATGGGGACAGTGAACTGGGGGGTTTCCTCTGTATCTAACCCCACATTGTAACTGCCCTGGGAGTGTTTGATGGGGACAGTGTAGAGGGAGCTTTACTCTGTATCTAAGCCCATGCTGTACCTGTCCTGGGAGTGTTTGATGGGGACAGTGAACTGGGAGGTTTCCTCTGTATCTAACCCCACATTGTAACTGCCCTGGGAGTGTTTGATGGGGACAGTGTAGAGGGGGCTTTACTCTGTATCTAAACACATGCTGTACCTGTCCTGGGAGTGTTTGATGGGGAGAGTGAAAAGGGAGCTTTATTCTGTATATAAGCCGATGCTGTAATCAGACTCGGTGCTGCACCTTGCCGGCGATTGTGAATATTTAAGTTCATTAAAAAGAAAGGAAGATCTCCTCATCCAAAATGCCACAGTTTATCAGAATTGACCCCTTTGAGCCAGCCACAGATGACTGGTCTCAATATATGGAACGCCTTGTGTTTTTCTTTCAAACCAACAAAATCACAGGGGAAGAGAAGAGGAGAGCGATCTTCCTGAGTACTTATGAGAGCAAAACCTACGGTTTGATTTGAAGATTGATGTCCCAGATTTGAAGACTTTCAGTGAATTAGTAGACCATGTTAAGGGACATTTTCAACCCAAGCCCTCAGTCACAATGCAGAGGTTCAGGTTCAATACACGAAACAGAGCCCCAGGGAAGACTATTTCTACCTAAGCAGCAAAATTATAACAACTAATGGAATATTGTGATTGTGGTGAAATGCTGAATGACATGCTCAGGGATCGTTTAGTATGTGGCATGCAGGAGGATGCTATTCAGCGAAGATTGCTGGATGAAGTGAATCTTGATTTTAAGGAAGCATTAGAAATAGGGCTTGTGACAGAAAGCGCTGTCAGGGATTCACAAGCAATTGAAGTGACGCAGTTCTCCTAGCCGGGCGGGAATAGCCACGAAAATGACGCAAAAGCTGGACACCACCAAGAGGGGGAAAACACCCTCGCTAACTGCAAATTGAGAAGAAACAACTTAGCACCAAGTCAAAAACTAATTTTAACTGACATAGAAAGAATCATTCTTTTAATGATTGGCAATTTTAAAAAGTAGAGTGTTATCTTTGTCACCTAAGTAGAAATCATGAGATAGTGCAAAACAAGATTTAAACAGTCTTCCAAACAACAGTGTAGAGGGATCTTTACTCCATATTTAACCCCGTGTTGTGCCTGTCCGAGGACTGTTTGATGTGGACAGTGCAGAGCGAGCTTTACTCTGTATCTAACCCCTTGCTGTAACTGTCCTGGGAGTGTTTGATGTTGACAGTGCAGAGAGAGCTGTACTCTGTATCTAAACTCCTGGTGTACCAGTCTTGGAAGTGTTGGATGTGGACATTGTAGAGGGAGCTTGACACTGTATCTAACCTCATGCTGTACCTGTCCTAGGCGTGTTTGATGTGGACAGCGTAGAGGGAGCTGTACTCTGTATCTAGCCCCGTGCTGTACCTGCCGTGGGATTGTTTGAAGGGGACAGTGTGGAGTGAGCTTTACTGTGTGCTTAATCCCACGCTGTAGCAGACCTGGGAATGTTTGATTTTGAGAGTGTAGAGGGAGGTTTACCCGGTATCTAACCCCATGCTGTAACTGTCCAGGGACTGCTTGATGTCGACAGTGCCGAGAGAGCTTTACTCTGTTACTAACGTCGTGCTGTACCTGTCCTAGGAGTGTTTGACTGGGACAGCACAGAGAGCTTTACTCTATCTAACCCCGTGATGTACCAGGCCTGGAAGTGTTGGATATGGACAGTGTAGAGGGAGCTTGACACTGTATCTAACCCCATTCTGTACCTGTCCTGGGAGTGTTTGATGTTCACTGTGTGGAGGGAGCTTTACCCAGTATCTAACCCCGTGTTGAACCTGTCTTGGGACTGTTTGATGTGTACAATGCAGAGGGAGCTTTACTCTGTACCTAACCCTGTGCTGCACCTGCCATGGGATTGTTTGATGGGGACAGAGTAGAAGGATCTTTACTCTGTATCTTACCCATGCTGTACCTGCCTTTCAAATATTTGATGGGGACATTGTAGAAGGAGCTATATTCTCTATCTAACCCCATGCTGTACCTGCCCTGGGAGTCTTTGATGGGGACTGTGTAGAGGGAGCTTTACTCTGTATCTAAACCCATGCTGTAACAGCCCTGGGAGTGTTTGATGTTCCCAATATGGAGGGAGCTTTACCCAATATCTAAACCTGTGCTGAATCTGTCCTGGGACTGTTTGATGTGTACAACGTAGAGGGAGCTTTACTCTGTATCTAACCCTGTGCTGTACCTGCCGTGGGATTGTTTGATGGGGACAGAGTAGAAGGATCTTTACTCTGTATCTTACCCATGCTGTACCTGCCTTTCAAATATTTGATGGGGACATTGTAGAAGGAGCTATATTCTCTATCTAACCCCATGCTGTACCTGCCCTGGGAGTCTTTGATGGGGACTGTGTAGAGGGAGCTTTACTCTGTATCTAAACCCATGCTGTAACAGCCCTGGGAGTGTTTGATGTTCCCAGTATGGAGGGAGCTTTACCCAGTATCTCACCCTGTGCTGAATCTGTCCTAGTACTGTTTTATGTGTACAATGTAGAGGGAGCTTTACTCTGTATCTAACCCTGTGCTGAACCTGCCGTGGGATTGTTTGACGGGGACAGAGTAGAAGGATTTTTACTCTGTATCTTTCAAATATTTGATGGGGTCATTGTAGTGGGAGCTATATTCTCTATCTAGCCCAGTGCTGCACCTGCCCTGGGAATATTTGATGGGGACTATGTAGAGGGAGCTTCACTCTGTATCTAACCCCATGCTGTGCCTGTCATCGCAGTGTTTAATGGGCACAGTGAACTGGGAGATTTACTTTGCATCTAAGTGCAGTAATTTAAATTTCGATAATTCGAGATCCCTGGCTTTAAGAATAATCCTGAGGTGTAAAATCATATGACCTGTGAAACCTAACATGATTGTAGCACGGAGAACTTCCAGCAGAGAGAATTCTTGTATAATTGTTGGGTTTGATGCACATGTGTAGTTGCTGCTACTGTCTTGTAAAGAAAGTTAAATGCGTCAACTAAAAAAAGTTGTCTGAAAGATCAGCTCTATAACAAACTGACAACAAGGATAAATCAGACTCGGTGCTGTACCTCGCCCAGCGATTGTGAGTATTTATGTTCATTAAAAAGAAAGGAAGATCTCCTCATCCAAAATGCCACTGTTTATCAGAAATGACCCCTTTGAGCCAGCCACAGATGACTGGTCTCAATATATAGAATGCCTTGTGTTTTTCTTTCAAACCAACAAAATCACAGGGGAAGAGAAGAGGAGAGCAATCTTCCTGAGTACTTATGAGAGCAAAACCTATAGTTTGATTTGAAGATTGATGTCCCAGATTTGAAGACTTTCAGTCAATTAGTAGACCATTAAGGGACATTTTCAACCCAAGCCCTCAGTCCCAATGCAGAGATTCAGGTTCAATACACGAAACAGAGCCCCAGGGAAGACTATTGCTACCTAAGCAGCAAAATTGTAACAACTAATGGAATATTGTGAATGTGGTGAAATGCTGAATGACATGCTCAGGGATCGTTTAGTATGTGGCATGCAGGAGGATGCTATTCAGTGAAGATTGCTGGATGAAGTGAATCTTGATTTTAAGGAAGCATTAGAAATAGGGCTTGGGACAGAAAGCACTGTCAGGGATTCACAAGCAATTGAAGTGGCGCCGTTCTCCTAGCCGGGCGGGAACAGCCAGTCGAAAATGGCGCATAGAGTGGAAAAACACCCTCGCTAACTGAAAATTGAGAGGAAACAACTTAGAAACAAAGTCAAAAACTAATTTTTACTCACATAGAAAGAATCATTCTTCTAATGATTGGCAAATTTAAAAAGTAGTGTTATCTTTGTCACTGAAGTAGAAATCATGAGATAGTGCAAAACAAGATTTAAACAGTCTTCCAAACAATAGTGTAGAGGGATCTTTACTCCGTATTTAACCCCGTGTCATACCTGTTCTAGGAGTATTTGATGGGGACAGTGCAGAGAGAGCTTTCCTCTGTATCTAACCCCGTGCTGTAACGGTGCTGATATTGTTTGATGGGGACAGTGCAGAGTGAGATTTACTCTGTATCTATACCCTTGGTGTCCCAGTCTTGGAAGTGTTGGATGTGGACAGTGCAGAGGTAGCTTCACAATGTATCTAACCACATGCAGTACCTGTCCTGGGTGTGTTTGATGTGGACAGTGTAGAGGGAGCTGTACTCTGTATCTAGCCCCATGCTATACCTGCTGTGGGATTGTTTGATGGGGACAGTGTGGAGTGAGCTTTACCGTGTGATTAACCCCGTGCAGTAATAGCCCTGGGAGTGTTTGATCTTGAGAGTGTAGAGGGAGATTTACCCGGTATCTAACCCCATGCTGTAACTCTCCTGGGACATATTGATGTCGACAGTGCCGAGAGAGCTTTACTCTGTAACTAACCCCATGCTGTACCTGTCCTAGAAGGGTTTGATGAGGACAGCGCAGAGAGCTTTACTCTATCTAACCCCGAGATATACCAGGCCTGGAAGTGTTGGATGTGGACAATGTAGAGGGAACTTGACACTGTACCTAACCCCATGCAGTACCTGTCCTGGGATTGTTTGATGGGGACAGTGTAGAGGGAGCTTTACTCTGAATCTAAACCCGTGCTGTAGCAGCCCTGGGAGTGTTTGATGTTCACCGTGTGGAGGGAGTTTTACTCTATGTCTAACCCTGCGCTGCAACTGCCGTGGAATTGTTTGATGGGGACAGAGCAAAATGATATTTTCTCTGTATCTAACCCCATGCTGTACCTACCTTTCAAATGTCTGATGGTGACATTGTAGAAGGAGCTATATTCTGTATCTAACCGTGTGCTGTACCTGCCCTGGGAGTCTTTGATAGGGACTGTGTAGAGGGAGCTTCACTCTGTATCTAACCCCATGCTGTGCCTGTCATCAGAATGTGTAAAGGGCACAGTGAACTGGGAGTTTTACTTTGCATCTATGTGCAATAATTTATATTTCGATAATCGGAGATCCCTGGCTTTAAGAATAATCCTGAGATGTAACATCATATGACCTGTGAAACCTAACATGTTTGTAGCACGGAAAACATCCAGCAGAGAGAGTTCTTGTATAACTGTTGGGTTTGATGCAGATGTGTAGTTGCTGCTACTGTCTTGTAAAGAAAGTTAAATGCGTCCACTAAAAAAAGTTGTCTGAAAGATCAGCTCTATAACAAATTGACAACAAGGATAAATCAGACTCGGTGCTGTACCTCGCCCGGCGATTGTGAATATTTAAATTCATTAAAAAGAAAGGGAGATCTCCTCATCCAAGGCTCCACAGTTTATCAGAATTGACCCCTTTGAGCCAGCCACAGATGACTGGTCTCAATATATAGAATGCCTTGTGTTTTTCTTTCAAACCAACAAAATCACAGGGGAAGAGAAGAGGAGAGCAATCTTCCTGAGTACTTATGAGAGCAAAACCTATAGTTTGATTTGAAGATTGATGTCCCAGATTTGAAGACTTTCAGTCAATTAGTAGACCATTAAGGGACATTTTCAACCCAAGCCCTCAGTCCCAATGCAGAGATTCAGGTTCAATACACGAAACAGAGCCCCAGGGAAGACTATTGCTACCTAAGCAGCAAAATTGTAACAACTAATGGAATATTGTGAATGTGGTGAAATGCTGAATGACATGCTCAGGGATCGTTTAGTATGTGGCATGCAGGAGGATGCTATTCAGTGAAGATTGCTGGATGAAGTGAATCTTGATTTTAAGGAAGCATTAGAAATAGGGCTTGGGACAGAAAGCACTGTCAGGGATTCACAAGCAATTGAAGTGGCGCCGTTCTCCTAGCCGGGCGGGAACAGCCAGTCGAAAATGGCGCATAGAGTGGAAAAACACCCTCGCTAACTGAAAATTGAGAGGAAACAACTTAGAAACAAAGTCAAAAACTAATTTTTACTCACATAGAAAGAATCATTCTTCTAATGATTGGCAAATTTAAAAAGTAGTGTTATCTTTGTCACTGAAGTAGAAATCATGAGATAGTGCAAAACAAGATTTAAACAGTCTTCCAAACAATAGTGTAGAGGGATCTTTACTCCGTATTTAACCCCGTGTCATACCTGTTCTAGGAGTATTTGATGGGGACAGTGCAGAGAGAGCTTTCCTCTGTATCTAACCCCGTGCTGTAACGGTGCTGATATTGTTTGATGGGGACAGTGCAGAGTGAGATTTACTCTGTATCTATACCCTTGGTGTCCCAGTCTTGGAAGTGTTGGATGTGGACAGTGCAGAGGTAGCTTCACAATGTATCTAACCACATGCAGTACCTGTCCTGGGTGTGTTTGATGTGGACAGTGTAGAGGGAGCTGTACTCTGTATCTAGCCCCATGCTATACCTGCTGTGGGATTGTTTGATGGGGACAGTGTGGAGTGAGCTTTACCGTGTGATTAACCCCGTGCAGTAATAGCCCTGGGAGTGTTTGATCTTGAGAGTGTAGAGGGAGATTTACCCGGTATCTAACCCCATGCTGTAACTCTCCTGGGACATATTGATGTCGACAGTGCCGAGAGAGCTTTACTCTGTAACTAACCCCATGCTGTACCTGTCCTAGAAGGGTTTGATGAGGACAGCGCAGAGAGCTTTACTCTATCTAACCCCGAGATATACCAGGCCTGGAAGTGTTGGATGTGGACAATGTAGAGGGAACTTGACACTGTACCTAACCCCATGCAGTACCTGTCCTGGGATTGTTTGATGGGGACAGTGTAGAGGGAGCTTTACTCTGAATCTAAACCCGTGCTGTAGCAGCCCTGGGAGTGTTTGATGTTCACCGTGTGGAGGGAGTTTTACTCTATGTCTAACCCTGCGCTGCAACTGCCGTGGAATTGTTTGATGGGGACAGAGCAAAATGATATTTTCTCTGTATCTAACCCCATGCTGTACCTACCTTTCAAATGTCTGATGGTGACATTGTAGAAGGAGCTATATTCTGTATCTAACCGTGTGCTGTACCTGCCCTGGGAGTCTTTGATAGGGACTGTGTAGAGGGAGCTTCACTCTGTATCTAACCCCATGCTGTGCCTGTCATCAGAATGTGTAAAGGGCACAGTGAACTGGGAGTTTTACTTTGCATCTATGTGCAATAATTTATATTTCGATAATCGGAGATCCCTGGCTTTAAGAATAATCCTGAGATGTAACATCATATGACCTGTGAAACCTAACATGTTTGTAGCACGGAAAACATCCAGCAGAGAGAGTTCTTGTATAACTGTTGGGTTTGATGCAGATGTGTAGTTGCTGCTACTGTCTTGTAAAGAAAGTTAAATGCGTCCACTAAAAAAAGTTGTCTGAAAGATCAGCTCTATAACAAATTGACAACAAGGATAAATCAGACTCGGTGCTGTACCTCGCCCGGCGATTGTGAATATTTAAATTCATTAAAAAGAAAGGGAGATCTCCTCATCCAAGGCTCCACAGTTTATCAGAATTGACCCCTTTGAGCCAGCCACAGATGACTGGTCTCAATATATAGAATGCCTTGTGTTTTTCTTTCAAACCAACAAAATCACAGGGGAAGAGAAGAGGAGAGCAATCTTCCTGAGTACTTATGAGAGCAAAACCTATAGTTTGATTTGAAGATTGATGTCCCAGATTTGAAGACTTTCAGTCAATTAGTAGACCATTAAGGGACATTTTCAACCCAAGCCCTCAGTCCCAATGCAGAGATTCAGGTTCAATACACGAAACAGAGCCCCAGGGAAGACTATTGCTACCTAAGCAGCAAAATTGTAACAACTAATGGAATATTGTGAATGTGGTGAAATGCTGAATGACATGCTCAGGGATCGTTTAGTATGTGGCATGCAGGAGGATGCTATTCAGTGAAGATTGCTGGATGAAGTGAATCTTGATTTTAAGGAAGCATTAGAAATAGGGCTTGGGACAGAAAGCACTGTCAGGGATTCACAAGCAATTGAAGTGGCGCCGTTCTCCTAGCCGGGCGGGAACAGCCAGTCGAAAATGGCGCAAAGAGTGGAAAAACACCCTCGCTAACTGAAAATTGAGAGGAAACAACTTAGAAACAAAGTCAAAAACTAATTTTTACTCACATAGAAAGAATCATTCTTCTAATGATTGGCAAATTTAAAAAGTAGTGTTATCTTTGTCACTGAAGTAGAAATCATGAGATAGTGCAAAACAAGATTTAAACAGTCTTCCAAACAATAGTGTAGAGGGATCTTTACTCCGTATTTAACCCCGTGTCATACCTGTTCTAGGAGTATTTGATGGGGACAGTGCAGAGAGAGCTTTCCTCTGTATCTAACCCCGTGCTGTAACGGTGCTGATATTGTTTGATGGGGACAGTGCAGAGTGAGATTTACTCTGTATCTATACCCTTGGTGTCCCAGTCTTGGAAGTGTTGGATGTGGACAGTGCAGAGGTAGCTTCACAATGTATCTAACCACATGCAGTACCTGTCCTGGGTGTGTTTGATGTGGACAGTGTAGAGGGAGCTGTACTCTGTATCTAGCCCCATGCTATACCTGCTGTGGGATTGTTTGATGGGGACAGTGTGGAGTGAGCTTTACCGTGTGATTAACCCCGTGCAGTAATAGCCCTGGGAGTGTTTGATCTTGAGAGTGTAGAGGGAGATTTACCCGGTATCTAACCCCATGCTGTAACTCTCCTGGGACATATTGATGTCGACAGTGCCGAGAGAGCTTTACTCTGTAACTAACCCCATGCTGTACCTGTCCTAGAAGGGTTTGATGAGGACAGCGCAGAGAGCTTTACTCTATCTAACCCCGAGATATACCAGGCCTGGAAGTGTTGGATGTGGACAATGTAGAGGGAACTTGACACTGTACCTAACCCCATGCAGTACCTGTCCTGGGATTGTTTGATGGGGACAGTGTAGAGGGAGCTTTACTCTGAATCTAAACCCGTGCTGTAGCAGCCCTGGGAGTGTTTGATGTTCACCGTGTGGAGGGAGTTTTACTCTATGTCTAACCCTGCGCTGCAACTGCCGTGGAATTGTTTGATGGGGACAGAGCAAAATGATATTTTCTCTGTATCTAACCCCATGCTGTACCTACCTTTCAAATGTCTGATGGTGACATTGTAGAAGGAGCTATATTCTGTATCTAACCGTGTGCTGTACCTGCCCTGGGAGTCTTTGATAGGGACTGTGTAGAGGGAGCTTCACTCTGTATCTAACCCCATGCTGTGCCTGTCATCAGAATGTGTAAAGGGCACAGTGAACTGGGAGTTTTACTTTGCATCTATGTGCAATAATTTATATTTCGATAATCGGAGATCCCTGGCTTTAAGAATAATCCTGAGATGTAACATCATATGACCTGTGAAACCTAACATGTTTGTAGCACGGAAAACATCCAGCAGAGAGAGTTCTTGTATAACTGTTGGGTTTGATGCAGATGTGTAGTTGCTGCTACTGTCTTGTAAAGAAAGTTAAATGCGTCCACTAAAAAAAGTTGTCTGAAAGATCAGCTCTATAACAAATTGACAACAAGGATAAATCAGACTCGGTGCTGTACCTCGCCCGGCGATTGTGAATATTTAAATTCATTAAAAAGAAAGGGAGATCTCCTCATCCAAAGCTCCACAGTTTATCAGAATTGACCCCTTTGAGCCAGCCACAGATGACTGGTCTCAATATATAGAATGCCTTGTGTTTTTCTTTCAAACCAACAAAATCACAGGGGAAGAGAAGAGGAGAGCGATCTTCCTGAGTACTTATGAGAGCAAAACCTACAGTTTGTTTTGAAGCTTGATGTCCCAGATTTGAAGACATTCAGTGAATTAGTAGACCATGTTAAGGGACATTTTCAACCCAAGCCCTCAGTCACAATACAGAGGTTCAGGTTCAATACACGAAACAGAGCCCCAGGGAAGACTATTTCTACCTAAGCAGCAAAATTATAACAACTAATGGAATATTGTGATTGCGGTGAAATGCTGAATGACATGCTCAGGGATCGTTTAGTATGTGGCATGCAGGAGGATGCTATTCAGTGAAGATTGCTGGATGAAGTGACTTTGATTTTAAGGAAGCATCAGAAATAGGGCTTGTGACAGAAAGCACTGTCAGGGATTCACAAGCAATTGAAGTGGCGCCGTTCACCTAGCCGGGTGGGAACAGCCACGAAAATGGCACGTAAAGCTGGGACACCACCAAGAGGGGGAAAACACCCTCGCTAACTGCAAATTGAGGGGAAACAACTTAGAAACAAAGTCAAAAACTAATTTTTACTGACGTAGAAAGAATCATTCTTTTAATTATTGCCTATTTTGAAAAGTAGAGTGTTATCTTTGTCACCGAAGTAGAAATCATGAGATAGTGCAAAACAATATTTAAACAGTCTTCGAAACAACAGTGTAGAGGGAGCTTTACTCCGTATTTAACCCTGTGTTGTACCTGTGCTAGGAGTGTTTGATGTGGACAGTGCAGAGAGAGCTTTACTCTGTATTTAAGCCCGTGCTGTAACGGTGTTGGGATTGTTTGATGGGGACAGTGCAGAGAGAGATTTACTCTGTATCTAAAGTCCTGGTGTAACAGTCCTGGAAGTGTTGGATGTGGACAGTGTACAGGGAGCTTGACACTGTATCTAACCACATGCTGTACCTGTCCTGTGTGTGTTTGATGTGGACAGTGTAGAGGGAGCTGTACTCTGTATCTAGCCCCGTGCTGTACCTGCCGTGGGATTGTTTGATGGGGACAGTGTGGAGTGAGCTTTACCGTGTGATTAACCTCGTGCTGTAGCAAACCTGGGAGTGTTTGATTCTGAGAGTGTAGAGGGAGGTTTACCCGGTATCTAACCCCATGCTTAACTGTCCAGGGACTGTTTGATGTTCACAGTGCCGAGAGAGCTTTACTCTGTAACTAACCCCATGCTGTACCTGTCCTAGGATTATTTGATGGGGACAGCGCAGAGAGCTTTACTCTATCTAACCCCCTGATGTACCAGGCCTGGAAGTGTTTGATGTGGACAGTGTAGAGGAAATTGACACTGTATTTAACCCCATGCTGTACCTGTCCTGGGAGTGTTTGGTGTGGACAGTGTAGAGGGAGCTTTACTCTGTATCTAAACCCGTGCTGAAGCAGCCCTGGGAGTGTTTGATGCTCACAGTGTGGAGGGAGCTTTACCCAGTATCTAACCCCATGCAGAACCTGTCCTGGGACTGTTTGATGTGGACAGTCTAATGAAAGCTTGACTCTAACTCCATGCTATACCTGTCCTGGGTTTGTTTGAATGGGACAGTGTAGAGGGAGCTTTACTCTGTATCGAAACCCGTGCTGTCGCAGCTCTGGGAGTGTTTGATGTTCACAGTGTGGAGGGAACTTTACACAGTATCTAAGCCTGTGCTGAACCTGCCATGAGGTTGTTGGATGGGGACAGAGCAAAAGGATCTTTTCTGTATCTAAACCTGTGCTGTACCCGCCCTGGGAGTCTTTGATGGGGACTGTGTAGAGGGAGCTTCACACTCTATCTAACCCCATGCTGTGCCTGTCATCAAAGTGTGTAAAGGGTACAGTGAACTGGGAGCTTTACTTTGCATCGAAGTGCAATAATTTATATTTCGATAATCGGAGGTTCCTGGCTTTAAGAATAATCCTGAGATGTAAAATCATATGACCTGTGTAACCTAACATGTTTGTAGCACGGAGAACTTCCAGCAGAGAGTGTTCTTGTATAATTGTTGGGTTTGATGCACACGTGTGGTTGCTGCTACTGTCTTGTAAAGAATGTTAAATGTGTCCACTAAAAAAAGTTGTCTGAAAGATCAGCTCTATAACGAACTGACAACAAGGATAAATCAGATTCGGTGCAGTTCCTCGCCTGGCGATTGTGAATATTTACGTTCATTAAAAAGAAAGGGAGATCTCCTTATCCAAGATGCCACCGTTTATCAGAATTGACCCCTTTGAGCCAGCCACAGATGACTGGTCTCAATATATAGAATGCCTTGTGTTTTTCTTTCAAACCAACAAAATCACAGGGGAAGAGAAGAGGAGAGCGATCTTCCTGAGTACTTATGAGAGCAAAATCTACAGTTTGATTTGAAGCTTGATGTCCCAGATTTGAAGACTTTCAGTGAATTAGTAGACCATGTTAAGGGACATTTTCAACCCAAGCCCTCAGTCACAATGCAGAAGTTCAGGTTCAATACACGAAACAGAGCCCCAGGGAAGACTATTTCTACCTAAGCAGCAAAATTATAACAACTAATGGAATATTGTGATTGTGGTGAAATGCTGAATGACATGCTCAGGGATCATTTAGTATGTGGCATGCAGGAGGATGCTATTCAGCGAAGATTGCTGGATGAAGTGAATCTTGATTTTAAGGAAGCATTAGAAATAGGGCTTGTGACAGAAAGCACTGTCAGGGATTCACAAGCAATTGAAGTGCCGCCGTTCTCCTAGCCGGGTGGGAACAGCCACGAAAATGGCGCGTAAAGCTGGGACACCACCAAGAGGAGGAAAACACCCTCGCTAACTGAAAATTGAGAAGAAACAACTTAGAAACAAAGTCAAAAACTAATTTTCATTGACATAGAAAGAATCATTCTTCTAATGATTGGCAATTTTAAAACATAGTTTGTTATCTTTGTCTCCGAATCTTGATATAGTGCAAAACAAGATTTAAACAGGCTTCTAAACAACAGTGTAGAGGGAGCTTTACTCTGTATTTGACCCCATGTTGTTCCTGTCCTGGGAGTGTTTGATGGGGAGAGTGCAGAGAGAGCTTTACTCTGTATCTAACCCCGTGCTGTAACTATCCTGGGAGTGTTTGTTGGGGACAGTGTGGAGGGAGTTTTACCCTGTATCTAACCCCATGCTCTTCCTGCCCTGGTTGTGTTTCATGGGGCTGGTGTGGATGGAGATTTTCTCTGTATCTCATTCCCTGGTGTACCAGACCTGGGATTATTGGATGTCGACAGTGTAGAGGGAGCTTGACACTGTATCTAACCCAATTCCGTACCTGTCCCACGAGTGTTTGTTGTGGACAATGTAGAGGGAGATTAGCCTGTACCTAAACGCCTGGTGTACCAGTCCTGGGAGTGCTGGATGTGGACAGTGCAGAGGGAAATTGACACGATATCTAACCCCATGCTGTAGCTGTGCTGGGAGTGTTGGATGTGGACAGTGTAGAGGGAGATTGATACTGTATCTAACCCCATGCTTTACCTGTCCTGGGAGTGTTTGGTGTGGACAGTTTAGATGGAGCTGTACACTGTATCTCACCCTGTGCTGTACCTGCCGTGGGATTGTTTGTTGGGTACAGTGTGGTGTGAACTTTACCATTTGCTTAACACCGTGCTGTAACAGCCCTGGAAGTGTTTGATTTTGAGAATGTAGAGGGAGCTTTACCCGGTATCTAACCCCATGCTGTAACTGTCCAGGGACTGTTTGATGTCGACAGTTTCGAGAGAGCTTTACTCTGTAACTAAACCCGTGCTGTACCTGTCCTAGGAGTGTTTGATGGGGACAGCTTAGAGAGCTTTATTCTATCTAACCCCCTGATGTACCAGTCCTGGAAGTGTTGGATGTGGACAGTGTAGAGGGAGCTTGACACTGTATCTATCCCCGTGCTGTACCTGTCCTGGGAGTGTTTGAATGGGACAGTGTAGAGGGAGCTTTCCTCTGTATCTAAACTCGTGCTGTAGTAGCCCTGGGAGTGTTTGATGTTCACAGTGTGGAGGGTTCTTTACCCAGTATCTAACCTCGTGCTGAACCTGCCGTGGGATTATTTAATGGGGACAGAGCAGAAGGATCTTTACTTTGTAATATACCCCATGCTGTACCTGCCTTTCAAGTGTTTGATGGGGACATTGTAGAAGGAGCAATATTCTGTATCTAACCCTGTGCTGTACCTGCCCTGGGAGTATTTGATAGTGGCTGTGTAGAGGGAGCTTCACTCTGTATCTAACCCCATGCTGTGCCTGTCATCGGAGTGTTTAATGGGCACAGTGAACTGGGAGCTTTACTTTGCATCTAAGTGCAGTAATTTAAATTTCGATAATCAGAGATCCCTGGCTTTAAGAATAATCCTGAGGTGTAAAATCATATGACCTGTGAAACCTAACATGTTTGTAGCACGGAGAACTTCCAGCAGAGAGAGTTCTTGTATAATTGTTGGGTTTGATGCACACTTGTGGTTGCTGCTACTGTCTTGTAAAGAAAGTTAAATGCGTCCACTAAAAAAAGTTGTCTGAAAGATCAGCTCTATAACAAACTGACAACAAGGATAAATCAGACTCGGTGCTGTACCTCGCCCGGCGATTGTGAGTATTTACGTTCATTAAAAAGAAAGGGAGATCTCTTCATCCAAGGTGCCACATTTTATCAGAATTGACCCCTTTGAGCCAGCCACAGATGACTGGTCTCAATATATAGAACGCCTTGTGTTTTTCTTTCAAACCAACAAAATCACAGGGGAAGAGAAGAGGAGAGCGATCTTCCTGAGTACTTACGAGAGCAAAACCTACAATTTGTTTTGAGGATGGATGTCCCAGATTTGAAGACTTTCAGTGAATTAGTAGACCATGTTAAGGGATATTTTCAACCCAAGCCCTCAGTCACAATGCAGATGTTCAGGTTCAATACACGAAACAGAGCCCCAGGGAAGACTATTGCTACCTAAGCAGCAAAATTATAACAACTAATGGAATATTGTGATTGTGGTGAAATGCTGAATGACATGCTCAGGGATCATTTAGTATGTGGCATGCAGGAGGATGCTATTCAGCGAAGATTGCTGGATGAAGTGAATCTTGATTTTAAGGAAGCATTAGAAATAGGGCTTGTGACAGAAAGCACTGTCAGGGATTCACAAGCAATTGAAGTGCCGCCGTTCTCCTAGCCGGGCGGGAACAGCCACGAAAATGACGCAAAAGCTGGGACACCACCAAGAGGGGGAAAACACCCTCGCTAACTGCAAATTGAGAGGAAACAACTTAGCAACCAAGTCAAAAACTAATTGTTATTGACATAGAAAAAATCATTCTTCTAATGATTGCCAATTTTAAAAAGTAGAGTGTTATCTTTGTCACCGAAGCAGAAATCATAAGATTGTGCAAAACAAGATTTAAACAGTCTTCCAAACAACAATGCAGAGGGAGCTTTACTCCATATTTAACATCGTGCTGTACCTTTCCTGGGAGTGTTTGATGTGGACAATGTAGAGGGAGCTTTACTCTGTATCTAATCCTGTGCTGTACCTGTCCTGGGAGTGTTTGATGGGGACAATGCAGAGAGAGCTTTACTCTGTATCTAACCCCGTGCTGTACCTGTCCTGGGAGTTTTTGATGGGGACATTGTGGAGGGAGTTTTACCCTGTATCTAACCCCATGCTCTTCCTGCCCTGGGAGTGTTTGATGGGCATGGTGTGGATGGAGCTTTACTCTGTATCTAATCCCCTGTTGTACCAGACCTGGGAGCACTGGATGTGGACAACGCAGAGGGAGCTTGACACTGTATCTAACCCCGTGCTGTAACTGTTCTGGGAGTGTTGAATGTGGACAGTGTAGAGGGAGCTTGACACTGTATCTAACCCCATGCTGTACCTGTCCTGCGAGTATCTGATATGGACAGTGTATTAGACAATTTCACTTCATTAACCAGCCTCGCAAATGTTGAATTAATTTACCTGTGCAACATATGACAGTCACCATGCAGAGTGAAGAATTCAATGATAACATGTTTAAATTGTAAATATCAGTCTCTTCCAAGTTATGCAATGCTACTGCTCCTTGCATTATCCTTAAACTACTAGAAACCTTCCTGGCCAAATGAGACATTAGTCCAACATGTTTGTTGCTTGTTTGATGTTGACAGTGTAGTGGGAGCTTTACCCGTTATCTAACCCTGTGCTGTACTTGCCCTGGGACTGTTTGATGTGGACAGTGTAGATGGAGCTTTACTCTGTATCTATCCCTGTGCTGTACCTGACCTGTAGGTGTTTTATGGGGACAGTGTGGAGGGTGCTTTACCATGTATCTAACCCCATGCTCTCGATGTTCTGGAAGTGTTTTATGAGGACAGTGTAGAGGGATCCTTACTCTGTACCTAACCCCATGCTGTACCTGCAGTTGGATTGTTTGATGGGTACAGTGTAGAAGGATCTTTACTCTGTATCTAACCCCGTGTTGTACCTTTCCTGGGCATGTTTGATGTGGACAGTTTAGAGGAACCTTTACTCTGCACCTAACCCCGTGCTGCACCTGTCCTATGAGTGTTTGATGGGGACAGTGTAGAGGGAGCTTTACCCTTTATCTACCGCACTACTATACCTGTCATGATAGTGTTTGACGTGGCAGTGTAGAGGCAGCTTTACCCTGTATCTAACCCCCCAGTGTACTTGTCCTAGGAGAGTTGAATAAAGACAGTGTGGAGGGATCTTTTCTGTTTCTCTAACCCTGTGCTGTACCTGCCCTCAGAGTGTTTTATGAGGACAGTGTAGAGAGATCCTTACTCTGTACCTAACCCTGTGCTGTACCTGCTGTTGAATTGTTTGATGGGGGCAGTATAGAAGGATCTTTAATCTGTATCTAACCACACGTTGTACCTGCCCTGGGAGTATTGGACGGGGACAGAGTAGAGGGAGCTTCACTCTGTGCCTAACACAGTGCTGTACCTGCCCTGTGAGCGTTTGGTGGGGAGAGTGTAGACGGAACTTGACACTGTATCTAACCCCGTGCTGTACCTGTCCTGGGAATGTTTGATGGGGAGAGTGTAGAGGGAGCATTACTTTGTATCTAACCCTGTGCTATACCTGTCCTGGGAGTGTTTTATGAGGACAGTGTAGAGGGAGCTTTACCCTGTATCTAACTCCATGCTGTACTTGTCCTGGGAGTGTTTGATGGGACAGTGTAGAGAGGTCTTCACTCTGTATCTAACCCCGTGCTGTACCTGTCCTGGGAGTGTTTGATGGGACAGTGTAGAGAGGTCTTCACTCTGTATCTAACGCCATGCTGTACCTATCCTGGGAGTGTTTTATGAGGACAATGTAGAGGTATCCTTACTCTGTACCTAACCCCGTGCTGTACCTGCTGTTGGAATGTTTGATGCGGACAGTGTAGAAGGATCTTTACTCTGTATGTTACCCCGTATAGTACCTCTCCTGGGAGTGTTTGTTGGGACAGTGTAGAAGGAGCTTTCCTCTGTATCTAACCCCGTGTTGTACCTGTCCTGAGAGTGTTTGATGGGAACAGTGTAGAGGCAGCTTTACTCTGTATCTAAACCCATGCTGTGCCTGTCCTGGGAATGTTTGATGGGGACAGTGTAGAGGGAGCTTTACTCTGTATCTAACCCCATGTTCTACCTGTGCTGGGAGTGTTTGATGGGGTCAGTAGAATCAGAAGGCCAGTGTGAACTGAACTTCTCATTAATTCTGTCCATTACAGGACTGATTATTACGCTTTATTTGAACATTCCTCATTCTGATGAAATTCAAGAGAGTTCTCTTCACTGTCCGGCGCATATATGCTTAACTCAATCAACATTTCTAAAGCAGAGATTGAGGTCATTAGTGATGGTGTTTTATTTTGTATGATTTTGCTGTTCAGAAAGTGGCATCATGGTCCTTAAAATTTATCAATGCGATTCACCCCAACCACTCTTTGTGGTCAGAAGTTGTATGTCCTCATCACTCTCTGTTTGAATGTGTTTCTCCTGAACTCCCTGCTGGGTTTCTTGGTGACTCTCTCATATTGATGGCCCCCCGGTTCTGATATCCCCCAAGTGGATACATCTTCGCAACATTTACCCTATCATACCCTTTCATCAGTTTAAAAACCTCTATCAGGTCATCCATAACTGACAGAGTGGAGCCCTCCGCCTGGTATTATTTATCTTATCATCCTTATCATTTTTTTTGCACCATCTCCAGTGCCTCTCCTACTTTTTTGTAACATCAAGACCATGATTTTGCACAATGGTTGAGTCAAAGTTTCACAAAAGTTTAACATAACTTCACTGCTCTTCAATTCAGTGGAACAAATACAAGAAATTAAAACAAGCAGATAACTCTTGAAATGGACAGCAGGTCACTCAGTGCCTGTGAAGGGAAAAGATGGGTTGCTATTGGGAGATTGGGATGAGGGTTAAAAACCTTAAAGGGTATCTAGGTTGCCCTCTGAATTTTGGCAACAATTCTGGTCTCCGTGAATTATTATCCTGTATTTAATGCAACAATTTATATCCTCCCCAGTATGCAGTGTAATAGACTTGGTGTTAATCAAACTTGAGCTTTCCTCATCTGCCCAATCTGCATTAATCACCAAATTAAAGATGAAAACGTGACTAGTTTTTTTTAAAAACAGTATAATTTCATTTTTTAATGGCCCCTTGGGGAGCAGCACTGTGAATCAATGTCACTCCAAGGTTATTGCTGTGAACACAAGCATCATCGGCAACATCACATTAACAAGTGATGGATTGTGTTCTCTGCTGAGTCAGATGATCTGAGTTGTAACTGAACACAAGTTGGCCTCTGTACCTCTCCGTCTAGGGGCATGGGGAGTGGTTCGTGAAACCCTGACAGACCCTGGTCCCTGTTAATATCCAGTGACAAACCATCCCCCCACCCAGCCTCCCTAATTTATGCATGAAGCTCTGCATGGATACTGTGTGAGGATGGAATTTGGTGCAGCTGTGGAATTTTCTACATTCAACATCCTGGCGATCTTCACTGTCTAGGCTCGCCGTGACACTGACAATTTTGGGTATGAAAGCTTACCCCAGAGTCACAAATTGCAGCCTATGTGACAAAGGTAAACTTTCCCACAATGTCTGTTGCAATATGCCTTGACCGGATAGCAGCATGACATCACTAGAAGGGAAGTGTGTCATCAAATCCAGTCTTCGTTTCACTTTTGATTTTGCCTTGTCTCAATAAATGAGCCCATGACATGTTTAAACAATCCCTTATGAGTGATTGATGCTTATATCATTATAACAACACAACAGGCCTCCTCGAGTAGTCTTCAGCCTCCACTGTCATCTAGGAACTGCACTCGCTTGGTTCCATTCTTATCTATCCAAGCTTATCTAGAGAATCACTCGCAATGCTTTCTTTTCCCATTTCTATGCTGATGCCTCTGCTGTCTCCAAGGATCTATCTTGGCACCCTTATATTTCTCATCTGCATGCTGCAGCTCAGTGTCATCATCTGATGCCAGGAAGTCCAGCCTCACCTCAACCACTGCTCATCCTTGCCTTTGTTGCCTCCAGATTATTCCAATGGACTCTTGGCTGGGATTCCATCTTCCATCCTCCACAAATTTAAAGCCATCCAGAACTCAGCCACTCATATCCTAAATCTCACCAATCCCCTGTTATGGACAGGAGGGAGTTAATTTAAACAAGGCTAATTTCACCTCTCACCACTCATCAATAAACAGAAAGGTGTTTTTGATTTGTTTCCCTCTTTATAAATGGTAGTATATTTCCCAACCCCTCGGTTTTGATATGATCTAATTTTCAATTAATAACCCAACAGCAAACTCAAGACAGGGTGAGCTCAATAGGTTAGTTTATTTGCACATACTCAAAATGTGAAAAGGGAGTTCACAACAACCCCTCACGTATAGATGGTAAAGAGAGAGATAGAGAAAAGAGCAATTTACAGTGCAGAGATCACAGAGGAAATAAACATTAGTTCACGTGGGTTCCAGTGTCCAAAATCAAAGTCCAATGAAGTATTCCTTCATGGAGGTCAGTGGGTTGAAAACCTATGCTGGATAATTCACTTTTCCAGTGGTGTTAACTTCACACAATGAGATAGCCATGCAGAGATGAATCAGTCTTATAGATGATGGTGTAGCATTTCCAACAGAAGTAGTATAGATGAGGCCATGTGTTCAACCTGGGCAGACCTTCTTTTCTGTGAGGCTGCCAGTTACTTGGTAAACAGCACACTGAGCTTTGCAGTTCAGTAAGGCAATATTACTGGTTCCACAACCCAGAGGCCCATGCCACATGACTCCCACCTCTTTATCTTTGGCAAAAACTCCACTGGGTTCCCAACAGTGTTAAATGTCTCAACCATTAAGAATTGAAAGGAAGGTTTTGGGGCCCTCTGTCTTAGCAGGCAAGCAGACACCTGTTAGCCAGCCTGGGTTATGAAACGCAGATGGCCTTTGTATAGCTCAATTTGAATTTGGCCTGTACAGCCCACAGAGGGTCATTAGTGGCTCCCCAGAGATAATGATGGGTGAGTTTCCCTGACATTGCCAGGCAGCGCCTTTTGTTCAGAGGTCATAGACAGACATAGATTCAGCCATTTTAAGGAACTTTGTTTAATTTTTAAAAATTTTAGAAATAGCCATGAGAATACCTATATATATTTTATAAGAATATACAATATATAGTGCCTCACACCCCTTTCAATCGTCCTCCCCCCACCACCATCCTCACCCCCAACCCTCTGATTTTTGGACGACATTTATTTCCAGATGGGCAATGTCTCTTTTTAAAATTCTCATCCTGATTTTCAAATTCCTCCAAGGTCCTGTTTCCTCCTATCCTCCAAGTTTGATGAATTCCTTGATTTCTAGCCTCATTTGACTGATTTTTAATCAGGTCCATTATGACTGGCTATGTAATCAGTTCTCAAGGCCCTAAGCTCTGGAAATCCCTCACTATGACTTTTCCCTCTCTTTCTTCTCTCCATCTAATGCCCCCTAAATTGCCCCTTTCACCTTCATTTCCACTCCCCTCTCTCTTTTCCTCACACCTTCCCTCTCAATCTCGACCACTTTATTTTTAATACAACTTAAAAGCTTTCTCTGTGACTGAGTGTTTGGCTATTTCACATGAAGAACTGTCTATTTATCATGTCACCTCCTTGAAGTAGTTAGAGTTTTTCATCTACATTACAGGCACAAAATAAATGCAAGCTGTTTTCATCATTGTCCTGCACTATTCCAAGGAGACTGGTAAAGGGAGAGCAACACTGCACTTTCCCAGTACTGGTACAGGAGGAGTCATTTGCACTCTCCCAGTGAGACTGGTACAGTGGAGTCACACCGCACTCTCCCAGCATCACTCATTCAGGGGTGTCACACTGCACTGTCCCAGTGAGACTGGTATGAGGGAGTCACGCTACACTGTCCCAGAGTGACTTGTACAGGGGTGTCACACTGCACTGCCCCAGTGAGACTGGTAATGGGTGAGTCACACTGCACTGTTCCAGTGAGAGTGTTACAGGGGGGGTCATGCTGCACTCTCCAAGTGAGACTCATACAGTCAGACTGAACTCCCCCGAGGGAGACGAGTACCGGGGAGTTACACTGCACTGTCTCAATGAGACTGGTACAGGGGAAGTCAGGCTGCACTGTCCCAGTGAGATTACTACCAGGTGAGTCACACTGCGCTCTCCAAGTGAGACTCGTACAGGTCAGACTGAACTCCTCCAGGGAGACGAGTACAGGGGAGTCACACTGCACTGTCTCAGAGGTACAGGGCAAGAAGGCTTCTATTATTCAATACCATAATGGTTGACCTGATTGTGGCCTGAACTCCACTTTCCTGTCTGCCCCCCATAACCCTTGATTCCCTTGTCTATCAAAACTCTGTCGAATTCAGCCTTGAATATATTCAATGACCCAGCCTCCACTGCTCTCTGGGGAAGAGAATTCCAAAGGCTAACCACCTCCTGAGAGAAGAAATTCCTCCTCATCTCCATCTTAAATGAGAGACTCCTTATTTTTAAACTGTGTCCTCTAGTTCTGGATTCCCCCCACAAGGAAAACATCCACTCAGCATCCACCCTGTCAAGCCTTCTCAAAATCTTATATGTTTCAATAAGATCACCTGTCATTCTTCTAAACTTCAATGGGTATTGGCCCAACTTGTTCAACCTTTCCTCATAAGACAAACTCATCATCTCAACTGAGTGAACCTTCTCTGAACTGCTCCCTATATATATCACTCCTTATGTAAAGAGACCAAAACTGTACACAATAGTTTAGATGTGGTCTCACCAATGCCCTGTACAGTTGTAGTGAGACATCCCTACTTTTATAGTCTACCAAATATTCAATTTGCCTTCCTAGTTACTTGCTGTAACTGCGCTCTAACTTTTTCTGATTCAAGTACACACAGATTCCTGCGCACTGCAGCATTCGGCAGTCCCTCCCCATTTAAATAATATTCTGCTATTCTGTTCTTCCTGCCAAAGTGGACAACCTCACACTTTCCCACAATATACTCCATGTTGCAAATATATGCCCATCATTTAACCTACCTATAATCCTTTGTAGACTCTGTATCCTCCTCACAACTTGCTTTCCTACCTATCTTTGTGTTGTCAGAAAATTTGGCTACAATACATTCAGTCCCTTCATCAAAGTCATTACCATAGATCGTAAATATTTGAGGCCCCTGTGGCATTCCAGTTTGCCAAGTTGAAAATAGATCTCTATTTACTGTTAGTTAGCCAACCCACATGAATACATTTCCCCCAGCACCATATCTTCTGCAGTAACCTTTTACATGTCACCTTAGCGAATGCCTTTTGGAAACCCAAATACATTACATGTCCTGGTTCCCCTTGAGTCTACCCTGTTTGTTACATCATCAAAGATCTTGTATAAATTTGCCAAATATGATTTCCCTTTCACAGAAGCATATTGACTCTGCCTGATTGTATTATGATTTTCTAATAATGGATTCCAGCATTTTCCCAATGACTGATGTTAGACTAACTGGCCTATAGTTTCCTGCTTTCTGTCTCCCTCCCTTTTTGAACTGAAGTGTTACATCTGCAGTTTTCGAATCTGCTGGATCCTTTCCGCAATCTGGGGAATTTTGATAGATGCACCCATTTTCTCTGCAGCCAATCCTTTTCGTACTGTTTTGTATTCCCTTGCTTTGTAATCCTTCCCAAATGCATCACCTTACTTTACATGTTGCCGGATTAAGTTCCATTTGCCACTTTCTGTCCACCTGACCAGTCCATTGATAACTTCAGGAAGATAGCTTTCTTCTTCATTGTCAAACAAGTTCTTGCATCATTTGCCAACTTCTTAATCATGCTCACTCGATTTAAGTCTAAATCATTCATATCAACCACAAAAGGATAAGCACCTGGCACTTCAGAACCCCACTGGAAACAGCATTCCAGCCACAAATACACCCATCAACCATTACTCTTTGTTTCCTGCTACTGAGTAGATTTATGGATCCAATTCGATACTTTTCCTTGAACCCCAGGGGCTTTAATTTACTGATCAGCCTGCCATGTGTAACCTTATCAAAAACCTTGCTAAATTCTATGTAGACTACATCAAACTCACTATCCTCATCGACCCTCCTTGTTGCCTGCTCAAAAAATCAATCATGTGAGTCAGACATGCCCTTCCCATGCCGACTGTCTTTAATTAATCTGTGTCTTTCTAAAAGAAGGATTCTCCAGCCCAACAGTATTTTTTTCAATAGTTTCTCCACCACTGAAGTTAGGCTAACTGGTCTGTTATAATTTCGTCAATCACTTTGTACCTTTTGAAATCATTGTATAAAGATGTTAAACCCCTTAATACTTCCTCTCTCACAATGTTAATTTTCTCCAATATTTCACAATCCTCCTCCCTGATTACAATGTCTGCATTGTCCATCTTTTGTGAAAGCCTTTGTAAAATATTCATTAGGAACTATATCAACATTGTCATCCTCCACACACAGATTACCCTTATGGTAGTTTGTGGAAGGCGGAGCTGGTGCAGCTAATCTGCTTTTGGGTCTCCTCGTCAATGGTGGCTTTTTGAGAGAGGGGACTGCCAAGGTGTGGGAAGTGCTCAACATATCTCTTTCAACATATGTTGGAGGTGGAATGGGAGACTGACCAGCTTTAGGTTTATATGAGTTTTGTTTTAGCAACATTCAAGGACTGGCTGAATTTTGTGTATGCAGAATTGAAGAGATCAGGGGTCTCTTGCAAATCTGGTGCAGAGTGGGCAACGACACTGCAATCATCTACAAACTGTAGATAATGTATATATATGGTTGTGGGTTTAGTTTTGGCATGGGGGCAACTGAGTTGATTCTGAAAGTGTCTGTTTCAGATCTCCCACTCAAGGCAGTTGCCATTGTATCATCATGAAACAATTGCAGCATTTTGATGAAGTTCCTTGGACACCCAAATCTTTGAAGCACAATCCAGAATGCTTAACAACAAAGACCTTCACAATCAACTAATGGCCCAGTGTACAAGGCAGCTGTTGTCAGCACACTCCTGTACTGCAGTGAAGCCTGGGTTGCGTATCAGTGACAAGTAAGAGCGTGAGAGAAATTGCATCAGCAATGACTTCACCACATCCTCAATACTCAATGGGAGGATCAACGAACAAATCCTAGCGTCCTTCCTGAATCCAGCTCCACAACAATTCAGCCAACATTCCTACAAAATCAACTTTGATCGTCTGGACACTGTCCAGATGGCTGAAAAGCGTCTCCCCAGCCAGGCCCTGTTTTCTCAAATCTCAAATAGCCAATGTTCAAGGGGCGGACAAAGAAAACACTTCAAACACACTCTGGAGCTGTCCTTGAAGTGCAGCAGCATTGACATAAATAACTGGGAGGACCTTTTTTTTTAAATCGTTCATGGGATGTGGGCGCCTCTGGCTAGGGTAGCATTTTTGTTGCCCGTCTCTAATTGTCCTTGAGAAGGTGGTGATGACCTGACTTCTTGAACCGCTGCAGTCCACGTGGCGTAGGTACACCCTCAGTGCTGTTAGAGAGGGTGTTCCAGGATTTTGACCCAGCGACAGTGAAGGAACGGCGATATATTTCCAAGTAAAGATGATGAGTGACTTGGAGGGGAACATCCAGGCGGTGGTGTTCCCATCTATCTGCTGCCCTTATCCTTCTAGGTGGTAGTGGTTGTGGGTTTGGAAGGTGCTGTCTAAGAAGCCTTGGTGAGTTCCTGCAGTGCATCTTGTAGATGGTACACACTGTTGCTACTGTGTCGGTTGCGCAGGGAATGAGTGTTGGTGGATGGGGTGATAATCAAGCGGGCTGCTTTGTCCTGGATTCAGTCGAGCTTCTTGAGTGTTGTGTGATTTGCACTCATCCAGGCAAGTGGGGAGTATTCCATCACACTCCTGAGTTGTGCCTTGTAGATGGTGGACAGGCTTTGGGGAGTCAGGAGGTGAATTACTCGCCACAGGATTCCCAGTTCTCTGACCTGTTTTTGTAGCCGCAGCATTTATATGGCTAGTCCAGTTCCATTTCTGGCCAATGATAACCCCCAGGATGTTGATAGTGGAGGATTCAGCAATGATAATGCCATTGAATGTCAAGGGGCGATGGTTAGATGCTCTCTTGTTGGAGATGGTCACTGCCTGGCACTTGTGTGATGCGAATGTTACTTGACACTTGTCAGCCCAAGCCTGGATATTATCCAGGTCTTGCTGCATTTGGACATGGACTGCTTCAGTATCTGAGGAGTTGCGAATGGTGCTGAACATCGTGCAATCATCAGTGAACATCCCCACTTCTGACCTTATAATGGAAAGAAGGTCAGTGATGAAGCAGCTGAAGATGGTTGGGCCAAGGATACTACCCTGAGGAACTCCTACAGTGATGTCCTGGGACTGAGATAACTGACATCCAACAACCACAACCATCTTCCTTTGTGCTCGGTATAACTCCAACCTGCTTGCCATTAATCATTCAGAATGGGGACAACACACCCATCAAACTGCATCACACTTAGAGTCACAATATTATAATGATTTTTAGGGGAGGCAATGGCGTAGTGGTATTGTCGCTGGACTACCCTGAGACCCAGGGTAATGCACCAGAGACCTGGGTTTAAATCCCACCATGGCAGATGGTGGAATTTGAATTCAATTAAAATCTGGAATTAAAAGTCTAATGATGACCATGAAACCATTGTTGATTGTTGTAAAAACCCATCTGGTTCACTAATGTCCTTTAGGAAAGGAAATCTGCTGCCCTTACCTTGTCTGGCCTACATGTGGCTCCAGACCCACAGCAATATTGTTGCCTCTGAAATGGCCAAAAAACTCACTCAGTTGTATCAAACTGCTACAAAGTCACTAAAAAGGAATGAAACCGGACGGACCACCCAGCATCGACCTAGGCACTGGAAAAAACAATGACAAACCCAGCCCTGTCAACCCTACAAAGTCCTCCTGACTAACATCTGCCAAATTGGGAGAACTGTCTCACAGGCTAGTCAAGCAACAGCCTGACATCGTCATCCTCATGGATATTATCTGTAGCGTATGACGCCCAGACACCACCATCACCATCCCTGGGTATGTCTTGTCCCACCGGCGGGACAGATCCAGCAGAGGTGGTGGTACAGTGATATACAGTCAGGAGGGAGTTGCCCTGGGAGTCCTCAACATCAACTCTAGACCCCATGAAATCTCATGGCATCAGGTCAAACATGGGCAAGGAAACCTCCTGCTGATTACCACGTACCGCCCTCCCTCAGCTGATGAATCAGTGCCCCTCCATGTTGAGCACCACTTGGAGGAAGCACTGAGGGTGGCAAGGGCACAGAACGTCCTCTGGGTGGGGGGCTCCAATGTCCATCACCAAGTGTGGCTCGGTAGCACCACTACTGACCGAGCTGGCCAAGTCATAAATGCCATAACTGCTAGACTGGGTCTGTGGCAGGTGGTGAGAGAACCAATAAGAGGGAAAAACATACTTGACCTCATCCTCACCAATCTGCCTGCCACAATTGCATCTGTCCATGACAGTATCAGTAAGAGTACCACCACACAGTCCTTGTGGAGAAAAAGTCTGGCCTTCACATTAAAGATACCCTCCATCGTGTTGTGTGGCACTGCCACACAATAGGATAGATGGGAACAGATCTAGCAACTCAAGACTGGGCATCCATGAGGTGCTGTGGGCCATCAGCAGTAGCAGAATTATATACAACCACAATCTGTAACCTCACGGCCCAACATTACCATCAAGCCAGGGGATCAACCCTGGTTCAATGAAGAGTGCAGAAGCAGCACCAGGCATACCTAAAAATGAGGTGTCAACCTGGTGAAGCTATGAAAAAATAGGACCACTTGCGTGCCAAACAGCATAAGCAGCAAGTGATATTCAGAGCAAGCGATCCCACAACCAATGGATCAGGTCTAAGCTCTGCAGTCCTGCCACATCCATTCGCGTATGGTGATGGACAGTTAAACAACTCACTGGAGGAGGTTGCTCCACAAATATCCCCATCCTCAATGATGGAGGAGCTCAGCACATCAGTGCAAAAGATAAGGCTGAAGCATCCGCAAAAATCTTCAGCCAGAAGTGCCAGGTTGATGATCCATCTCAGCCTTCTTCTGGCGATCCCCTGCACCATGGATGCCAGTCTTCAGTCAATTCGATTCACTCCAAGTGATATCAAGAAACGGCTGAAGGCACTGGATACGGCAAAGGTTATGGGCCCTGACAACATTCCGGTAATAGTGCTGAAGACTTGTGCTTGAGAGCTTTCCGTGCCCCTAGCCAAGCTGTTCCAGTACAGTTACAACAGTAGCATCTATCCGGCTATATGGAAAATTGCCCAGGTATGTCCTGTGCACAAAAAGCAGCACAAATCCAACCCGGCCAATTACTGCCCCATCAGTCTGCTCTCCATCATCAGTAAAGTAATGGAAGGGGTCATCAACAATGCTATGAAGTGGCACTTGCTTAGCAATAACCTGCTCACTAATGTCCAGTTTGGGTTCCATCAGGGCCACTCAGCTCCTGACCTCATTAAAGCCTTGATTCAAACATGGACAAAAGAGCTGAACTCCTGAGGTGAGGTGAGAGTGACTGCCCTTGACATCAAGTCAGCATTTGACTGATTGTGGCATCAAGGAGCCCTAGCAAAACTGGAGTCAATGGGAATCAGAAGGAAAACTCTCCACTGGTTGGAGTCATACCGAGCACAAAGGAAGATGGCTGTGGTTGTTGGAGATCAGTTATCTCAGCTCCAGGACATCACTGCAGGAGTTCCTCAGGGTAGTGTCTGCGGCCCAACCGTCTTCAGCTGCTTCATCAATGACCTTCCTTCCATCATAAGGTCAGAAGCTGATGATTGCACAATGTTCAGCACCATTCACAAATCCTCAGATACTGAAGCAGTCCATGTCCAAATGCAACAAGACCTGGACAATATCCAGGCTTGGGCTGACAAGTGGCAAGTAAAATTCATACCACAGAAGTGTCAGGCTGTGACCATCTCCAACAAGAGAGCGTCTAACCATAGCCCCTTGACATTCAATGACATTATCATTGTTGAATCCTCCACTATCAATATCCTGGGCATTAGCATCGACCAGAAACAGAACTTGACTAGCCATATAAATACTGTGACTACAAGACCAGGTCAGATGCTAGGAATTGTGCGATGAGTAACTCACCTCATGACTCCCCAAAGCCTGTCCACCATCTATAAGGTACAAGTCAGGAGTGTGATGGAATACTCCCCACTTGCCTAGATGAGTGCACCTCCCACAACACTCAAGAAGCTCGACTCAATCCAGGACAAAGCAACCCCTCGATAGGCACTATATCCACAAACATTCATTTCCTCAGCCACCGATGCACTGTAGCAGCAGTGTATACCATCTACAAGATGCACTGCAGGAACTCACCAAGGCTCCTTAGACAATACCTTCCAAACCCACAACCTCTACCATCTAGAAGGACAATGGCAACAGATAGATGGGAATACCAGTGCCTGGAAGTTCCCTTCCGAGTCACTCACCATCTTGACTTGGAAATATATCACCGTTCCTTCACTGTTGCTGGGTCAAAATCCTGGAATTCCCTTCATAACAGTACTATGGGTGTACCTACACCACATACGTTCAAGGAGGCAGCTTATCACCATCTTCTCAAGGGCATCTAGGGATGGGCAATAAATGCTGGCCCAGCCAGCAAAGCCCACATCCTGTGCATGAATTTTTAAAAAAATGATGAGACAGAGCGGTGACAGACAAGGAAAGAAAAGGAATAAATCCTGCACTGCAGATCCTACTACCTCATGGGACATCCTTTCCCAAAGGTCTGTGGGTTGAGAATCAGTCTGTTCAGTCACATGAAGACTTGTGGCAGAAATTTGCAACCCTGTGTAGACATCCTTGAATCAACAGACAGCTGATGAGCATCCTTATGGGTCCCATTGGACCCTACTCTTTCTTTAATTATCCTCTTGCTCTTTATGTTATTGTAAAAAATCCTCAGCTTTTCTTGGATTTTACTATTCATTATTTTCATGGCCTCTCTTCGTTTTCCTAATTTCCTTTTTAATTTTACCCCTATACATTTGATACTCCTCTAAGATTTCTACAGGATTGAATCCTTGCTATCTGCCAGGAGCTTCCCTCTTTTCTTCATCCTGGTTACGGCCCTCGACATCTAGGGGTCTCCAGATTTGTTAGTCCCACCCTTTCTCTTTAAGGGAACATACTTTCACTGAGCCCTCACCATCTCTTCCCTGAATACCTCCCACTGATCTGTATATTTTCAATCTATATTAACCAAAGATCATCTCAGCTTAGAAAAATTAGTTTCTCCCACTGAAAAGTTGTATTCCTTGTCCATATTTGTCCTTTTCCACAACTAGCCAAAGTCAAACTGAGTTATCATCACTTCCACCAAAGTGCTCCTCATCTTCCGTTCCACATGCCCAACTTCACTCTCTCAAACAAAGCCCACAACTGCTCCATCTCTTTTTGGCTTGCTATGTATTGACTTAAAAAAGGCCCTACTGAATGTATTTTACCAATTCTGGGGGTTACCATGGACCAGAAACTGAACTGGACTAGCCATATAAATACTCTGGCTACAAGACCAGGTCAGAGACTAGAAATCCTGTGGTAAACAAATCACCTCCTGGTTCCCCATAACCTGTCCACCTTCTATAAGGCAGGAGTGTGATGGAATACTCCCCACTTGTCTGGATGAGTGCAGCTCCCACAACACTCAAGAAGCTCAACACCATTGATGTTCCTCTGTGTTCTTCAGATTAATTCTACCCCCTTAACATTTGGGTTTTTGAAATTTCCAATTATTGCCCTGTTGTTTTTGCACTTCCCAGAAATCTGTTCTTCAACCTCCCTCTGACTGTTTTGGGGGACTATAGTACAATCCTAGTAATGTGACTGCCCCTTTTCTGTCCTTTGGTTCAATGTAAATGGCCTTATTTGATGATCCTTCTAACATTCATCCCTCCCCACAGCTAGAATTTTTTTTAATCAAATTGTGACCCCTTTGTTTTTTTATCCCCCTCTCTATCTCATCTGAACACAATGTAACCAGGAATGTTGAACTGCCATTCCTGCCCCTCTCTCAGCCATGTCTCATTAATAGTTGTAATATCACACTCCCACATGTCACTCAGAGTGAATGTCAATCAGGATGGTGAGTGATTTGGAGGGAAACTTCCAGGTGGTGGTGTCCCCATTTGTCTGCTGCCCTTGTCCTTCTAGATTGTAGTGGCTGCATGGTTGGAAGGTGCTGTTTAAGGAGCCTTGTTGAGTATGCATCTTGTGGATGGTACACACTGCTGCTACTGTGTGTCAGTGGTGGAGGGGTTGAATGTTCGTGGATGTGGTGCCAATCAAGTGGGCAGCTTTGTCCTGGATGGTGTTGAAATTCTTGAGTGTTGTGGGAGCTGCACTCATCCAGACAAGTGGGGAGTATTCCATCACACTCCTGCCTTATAGAAGGTGGACAGGCTATGGGGAACCAGGAGGTGATTTGTTTACCACAGGATTTCTAGTCTCTGACCTGGTCTTGTAGCCGGAGTATTTATATGGCTAGTCCAGTTCAGTTTCTGGTCCATGGTAACCCCCAGGATGTTGATAGTGGGGGATTCAGTGATGGTAATGCCATTGAACATCAAGGGGAGATAATTAGATTCTGTCTTGTTGGAGATGGTCATTGCCTGGCACTTGGGCTGACAAGTGGCAAGTAACATTCATGCCACACAAGTCTGGATATTGTCCAGGTCTTGCTGCATTTGGACATGGACTGCTTCAGTATCTGAGGAGTCACGAATAACAATCACTGAACATTGTGCAATCAATATCCCCACTAATGACTTTATGATGGCGGGAAAATCATGATGAAGCAGCTGAAGATGGTTGAGTAAGGACATTTGCATGAGGAACTCCTGCAGTGATATCTTAAAGTTAGGAACCAATTTCCCAGTCAGGCTGATTCAGGGGAGAAACACCACAACACACTAGTGAATCTTATAGAGTGAGTCTCACTGCATTGTCCCAGTGAGACTGTTACAGAGGGAGTCACACTGCACAGTCCCAGTGAGACTGTTACAGAGGGAGTCACACTGCATTGTCCCAGTGAGACTGTTACAGAGGGAGTCACACTGCATTGTCCCAGTGAGACTGTTACAGAGGGAGTCACACTGCATTGTCCCAGTGAGACTGTTACAGAGGGAGTCACACTGCATTGTCCCAGTGAGACTGTTCCAGAGGGAGTCACACTGCATTGTCCCAGTGAGACTGTTACAGAGGGAGTCACACTGCATTGTTCCAGTGAGACTGTTACAGAGGGAGTCACACTGCATTGTCCCAGTGAGACTGTTACAGAGGGAGTCACACTGCATTGTCCCAGTGAGACTGTTACAGAGGGAGTCTCACTGCATTGTCCCAGTGAGACTGTTCCAGAGGGAGTCACACTGCATTGTCCCAGTGAGACTGTTACAGAGGGAGTCACACTGCATTGTCCCAGTGAGACTGTTACAGAGGGAGTCACACTGCATTGTCCCAGTGAGACTGTTACAGAGGGAGTCACACTGCACAGTCCCAGTGAGACTGTTACAGAGGGAGTCACACTGCATTGTCCCAGTGAGACTGTTACAGAGGGAGTCACACTGCATTGTCCCAGTGAGACTGTTACAGAGGGAGTCACACTGCATTGTCCCAGTGAGACTGTTACAGAGGGAGTCTCACTGCATTGTCCCAGTGAGACTGTTCCAGAGGGAGTCACACTGCATTGTCCCAGTGAGACTGTTACAGAGGGAGTCACACTGCATTGTCCCAGTGAGACTGTTACAGAGGGAGTCACACTGCATTGTCCCAGTGAGACTGTTACAGAGGGAGTCACACTGCACAGTCCCAGTGAGACTGTTACAGAGGGAGTCACACTGCACAGTCCCAGTGAGACTGTTACAGAGGGAGTCACACTGCATTGTCCCAGTGAGACTGTTACAGAGGGAGTCACACTGCATTGTCCCAGTGAGACTGTTCCAGAGGGAGTCACACTGCACAGTCCCAGTGAGACTGTTACAGAGGGAGTCACACTGCACAGTCCCAGTGAGATTGTTAGAGGGAGTCACACTGCAGTGTATTAGTGACACTAGTACAGGAGAACTCCCAGTGCACTATCCCAGAGAGACTGGTACAGCGGGGGTCACACACACGATCTGTATCACATTATATTCTTTTGTGAATGCTTCTCACTGATCTTCTACCATTTTCCCCATTAATAGATTTGCTCAGTTTACTGTGGACTGTCTCTGTCTCATCCAATTGAAGTCAGCCTTATCAAAATCTAGAATCTTAGTAGCCGTTTCATGTTTCTCCATTTCAAACTCAACATTGAATTCTATCATATTATGGTTGCTATGAGATAAATGTTCATGGAATCTTAATTAAATCTGGCTCATTGCTATTACTAAATTGAAATGGCCTGCCTCTTTGTTGGCTCTCAAAACAAGGAAATTGCAATGAGGTGCAAAAATAATACAGTAGTTATAATGGGAGACTTAGATTATTATAATATAGACTGAGTTAGTAATATAAAGGGCGGAGAGGGGAAAAAACTTTCTAAAGTGTGTTCAGGGGAATGTTTTTGTCAGTTTGTTTCCAATCCAGTGAAAGAAAGAAGGTCTTGTTGGATCTGGTTCTGGTGAGTGATGTTGGCCAAGAGTCAGTAAGGGGATATCTCGGGCACAGGGATCTTTGTATCCTTAAGTTTAGGTTGACTGTGGAATAGGACAAGGAACAATCCAGAGTAAGAATAATTAATTGGGGGAGGGCCAATTTCAGTGAGGTAAGAATGAACCCAGGCATGGTAAATTGGAATCAATGATTGGCAAGCTGAACTGTAAAGGAAAATGGACTCACTTTAAAGAGGAAATAGTTTGGTGACAGTCGAAGTACACCCCAAGAGGGCGAAATGTAAGGTAAACTAAGACAGAGATCTCTGGATGATGAAAGAGATAAAGAGTAAGGTGAAACAGTAAAGCTGTGTATCTGACAGATGTCAGGTAGATAATACAAGCAAGAAACAGGCTGAATATAGAAAGTTCAGACGGGATGTGTAAAAAGAAATAAGAGAAACAAAGAGGGTGTATGAGAAGAGACTGGCAGCCAACATAAAGGGAATCCAAAATCTTCCACAGGAATATAGATAGTAAGATGGTGGTAAAAGGAGGAGTGGGGCCAATTCGTAACCAGTGAGGGTTTTCATACATGGAGGCAGAGGGCATAGCTGAAGTACTAACTGAGTACTTTGCACCTGTCTTTACCAAGCAAGAAGATGCTGACAAGGTCATAGTGGAAGAGGAGGTAGATTGATAAAAGTTGATAAAGAGGAGATAATAGAAAGGCTGGCTGTACTTAAAGTCAGTAAGTCATCAGAATTGGATGAGATGCATCCGAGTTTACTGAGAGAGCTAAGAATGGAAATGGCAGAGCCCCTGGCCATAATCTTTCAATCCTACTTAGTCACAGGAGTTGGTGCCAGAGGACTGGAGATTTGCAAATATTACACCTTTGTTTAAAAAAATGATGTAAAGATCAAGCCACACAAAAAAAAAACACAATTACAGTCCAGTCAGTTTAACCTCAGAGATGGGAAAGCTTTTAGAAACAATAACTCAGAACAAAATTAACAGTCACTTCGACAAACGTGGATTAATTAAAGAAAGTCAGCGTGGATTTGTTAAGGGAAAATCGTATATAACTAAATTGAGTTTTTAGTGAGATAACTGAGAGGGTTGAGGAGGGTAATGCAGTTCATGTGGTATATACATCGACATCCAAAAGGTGTTTGATAAAGTTCCACATAAAAGACTTGTGAGTAGAGTGGAATAAAAAGGACAACAGCAACATGGACACAGCGTTGACTGTGTGTCAGGTAACAGAGTAGTCGTGGATGGTTGATTTTCAGCCTGGAGGAAGGTTTATAGTGGAGTTCCCCAAGGCCCAGTATTAGGACGACTGCTTTTCTTGATCTGTACTTGTGACCTGAACTTGGGTGTGCAGGACACAGTTTTAAACTTTGCAGAAGACACAAAACTTGGCAGTATTTTTAACCGTGAGGGAGATAGTAGACTTCAAGAGAACACGTGGGTGATGAAATTTAATGCAGAGAAGTGTGAAGTGATACATTTTGCTAGGAAGAAGAGGATAGGTAATATAAAAGAAAAGATACAAATCTAAAGAGGTTGCAGAAGAAGGAGACTTCGAGGTATATGTATACCAGTGTAGAAGGTGCCAAGGTAGCTTGAGAAAGCAGTCAATAAGGTACATATGAAATAGGAGCAAGAGTAGGCCATTCAGCTCCTCAAGTCTGCTCTGCCATTCAACAAGATCATGGGTGATCTATTTGTGTTTCGAATTCCATATTCCCATCTACCCTCAAAAACCTTTGATATCCTTGCCTAATAAGAATCTATCTACCTCTGCCTTAAAAATATTCAATGGCCCTGCCTCCATTGCTTTCTAAGACACAGAGTCCAAAACCTGCACTCAGAGAAAAAACTCTCCTCATCTCTGTCCTAAAAGGGCAACTCCCGATTTAAACCAGTGCCCCCTAGTTCTGGCCTCACCCACAAGAGGAAACATCCTTTCCACATCCACCCTGTCAAGGCCGTTCAGGATTTTGTATACTTCAATCAAATCACCCCTCACTCTTCTAAACTCCAGTGGAAACAAGCCCAGTCTGTCTAACCTTTCCTCATAAGACAACCCATTCATTCCAGTTATCAATCTAGTAAACCTCCTTTGAATCGCCCCCAATGCATTTACATCCTTCCATAAATAAGGAGACCAAAACTGCACACAATATTCGAGGTGTGGTCTCACTAATGCCCTGTATAACTGAAGCATAACATGCTTACTTTTAAGTTCGAAAGCCTTCTTAATTACTTGCTGTACCTGCATTCTATCTTTTTGTGACTGATGCACTAGTACACCTAGATCCCTCTGTACCTCGGAATTATGCAGTCATTCTCCATTTAAGTAATACTCTGCTTTTTCATTCTTCCTGCCAGAGTGAACAGTTTCACATTTTCCTACATTGTACTCTGCCAGATCTTTGCCCACTCACTCAACTCATCCATATCCATCTGCAACCTCCTTATGTCCTCTTCACAACATACTTTCCTACCTATCTTTGTGTCATCTGCAAATTTAGCTACCACGTCTTCACTCCCCTCATCTAAATCATTGATGTAAACCGTAAAAAGTTGAGGCCTCAGTACAGATCCCTGTGGGGCTCCACTCATCACATCCTGCCAATCAGAAAAAGACCCATTTAAACATACTCTCTGCTTTCTGCCAGCCAGACAATCTCCTATCCATGTTAATATCTTAACCCTTACACCGTGAGCTTTTATTTTCTGTAATAACTTTTAACGTGGCACACTTAGCAAATGCCTTCTGGAAATCCAAGTACAGCACCTCTACAGACTCCCCTTTATCCACTGTGTATGTTACTCCTTCAAAAAACTCCCAATAAATTGGTTAAACATGATTTTTCTTTCATAAAACCATGATGACTCTTCTCGATTACCTTAGGCAGAATTTTTACCTTGGCAGCTGGGTGCGCGTCTTGCCCGCTCGAGCGTGAAATGACGCACGATGACATTGGGCGAGCGCCCCGACGTCAATTCGCAGTCGTGCAATATTTCAGTCGGCGGGCACGTGTGGGAATCAGCAGAGCGCCCTCCAACAATTAAAAGGCCTATTAATGCCATTAAAAAGTTAATTCAGTTAAATTTTTCACTGCCTATCCAACCTAATGATTGGTGGACAAGCAAAAAGGCCAAGTGGCCTTTGTGCTTTTTAGGAACCTTCATCCACGGGCGGGATGAGGTTTCCAACAGCAAATAAAAATAAGTTCAACATTTCATTTAGAACATGTCCCTGTTCCATGTGATAGAGTCAGATGAGGGAACATGTTTTGTCACATTTTCAAATTCTTTATTTATGATTTACAAAACTTTTCATCTCTCTGAGGCAGCTCTGTGCCTCAGGGAGCTTTTCCTGTGTTTTTTTTCTCATGCACTTGTGAGCAGGCGTGAAGGTCCCCACTTGCCCTACCCCTGCCCCCCACTCTCCACACAGGCCTTGAGTGGCCCGCCAGCATGAAATCCCAGTCCGGCCCTGATTGCAGGTGACGGTAGGCTTCCCATCTGCCCCCACCAAGCCCGTCCAACAAGGACAAAATTCTGTCCCATGTGTTTCTCTAAATGCCCAGCTATAACCTCTTTAATGGTCGATTCTAAAACATTCCCTGCGACAGACGTCAAGCTAACTGCCCTATAGTTTCCTGATTTCTGCCTCCCTCCCGTCTTGAATAGAGGGGTTATAAATAGGACATAGAGCGCCATATCAAGAAGGCTATGGTTAGACCTTTATTAAACACTTTTGGCCTCAGCTGGAATATGGTATCCATTCCTGGACACCACCCTTCTGGAACAATGTGAAGGCATTAGACAGGGTGCAGAAAAGTTTTACAACCATGGTTCCAGGGATAAGGGACTTCAGTTAAGTGGATAGATCAGCAAACTGGGGCTGTTCTTCTAAGAGAAGTGAAGATTGGATAACATAAGAACATAAGAAAAAGGGGGCAGGAACAGAGTATTTGACCTCTCAAACCTGCTCCGCCATTCAAAAAGATCATGGCCTCAACTCAATTTTCCTGCCTACCCCCATAATCCTCAACTCCCTTGTAGATTAAAAGTCTGTCTAACTCAATTTTGACTTTATTCAATGACACTACTTTCTTGTGGATGGCGTCCCAATCAAGCGGCTGCTTTGTCCTGAATGCTGTCGAGTTTCTTGAGTGTTGTGGGAGCTGCACTCATCCAGGCAAGTGGGGAGTATTCCATCACACTCCTGACTTGTGTCGTGTAGATGGTGGACAGGCTTTAGGGAGTCAGGAGGTGATTTACTCGTCGCAGGATTCCTAGCCTCTGACCTGCTCTTGAAGCCATAGTACTTATATGGCTGGTCCAATTCAGTTTCTGATCAATGGTAATCCCAGAATGTTGACAGTTGAGGATTCAGTGATGGAAATGCCATTGAATGTCAAGAGGCGATGGTTGGATTCTCTCTTGTTGGAGATAGTGGTGTGCCACAGGAATCAGTGCTGGGTCCTCAACAGTTTGCAATTGATATAAATGACTTGGATGAAGGGATTAAAGGGATGGTTGCCAAATTTGCTGATGACACAAAGATAGGTAGGAAAGGAAGTTGTAAAGAGGACAAAAGGAGGCTACAAAAAGATTTAGATAGGTTAAGTGAGTGGGCAAAGATCTGGCAGGTGAATTATAATATGGGAAAATGTGAAACTGTTCATTTTGGCAGAAGGACAAAAGAGAGGCATAGTATCTTAATGATGAGAGATTGCAGAGCTCTGAGGTATAGAGGGATCTGGGTGTCCTAATGCATGAAGCACAAAAGATTAGTATTTAGGTACGGCAAATTTTGAGGAAAGCTAATAGAATGTTATTTTTTATTGTGAGGGGAATTGAAGACAAAAGTAGGGAGTTTATGCTTCAGTTGTATAGGGCACTGTTGAGACCACAGTTGGAGTACTGTGTACAATATTAGTCTGCTTATTTGAGGAAGGATGTAAATGTGTTGGAAGCAGTTCAGAGAAGGTTTGCTAGACTAATACTGGTTTTGGGTGGGTTGTCTTATGAGGAAAGGCTGGACTAACCTGTATCCACTGGAGTTTAGAAGAATAAAAGGTGACTTGATTGAAACATGTAAGATTTTGAGGGGTTTTGACAGGGTGAATGTGGAAAGGATGTTTCCTCTTGTGGGAGAATCTGGAATTAGGGGTCACTGTTTTAAAAAAAAGTCACTCATTTAAGACAGAGATAAGGAGAAATTTTCTCTCAGAGGGTTGAGTTTCTTTGGGACTCTTCCTGAAAAGGTAGTGGAAGCAGAATCTTTAAATATTTTTAAGGCCGAGGTGCATATATTCTTGGTAAGCAAAGAAGTTATGGGTCATCGGGGTAGGTGGGATGCAGATTTGAGGTTGGTATCAGATCAGCCATGATCTTATTAAATGGCACAGCAAGCTTGAGGGGCTGAATGGCCTTCTCCTGCTCCTTGTTTGTGTTTGTACGTTTATATGTCCCTACCTGGTCTGGCCTACATGTGACTCCAGATCCACAGCAATGTGATTGACTCTTAACTGCCCTTTGAAATTGCTTAGAATGTCATTCAGTTCAAGGGCAATTAGGGATGGGCCACAAATGCTGGCCTTACCAGTGATGTCCAAATCCCATGAAAGAATAAATAAAAAAGGTGGGTACTTGGAGTTGAGCTGCAGGTCTGACACGATCGAACAGGATAAAGGCAAAATACTGCGGATGCTGGAAATCTGAAACAAAAACAAAAATTGCTGGAAAATCTCAGCAGATCTGACAGCATGTGGAGAGAGAGACAGAGTTAACATTTTGAGTCCGTATGACGCTCTGTATAATGTAAATTTTAATGCTCTGAAGAAGAGTCTTACAGACTCAAAACATTAACTCTGTCTTTCTCTCCATAGATTCTGTCAGACCTGCTGAGTTTTCCCAGTACTTTTTATAATCTAACAGGATGCTGGATCAGGCTCAATGGCTTACTCCTGCTGCCATCTTCTTGTGCAGGGTGCAAACAATAATGAATCCAAATGATAATGTAGTTGCTGGAGTACTCTGTCTCATGGGAAATGATGGTAAGGCTAAATTCCAGTGTCTGCTGTGTGGGTGTAAATGATACAATGCCACCAACAATTCAGTTAATACCATGCTGATCTATTGGACATAAGAGTAGAGCACCTAGCAAGAATCATTGTGATCAAACTGTACACAGCTTTGGTCAGGCTGTACTGAGCAGTGTTCTCATCATTAAGAAACAAACACCATGCTCCTGTACTGAAGCCATGATGCAGAACAATAACAGGCCTGACAACTGCTAACAGACAACATTACCCACTAAAGAAACTGGGGCATGTTAATCCAAGCAGAAAGGATTGAAAGAGGGTCTTACAGGTGTACATTAGAAGGGATGGAGGGGGACCTTACAGAGATACATAAGGAGTGACTGGAGATGCATAAGAGGGAGATGAGGCATAAGAAAACAAAGAGACATAAGAGAGAGTCAATGGGCAAGAGGGAGAAAAGGGAGAAGATGCATCAGAGGGAGAAGAGAGGTAAGAGATAGAAGAGGGAAATGAGACATCTGTGAAAGTATAAAAGGAGGGACTGAAGAGGTAACTTATATAGGTATATGTAATGGGATTGTGTGGAGTTTATGTAAGAACTGGTGTGTGAGCGCGAGGGAGGGGTGTTGGGTGGGGGTTGAAGTGAGAGTGGATTGAGGTGGATTTGAGGGTTGGAAGTTGTGTGAATGGATGAGAGGTTGGGGGTGTGGTCTGTGGTGGGGGTGGGGTGGGTTTGGGAGTTTGGGGGTGGGGTGTGTGGCTGGGGTGGATTGGGTTTGGGGATTTGGGGGTGTGATATGTGGTGGGGGTGGGGGTGGGCTGTGTGGTTGGGTTGGGTTTTGGGGTGTGGTGTGTGCTGAAGGTGGGGTGGGTTTAGGGGTGTGGTGTGTGGTGGGGGTTTGGTGGTGTGGGTTTGGGGGTGTGCTGGGGGTGGGGTGGGTTTGGGGTGGGTTTAGGGGTGTGGTGGATTGGGGGTGGGTTTGGGGGTGTGGTGGATGAGGGTGCGTTTGGGGGTGTGGTGGATGGGGGTTCAGTTTGGGGGTTTGGTGGGGTGTTGGTTTGGGGGTGTGGTGGGGGTGGGGTGGGTTTGGGGGTGTGGTGGATGAGGGTGCGTTTGGGGGTGTGGTGGATGGGGGTTCAGTTTGGGGGTTTGGTGGGGTGTTGGTTTGGGGGTGTGGTGGGGGTGGGGTGGGTTTGGGGGTGTGGTGTCTGGTAGGGGTGGGATGGGTTTGGGGTGTAGTGTGTGGTGGGGGTGTGGGGTGGGTTTTGGGTGTGGGGGTGGGATTGGTATGGTGGTGTTGAGGTGGGGTGAGTTTGGAGTGGGTTTGGGGGTTTGGTGGAGGGGGTGGGGTGAGTTTGGGGTGGGTATGGGGGTGTGGTGGATGGGGGGTGGGTTTGGGGGTGTGGTGGATGGGGGTGCGTTTGGGGGTGTGGTGAATGGGGGGTGGGATTGGGGGTGTAGTGGATGGGGGTTCAGTTTGGGGGTGTGGTGGGGTGGGTTTGTGGGTGTGGTGGTGGGGTGGGTTTGTGGGTGTGGGGTGGGGTGGGTTTGGGGTAGGGTGTGTGGCGGGGGTGGGGTGGGTTTGGGGTGGGGTGTATGGCGGGGGCGAGATGGTTTTGAGGGTGCAGAGTGAGGGTGGGGTGGGTTTGGGGGTGTGGTGGGGTGGGTTTGGTGCTGTGGAGGTGGGGTGGGTTTGGGGATCTGGGGTTGGGGTGGGTTTGCAGTGGGTTTGGTGGTGGGTGGGCTTAGGGTTGTGGGGTGGGGTGGGTTTGGGGTCTGTTTGGGAGTGTGGTGTTCAGTGGGGGTGGGGTGGGTTTGAGGGTATAGTGTGTGGTAGTGGTGGGGTGGTTTTGGGGGTGTGGTGTGTGGTTGGGATAGGGTGGGTTTGGGGGTGTGGTGTATGGTTGGGGTGGGGTGGGTTGGGGGTGTGGTGTATGGTTGGGGTGGGGTGGGTTTGGGGGTGTGGTGTTTGGTTGGGGTGGGGTGGGTTTGGAGATGTAGTGGGGGTGGGGTGAGTTTGGGGTGGTTTTGGGGTTGTGGTGGGTGTTGGAGTGGGTTTGGTGGTGTGGAGGTGGGGTGGATTTGGGGGTCTGGGGGTGGGGGGTGGTGTGTGGTGTGATGGGTTTGGGGGTGTGGGGTGGGTTTGAGGTTTGGGGTTGTGGGGTGGGGTGGGTGTGGGGTGGGTTTGGGGGTGTGGGGTGGGGTGGGGTGGGGGTGGGGTGGGTTTGGGGGTTTGGTGTGTGGTTCAGGTGGGGTGGGTTTGGGGTGTGGAGGTGGGGTGGGTTTGATGGTGTGGAGGTGGGGTGAATTTGGGGGTCTGGATGTGGGGTGGGTTTGGGGTGGGCTTGGGTGTGTGGTGGTGGGGTGGGTTTGGGGTGTGAAGTGTGGTGGGGTGGGGTGGGTTTTGGGGTGTGGTGGGTGTTGGGTGGGTTTGGGGGTGTTGTGTGTGCTGGGGGCAGAAGTGCATGTGTAGTAATTGGGGTGAGGGGTGCATGTTGGGGTTGGGGGTGTGTGAGTATGTATTGGGGTGGGGGGGTGTTTTGAGCTTTTGTGGTGTGTGTTTTGTATTGGGGTTGAGGGGTGTATTTGTTGGAGTGGGGGGTGTGGGTGTAGGTATTGGGGTGGGGTGTTTGTGTTGGGGTTGAGGGCGTGAATGAAGATATTGGGGTGTGAGGTGTGCGTGTTGGGGTTGGGGAAGTGTGTAGGTATTGGGGTGAGGGATTAGTGTTGGGGTTGGATGTTTGTGAATAATTAGGTTGGGTGGTGTATGTTAGGGTTGGGGGGAGTGTGTGAATGTATTTGGGTGAGGTGTAGTGTTGGGGTGGGCTTGTGTGTGTGTAGGTATTGGGATGGGAAGCTTGTTTGTTGGGGTTGGGAGGTTTGTGTCAGTATTGGTTTGAGGGGTATATGTGTTGCAGCTGGGGCTATGTGTGCAGGTGTTGGGCTTTGGGAGTGTGTGTGTAGGATTTAGGGTGAGGGATGTATCTTGGGGTTGGGGGTGTGTGCGTAGTTATGGGGGTGAATGGAGTGTGTTGGGTTGGGGTGCGTATGTACGTATTGGGGTGGGTGTGTGTGTTAGGGTTGGGGGTGTGTGTGTGTAGGTATTGGGGTGAGGTGTGTGTGTTGGGGTTAGGGTTTTGTGTGTAGGTATTGGAGTGAGCAGTGTTGGGTTTGGGGGTGCATGTGGATGATTTGGGGTGAGGGATTTGCCTTGGGATTGGTGGTTTGGGTGTCAGTATTGCGTGGGACTGTATGTGTTGTGGTTGGAGGGTGTGTGTACATATTAGTGTGAGGGGTGGGTGTTGGCTTAGGGGCTGTGTAGGCATTGAGGTGAGGGGTGTGTTTTGGGGTTGGGAGTGTATGAATAGGAATTAGGGTGGGGGGTGTGTGTTTGAGCTAGGGGTGTATTTGTAGGCATTGGGGTGAGGTGTATGTGTGGTGGTGGGTGTGTGTGTATGTAGGAATTGGGGTGAGGGGTGTGTTTGAGGTTGGGGAGTATCTATTGCACTGAGGGGTGTCTGTTGAGGTGCAGCTGTGTGACTAAGTGGGGTATTGGGGTGGGGTTGTATCCGTAGGTATTGGGGTCCGTAGGATGGGTGCGTGTTGTGTGGGTGTGTGTGTGTGTGAGGGGCGTTTCTTGGCATTGGGGATGTGTGTGTGTAGGTATTGTGGTGGAGGTGTGTCTTTTGGAGTTGGGGGAGTGTGTAGGTATTAGGGTGAGGGGTGTGTGTTGTGGTTGGGGGTGTGTGTGTAGGTATTGAGATGAGGGTGTGTGTTGGGTTTGTGGGTGTTTGTGTAGGTATTGGGGTGAGGGGTGTGTATTGAGGTTTTGTGTGTGTAGATATTGAGCTGAGGGGTATATGTTGCTGTGAGGGGTGTGTGTTGGGTTTAGGGGTGTTTGTGTAGGTATTGAGCTGAGGTGTGTGTGTTGGGGTTGTGGGTGTGTGTCTAGGTATTGGGGTGAAGGGTGTGTGTTGAGGTTTTGTGTGTGTGTAGGTATTGGGCTGAGGGGTATATGTTGTTGTGAGTAGGTATTGGGGTGAGGGGTGTGTGCTGGGGTTGGGAGTATGTATAGGTACTCAGGTGAGGGGTGCGTGTTGGGAGTGCGTGTAGGTATTGGAGTGGTGGGTGTGTTTTGGGGTTGGGGGTGTGTGTGTAATTATTAGGGTGAGGTGTGTGTTAGTTTTGGGGGTGTGTGTTTAGCTGTTGGGGTAAGGGCTATGTTTTGGGGTTGGGGCTGCATGTGTAGGTAATGGGCTAGGGGTGTGTGTTGGGCTTTGGGGGTGTGTGTGTACGTACTGGGGTGGGCCTCTGTATTGGGGTTGGAGCAGTGTTTGTAGGTATTGGGGTGAGGTATGCATGTTGGTGTTGGGGGTATGTGTGTTGGGGTGAGAGGATTATGCTGATGTTGGGTGTTTGCATAATTGGGGTGGATGGTGTGTGTTGTGGTGGGGGCTGTGTGTGCATGTATTTGGGTGAGGGGTGTGTTTTGGAGTGAGTTTGTGTGTGTATGTATTGGGGTGAGGGGTGTGTATTGGCATTGGGTGTGTGTGTGTCAGTATTGTGGTGAGGCATGTATGTTGAGGTTGGGTATGTGTGAAGGTTTTGAGGAGAGCCGTGTGTGTGGGGTGGGGTTGTGTGAGTAGGTATTGGGCTGAGGGGTGTGTGCTGGGGTTGGGGGTGTGTGTAGGTATTGGGATGGGGGATGTGTGTGTTCGGGTTGGGGATGTGTGCGTAGGTATTGGCATGATGCATGCATGTTGGAGATAGGACTATGCGTAGGTACTCGGGTGAGAGGTGTTTCTTGGTGTTGGGGTGTTTGTGTAGTTATTGGGGTGAGGGATGTGTGTTGGGTTTGGTGATGTATGTGTGTTGGTTTTTGGATGTGAGGTTGGGGGTGTGTATTTAGGAATTGGCATGGGGGTATGTGTGTTGGGGTTGGGGGAGTGGTTGTAGCTGTTGTGATGAGCACTGTGTTTTTGGATTAGGGTTGCGTGTGTAAGTAATGGACTGTGTGTAGGGTTTTGGGTGTGTGTGTTTAGGTATTGTGGTGAGGGGTGCGCATTAAGGTTGTGTGTGTGTAGGTATTGGGGTGAGGTGAATGTGTTGCTGTGTGGTTGTGTGAGTAGGTATTGGGGGTGAGTGGTGTGTTTTTCAGTGTGGTTGTGTGTGTAGATATTGGGGTGAGTGGTGTGTTTTGCAGTATGGTTGTGTGTGTAGGTATTGGGGTGAGCGGTTCCTGTGTTGGGGTTGGGGTTTTTTGTCTAGGCACAGGGGTGAGAGGTGCACGTTGGGGTTGGGGGAATGTGTGTTGTGGTTGGGGGTGTGTGATTAGTTATTGGAGTGGGGGGTTTGCGCTGGGGTTGGGGGTGTGTGTGTAGATATTGGCTTGAGGTGTGCCTTAGGGGTCGGGGATGTATGTAGCTATTGGGGTGAGTGGTGTGTATTCTGGGTAGGGTGTGTGTAGCTGTCGTGAGGTTGGGGCTACATGTGCCGGTAGTGGGATGGGGGTATGTGTTGGGCTTTTGGGGGGTGTGTGTGTTCGGGTTGTGGTTGTTTGTGTAGGTATTGTGGTAAGAGGTGTGTGTTGATTTTGTGTGTGTGTGTAGGTTTTGGAGTGAGGTGAGTTTGTTGCAGTGTGGTTGGGTGAGTAGATTGTGGGGTGAGAGGTGTGTGCTGAGACTAGGTGTGGGTGTAGGTATTCGAATGAGAGGTGTGAGTTGTGGTGTGATTGTGTAAGTAGGTATTAGGGTGAGGGGTGTCTGTGTTGGGGTTGGGGGTTTTTGTGTAGGTACCGGGATGAGGGGTGCGCATTGCGGGCTAGGGGTATGTGTGTTGTTATTGGAATGGGGGGTGTGTGCTGGGGTTGGGGTGTATGTGTAGAAATTGGGGTAGGTGTATGTTTTGGGGTTGGGGGAAGTGTGCAGGTATTGGGATGAAGTGTGTGTTGTAGGGGCTGGGGATGTGTGTAGCTATTGTGGTGAGTGGTGTAAATTGGGGTTGGGCTGTGTTTTGGGGTTGGGGCTGCATGTGTTGGTAATGGGCTGGGGGTATATGTTCGTATTGAGGGTGTGTGTTTAGATATTGGGGTGGGGGTGTGTGTTGGGGTTTGGGGTTGTATGTGTAGGTATTGAGGTGGGGGGTTTGTTGGGGTTGAGGGTGTGTGTATAGCTAACAGGGTGGGGGTGTGCTTTGGGCTTTGAGCTGTGTGTTTTGGTATTGGGGAGGGTGTGTGTGTTGGGATTGGGGGAGTCTATTTAGGTATTGGGGTGGCGTGTGTGGGTTGGGGTGTGTGTGTAGCTATTGGGGTGAGGGGTGCATGTTGTGGTTTGGGGCATTTGTGTAGGTATTGGGTGAGGGGATTGTGTTGGTGTTGGCTGTGTGTGAGTAATTGGGGTGGGTGGTGTGTTGTGGTGGGGTCTATGTGCATATGTATTTGGGTGAAGGGTGTGTGCTGGAGAGGGTTTGCATGTGTATGTATTGGGGTGACTGGTGTGTGTTGGGATTGATGGTGCTTGTGTTGGGGTTGGGGGTGTGTTTTTAGGTATTGGGGTGGGGATTGTGTATTTTGGTTGGGGTTGTTTGTGGGTAGGTATTGGGATGAGGGCTGCATGTTAGGTTCAGGAGTGTATGTGTAAGTATTGAGGTGAAGGATGTGTTTTCAGAGTGGGGCTGTGTGTGTAGTTATTAGGGTGGGGGATGTGTGCATTCGGGTTGGGGTTATCTCTGTAAGTAATGGGGTGAGGCATCTGTGTTGGGGATTGGTGCGTGTATTTGGGTGAGGGATGTTTCTTGGTGCTGGGGTATTTGTGTAGTTATTGGAGTGAGTGATGTGTGTTGGGTTTGGTGATGTATGTGTGTCGGTATTTGGATGAGGGGCATTTGATATGGTGGTTGGGTGTGTGTGTGTAGCTATTGGGTGAGGGGTGTGTGTTTGTGTAGGAATTGGCATGGGGTTAGGGTTGGGGGTGTGTGTGTTGGGGTTGGGGGTGTGTGTAGCTATTGGGGTGAGTTGTGTATGTTGTGTTTGAGGGTATGTGTGTAGCTATTGCGGTGAGCGCTGTGTTTTGGGGTTGGGGCTGCATGTGTAGGTAATGGGCTGGGCGTGTGTGTTTAGGTATTGGGGTGTGTGTGTTGGGGTTGTGTTTGTATGTGTAGGTATTGTGGTGAGGGGTGTGTGTTGAGGTTTGGTGTAGGTGTAGCTATTGGGGTGATGGCTGTGTTTTGTGGTGCAATTGTGTGAGCAGTTATTGGGGTCAGTGGTGTCTGTGTTAGGGTTGCTGATTTGTGTGGAGGTACTGGGGTGAAGGTGCGCATTGGAGTTGGGGGTGGGTGTTGGGGTTTGGGGTGTGTGTGTAGGTATTTGGGTGGGGTGTGTGTGTATGGGTTGGGGTTGTGTGTGTATAGGTATTGGTGTGATGGGTGTGTGTTGCAGTGGGGCTGTGTGTGCCTCAGTTTTGGGATGGAGGGCATGTTTGTTGGGGTTGGGATGTTTGCATAGATATTGGTTTGAGGGGGGTGTGTGTAGGTATTGGGCTGGGGGTGTGTGTTTGTCTTGGGCGTGTCTGTGTATGCAATGGGGTGATGGGTGTTTGTGCTGGAGTTCGGTGTATATGTAGGCAGTGGTGTGGGGGGTGTTTGTTGGGGGTTGGGGTGAGGGATTTTTGTTGGGGTTGTGTGTGTGTGTGTGTGTTGGGGTTTGGGTGTGTTTATGTACTTATTGGGGTGAGGGATGTGGTTTGGGTGTGTGTTTGTGTATAGGTATTACAGTAGGGTCATCTGCTGGAGTTGGGTGTGTGTGTGTAGGTAGTGGTGTGGGGGTGTGTTTGTTGAGGTTGGAAGTGGGAGTGCAGGTATTGGGGTGAGGGGTTTGTGTTGTGGTTGGGTGTGTGTGAGTAATTGGGGTGGGTGCTGTTTGTTGCGGTGGAGGCTGTGTGTGCATATAGTTGGATGAGGTGTGTGTTGGAGTAGGGTTGTGTGCATATGTATTGGGGCTAGGTGTGTGTGTGTAGTTATTTCAGTAGGGAATATGTGTTGGGGCTGGGCATGTATATGTAGAACTGGGGTGGGTTAGTGTGTGTTGGAGTGTGTGTGAAGGTGTTGGGGTTGGGGATGTGTGTAGCTGTTGGGGTGAGTGATGTATTGGGGTTGGGGGTCTATGTTTAGCTGTTAGGGTGAGGGTTGTGTTTTGGGGTTGAGGCTGCATGTGTATGTAATGGGCTGGGGGGGGTGTTGGACTTTGGGGGTGTGTGTTTAAGTATTGGGGTGGGTGTGTGGGTTGGGGGCATATATATAGGTGTTGGGGTGAGGGGTGTGTGTTGGGGTTGGGGGTGTGTATAGTTATTCGGGTGAGGGTTGGGGGTGTGTGTGTAGGTATTGGCATGGATGTGTATGTTGGGGTTGGGGATTATTTAAACAGGTATTGGGATGAAAGGATTGTGTTGGGGTTGGGCGTGTTTGAGTAATTGGTGTGGGTGGTGTGTGTTGCAATGGGTCTGTGCATATATGTGTTTGGGTGTGGGGTGTGTGTTGGAGTGAGTTTGTGTGTGCATGTTTTGTGGTGAGGGGTGTGTGTTGAGGTTGGATGTGGGTGCAGGTATTGGAGTGAGGCATCTGTGTTGTGGTGTGATTGTGTGAGTAGCTGTTGGGGTGAAGGGTGTCTGTGTTGAGGTTGGGGATTTATGTGTAGGTTTTGGGGTGAATGTTGCATGTAGGGGTTGGGGGTGTGTGTAGGTATTGGAGTTGAGGGTCTATGTTGGGGTTGGGGTGTATGTGCAGAAATTGGGGTAGGTGTAAGTTTTAGGGTTGGGGGTGTAGGTATTGGGATGAGACATCTGTGTGTAAGGGTTGGGGATGCATGTAGCTATTGGGATGAATGGTGTGTGTTGGGTTTGGGGGCGTGTGTTTAGCTGTAGGAATGAGGGCTGTGTTTTGGGATTGGGTCTGTATGTATCGGTAATGGGCTGGGCATGTATGTTGATCTTTGGGGGGGTGTGTTTAGATATTGGGGTGGGGGTGTGTGTTTGGTTTGGGGTTGTGTGTATAGGTATTGAGGTGGGGGCTGTGATTGTTGGTGTTGAGGGTGTGTGTGTGTATAGGTAGTGGTGTGGGGGCAGTGTTTGTTGGGGTTGGGGGTGGACGTGTAGGTATTGGGGTGAAGGGCATGTGTTGAGGATGGTGGTGTGTCTGTGTAGGTATTGGGGTGAGGGGTGCATGCTGGGGTTGGGGGTTTGTGTGTTGGTATTGGGGTGGGGGTTGTGTGTTGAGGCTGGGGGTGTGTGTGTGTGTGTAGATATTCAGGTGAGAGGTGTTTCTTGGCATTGGGGGGGTGTGTGTGTAGGTGTGTTGGGGATGTGGGTGTGTGTGTAGGTGTTTGTGTGAGAGGCGTTTCTTGGCATTGGGGGTGTTTGTGTTGTTATTGGGGTGAGGGATGTGTGTCGGGGTTGGGATTGTATGTGTGTAGGTATTGGAGTGAGGGGTGTGTGCTGAGGTTGGGGGTCCCTATGTCGGTATTGGGGTGAAGGGTGTGTGTGTTGCGGCTGGGGGTGTACGTGTATGTACTGGGTTGACTGATGTGTGTTGGGGTTAGGGTTGTGTGTGTAGGTATTGGGATGAGGGGAGTGTGTTAAGGTTGGTGGGTTTATGTAGGATTTGGGGTGGGGAATGTGTGTTGGGGTTGAGTGTGTGTGTATAGATATTGGGGTGAGGGGTGCATGTTGGGGCTACGGGTGTGTGTGTAGGTATTTGGGCGAGGGGTTTGTGTTGGGGTTGGGGGCTTGCATGTATGTATTGAGGAGGAATCATGTGTTGGGGTTGGGGGTGTTTGTATGCATATTGCAGTGGGGGTGTACATTGGTGTTGCGAGTATGTGTGTAGGTATTGGGTTGGTGGCTGTCTGTTGGGGTTGTGGGTGTGTGTATAGGTATTGGGGTGAGGTGTATGTATGTTGGAGTTTGGAGTGTGTGTGCAGATATTGGAGTGAGGGGTTTGTGCTGGGTGAGGGTGTGTGTGTAGGTATTGGGGTGAGATATTTGTTGGGGTTTGGGGAGTGTGTGTAGGTGTTGGAATGAGGGGTGTGTGTGTTTGAGTTGAGTTTGTGGGTGTAGGTATCGGGGTGAGGGATGTGTGTTTGGGTTGGGGTGTGTGTTTAGGTATTGGGGTGAGGGGTAGGTGTTGGAGTTGTATATGTGTGCTTGTAGGTATTGGGGGAATGGTAGGTGTTGGGGTTGGGGGTGTGTGAAGTCTAGTTGGGTGAAGGGTGTGTGTTAGGAGTGGGGGTGTGTGTGTAGGTATTCGATGAGGGGTGTTTCTTGGTGTTGGGCATGTTTGTGTAGGAATTGGTGAGGGGTTTGTGTGTTGTAGTTAGGGAGGGGTGTGTATAGGTATTAGGGTGAGATGTGTGTTGGTGTGGGGAGTGTACTTGTGTGTATTTGGTTAAGGGGTGTGTATTAGGGTGGGGGTGTCTGTGTGTAGGAATTGGGGTGGGGGTTGTTTGTGTTGGGGCTGTGGGATTGTGTTGTTATTAGGGTGAGGGGTGTGTTTTTGGGTCAGGTGTATGTGTGGTTATTGGGGTGAGGGGTGTGTTTTGGTGTTGGGATGTGTGTGTATGTATTGTGGGGGGGATGTGTGTGTCCTCAGGTGGGTTTGGGTGTAGGCATTGGAGTGGGAGGTGTGTGTTGGTGTTGCAGGTGTGTGTGTAAGTACTTGGGTGGGGGTTGTGTGTTGGGTTTGTGGATGTGCTTATATAGATACTGGGTGAGATGTGCTGGGTTGTGGGGTGTGTGTGTAGGTATTGAGAGGGGAGAGTGTGTTGGAGTTTGGATTGTGTGTGTAGGTATTGTGGTGAGGGGTGTGCTGTTTTGGGGTTGGGGGTTTGTGTGTAGGTATTTGGATGAGGATGTGTGCTTTGGGGTTGGGGGTGGGTGTGTAGGTATGGGCGTGTGTGTGTAGGTATGGGAGTGGGGATGCATATTGTCATTGGGGGCTTTTGTGTAGCTGTTGGAGTGAAGTGTTTGTGTTGGTGTGGGTGTTGTGTGTTGGGGTGGGGGTTTGTGTGTGTAGGTATTGGTGTGAGGCATGTGCGTGTTGTAGTTGCGGGTGTGTGTGTAGTTATTGGGGGGGGATGTGTGTTGGAATTAGGGGATTGTGTGTAGTTATTGGGGTAGGGCTGTGTACTTGGGCTGGGGGGGGGGTGTTTGTAGTTATTGGTCTGGGGGGCATTTGTTGGCGTTGGTTTTATGTGTGTAGGTATTGGAGTGAGGGGTGGATGGTGGGGTTGGGGTGTGTGTATAAGTATTGGGGTGGGTGGTGTGCGTGGTGGCTGGGGGCTATGTCTGTGGTATTGTGTGAGGGGTGTGTGTTGTGTTTGGGGATCTGTGTGCAGGTATTGGGGTGGGTGGTATGTGTTGGGGTGGAGGTGTGTGTATTTGGGTGGGGGTCTGTGTGTATGTACTCCGTTGAGGGGTGTGCTTGTTGGAGTTGGGATGGGTGTTTGTAGGTACTGGTGTTTGTGTGTGTAGGTATTGTGGTGAGGGGTGTGTGTTGAAGTGTATGTATGTAGGTATTGGGGTGAGAGGTGTGTTGCGGTGGGGTTTTGTGAGTAGATATTGGGGTGAAGGGTGTGTGTTGGGGTTATGAGTGTGTATGCAGGTATTGGAGTGAAGTGTATGTGTTGGTGTTGGGGGTGTGTATGTCGATATTGGGTTGAGGGGTGTGTATTGGGGTTGGGGCTGTGTGTGTAGGTCTTGGGGTGAGGGATGTGTATGTGGGGGTTGGGGGTTTGATATTGGGGTGAAGTGTGGCTGTTGGGGATAGGTGTGTGTGTTTAAGTATTCAGCTGAGGGGTGTTTCTTGGTGCTGCGGGTGTTTGTGTATTTATTGGGGTGAGGTATGTGTGTTGGGGCTGGGGATGTGTGTGTGTCGGTATTGTGGTAAGCGGTGTTTGTGTTGGGGTTGGGATATGTGTGTGTAAGTTTTGGGGTGAGGGGTGTATATGTTTGGGTTGTGTGTGTAAATATTGGGGTGTGTGTTGGGGTGAGGGATGTGTGTGTTGTAGTTAGGTAAGGGTGTGTGTAGTTATTGGGGTGAGGTATTTGGTGTTGGGGGTGTATGTGTAGGTGTTGGGCAGAGGGGGGTGTATTGGTGTTGGGGTTGTGTAAGGTGTATTGGGGTGGGTGGTGTGTGTTGCGGCTGGGGGCTGCGTCTGTAGGTATTGGGGTGGGGGGTGTATGTTGGTCTTGGGAGTGCATGTGAGGCATTGAGGTGAGAGTTGTGTGTTGGGGTTGGGGGTCCATGTGCAGGGATTGGGGCGGGTGGTGTGTGTTTGGGTGAGGGATGTGTGAGTATTTATTTGGATGAGGAGTGTGTGTTGGGGTGGGGGAGTTTATGTATGTATCGGGTGAGGGGTGTGCATGTTGGGGTTGGAGGGTTGTGTGTAATAATTGAGTGAGAGATGGGTGTTGGGTTTTGGGATGTGTTTTGGTATTAGGGTGAGGGGTGTGTTTTTGGGTTGGGGGTGTGTCTAGTTATTGGGGTGATAGATATGTGCTGGGGTTTGGCGTGTGCCTGTAAGCACTAGGGTGAGGGCTGCATTTTGGGGTTGGGCATGTGTGTATGTATTGGGGACGATGTGTGTCTTGGGGTTGGGGGTGTGGGCGTAGGTATTGGAGTGGGGCATGTGAGTTGGGGTTGCAGGTATGTGTGTAGGTATTTGGGTGGGTGCTGTGTGTTAGGATAGGGGAGGTGTTTATAGGTATTGGGGTGAGATGTGTGTGTTGGGTTTGGGAAGGTGTATGTATATGTATTGAGAGAGGGGTGTGTGTGTTGGGATTTGGAGTGTGTGTGTAGGTATTGTGGTGAGGGTGCATGCTGTGGTTGGGGATTTGTGTGTAGGCATTGGGGTGGGGTGTGTGTGTAGCTATTGAAGTGAAGTGTTTGTGTTGGGGTGGGGGGTGCGTGTTGGTGTGGGTGGTTTGTGTTGGGATAGGGGTGTGTGTGTGTTGGTATTGGGATGAGTGGTGTGCATGTTGGGATTGGAGGTATGTGTGTATGTATTTGGGTGAGGAGTGTGTGTTGGGTAGTGGGTGTATGTGTAGGTGTTGGGGTGAGGGGTGTGAGTTGGAGTTGGGAGTGTGTTTGTAGGTATTAGGGTGAATGATGCATGTTGGGGTTGGGTGTGTGTGGTGTATTGGGGTGAGGCGTGTGTATTGGCATTGGGGGTGTGTGTGTAGGTATTGGGCTGAGGGGTGTGTTTGAATTTATTGGTCTGGGGGCTTTTGTTGGCATTGGTGTTTTGCGTGTAGGTATTGGGGTGAGGGGTGCATGCTGTAGTTGGTATGTGTGTATAGATATGGGGGTGGGTGCTGTGTATTGTGGCTGGGGGCTGTGTCTGTAGTTATTGCGGTGGGGTGTGTGTGTAATGGTCGGGGGTATGCGTGTAGGTATTGGGTGAGGAGTGTATCTTGGGGTTGTGGGTGTAGTTATTGGGGTGAGAGTGGGTGTTGGGGTTGGGAGTCCATGAGCAGGTATTGGGATAGGTGGAGTGTGTTGGGATGGGGGTATGTGTGTCTGCATTTGGTTGCGGGGTGTTTGTTGGGGTGGGGGTGTGTGCGTATGTATTGCATTGAGGGGTGTGAGTGTTGGGGATGGGGGTGTGTGTTTATGTATTTGGCTGAGGGATGTTTCTTGGCATTGGGAGTGTTTGTGTAGTTATTGGGGAGAAGAGAGTGTGTTGGGGTCAGGGATATGTGTGTAGGTGTTCTGATGTGGGGTGTGTGGTGAGGTTTGCGTTTGCGTAGGTATTGGGGTGAGGAGTGTGTGTTGGTGTGTCGTTGTGTGAGTAGAAATTGGGCTGAGGGGTGTGTGTTGGGGTTGGGATGTGTGTGTAGTGTATTGGGTTGAAGGATGTGTTTGTAGGTATTGGGCTGTGAGGGGTGTGTGTTGCGGTGGAACTGTACGTATGGTGTGTGGTTGTGTGAGTAGGTATTGGGGTGGGGGATGTATGTGTTTGGGTTGGGGTGCATGAGTAAGTATTGGGGTGAGGCATGTATATTCGGGTTGAGGGTGTGTGTTGGGGTTAGGGGTGTCTGTGTGTGTAGCTGTTGAGAAGAGGGGTGTGTGTTGGGTTTGGGAGTGTGTGTGTTGGTATTGGAATGAGGGGTGTGTGTTGGGGTTGGGGGTGTGTATATGGTGCTTTGGGGTGAGGGGTGTGTTTGTACCTATTGGGGTGAAGAGTGTGGGTTTGGGCTGTGTTTGTAGTTATTGGTCTAAGGGATGTTTGTTGGCATTATTGTTGTATGTATAGGTATTTGGGTGAGGGATGCATGTTGGGGTTGGGATGTATGTATAGGTATAGAGGTGGTGTGTGTTGAGCTGGGAGCTGTGTCTGTAGGTATTGGGGTGGGATGTGCGTATTGAGGATCAGAGTGTGCGTGCAGGTATTGGGTGAAGGGTGTGTGTTGTGTTGGGGGTCATTGTGCAGGTATTGAGGTGAGCGGTGTGTGTTGGGGTGGGAGGTGTGTGTATATGTATTTGGGTGAGGGGTGTGTATATTGGGGTAGAGGTGTGTGTATATGTATTGTGTTGAGGGGTATGGCTGTTGGGGTTAGGAGTGTGTGTGCATGTATTGGGGTGTGATGTGTGTGTTTGGGTTGGGGATGTGTGTCTAGGTATTGGGGTGAGGGGTGTGTATGTGGGGGTTGGGGTGTATGTGTAGGTATTGGGGTGAGGTGTAGCTTTTGGGGAGGGGGGTGTGTGTTTAAGTGTTCAGCTGAGGGGTGTTTCTTGGCATTGGGGGTGGGTGTCTAGTTATTGAGGTGAGGTGTGTGTGGTGGGGTTGAGGATGTGTGTAGGTATTGGGGTGGGAGGGTGTATATCTTGTAGTAGGGGAAGGTTGTATGTAGGTATTGAGGGGAGGGGTGTTTATTAGGGTTGGGTGTGGGTGTTGGTATTGGGGTGGGAGTGTGTGTATGTTGTAGTTGGGGAAGGTTGTGTGTAGGTATTGGGGTGAGGGTTGTGTGTTGGGTTTGAGGATGTGTCTAGGTATTGGGGTGAGGGTTGTGTGTTGGGTTGAGGGTATGTGTCTTGGTATTGCAGTGAATGGTGCATGTTCGGGGTGGGCATGTGTGTGGCATATTGGGTGAGGAGTGTGTGTTGGGGTTGGTGGTGTGTTTGTAGGTTTTGGGTGAGGAGTGTGTGTTAGGGCTGGGCGTCTTGTTTGTAGTTATTGCTCTGATGTGCGTTTATTGGCTTTTGTTTGCATAGTTATTGGGGTGAGGGATGTGTGTTGGGGTTGGGATGTGTTTATTTATATTGGGTTGACTGGTGTGTGTTGTGGCTGTGGGCTGTGTCTGTAGGTATTGGGGTTGGGGTACGTGTTGGGGTTGGGAGTGTGCGTGTAGTTATTGGGTGAGTGGTGTGTGTTGAGGTTGGGGCCTTGTGCAGGTATTGAGGTGGGTGGTGTGTGTTTGGGTGGGAGGTGTGTGTTGGGGTTGAGGGTGTGTGTAGGTTTTGGGTTGAGGAGTGTGCATTGGTGTTAGGTGTACATGTATGTGTTGGGGTGAGCCATGTTTGTTGAGGTTAGGGTGTGTGTGTGTGTAACTGTTGGGGTGTTTGTGTTGGGACTAGGGGTATATGTGTGGTGTATTGGGTTGAGGGGTGTGTTTGTAGGTATTGGGGTGAGGTGTGTGTGTTTGCCTGGGGTGTATATGTAGGTTTTGGAGTGAGGTTTGTGTGTTGGGATGACGTGTTTTGTAGGCATTGGGGCAAGGGGTGTGCATGTTGGGGTTGAGGGTGTGTTTGTAGCTGTTGGGGTGAGGGGTGTGTGTGCAGGTTGGAGGAGGGTGGTGTCTGTGTATATATTTGGGTGAGGGGTTTGTGTTGGATTGGAGGTGTGTGTGTGTGTGTGTGTGTGTGTAGGTATTGGGGTGAAGGGTGTGTGTTGGGGTTGGGGATGTGTGTGTAGGTAATGGTGTGAGGGATGTGTGTTGGGATTGGGGCTTTATGTATAGGTATTGGGGTGAATGGTGCGTGTTGGGAGGGGTGTATGTGTAAGTTTTGGAGTGAGGTTTGTGTGCTGGGATGGGGTGTTTTTGTAGGTGCTGGGATGCAGATGTTAGGGTTGAGGGTGTGTTTGTAGCTGAGGTGAGAGGTGTGTGTTCAGGTTGGGGGTTGTATGTGTACATATTTGGGTGAGGGGTTTGTGTTGGGGTTGGGGATGTGTGTGTAGGTATTGGGGTGAAGGGTGTGTGTTGGGGTTGGGGATGTGTGTGTAGGTAATGGTGTGAGGGATGTGTGTTGGGATTGGGGCTTTATGTATAGGTATTGGGGTGAATGGTGCGTGTTGGGAGGGGTGTATGTGTAATTTTTGGAGTGAGGTTTGTGTGTTGGGATGGGGTGTTTTTGTAGGTGCTGGGATGCAGATGTTAGGGTTGAGGGTGTGTTTGTAGCTGAGGTGAGAGGTGTGTGTTCAGGTTGGGGGTTGTATGTGTACATATTTGGGTGAGGGGTTTGTGTTGGGGTTGGGGATGTGTGTGTAGGTATTGGGGTGAGGTGTGTATATTTGGTCTGTGGGTTTGTTTGTACTTATTGGTCTGGGTGTGCTGTTTGGGTTGGTTTTGAGTGTATAGGTATTGGCATGAGGGGTTTGTGTTGGGTGTGTGTATAGTTATTGGTGTGGGGATGCATGTTGGGGTTGGGGGTCATGTGTGTAGGTATTGGGTGGAGGGTGTGTGTTGGTGTCGGGGTTGTATGTTTGTGTAGGTATTGAGTTGGGGATGCATATGTAGGAAATGGAGTGAGGAGTGTGTGTGTTTTAGTTGGGAGTGTGTGTAGGCATTGGGGTGAAGTGTATGTTGGGGGTCTGTGTGTAGATATTGGTGTGGTTGTGTGTTGTGTTTGCGGGTCTGTGCGGTTATTGGGGTTAGGGGTGTGTAGGTATTGGGGTGAGGGGTGTGTGTTGGGGTTGGGGGGTGTGGATTTAGTTATTGGGGTGAGGGGTGTGTGTTGGGGTCCGGGGTCTGTGTGTATGCATTTGGGTGAAGGATGTGCTGTGGGTGTGTGTGTCTAGGTATTGGGCTAGGGGATTTGTGTTGGGGTTGAGGGTGTGCATATAGGTATTGGGCTGTGGCGGGGGGGGGGGGGGGGGGGGTGCTTGTTGGGATTGGGAGTATTTGTTGAGGTATTGAGGTGAGAGTGTGTGTTGGGGTGGGTGCATAGGTATTGGCATGAGGTGTGTGTGTTGGCACTGGGGGTCTGTGTGTACGTATTGGGGTGGGGTTGTGTTGGGGATGTGGGTGTCTGCAGGTATTGGGGTGAGGTGTGTATGTTGGGGTTGAGAGCGTGTGTGTAGGCATTAGGGTGGGGGATGCATGTTGGTGTTGAGGTTGTATTTGTAGGCATTGGGGTGAAGGGTGTGTGTTGCAGTGGTGTGTGTGTGTAGATATTGGGGTGAGGGGTACATTCTGAGTAGGGGTTATGTGTTTGCGTGTTGGGCGGTAGTGTGTGTGTTTGTTGGGGTTGGCGGTGTATGTGTGGGTATTGGGATGGGGGGTGGGTTTGTTGGTGTTGGGGTATGTGTGTAGGTATTGGCTGAGGGGTGCATGTGTTGGGACTTGGGGGTGCCTGTAGGTATTGGGGTGAGGGTTGCATTTTGAGTAGGGGTTGTGTGTTTATGTATTGGGTGGGGGTGTGAATGTTTGTTGGGGTTGCCGGTATGTGTGTAGGTATTGGGGTGAGTGGTGAGTGTTGGGGTTCTATATGTAGGGATTGGGGTTAGGGGTATGTGTATCTGTTGGAGTTATGGGTGTGTAGGTATTGGGGTGAGGGGACTGTGCATTGAGGTTTGGGGGTCTATGTGTAGGTAGTGGGGTAAGGGGTGTGATTGGGATTGGGGTGTGTGTGTGTAGGTATTGGGGTGAGGTCTATGTGTTGGGGTTGGGGTGTATGTGTAGCTATTGGGGTGGGGTACGTGTTGGGATTGTGGGTGTGTGTAGGTACTGAAGTTGCAGGTGTGTGTTTTGTGGTTGGGGATATGTCTGGAGGTAGTCGGGTGTGGGTTTGGGTCTGTTGGGGTGGGGTGTGTATTGGTAATGTGGTGGGCGTTGTGTCTCTTGGGATTGGTGATGTTTGTGTAGGTATTGTGTGAAGCATGTATGTTGGTGTTGGGGTATGTGTGTAGATATTGGGATAAGGGGTGTCTGTTGGTTATGGGAGTATGTGTGTAGATATTGGGATGAGGGGTGCGTGTTGGTTATGGGAGCACAAGTGTAGGTGTTGTGGTGGGGCGTTGTGTTGGATTTGGAGCTGTGTGTGTAGTATTGAGGTTGGGGTTGGGGGGCGGTATAGGTATTTGGCTATGGTGTGTGTGTTGGGGGTTGGGAGTGTGTGTTTGATATTAGAGAGAGGGATGTGGGTTGGGGCTGGGGTGTGTTTGTAAGTATTGAGATGAAGGGTGTGTGTTGGATTTGGCAGTATGTGTTTAGGTTTTGGGGTGGAGGTGCATGTTGGAGTTGTGGCTGTGTGTATTAGGGGCTGGTGTGTGTGTATTAGGGGCTGGTGTGTGAGTGTTAGGGGGTGGTGTGTGAGTGTTAGGGAGTGAGATGTGTGTGTTAGGGGTGGGGTGTGATTGTTAGGAGTGGGATGTGTGAATTGGCATAGGATGTGTGTGTTAGGGGGTGGGGTGTGTGTGTTAGGGGGTGGGGTGTGAGTGCTGGGGTGGGGTGTGAGTGTTAGGGGTGGGATGTGTGTGTCAGGGGTGGGGTGTGAGTGTGAGGGGATGCGGTGTGAGTGTGAGGGGATGGGGTGTTAGCGTTAGGGGTGGGATGTGTGTATAAGGGGGTGGAGTGTGTGTTAGGGGGTGGAGTGTTAGAGTTGGAGGTGTTATGGGGTGTATCTGTGGGGTAATTGTTAGGGGCTGTGGGTGTTAGGGGGTGTGTTGGGGGCAGGAGTGTTTGGGGATGTTTGTGGAGTAGGTTTTGGGGTAGGTATTGGCAGGTGTTTTAGGGGTGGGTGTTTGGGTGGTGTTTTTTTGAGCGGTAAGTGCTGGAGGTGGAGTTGGGGTGGGGTTGTTAGGTGGTTCCGGTGTTAGGGGTTGTGTTTGGGGCAGGTTGTTTTGAGGGATTGTGTTATGGGGGTTGTTTTTGGGAGAGTGTTTTGGGTGGATTGTGTTTTGGGGTTCTTTGTTGCATGGTGTGTTTTAGGGGGTTGTGTTTTGGGGACTGTATTTTAGCAGGTGTTTTAGGGTTGTGCGTTTGGGGAGATTATGTTGTAGGGATTGTTTTGGGGGTTGTGATTTGGGGTATTTTTGGACAGCCGTGTTTTGGGGGTATGTTGCAGGGTTTTCTTGGGGGGGTTTCGGAGGTTGTGTTTTAGGGGGTGTTTTGTGGGGGTTGTGTTTAGGGGATTGTGTTTTGGATGTGTTTTGAGGGGTGTTTTGGGGGTTGTGTTTTGGATGTGTTTTGAGGGGTGTTTTGGGGGTTGTGTTTTGGGGAGTTATTTTGGGGGGTTGTGCTTTGGGGATTTTTTGGGGTGCTTGTGTTTTGAGGGGTGTTTTGGAGGTTGTTTTTTGGAGGGTTATGTTTTGGGGCTTATGTTTTTGGGGGTTGTGTTTTTGGAGGTGTTTTAGGGGTGTGTTGGCTGGGGTTATGTTTGGGGGGTTGTGTTTTCTGGGTGTTTTGGGGGGTGTTTTTGGGTGGGTTGTTTTTTGGAGGGGTGTTTTTGGGCAGGCTGTGTTTTGGGGTTTTTTGGGGGGTGTTTTTGGGCAGGCTGTGTTTTGGGGTTTTTTGGGGTGTGTTTTTGGACTGGCTGTGTTTTGGGGCTTTTTGGGGGGTGTTTTTGGACAGGCTGTGTTTTGGGGTTTTTTGGGGGGTGTTTTTGGGCAGGCTGTGTTTTGGGGTTTTTTGGGGTGTGTTTTTGGGCAGGCTGTGTTTTGGGGTTTTTTGGGGTGTGTTTTTGGACTGGCTGTGTTTTGGGGCTTTTTGGGGGGTGTTTTTGGACAGGCTGTGTTTTGGGGCTTTTTGGGGGGTGTTTTTGGACCAGCTGTGTTTTGGGGTTTTTTGGGGTGTGTTTTTGGACAGGCTGTGTTTTGGAGTGTGTTTTTGGACAGGCTGTGTTTTGGGGTTTTTTGGGGTGTGTTTTTGGACAGGCTGTGTTTTGGGGTTTTTTGGGGTGTGTTTTTGGACAGGCTGTGTTTTGGGGTTTTTTGGGGGGTGTTTTTGGACTGGCTGTGTTTTGGGGCTTTTTGGGGGGTGTTTTTGGACCAGCTGTGTTTTGGGGTTTTTTGGGGTGTGTTTTTGGACAGGCTGTGTTTTGGGGTTTTTTGGGGTGTGTTTTTGGACAGGCTGTGTTTTGGGGTTTTTTGGAGGGTGTTTTTGGACAGGCTGTGTTTTGGGGTTTTTTGGGGGGTGTTTTTGGACTGGCTGTGTTTTGGGGTTTTTTGGGGGGTGTTTTTGGACTGGCTGTGTTTTGGGGTTTTTTGGGGGGTGTTTTTGGACAGGCTGTGTTTTGGGGTTTTTTGGGGGTGTTTTTGGACAGGCTGTGTTTTGGGGTTTTTTGGAGGGTGTTTTTGGACATGCTGTGTTTTGGGGTTTTTTGGGGGGTGTTTTTGGACAGGCTGTGTTTTGGGGTTTTTTGGGGGGGTTTTTGGACAGGCTGTGTTTTGGGGTTTTTTGGGGTGTGTTTTTGGACAGGCTGTGTTTTGGGGTTTTTTGGGGGGTGTTTTTGGACAGGCTGTGTTTTGGGGTTTTTTGGGGGGTGTTTTTGGACAGGCTGTGTTTTGGGGTTTTTTGGGGGGGTTTTTGGACAGGCTGTTTTTTGGGGTGTGTTTTTGGACAGGCTGTGTTTTGGGGTTTTTTGGGGTGTGTTTTTGGACAGGCTGTGTTTTGGAGTGTGTTTTTGGACAGGCTGTGTTTTGGGGTTTTTTGGGGGGTGTTTTTGGACTGGCTGTGTTTTGGGGTTTTTTGGGGGGTGTTTTTGGACTGGCTGTGTTTTGGGGTTTTTTGGGGGGTGTTTTTGGACTGGCTGTGTTTTGGGGTTTTTTGGGGGGTGTTTTTGGACTGGCTGTGTTTTGGGGTTTTTTGGAGTGTGTTTTTGGACTGGCTGTGTTTTGGGGTTTTTTGGGGGGTGTTTTTGGACAGGCTGTGTTTTGGGGTTTTTTGGGGGGTGTTTTTGGACAGGCTGTGTTTTGGGGTTTTTTGGGGGGTGTTTTTGGACAGGCTGTGTTTTGGGGGTTTTTGGACAGGCTGTTTTTTGGGGTGTGTTTTTGGACAGGCTGTGTTTTGGGGTTTTTTGGGGTGTGTTTTTGGACAGGCTGTGTTTTGGAGTGTGTTTTTGGACAGGCTGTGTTTTGGGGTTTTTTGGGGGGTGTTTTTGGACTGGCTGTGTTTTGGGGTTTTTTGGGGGGTGTTTTTGGACCGGCTGTATTTTGGGGTTTTTTGGGGTGTGTTTTTGGACCGGCTGTGTTTTGGGGTTTTTTGGGGGGTGTTTTTGGACAGGCTGTGTTTTGGGGTTTTTTATAGGGTGTTTTTGGACATGCTGTGTTTTGGGGTTTTTTGGGAGGTGTTTTTGGACAGGCTGTGTTTTGGGTTTTTTTGTAGGGCTGTTTTGGGGTTTTTGTAGGGCTGTTTTGGGGATGGTTGTGTTTTGGGGTTTTTTTTTTGGGGGGGCGGTGTTTTTTTGGAGGCGGGCTGTGTTTTGGGGTGTTTTTGACCGGTTGTGTTTTGGGACAGGGTTTTGCTGCGAGGGACTGTTACCTGGTGCTGAACACTCGGTGTGTTTGCGGCCATTCTGTGCCTTGCTCCAGAGGCGGCAGTGTGAGTCTGTCTGAACAGCCCCATTCCCCAGGGAGTCCGGCTCACTCGACCCTCACTCACTGTGTGTGTGTGTGTGTCAATCCAGTGAGGCTCACCCAGCACCCTGCTCCTCAACTGCCGAGCCCACAGCCGGCCGGCCGCACTGCCTCCTCTCCTGAATCCCATTCCTTTGCGGGGGTCACACAATAAGAACCCGAAGAATATTTTCCCCCTGGCTGTTTGTGTTTTATTATTGAGGAGGGAGGAGGGGGAATGAATTGCTTTTCGCGATTGGGTCCGTCTTTCTGCTGAGAAGCGAGCGAGCACTTTGGGTGCAGGAGGCGGGGGCAGGGCAACTTTAATCCCCCCCCCCCCCCCTCCCAGGTGGGTGGGTGGAGGGTTCAATTTTCCAGAGAGAGAGAGAGAGATTCCTCTCTTCGGAAGGGCCCTCTCACCCCAACTCCCTCATGCTCAGGTGCCAGCTGCTGGGGCTGGGGGTTGGGGGGGGGCGTCAGTATTCAGGGCAACAGAACGGGGGCAAATAGTACAGAGGCAATGTGCTCATTGAGGTGAGGGGTGGGGGGGTTAACAAGGGGACTTGTCTGCTGCTACCTCTGTGTGGATGCTATGTGGATCAACACAACTCCAATGCCCTGGGCCACTCTGGGACAAGCGGTGACCCAAAAGCTGCTCCCCTAAGGGGTGGTAGGGTCTCCAGGCTGGCGCCAGTGAAAACAGCAGCATCTCCCTCTCTCTCCCCCTCTCTCTGAGTGCCTGTCTCTCGCTTTAGGCCAGGGTGGAGAGATGGAGGTGGGTGGGTGGCATTTGTTTAACAATGAATTAAACATCATCAGGCACTTGGCGATGACAGCATGGCTCCTCAGCAGAAATGAGCAGATGAAGGCTGTTTGTGTGAGGATTTGATTTATTCCACATTCTCTCTGCTGGTGCCCACTGGGTTACAGCCGAGTGTGTGTGTGGAGGGAAGGAGGGCTGCTCATTTGTAATTGCCCCCCTCCCCTGTCTATCTCCTCCCTCCCTCTCTGGATTGGGATGTGAGGAAGGTGCTTTCTGTTTGAGTGAGACTATTGCAGATTTTTTGCCTTTGGGAAGCAGCTTCCGAGGCTCTCAGTCTGAGGCTGAACCAGTTCTCTCTCTCTCTCTCTCCCTCTATCCTCATTCACCCACCTTCCCTCCCTTCCTGCAGGATGGCTCGATTCGGGGATGCGATGAGTGGGATATCGGTGGATGGGGGCTCCGAGCAGGGCAGGAGCCGGCACCAGGTGCCTGTGCCAGGCAGCACGGCGGCGGCGGCAGCGGGAGCGGCGGCGGCGGTGGCGGCGGCGGCTGCGGCTGAGGGCTCGGGACGATTTAAACAGTCCAGGGCGCAGAGAGCCCGCACCATGGCCCTTTACAACCCCATCCCCGTCCGACACAACTGCCTGACAGCCAACAGATCGCTCTTCCTGTTCGGGGAGGACAATATCGTCAGGAAATTGGCCAGGAAGGTCATCGAGTGGCCATATCCTTCCAAAGGTTGCATCTTACAACCGAACAGTTTGGTTTAAATTCTCTTGATTCTCCCTCCATCTCTCCATTCCCTCTCCCTCCACCTCTCCATTCCCTTTCTCTCCATCTCTCCATTCCCTCTCCCTCCATCTCTCCATTCCCTCTCCCTCCATCTCTCCATTCCCTCTCCTTCCATCTCTCCATTCCCTCTCCTTCCATCTCTCCATTCCCTCTCCTTCCATCTTTCCATTCCCTTTCCTTCCATCTCTCCATTCCCTCTCCTTCCATCTCTCCATTCCCTCTCCTTCCATCTCTCCATTCCCTTTCCTTCCATCTCTCCATTCCCTCTCCCTCCATCTCTCCATTCCCTCTCCTTCCATCTCTCCATTCCCTTTCCTTCCATCTCTCCATTCCCTCTCCCTCCATCTCTCCATTCCCTTTCCTTCCATCTCTCCATTCCCTCTCCCTCCATCTCTCCATTCCCTCTCCCTCCATCTCTTCATGAATTCTTCAGTCACCTTTCACCCACTTTCCCATTGACTCTTCTCTCTCGTTTCCCCATTGGCCAATCTCCATTCCCCATTGGCCAATCTCCTTTACCACTGACTCTTCCTTTTTCTCCTTCCACCTTTCCATACACCTCCCATTGACTTCCCCAACTTGAATTCAATTCAATCCCATTTCTATCAAATGACGATTGGGTTTTCTTTCTGTACTTTCTCCTTCCCATATCTTTGCCCACATGTCTGGGTGAGGACCAGGGAAGGGTGGGTGGTGAATTTGCCGGTAAGGTTCAGCTTGGTGGTTAAAGTTGTGCTGAGGAATAAGACTGCCAGTGCTTATGATGTTTCCTTCTTGGGTTGTGGAAGAGAAGGGTGGCAATAGCAGGAGAAGAAAAAGAGAGAATGGACGCATTTGGCATTTGTTAGCAGGACTGCATCTTCACAGGCGTGGCGAGGTGTTAGGGCCCATGTGCTATTGTTAGTAATGGGGTTCAGTTGTAGGAACACAAACAGCAATGTTGTGGCTCTGAGACCATTGAGTATTGCTGAAGAAAGAGTCATGCTGTCAAAACTTTTCATCTCACACTCATCAGGACAGATGCAAGAATGCCAAGTTTCAAAGGGAACAACACTTTATAGTTCATGAGAAAAGAGTGATGATTGGTTGGTGAGTGGGCTCTGATTGGCTGAGACATTACCATGGTGAACACACCAGGGAGCTATTGCCCCCTTGTTTTGTTTATTCAAAAATGATGCAATGCCTGGACATGTTCCTTTTGCCCGCAGAGAACAGGTCCCTGTGCATGAATTTATGTAGCTTCGAGCACGTGTTAGTGAGCTACATTGTGAGCCTGACTGACAATCTTAAATTAGTTATTAGTGTAATTCATAGCACACTTGAGATTGTTCAGTCAGTGCCATCCAATTGCGGACTCACATCTAATAGTAGACATTATGTTTTGAGTTTTGTAAGAACAGGTTGGTTGAGTTTGGTCAGTACTTTGCCTGTTGTGAACAGTTGAAGGGAGGTGCTGTTTAATACAATCCAAGAGTTGTTGCGATATATGGTCTTTGTACATGGCATTACACTGGAATTCCAATTCATATACCACATTACTCGTTTGTGTGGTATCTTCATTTTGGTTTGTTCTTCTGGTTTAACGGCAGCATCCTGATGGTGGAGAACACCACTTGTGTTGCCACTGCATTGTAACAACTTGAAACGGCTAGCTTCACCTGTTGCTCAAATTTTTGAGATACTTTATCCTTAACTGAGGTAGAATCAGCATTTTTCAGGGCTGAAAGTGATGGTCTTAGGCCCAGTCATGAGTATACACAATGCACTGCGAGCAATTGTCTGATTGGTGTAGCCATTATCCTGCAGCTTTGAGGCAGCATATTTGACGTATAATGTCTAATGTTACATGTGATTCCGTGATTGGGCGGCACTTACTGAACAATCTCAAGTGTGCTAAGAATTACACTAACAACCAATTTAAGATTATCAGTTGGGCTCACAACTTGCTGGAAGTTACATATGGTCATATGCAGGGACCTGTCCTCTGCAGGCAAAAGGAACATGTCCAGGCATTGCACCTTTTTTGAATAAACAAAATCTTGGGACATTAGCTCCATAGTGCATTCACCATGGCAATGTTTCGACCAGTCAGAACTATCTTGCCAACCAATCAGCACCCTTTTCACATGCAGGATAAATTGTTATTCCTTTGAAATTTGGCATTCTTGCATCCATCCTGATGGAAAGCTTTGACAACATGTCTCTTTTTAGCAATACTCAAGTTCTATACTAACAAGCAACTATGAGATCATTGTCTTATTGAATGGGGAAGGAAAGGTTCATTAAGAATCCTTTGTTGGGCAGTCCTTGCCCCTTTATGAGAGATTTGGGCAGGAATGAAAGTTAGGATCCCTGCCTGCACTCAACCCCAATCTCATCTATCTGGAAATAGCTGTGCCAAAACACAATTATAGTTTGGAATTGGCATCTGTGGTTATTAGTTGAACTCTGTGAATGCTCACTGGGGTATTGTGATTCAGCCAATAGATAGTCAGATCTGTGTTTCCTGGCAGAAATAAACTCTGAATGCATGATATTTAACAATTTCAGGTAATTCTGCCTGTTAGTAAGGGCAGGAGAGGGTTGGCAGAGTAGAATTATAATGTAGGAAGATGGCTTGTGATTCAAGTTAGCACTGATTCCAGCTCTCCATCTGCCACATGCTAGCGGTCCTGAGATGGCACTTGACTTGACCCGAGGCATCTTTGAGAGGTTTCCGTCGACTCTGGGGATTAACCCTGAGGGGGATGCTCTGTCTTGAGGGAGCCCATGTGTGCCTGGTTCAGACCAAACCTCCCAAGTTCCCCTGCCTCATAAATGTTTGTTGCTTACTCCCAGCTGTTACACAAAGGGTTAACTGCACTCTGTGTTCTGTATCCTGACCTTCTCAAGTAGCCATGCCATTTATATTAATTAAGTTGCTGGTCAGTGTTTACCCTCACTATATTGACGGTGGGGATTCGATGATGGCAATATCACTGAATGGTAAGGAAAAGTGGTTAGACTCTTGTTGGAGATCATCTGTATGGTGCGAATGTTATTTCTTTTAAAATGTATTAGTAGCTTAAGCATTGCTGCTATTTGTTGCCCACTCCGAGAGATTTCTCGGATCTCTGGGTAGGGATGGTAAAGGGGCAAAGGAGACAGGGAAACAGTTCCATAGTCACTAAACACCCACTCCAAAATCTGATGCCCTCCAGAAGTGTGCTTCAGCTCTCAGTCTTGCTGCTGGGGATGGAAGGAATCACCAAATGAGAGGTAGTGGGCTCTCCTTCTCACTGGGGAGGTGGGTAAAGAAGGAGCGAGTGAGTCAGCTGTCTCCATTGTGGGCTGATCCCCACCTAACTAAAGGGAGTAGCATTGGGAGAGTCCAGGAGACTGGATTTTGCCTGGTAGGTCTGTGATTCAGGCCAGGCCAGACCAAGATCCAGTTTTCAGTCACTAAATCACAAAGTATACACACTTTGCCCCTGCACAATGCCCCTTCCACCACCTTCTTCATTTAGCACACATGCAGTAGTCCTTTAAATACCCTCCCCCCCCCGCCACTCATCCGAGCCCCCCACCCCTAATCTTGCTTTGGGTGAGCGACTCGAAAGGCACATGTTGCTTAGCCTTTGAGCTAGTGTCTGTGTATTTCTAATCACTGCATTGTAGAAAAGATATTACTGCACTAGGAAAGATGCAGAGGAGATTTTCTTTATTCATACATGAGATGTGGGTGTCATTGGCTGGGCCAGCATTTATTGCCCATCCCTAATTTCCCTTGAGAAGGTGGTGCTGAGCTGCCTTCTTGAACCGCTGTAGCCTATGTGGTGTACATACACCCACAGTGCTGTTAGGGAGGTAGTTCCAGGATTTCGACCCAGCAACAAGGATGTTGCCTGAACCAGAGAATTTTTGTTATGTGGAGAGATTGGACAGGCTGGGATTGTTTTCTTTAGAACAGAGAAGGCTGAGCAGAGATATAACCGAAGTGTATACAAACATGAAGGGGGTCAGGGTAAAGTGGACAGGAAGGTCTTTCTCCCCTTGGTTAGGGTCCATTATCAGAGGGACATTAAGTTAGGGTAAAAGATAGGAGGTTCAGAGAGGATTCAAAGGGAAATGTTTTGACCCAGAGTGTGCTCGAGATATGGGCTTCTCAGTTTGAAAGGGTGGCAGAGGCAGAAACCCCCATAACATTTAAGAAATACTAGGATATGTACTTGAGATGCTGTAACCTACAAGACTATGGACTAAAGGCTGGAAAGTGGGATTAGGCTGGATGGTTACTTGTCGGTTGGTGTGGACACAATGGGCCGAATGGCCTCCTTCCATAATATAAATTTTTATGATTCTATCTGAAGAGGAGACGTAGAATAACAGAAAAATAATCTTGATGCATCATGGTTTTGGTTTCCAGTGTTTTCAGAAGAGCTTCTGTTGCCTGTAAATTCTCAGTTATTGCTCCACCTTTTCTCCTGTCAATTTTCTTGGACCTTTGTTCCTCTTCCCATCTCAGCAAGGCCCTGATTTTATTGTAATAAAGATTCATACCAATTGGAAATTTCTCAAATTGAATTGTTCTTGCTGCAGCAGCAGGTTGTGAAGGCAGAGTTCAGTGTTCAAAGAGAATATACAATCAGCTAGAAACACAGCTTTTTCTTCATACACTCATGGGATGTGGGCGTCGCTGGCTGGGCCAGCATTTATTGCCCATTCCTAATTGCCTCTTGAGAAGGTGGTGGTTAGCTGCCATCTTGAAATGCTGCAGTCCACCCACAGTGCTGTTAGAGAAGGAGTTCCAGGATTTTAACCCAGCGACAGTGAAGGAATGGTGATATACTTCCAAGTCAGGATGGCGAGTGGCTTGGAGTGGAACTTCCAGGTGGTGGTGTTCCCACCTACCTGCTGTCGTTGGCCTCCAAGGTGGTAGAGGCCATGGATTTAGAAGACACTGCCTAAGGAACCGTGGCAAGTTGCTGTGTATCTTGTACATGGTACATATTCCTGCCATTGTGCACCGGTGGGAGAGGGAATGAATGTTTAAGGTTGTGGAAGGGGTGCCAATCAAACGGATTAACTTGTCCTTGATGTGGCTGAGCCTTTTGACAGGATTTGATGTATGATTGAAGTCACATATGGGCCTGAATGGTAAGACAGCAGATTTCCTTCAGAATATTAGTGATCCAGTTGGGATTCTATGACAATCTAACATCTTAATGGTTACTTTTATTGATACCATCATTTTTTTAAAGATTATTTTACACTTCTTTTTGAAACTTCAGTTTTCTCAGCAGCCATGTATTGTGGAACTTAGCAACTCAATTCTGGATGCAGGCATGGACTGTTTCAGTATCTGAGGAGTTATAAATGGTGCTGAACATTGTGCAATCATCAGCAAACACCCCTACTTCTGACCTTGTGATGGAGGGAATGTCCTTTCAGACTGGAGGATGGTGGACAATGGTGTTTCAATGCTTTTGATTTGTTATAATTAATGATTTGGATATTGGAATGCAGAGATGATACCAAACTTGGAGGAGTGGCGTACAGTGAGGATGATGCCAACTGACTGTAAGAGGACATGGATAGGCTGGCAGAATGGGCAGGCAGATGGAATATCATACAGGGAAGTGTGGACTGATGCATTTTGGCAGAAGGGCAAGAGTGAGGCAAATAGACTAAATGGCACAATTGTAAAGAGTGTGTGGCTCAGAGGGACCTGGGGGTTCATGTACATTGACCTTTGAAGGTAACAGGACATATTGAGAGTGTGGTTGGTACAGCAGATGGGATTGGGCTTCATAAACAGAGGTATTGGGTACAAAAGCAGGGAAGTTATGCTGAACCTTTATAAAGCTCTGGTTAGGCCCCAACTAGAAAATTGTGTCCAGTTGCGGTCACCACACTTTAGGAAGGAGGTGAAGGTCCTTGAGAGGGTGGAGAGGAGATTTACCGGAATAGTTCCAGGGATGAGGGATTTTAGTTACAAGGTTAGGTTGGAGAAGCTGGGGTTGTTCTCCTTAGAGCAAAGGAGATTGAGGGGAGATTTGATAGAGGGGTACGAGATTAGGACAGGTTTAGATAAGGTAGACAAAGAAAAGCTGTTCCCATTGGCTGATGGAACAAGGACTGGGGGACACAGATTTAAGGTTTTGAACAAGAGATACAGGGGGAATGTGAGGAAGAACTTGTTTACACAGCGAGTGGTGATGACCTGGAACTCGCTGCCCACGAGGGGGGTGGAAGCAGAGACGATGAATAATTTCAACAGGAAACTGGAAGGGGAGTTGAGAGAAATAAACATGCAGGACCTTGGGGATAGAGCGAGGACAGTGGATCTGACTGATTGCTCTACAGAGAGCTGACATGGACTCGATGGGCTGGATAGCTTTCTGTGCCGAAAAGGCTCTAGAATTCTTTGATAAAATGGCTAAAATTGATAAAATCGATAAATCTAACACTTCACTCTGAGGAACTCCTGCAGTGATATCCTGGGACTGAAATGATTGGCCTCCAACAACCACAACCATCTTCCTTTGTGCTAGGTATGACTCCAACCAGTGGAGAGTTTTCTCCCTGATTTCCATTGGATCCAGTTTTGCTGGGGCTCCTTGATGCCACACTCGGTCAAATGTCAAGGGTAGTCACTCTCACCTCACCTCAGGATTTCAGCTCTTTGGTCCATGTTTGGACCAAGGCTGGAACGAGGTCAGGAGCTGAGTGGCCCTGGCAGAACCCAAACCGAATGTTAGTGAACAGGTTATTGCTGAGCAAGCACTGCTTCATAGCACTGTTGATGATCCTTTCCATAACCTTGCTGATGATTGTGAGTCAAACATCACACTCCACTAACTCAATGAATTGGGTGCAAGCATCCAAGTACTTTCAACTGGTCAGTAATGAGTATCGGATGCAGAGAAGGATTTGCAAACCCCAGTGCTTACAGGGTTAGCTGATTTCAAGAGTATTGCAAGTGTGCTTTCGTTGAACAGATGCGAAATAAATGCTTACAGCATAGAAAGAGGCCATTCAGCCCTTCTATTCTCCACCATTCCTATGTAAGATCAGCCCAAATTAATCCCATTGCCTCAATTTCTCTAGCTATATCTCTGAATCAATCTGAAACTGAAATCACTTGCCCACTCTCTCCCCATAGGCCTGTATCAATCCCAAATGAATCCCATTGCCCCGCGCTCTCCCCATAGCCCCGTATCAATCCCAAACTAATCCCACTGTCTCCCCATAGCCCTGTATCAATCCCAAATTAATCCCACCGTCTCCCCATAGCTCTGTATCAATCCCAACCTAATCTCACTGTCTCCCCATAGCCCCATATCAACCTCAAACTAATCCCACTGCGCCGTTCTCTCCACATAGACCTGTATGAATCCCAAACTAACCCCACTACCCTGCACTCTCCACGTAGCCCTGTATTGATCCCAGACTAATCGCACTGCTAACACTCTCCCCATCGCAAACTAATCCCACTGCCCTACTCCCTTCCTAATAGCCCTGTATCAATCTCAAACTAATCCAGATGCCACCTCTTTTCCTGTAGCCTTGTATCAAGGACCTTGGGTGGTTTATGTACAGAATAACAGATACCCTAGAGTGAGATACACACTAGAATCTAATCAAGGGGTTCGGGGAGGTTTATATATTGAATAACAGATACCCAGGAGTGAGTTACAGACTGGAATCTAATCGAGGGATTCAGGGTGTTTTATATATAGAATAACAGATACCAGGGAGTGAGTTACAGACTGGAATCTAATCGAGGGGTTCAATGTGGTTTATATATAGAATAACAGTTACCAGGGAGTGAGTTACAGACTGGAATCTAATCGAGGGGTTCAGGATGGTTTATATATAGAATAACAGATACCCAAGAGTGAGTTACAGACTGGAATCTAATCGAGGGGTTCAGAGTGGTTTATATATAGAATAATAGATACCCGGGAGTGAGTTACAGACTGGAATCTAATCGAGGGTTTCGGGGTGGTTTATATATAGAATAACAGTTACCAGGGAGTGAGTTACAGACCGGAATCTAATTGAGGGGTTCGGGGTGGTTTATATATAGAATAACAGATACCAGGGAGTGAGTTACAGACTGGAATCTAATCGAGGGGATCGGGGTGGTTTATATATAGAATAACAGATACCCGGGAGTGAGTTACAGACTGGAATCGAATCGAGGGGTTCGGGGTGGTTTATATATAGAATAACAGATACCCGGGAGTGAGTAACAGACTGGAATCTAATAAGGGGTTTGGGTAATTTGTGTACAGAATAACCGATAACCAGAAGTGAAAGCTAATGGTTTGCTTTGGTGGTTAATTTTTTTGCGTAAGAAAGTCTGATTATTCACACTCTGAAATAGCAGTAAGTGTGATTACTGCACTCGTCGTGAAGTGTGATTTTCGCCAGCTCCAAGTGTAAATGTAGGACTTGCTTGGAACATTAGGTGGTGAGTGAGACAAGTTCAGCAGTGGATTACTGCTTTTTTATTGAATAATTAATATTCCATGGATCAGTGCATATCAAGTCCAAATCACTGTGTTGGGGGTACTCGCAAAACAGAGTGTGGAGCTGGCAGTTAACCTGACTTCCAACAACTCAACGTGTGTCATTTTCCATCATCCAGATTATGGGATGGCACATTGGAATCCCTGTAGGAAGCTGGCCCTGCCCTTGGGCAGTTGGTGTTAAAATGCTGATTTATATTCTGTCAGGCGCACACACCTCGCTGAATGATAAACACAGCTTAATATTTAATGTAGTGACGCTGAGGAGTGAATCTCCTGCAGCTACTTCTCAACCTCTTTGATTAAAGGCTACAGTGGCAAGCTACACACCAAGTGAAAGGCAAAACAAATATCCCTCTACACTTCCCATCAAACACTCACAGGACAGGTACAGCCCGGGGTTAGATACAGAGTAAAGCTCCCTCTACACTGTCCCCATCAAACACTCCCAGGACAGGTACAGCACGGGGTTAGATACAGAGTAAAGCTCCCTCTACACTGTCCCCATCAAACACTCCCAGGACAGGTACAGCACGGGGTTAGACACAGAGTAAAGCTCCCTCTACACTATGCCTACCAAACACTCTCAGGGCAGTTATGAAAAGCTTGTGACAAGAGTGAAAATTAGAAGTATTCCATCCTGTACCTGGATTGCTCTCTGACTGACCCACATTCTTCAGTTGTGAGGTTAAACAATAAGACTCTGTGGATTGAAACTACTGCAGGGTGAATCACTGCAGAATCCAATCTTATCTTGACCCAATCACTGCCAGGGATGACTTGAGAGTGATGGGGTGGGGGCCAAATTGTTTCCCCACCCCTCCTCCCCTCCCTACCCAGGGCTTCAGCCACTGATTTAGATGCATCCTCTCTCCACCCCCTAAGCTCTCACCATCCCTGCCTCATCATGAGGTTCCCACTAGCTCACAGTAAATCAAGGTACAGAGTAAAGCTCCCTCCACACTGTCCCCATCAAACACTCCCAGGACAGGTACAGCACAGGGTTAGATACAAAGTAAAGCTCCCTCTACAATGTCCCATCAAACACTCCCAGGACAGGTACAGCACAGGGTTAGATGCAGAGTAAAGCTCCCTCCACACTGTCCCCATCAAACACACCCAGGACAGGTACAGCATGGGGTTAGATACAGAGTAAAGCTCCCTCTACACTGTCCCCATCAGGTACACTGGGAACAGGAGAAAGCCTGTTTCATCATTCAGTTAGATCAAAATGCATCTGCACCTCAACTCCATCTATCTTCCTTAGCTGCAGAATCTTAAGAAAGACAAAGCTATCAATCTCAGCCTCAAATACCTCTATTGTTCCATAACGTTTACAGCCTTTCTGAAGGGAGAGAGTACCAGATTTTCACTCCCCTTCGTGTGAAGAAATGTTCTAATTTTTAAGGTTCTTTCCCCCTCTCTCCTTGCTCTGAAGCCCCTCCCCCCTCCACCAGCAGAAATATTTTCTCTCTACCTTTAATCATGTGAAACTGCTCAATCAGATCATTCCAATAACTTCCATATTCAAGGAAATGCAAGTGTTTGCATCAGCTCAGTGACTAAGCCATTCCCCTCCCTGCTTTGTGTTGCCCTTTGCCTGTCAACACAGTGGAATTACGAAAGTGTTTTTGTTATAAAAAACAATCCTTTAAACATATGCTGCAGTTGAATTGCATCACGTGGTGTAATTGCAACCCAGTTGCGGAGGGTGTGAAGTGTTGTGTTTGCAACAATTTACTACAGATACAGGAGTCTCTGTGAACCAATTAGTGCCTGAGCAGCAGTGGCAAGTGTCGGTGTCAGTATGGTTTAACTGGGTGACTCACTCCCGCTCGGCTTCAAGTGGCTTGCAGTCGACAGTTGGTGTCTTGTAAGCCCTCGATACTGCAGCACGGAGCCAGCCCTCTGCCTGAATTCATTCTCAGGTGCACTCAGAGAGGTATCACAGTAAATCATAGGAGAGGCACTTAGTAAGAGGGAAAAGAACAGATGTAAGAATTAAATGCAAGAAAATAGAAAGGAAGATATCCTGACGTTTACTATTCAGGACACCCCAAATTATTTTATAGCCAATAAAGTACTTCTATAATGTAGTCCTGTTGTAATGTGGGAACTTGGACAATTTGCACACAGCAGGATCCCACAAACAATATTATGAAAGAAACCCAGATAATCTCTTTCAGTGCTGTTGGTTGAGGAATAAATATTGGCCAGCACACCAGGCTGAACACCAAACCCCCCACCCCCACTGTTCTTCGAAATAGTGCATGGAATTTTTTCACATCTACACCAGGTCTTCGATTTAATATCTCATTCAAAAGATGGCGCCTCCGACAGTGCAGCACTCCTTCAGCACTGCACTGAGCACGTCAGCACAGATTAAGTGCTCAAGTACCTGGACTGGACCTTCAATCCCCCAACCTCCTGCCTCAGAGGTGAGAGTGCTGCCTGGCACTTAAGTGAAACCAGAATACATCCCAGGATCCCAAGAGAAAGGGGGAAGAAATAGCAGGCCCTCCAGATATTATGGCGATAGCAGTAACCTAATCAGCTGTAAAGAGAGAAAGTCGGGTATGGAGCGGCAGCCTGGCACCCCTGCCCTCTGTTACTTTATGTTGAAGTCAGTGGAGAGTTAAAAATGAGCATCCCATCCCAACTTACCAGCTTCCAGCCGGTTAGATTAAAGTTGCCACCAATATTTCAGCCATTCATTGAGAGTAAATGTGAACTAGAAAGACAGGGAATGATCAATGTAATAGCCATTTTAAAAAGGAATACAGGGTTGATTTGGGTAATTACAGGCCAATCAGTCTAACATCCACAGTGGGGGGAGGTTTTGGAATCTTTAATTACCAAGGAAATGACCAAATATCTCAAGGGAGAAAGGAATTACATGGAGCCAAAAGCACTGAAATCAGCCAATCCGCGCAAGGTCTATGCAGGTGGTTATACTTGCTACAAGCCTCTCACCCTTTCCAGCTATCACTATTATTAGGTTATTTCTCCCTCATGTGTTTATCTCACTCCCCCTCAGATGCATCTATTCTCTTCACCTCAACTAATCCTTGTGACAGTGAGTTCCACAGTCACCACTCTCTCGGTAAAAAAGTTCCTTTCAATTCCTTACTTATTAACGCCCAACCTATATTTATGAGCTGCAGTGTTAACCTCCCCGACAAGTAGAAGCCCCTTCTTTAAATCTACCCTATCAAAAGACCTCTAGGAGGTCACCTCTTGGCCTCCTTCTTTCTTAGAGAAGAGCCCCAGCCTGTTCAACCCTCCTGCTAAGTGAAACCTCTCAGTTCTGGTACCACCCTTGTTAATAATTTGCATTTTCTCAAGAAGCAGCTGATGTGGAGTTCAGAACAGAAGATTGGGCCTGAAAAGCCTTACTGAGTGCATTGAGGCAGTGACCAATATGGCGGACAGAGGAAATTGGGTGGATTTGGTGTACACAAACTTACAAAAAGTCTTTGACAAGGCACTGTAAGACAACAGCAACAACAATTTGCATTTGTATTGTGCCTTTAACATAGGAAGGGGTTCCATAGTAAAAAGTGCTAACAAAACAACATTTTCCAAGTAAAGAGATATAGCAAAAGTGACCAAAAGCTTGGTCAAAGAGGTAGATTTTAAGCAGCACCGTAAAGGAGGAGATTCCAGGGTTTGGGGCTGAGGCAGCTGAAGGAACAGCCTCCAATGGTGGAGCAATTAAAATGGAAGATACACAAGAGATCAGAAATGGAGGAGCGCAGTTATCCCGGAGGGTTGTGGGGCTGAAGGAAGTTAAAGAGATGACCAGAATTTTAAAATAGAGATCTTGGCAGATGGGGAACCAGTGTAGGCCAGGGAGTACAGTGGTGATGGGGAGATGGAGCTTGGTCCACATTAGGACCCAGGCAGCAGAATTTTAGATCATCTTAAGTGTATGTAAGAATGGCCAGGAGAGCCTTGGCATACTGAAGTTTAGAAGCAATAAAGGTGTGGATGAGGGCTTCAGCAGCAGATGAGCTGACACCGCAATGGAGAGGAGTGTTGATATGGAGGTGGAAGTCAGATTGTTGTTGCAGCAAATATGTGCTTGAGGACTCAACTCAGGATCATATATAACATCGAGGCTGTTAACAGTCTAGGTCAACCTATGACAGTGACCAGTGAGAGAGATGGACATGCTGGCTAGGGATGGAATTTGTGGGATTGAAGACAGTGGCTTCAGCCTTCCCAATATTTAGTTGAAGGAAAGTTTTGTTCATCCAGTACTGGATGTCGGACAAGCAGTGTGACAAATCAGAGACAATAGAGGGGTCAGGTGAGGTGATAGTGAGATATATCTGGGTGCTATCAGCCTACATGTGGAGACTGACATGTTTTCGAATGACGTTGCCAAGGGGAAGCATGTGGATGAGAATTAGAAGGGAGCCAAGGGCACATCCTTGGGGGAAGCCAGAGCTGACAACACATGAGTGGGAAGAGAAGCCTTTGCAAGTGAATCTCTGGCTATGAGTAGCTAAGAATGGCAGGTGGGGGCAGTCCCATCCAGCTGGACAATGGAGAAGCATTGGAATAGGATGGTGTGGCCAACCATGTCAAAGGGGCCAGATTGACAAGAACAAGGAGGAAGGATGCACCATGGTCACAGTTACTTAGGGTGTCACTTGTGTCCTTGGTAAGGGGTATAGCAGGGATAGAAATCTGATTGAGGGATTCAGACATGGAGCTGTGGTAAAGATTGATGTGGGAGGTGCCAATATGCTCTCAAGGACTTCCCAGGGGAAGAGATGTTTAGAGTTGGAGTGCTTTTTGGAAGACAAAGGGGTCAGAGAGGGTTTTTTGATGGATGGTGGTAATGATGCTAGATGTGAAGGAGAGAGGGACAGCGATGGAGGTGAAGGAACCACTAAAAAATGGGCCAACATGGGGGCCAGGAAGAGAAATGAATGGTCAGCGTGTTCAGTAGGAATAAGATTGAGAGAACAGGAGGTGGATCTCATGAAAAAGATGAGCTCAGAGAAAGTTCAAGGAGAAACAGCTGAGAAACTACAAGAAGATATGAGTTCATGGCTAGGGAAGGGATAGCTTTAAAGGCTGTTTTGCTTGGTGGACAAGAGGGAAGAGTGGGAAGCAGCAGAGAGGTGGTCTTAACCTTAGCTGAAAAGAAAGCTCCTGAGCTACTTGCTCTGGATTTTGGAGGTGAGGGTGGAGGAAGAAAGGGAGATGAGTGTTAGGTAACAGTTTTCAGTGAAGAAGAGAATCTGGAGTTTTCTTTAAGAATTTCAGGATAACCCTGGAATAGTGAAGAGGAGAGCAGGAACCAATGGCACTTTATGTACAGATTTGGTGATAAATGGTTTACCAGTTGTCCACGTCCTATGTTCAAACCTTTTTAAAAATTCATTCACAGGCTGTGGACATCATTGGCAAGACACCTGTTTGTTGCCCCACCCTAATTGCCCTTGAACTGGGTGGCAGCTAAGCCATTTCAGAGGGCAGTTAAAAGTCAACCACATGGCTGTGGGTCTGAAGTCACATGTAGGCTGGACTGGGTAAGGACAGCAAATTTCCTTCTCCAAATAGTATTAGTGAATCAGATGTTTGTACAATGATTGGTAGTTAAATGTCGTCATTACTGAAACTAGCTCCTGATTCCAGTTTTAGATATTAGCTGAATTTGAATCCCCAAGCTGCCACAGGTAGGTTTGAATTCATGTCCCATCATTAGTTGAGCAACATAACCACTACTGATACATTGATAGGAAAGGATTAGAGAGACTGGAGGTAAAATAGTGCTTTTAAATGGAATTTAAAAACCAGTCACAGTCTGGGAAGACCAATGCTTTTGGTCCTTGATGCAAACATCGCTTCCCAGAAACTGACTCCATCCATCTCCCTGGCTACCATCTGAAGTTTGACCAGGCTGTCTATCTATTTAACCCTAACCCCATATCCACTCGATCAAGGCCACCTACTTCCATCTCCAAAATGTCGCCCATCTCGGCCCTGTCGCAACTCATCTGCTGCTGAACCCTTCATCTGTACCTTAGTTACCTCGAGACAGAGACCATTCCGAAGCTGTCCCATCCTGCACTCTGCATAATCTGGAATTATCCAAAAATCTGTTGCTGTGCACCTTGACTCACGTCAAGTCCTGTTCACTCAGCAGCTCCGTGTTCACTGATCCACAGCAGCACATCGATTAAAAATTTCCACCCTTGTTCACAAATTCCTCCACTCCTCCCTATCTCTGTAATCTCCTCCAGCACCTATAACACTCCCTATCTCTGTAAACTCCTCCAGCCCCTATAACCCTCTCTATCTCTTTTACCTCCTCCAGCCCCTACACCCCTCCTTATCTCTGTAATCTCCTCCAGCCCCTACACCCCTCCCTATTTTTGTAATCTCCATCCCCGACAACCTGCCAAAATCTCTGCTTTCCTCCAGATCTAGTTGCTTGTGCACCCCCCATTTAAATTATTGCATTAGAGGGAGCTGCACCTTCACTTGCCAAGGTCCTAAGCTTTGGAATACCTCCTCTGCCTCTCTTTCCTCCTTTAAGATCCTCCTTAAACCCACCTCTTTGTCCAAGCTTAATAATGTGTTGGTTTCTTTCCTCTGCACATCTTTCATATACAACTCTGTTAAGCGAGAAGTCACATCTAAATCATCAATCCGGCAAATGAACATCAAACCACGATGCCCTGGTCTTCAGTCCAACAACACTGGTCACCCTGTTCGGGGGCCAAGCAACATTCCAGGAGAGCTCAGAACAGCCTAACTCCACAGTAGGAGACTTCCCTGGGCAAAGTGTGAGTTTCGCAAGAACGTGTTGAAGATGCACAACATCGATGTCCTCATGCTTCAAGAAATTTGCATGCCTAATGATGATCTGACCATGGATACAACCTCACAATGAGCCATGGTCATCTCGAAGGGTCCTGAACCAGGGAACATCACTTCAGGGCGATTGGCCAAAGAACCATGGGCCACGTGTCAGGCAGTGAGTGGTTAGGACATGGAATGCACTGCCTGAGAGTGAGGTAGAAGCAGATTCAATCCTAGCTTTCCAAAAGGAATTGGACGATTATCTGAAGAGAAAAGATTTGCAGGGCTATGGTAGAGGCGGGGGTGGGGGACTAACTGAGTTGTCCTTGCAGCGAAGCAGCACGACGGGCTGAATGGCCTCCTTCTGTGCTTTAACCATTCTACAATCCATGATTCTCTGAAATATAGTCTGGCCACATACATGAGGAATGCCCTTTGTGGATTTTGATGTCTTCGTCACAGCTAAAGAGGAACCACCCAGCCCACCATCAACAAGATAAAGAAACTGAACAACAGCTATGTGAACAAAGCCCTTAATTTGCAACGGTCGATGTCAGAACCCCGAAGTGTAGCAATCCCAGCCCTGGAAGTTGGTGCTGTTAACAGCAATCATAGAATACGAGAATAAAATGAAACTGTTGGCAAAGACTTCATGGACTGAATGTCCACAAAGGTTTAGCAACAATTCCTCAATCCCAAACGGTGGGCAGCTCTCCACCCTGCTTGCATGGCAATGTGACTACAAACTCACATCTCACTGAGAGCAAAGCGAGGGCTGGCTTCATGTATCCCGAGAAAAGGCCAACACGGGCCCTTCATCACCCATTGGGCATCGAAACGCCCATGGCTCTGTTGAAATGAATCCTACAGTGGAACCTGGCCAAAGTCAGCTGGGACCATTAAGGCAAAGCTGCTGAAAAGTGGTGATCCTGATCTGCTCGATACCACAATGTTATCACCAGCTCATTGGCCCCCTTATCACTGTTGCAACATCCCCCAATCTCTGGTGCTGGATTTAAGGGACACAGGACCTCGTTTGGCAGTGCACCCAGTGAGCAGCCCAGGGATTGTAAAGGCACCGCTAGAGTTGCTAGCTTCAGCGAGATGCTGGCAGTGGATTGAGTGAGTGGAAGGTCTGGACAGCCTCAGGGCCACGCCCAAGTACAACACATTGAAGCCACTTTTGTACAACTGTCATCGGCTCTCAATTAGAGGATTAAAGGATTGATACTGGAACTCGCAAGGATTAAGTCCTGCTTCAAAGGTAGGTGTATTTGCATGAGTTTTATATTACAAGAGTGTGTATCTCTGCATGAGGTCTATAATGCTATAATGAGGTCTATAATGTATATATCTCTGGAGGCAGTGCAATAATCTAAGGGTATATGCTCTGGAGGGAGTGATATATTACAAGGGTGCATGTTTCTAGAAGGTGTGGTATATTACAAGGATATATGTCTCTGGAGACAGTACAATAATCCAAGGGTACCTGTCCCAGAGGATGTGGTATATTACAAGGGTGCATGTCTCTGGAGGATGTGGTATATTTCAAGGGTATATGTCTCTGGAGGCAGTGCTATAACACAAGTATACAAGTCTCTTGAGGGTGTGGTAAATTACAAGGGTACCTATCATTGGACACAGTGCTATAATCCAAGGGTACATGTCTTTTGATGGTGTGGTATATTGCAAGGGTATTTGTCTTTGGAGACAGTGCTATATTAAAAGGGTAAATATTTCTGGAGCATGCGGCATATTATAAGGGTACATGTTTTTGGAGGCAGTGCTATAATAGAAAGGTACATTTTTTGGAGGGTGTGGGATATTACAAGGGTATATATCTCTGGAGGGTGTGGTATATTACAAGGATGTATGTCTCTGGACGATGTGGTATATTACAAGGGTATGTGTCTTTGGAGACCATGCTAGAACACAAATGTGCATTTTTCTGGAGGGCGTGGTATATTACAAGGTTATGTGTCTCTGGCGGCAGTGCTATAATACAAGGGTACATGCCTCTGGAGCGTGTGGTATATTACAATGGTACATGTTTGTGGAGGGTGTGGTACATTACACTAGCAAATGTCTCTAGAGGCAGTGCTATAATCCAAGGGTACATGTCTCTGGAGGGTGTGGTTTATTACAAGGGTACATGCACCTGAAAAGCGAGCTATAAGAATGTATGAACACAGGAGGCCCTGAAGCCTGCTTCACCATTCAATGCAATCATAGTTGACTTGATCTTTGCCTCATCTCCATTTTCCTGTCTCCCCCACATAACTTTTGACTCCCTTGTGGATCAAAAATTTGTCGAACGCTCCCTTGAATATAGTCAATGGCCCAGCCTCCATTTCTCGAGGGAAGAGAATTCCAAAGGTGAATGACCCTCTGAGAGAAGAAGCTCCTCATCTCCATCTTAAATGGACGACTCCTAATTCCGAATCTGTGTCCCCTAGTTCTAGATTCCCCTGGGGCGGGGGGGATATCCTCTCAGCATCCACCCTGTCAAGTCCCTTTAGAATCTTATACGTTTCAATAAGATCACCTCTCGTTCTTCTAAACTCCAGTGAGTATACACCCAACCTGCTCAACTTATCCTCATAAGAAAAACTACTCATCCCAGGAATCTCTGAACTCCCTCCAATGCAAGTGTATCTCCTGTTAAATGAGGAGACCAACACTGTACACAGTACTCTAGATGTGGTCTCACCAATGCCCTGTACAGTTGCAACATCCTAATTTTATACGCCATCTCCCTTGTAATAAAGCAGCATTCTATTTGCCTTCCTAATTACTTGCTGTACCTGCACGCTAACTTTTGTGATTCAAGTATGAGGTCTCCCAGATCCCTCTGTACTGCAGCATTCTGCAGACCCTCTCTTCATTTAAATAACATTCAGCTATTCCATTCTCACATTTCCCATATTATACTTAACCTGTCGTTTTTTTTTGCCCACCCACTTGATGTACAAGATAAGGGCTCATGGTGTTGTGGGTGATGTTTTAGTATGGGTAGAGAGTTGGTTGATGAACAGGGATTAACGGGGCTTTTTCAAGTTGGCAGGCAGTGAATAGTGGAGGGCCACAAGGATCAGTGCTGGGAGCTCAGCTATTTACAATCTATATGTCTTAGACAAAGAGACAGAGAATAAAGTATCTCAGTTCGCTGATGATAGAAAGCTTGGTGGAAGGCAAGCTGTGAGGACACAAAGGGACCGCAAAGCGAAATAGACAGACTAAGTGAGTGAGCAACAAGATGGCAGACAGAGTTTAACACGGGGACATGTCTGGTTATCCACCTCAGTCATAAGAATAAAAATGCAGAATATTTTTTAAAAGGCGTGAAACTTGTACTTGTTGATGTTCGGAGAAACTTGAGTGGAATCATACAAGGAACACAGAAAGTTAGGATGCAAGTTCGGCAAGCAATTAAGAAAACAAATGGCATGTTGGCCTTTATTGAAAGGGGATTGGAGTACAAGAATAAAGAAGTCTTGCTACAACTGTTCGCAGCTATTTCCCCTCTGGCGGGGGAATCTAGAACAAGTGGATACAGTCTCAGGATAAGGAGCCAATCACTTAGGACAGAGATGAATATAAATTTCTTCACTCAGAGGGTTGTGAATCTTTAGAATTCTCTATCCCAAAGGGTTGTGGATGCTCCATCATTGAATACATTTAAGACTTGGACTTTTTTGGTCTGTCAGGAAATCAAGGGATGTGGGGAGCGAATGGGAATGTGGAGTAGAGGCCAAGATCTGCCTGGCAGAACATGCTCAATGGGCCGAATGGTCTTCTCCTGCTCCAATTTCTTATGTTCACTTAACTGATCCATATCACTCTACACGCCCTTTTTGTCCTCATCACAACTTGCTTTCCTACCTTTGTATCCCCAGCAAATGTGACCACAAAACACTCCGTCTCTTCAACCAAGTCAATAAATATAATATAGATTGTAAATAGTTGAGGCCCCAGCACTGATCCCTGTGGCACCTCAACTCTCTGTTCCCTTTTAGTTAGCCACTCCTCTACCCATGCTAAGATATTATCCCCAACACTCTCAACTCTCATCTTGTGTAGTAATCTTTTATGTTGGGCCACATCCTTTTTTAAATTCTTCTTCTTCTTCTGTGAGATGTGGGAATTGCCAGCATTTGTTGCCCATTTCTAACTGCCCTAGAACTGAGTGGCCATTTCAGAGGACAGTTAAGAGTCAGTCACATTGCTGTGGGTCTGGAGCCACATGTAGGCCAGACCAGGTAAGGATGGCAGATTTACTTCCCTAAAGGACATTAGTGAACCAGATGGGTTTTTACAACAATCAATGATAGTTTCATGGTCACTATTACTGAGACTAGCTTTATATTCCAGATTTATTAAATTAATTTAAATTCCACCAACTGTCTCAGTGGGATTTGAACCTGTGTCCCCAGAGTATTAGTCTGGGCCTGTGGATCACTAGTTCAGTGACATTATCACTACACCATCATCATCCCATATATGTCTTTTGGGAATCCAAATACACAAATTTTATCCACCCTGCTTGTTACATTCTCAAAGAACTCTAATGAATTTGTCAAACATGATTTCCCTTTCATAAAACCATGTTGACTCTTCCTGATTGTATTATAATTTTCTAAATGTCCTGCAACTACTTCCTTCATCATTAATTCCAGCATTTATCCATTGATGAATGTTAGGCTAACTGGTCTATAGTTTCCTGATTTCTGTCTCTTTCTCCGAAGAGATTACGCTTTGCAGTTTTCCAATCTGATGAGACCTTTCCAGAATCGAGGGAATTTGGGAAGATTACAGCCAATGCATCCACTATCCCTGCAGCCACTTCTTTTGACACCATAGGATGCAGGCCATCAGGTCCAGGAATGTGTCAGCCTACAGTCCCATTAGTTTCCCAGTGCTTTTTCACTTGCGATCATGTTTGTTTAAGTGCCTGTCTCCATTTCCTTTTCCTTGCTTTTCGATGATTATCGCTGTGTTTCTCATGTCTTCTACTTTGAAGACAAACACAAAATATTTATGCAAAACCTGTCCTTTCCTTGTTTTCCAGTATTAATTCCCCAGTCTCATCCTCTAAGGGATTAATATTTACTTTAGCTTGTCTCTTTTATATAGCTGTAGAAGCTCTTACACTCTGTTTTTATGTTTCTTGCTTTTTCATTCTCATAATCCATTTTCACCCTCTTATTAGTGTTTTTGATAGAAGGCTATGTCTCATAGGGAGTTCTGTAATACAAAGCTACTGGGCTTTGGAGGGAGTGCAATAATATAAGGATACCTATCTCTGGATGGCGAGATATATTAGATGTGTAGGCAGGTTGTTTCTGGTTTTGACCTTTGCTGCTGTTTTCTTCAGATGTTCCTGGAAGTACAGGGTCCTGTCTAGAGTCACTCCCAAGTATGTTGGGTTGGGATTGTGCTTTAGCCTCTGGCCACCCATGTAGACATGTAGTTCTTTTTTGGTAGTGGCTTTGTGGAGGTGGAATGCACTGGATGTGGTTTCAGAGGGATTCAACATAAGATGCCATGTGCTGCAGTAGTCCGTCAATTTTGTAACATTTTTGTTAAGGATCTGGCCCAGAGTTCAGAAAGATGGAGCTTGGGTGGCACAATAGATGTCATCTGTGAAGATGGGTATGCAGGGCATGGTTGTTGGCAGGTCATTTGTATATATGTGGAACAGATTAGGGCCAGCACTGAGCTCTGTGGTGCTCCGCTGGACAGACTTCTCCATTGCACTTCTCCTTTTGCGAAGGAATCTTTCAGCAATTGTCATGACCCAGTCTGGAAGCACTGCGAATAGCTTTAGGAGCAGGTCAGTGTGCCACGCTTTGAGCTCCAGTGGCACGATGCTTGTTTTCAGGTTCTTTTGGAAGCTACTTTCGATGCAGGTGGTGAGTGCCAGAGCTTAATCACATGTTGCGACCGTACAGAAATCAGCTTGGTCAACATTAAGAATGGTCTGCACAATTGGAGATATGCATTGCAGGATAAGACACTCAAAGATCTTAAAGTACACCGAAAGTAGTGAAATCGGTCAATAGCTGGCCAGCAGTGTGGGGTATTTTCCAGGATTTGGAAAGGCAATGATTTTTACCATATGCCACAATAGAAACTATAGAGGCACTAGTAAATTACTGGGTGTACACTATTGGCCTCCAATTAGTAGGAAAGATATAAGGAATAAATTTGCAAAGAAATTTCAGAGAGGTGCAAAAATGAAAACTGAATTATACTGGGGAACTTTAATTATCCTAATATAGATTGGGATAGTAACAATGTAAAGGGCAGGGATGGGCAAGAGCTCCTAGACTGTTCAGGACAATGTTGTACATCAGTATACTCCCATTTCAATGAGAAAGGAGACATTGCTGGACCTGCTTCTGAGGAATGAGGTGGATCAAATGCCAGTGGGAGAACATTTAGCGGTCAGTGGTCATTGTATCGTAAGATTTAGGATGGCTGTAGAAAAGAACAAAGAACAATCTCGGGTAAAAATATTTAATTAGTCGTGAGCCAATTTCAATGGGGTGAGAACAAACTTGACCCACGTAAACTGGAGTCAAGGATTAGCAGGCAAAACTGGAACAGAACAAAGGGCTGCCTTTAAAGAGGAGATGGGTTGGGTACAGTTGAGGTACATCCCCTCAAGGGAGAAAGGTAGGGCAAGCAAATCCAGAGCTCCCTTCTTAACAAAAGAGATGGAGAAGCAATAAAATATATCAATCAATAAAAGGATGAATAAAGGATGATTGATAACACCAGTGAGAATGGGGTTGAATATAAACAGTTCAGCAAGGAAGTGGAAAAAAGAAATAAGAGAAGCAAACATGAAAGGAAATCCAGAAGTTTCTGATAGGCTTATAAATATAAAATAGTATTTAAAGGAGTAGGACAAAAACAGAATTACCTGGAAAAACTCAGTAGGTCTGGCAGCATCGGCGGAGAAGAAAAGAGTTGACGTTTCGAGTCCTCATGACCCTTCGACAGAACTTGATTTCGAGTCCAGGAAAGAGTTGAAATATAAGCTGGTTTAAGGTGTGTGGGGGGGCGGGGGGGGGGGGGAAAGGAGAGAGAGAGAGAGACAGAGGTGCTTGTGTAGACAAACAAGCAGTGATAGAAGCAGATCATCAAAAGATGTCAGTAACAATGGTGCAAAAGAACACATAGGTGTTAAAGTTAAAGTTGGTGATATTATCTAAACGAATGTGCTAATTAAGAATGGATGGTAGGGCACTCAAGGTACAGCTCTAGTGGGGGTGGGGGGAGCATAAAGGATTTTAAAATATTTAAAAATAAATGCTAAGGAACGCAAGCTCCAACAACTCATCGACACCAACACCCATCTAGGACCCTCCACCCCAGCCTGTCCCTCCGTCCCCACCCCATCTTCCAATCCCAGCCCCAGCCGTGTATTCACTATACCCCCTGACCTTCCCCTCTCCGATGCTGAACGTTCAGTGCTCAGCAAAGGACTTAGTTTCATACCCTTACGCCCTCACCTCAATGAATTTCGGGCTCGGCATGATGCTGAACTCTTCTTTCGCCGTCTTCGTCTCCGGGCTCACTTCTTTGGGCAGGAGTCCTCTCCCAGTTCAACAGATCCTTTTACCCATCTCCAATATTCTCCCTCCACCTGGACCCCTCCCTCTGGATTCTTACCTTCTCTTGATCTTTTCATTGAGAACTGTCGGCGCGACATTAGTCGTCTCAATTTCTCTGCTCCTCTCACCCATTCTAACCTGTCTCTCTCTGAACTTACTGCACTCCATTCTCTCAGGTCCAACCCTGACATTGTCATCAAACCCGCTGACAAGGGTGGTGCTGTTGTTGTCTGGCGCACTGACCTCTACCTCGCGGAGGCTGAGCGTCAACTCGCAGACACTTCCTCCTACCTCTCCCTGGACCATGACCCCACCACTGAACATCAAGCCATTGTTTCCAGGACTGTCACTGACCTCATCTCCTCTGGGGATCTCCCTCCCACAGCTTCCAACCTGATAGTCGCCCAACCTCGGACGGCCCGCTTCTATCTCCTACCCAAAATCCACAAACAGAACTGCCCTGGTAGACCGATCGTCTCAGCTTGCTCCTGCCCCACAGAACTCATCTCTCGTTATCTTGACTCCCTTCTCTCTCCCCTTGTCCAGTCCCTTCCCACCTACATCCGTGATTCCTCTGACACCTTACGTCACATCAACAATTTCCAGTTCCCTGGCTCCAACCGCTTCCTCTTCACCATGGACGTCCAATCCCTCTACACCTCCATCCCCCACCAGGATGGTCTGAGGGCCCTTAGCTTCTTCCTCGAACAGAGGCCCGAACAATCCCCATCCACCACTACTCTCCTCCGTCTGGCTGAACTTGTTCTCACGTTGAACAATTTCTCCTTCAACTCCTCTCACTTTCTCCAAATAAAAGGTGTGGCTATGGGTACCCGCATGGGCCCCAGCTATGCCTGTCTCTTTATGGGATATGTGGAACATTCCTTGTTGCAGTCCTACCCCGGCCCCCTTCCACAACTTTTTCTCCGGTACATCGATGATTACTTCGGTGCTGCTTCATGCTCTCGTCGGGACTTGGAAAAATTTATTAATTTTGCTTCCAATCTCCACCCCTCCATCATTTTCACGTGGTCCATCTCTGACACTTCCCTTCCCTTCCTTGACCTCTCTGTCTCAATCTCTGGTGATAGACTGTCCACCAATATCCACTACAAACCCACCGACTCCCACAGCTACCTCGACTACAGCTCCTCACACCCCGCTTCCTGTAAGGACTCCATCCCATTCTCCCAGTTCCTTCGCCTTCGTCGCATCTGTTCCGATGATGCTACCTTCAAAAACGGTTCCTCTGACATGTCCTCCTTCTTCCTTAACCGAGGTTTTCCACCCACGGTCGTTGACAGGGCCCTCAACCGTGTCCGGCCCATCTCCCGCGCATCCGCCCTCACGCCTTCTCCTCCCTCCCAGAAACATGATAGGGTCCCCCTTGTCCTCACTTATCACCCCACCAGCCTCCGCATTCAAAGGATCATCCTCCGCCATTTCCGCCAACTCCAGCATGATGCCACCACCAAACACATCTTCCCTTCACCCCCCTTATCGGCATTCCGTAGGGATCGCTCCCTCCGGGACACCCTGGTCCACTCCTCCATCACCCCCTACTCCTCAACCCCCTCCTATGGCACCACCCCATGCCCACGCAAAAGATGTAACACCTGCCCCTTCACTTCCTCTCTCCTCACCGTCCAAGGGCCCAAACATTCCTTTCAAGTGAAGCAGCATTTCACTTGCATTTCCCCCAACTTAGTCTACTGCATTCGTTGCTCCCAATGTGGTCTCCTCTACATTGGAGAGACCAAACGTAAACTGGGCGACCGCTTTGCAGAACACCTGCGGTCTGTCCGCAAGAATGACCCAAACCTCCCTGTGGCTTGCCATTTTAACACTCCACCCTGCTCTCTTGCCCACATGTCTGTCCTTGGCTTACTGCATTGTTCCAGTGAAGCCCAACGCAAACTGGAGGAACAACACCTCATCTTCCGACTAGGCACCTTACAGCCTTCCGGTCTGAATATTGAATTCAATAACTTTAGGTCGTGAGCTCCCTCCCCCATCCCCACCCCCTTTCTGTTTCCCCCTTTTTTTCCCCCTTTTTTTTCCCTATAAATTTTATAGATTTTTCTTTTCCCACCTATTTCCATTATTTTTAAATATTTTAAAATCCTTTATGCTCCCCCCACCCCCACTAGAGCTGTACCTTGAGTGCCCTACCATCCATTCTTAATTAGCACATTCGTTTAGATAATATCACCAACTTTAACTTTAACACCTATGTGTTCTTTTGCACCATTGTTACTGACATCTTTTGATGATCTGCTTCTATCACTGCTTGTTTGTCTACACAAGCACCTCTGTCTCTCTCTCTCTCTCCTTTCCCCCCCCCCCCCCGCCCCCCCACACACCTTAAACCAGCTTATATTTCAACTCTTTCCTGGACTCGAAATCAAGTTCTGTCGAAGGGTCATGAGGACTCGAAACGTCAACTCTTTTCTTCTCCGCCGATGCTGCCAGACCTACTGAGTTTTTCCAGGTAATTCTGTTTTTGTTTTAGATTTCCAGCATCCGCAGTTTTCTTTGTTTTCAACTTTAAAGGAGTAGGGCCAGTTAGGGTGCAGAAAAGGCTTACGAGAATGATACCAGAGATGAGGGGCCACAGTTATGAAGTCAGATTGGCAAATCTGCATCTGTTCAGTTTAGAGAAGGTTGAGAGGAGATTTGATAGAGGTGTTCAAAATCATGAGGGGACTGGACAGAGTAGATAGGGAGAAACTGTTCCCATTGATGGTGGGGTCACAAACCAGAGGATACCAATTTAAGGTGATTGGCAAAAGAAGCAGTGGTGACTTGAGGGAAAACTGGAGAATGGAGCACTTTATTATTGGAGGGGATATATAATACTTCACACTGGAGGGAATGCTATGTTACAAAAGTCCAGGACTATGTAGTGATATCTCAAGTGAATGTTACAAAACAATTATCTGTACCTGTAGAGTGAATGAATTATACATTTGTAGGTTTTTGCAGGGAGTGCTTTAATATAAGCTTTTGATCTAGGCAGAGTGAATGCTGTAATGGAAGCTTACTTATCTTTGGAGGAGGTCCTGTGATACAAACATATGTTTCTCTAGATAGAGTGTTGTAATACAACAGAGTGCTCTAATATAAGGATATGTGTCTCTGGACAGATACTATAATACGAGGAAGGCTCTAATATAAGGGTGTGTGTCTCTGGACAGATACTATAATACAGGGAGGGTTCTAATACAAGGATACCTGTCTCTGGACAGATACTATAACATAGGGAGGGCTCTAATACAAGGATATGTGTCTCTGAACAGATACTATAATATAGGGAGGGCTCTAATACAAGGATATATGCCTCTGGACAGATACTACAATACAAGGAAGGCTCCAAAGAAGGGTATGTGTCTCTGGACAAATACTGTAATATGAGGTTACGTGTCCCTGGAAGCAGTACTATAATACAATCATACATGTCTCTCTAGACTATTCTGGGCCTCTCAATTCATGAAAGATAAAGAGAGGGTGAAAATGAAATCATTGAAGGGAGCAGGGTTGGTTAAAAAGGCATGGTGGTCCTGGACTGAAATATGCATGGTTATGGGGGGGTGGGGGTGGGTGGGGGGATGTCAGGAGAATAGGACCAGCTGAATTGCTTTTATAGAGAGCAGGCACAGGTTCAACAGGACAAAGGACCTCCTTAATAAAATTCTAAAAGCAAGGAATTTATGGTGAACCTTTATATGACACTGGCTTGGCCTTAACTGGAGTGTTGTGTCCAACTTTGGACACCACACTTTGGAAAGACGTGAAGGTTTTGGAGAGGATGCAGAAAATATTTTTGAGAATGGTCCCAGGAATGAGATTGATCATGGATAGATTGGGGGTTGTTTTCCTTTGAGCAGAGGAGACTGAGATGAGATGTGATAGAGTTGGTCAAAATGATGAAGGATCTGGAGAGAGAGAGACTCTGCTCCCGTTGGCAAGAGGGTTGAGAACCGGAGGGACTGATTGAAGGTCAATGGTCAACGAGCCATGGTGACGTAAGGTAACTTTTTTTTACACACCGAGTGATTAGGATCTAGAATGCACTGTCTGAGAGTGTGGTGGAGACAGGGTCAATCTGGTGGTTAGCATCTGGAATACAATGCCTGAGAGTGTGATGGAGACAGGGTCAATTGAGTGGTTAAGATCTGGAATGCATTGTCTGAGATTGTGGTGGAGACAGAGTCAATCGAGTGGTTAGGATCTGGAATGTATTGTCTGAGAGTATGGTGGAAACAGGGTCAATCGAGTGGTTAGGATCTGGAATGTATTGTCTGAGAGTATGGTGGAAACAGGGTCAATTGAGTGGTTAGGATCTGGAATGCATTGTCTGAGAGTGTGGTGGAAACAGGGTCAATCATAGCTTTTAGAAGGGAAATGGATAAGCAGCTGAAGATAAAGAAAATATGCACATGAGTGGAACTAGCTGAACTGTTCTTGCAGGGAGCTGAGCCAGGTTTGACAGGCCACACTCTCTCCTCTGTGCTATTTCTATTCGATTATACTACTGTTAGAAAATTTCGGACTGTTGTCCTTGAAACAAAGAATGTGAAGAGGTTTGTCAATAGGGGCTTTCAAGATGCTGGTAGGTTTCAATAAATAAAGGAAAATTATTCCCTCTGATGAGTGGGTCAATAGATTCAAAACATGGACAAGTGAGTATGAAATGTTCCTGGATTCAGGTGTTCAGGAAAGAAAGGAGGAGAGGTGGCTGTATTGATTAAGGAGAATATTACAGCTCTGAAGAGAGAGTATCCTCGAGGGGTCAAGGACGGATTCCAATTGGTTCAAGCTAAGAAACAATGAAGTCACCATTACACTACTGGCTGTATTTTACACACTGACTAGTGGGAAAGATGGAGAGCAACAAATTTGAAGGGAAATCACAGAAAGGTACAAGAACAAAAGAGTAATTATAATGGGGGCTTGATTTATCCTTATATATGATACAATGTAAAGGACAGAGAAGGGGAAGAGTTTCTGAAGTTGGTTCAGGAGAATTTTCTCAGTCAGCATGTTTCTGACCTAGTGAGGTAAGAGGCATTGCTGGATCTGGTTCTGAAGAATGTAATGGGTCAAGTGGATCTAGTGTCCGTAGCGAAACATTTAGGGAACAGTGATCATAGAATCATAACATGTAGATTAACAATGGAAAAGGGCAAGGAGCAATCCAGAGTTAAAAAATAATTAACTGGGGAGGGCAAACTTCAATGTGGTGAAAACTGTTGGGGCCCTGCTAAACTGGACTCAAAGATTGGCAGGCAAAACTGTAACAGAACAATGGGCTGCCTTTAAAGAAGACGCGGGTCGCTTAGAATCGAAGAACATTCCCACAAGGGGAAAGGTTGGACAAGCAAATCCAGAGCTCCCTGGATGACACAAGAGACAGAGAGATGAAGCAAGAAAAGGGTGCACATGACAGATGTCAGCTTTTTAATGCCAGTTAGAAGTGGGCTGAATAGAGAAAGTCTAGGGGGGATGTGGAACAAGAATTAAGAGCAACAATGGGAGGGTTTGGTCTCTGAAGACAGGCTGGGAGATGGGAAGTCCTGGAAAATGACAGCAGAAGGTCTCAGAAGGGGAGCAGCATTACTTGCCACCGACCAGAGGTGGACAGCCAATTAAACTAATTAATTGACCAATTAAGTGATGCTTCCCACCCTAGCTGGCATTTAACTGTTGTAGGGAGGAGCTGCTGCAGTGTGGGAAGACTGCCAGGTCAAACCTGGTGGCCACTCAACAGGGTACGGGGCCAAATTTAAAGGCCACTCTGAGGCTCAGAGAGGCTCACCCCAGCAACATTGGTCACCCCCATGGTTATGGTGACACAGCTGGAAATTCCATCACCCCCCCCACCCACTAATCACCAGAGCCCACCACCTGTCCCTGGCTCCCTCAAAAAAAAATCTTACCCTGGCACGGAGCCATCCTCTTCTTCCAGAGACCTTTTTTCCTTTTTTTAATCTTTTCCTGGGATGTTAGTGTCACTGCGAAAGTCAACATTTGTTTCCCATCCTTGCTTTCCCTTGAGAAGGTGGAGGTGAGCCACCTTTTAGAACTGCTAGAGTCCATGTGATACCACTTTTCTGTGGCGGTTTGGTACAAATGAATGACTTGCTATGAAATTTCAGAGGCAGTTAAAAGTCAACCACATTGCTGTCGGTCTGGAGTCACATGTAGGCCAGACCGGGTAAGGATGGCAGATTTCCTTCCCTAAAGGGACATTAGTGAACCAGATGGAGTTCTTACAAGGATCAATGATAGTTTCATGGTCATCATCACTGACAGTATTTTTCAATTAAAGATTTGCTGATCAGCGATTGGCTGATTGAGTAAAACAACATCTTCCTCTCTCCTCACCGTCCAAGGGCCCAAACAATCCTTTCAAGTGAAGCAGCATTTCACTTGCATTTCCCCCAACTTAGTCTACTGCATTCGTTGCTCCCAATGTGGTCTCCTCTACATTGCAGAGACCAAACGTAAACTGGGCGACTGCTTTGCAGAACACCTGCGGTCTGTCCGCAAGAATGACCCAAACCTCCCTGTCGCTTGCCATTTTAACACTCCACCCTGCTCTCTTGCCCACATGTCTGTCTTTGGCTTGCTGCATTGTTCCAGTGAAGCCCAACGCAAACTGGAGGAACAACACCTCATCTTCCGACTAGGCACTTTACAGCCTTCCGGACTGAATATTGAATTCAACAACTTTAGGTCTTGAGCTCCCTCCCCCACCCCACCCCCTATCTGTTTCCCCCTTCCTTTTTTTTCCAATAAATTATATAGATTTTTCTTTTCCCACCTATTTCCATTATTTTTAAATATTTTAAAATCTTTTATGCTCTCCCCACCCCCATTAGAGCTGTACCTTGAGTGCCCTACCATCCATTCTTAATTAGCACATTCGTTTAGATAATATCACCAACTTTATTACCTATGCGTTCTTTTGTTCTATTGTTGTTGACATCTTTTGATGATCTGCTTCTATCACTGCTTGTTTGTCCCTACAACCAAACCAACCCCCTCCACCTCTCTTTCTCTCTCTCCGCCGCCCCCCCCCCAACACACCTTAAACCAGCTTATATTTCAACTCTTTCTTGGACTCGAACTCAAGTTCTGTCGAAGGGTCATGAGGACTCGAAACGTCAACTCTTTTCTTCTCCGCCGATGCTGCCAGACCTGCTGAGTTTTTCCAGGTAATTCTGTTTTTGTTTTGGATTTCCAGCATCCGCAGTTTTTTTGTTTTTATCTTCCTTTTGTTGTTCGCAATAGGCTGGAAGATCGTACTCAACCAGCTCACGCTTGCAAAACCCAAATCAAAACATCTACTGTTAGATGTGATTCTGTGATAGGCTTATTGAACAATCCCAAGTGTGCTAATAACTACATTAACAACCAGTTTAAGGTATCAGTCGAGTTCATAATGTGGCTCATTTATACTTGTTGGAAGTGACATACGTTCAAATGCAGGAACCCATTCTCTGCAAACAAAAATAGTATGTTCAAGTTTTGTGTCTTTTTGAAATATCCACGAGGCACGACGTTGGGGAGCTGATAGCTCCTCGTTGCTTTCTCTGTGTCAACACTCCGGCCGATCACAGTCGACTTGCCAACCAATCAGCACCCCTTTTTCCTGTAGTATAAATTGTTGTGATTAGATGAGTGCAAGAAGGAAGGCTTCAGTAACATGTATCTCTTTTCAACACTAAGTTCAGATTTATTTATTAATTGAATCTATTAACTAAACCCCATCAGCTGCCACAGTGGGATTCCAACCCATGCCCCAAAGCATCAGCCAGAAGTGCCAAGTGGATGATCCATCTCGGCCTCCTCCGGAGGTCCCAGCATCACAGATGCCAGTCTTCAGCTAATTCAATTGACTCCACATGAGGTAAAGAAACGGCTGAAGGTACTGGATAGTGTAAAGGCTATGAGGCCTGACAATATTCCAGGAATAGTACTGAAAACTTTAGCCAAGCTGTTCCAGGACAGCTACAACACTGGCATCTACCTGGTTATGTGGAAAATTGCCCAGGTATGTCCTGTACACAAAAAGCGGGACAAATTCTACCCGGCCAATTACCACCCCATCAGCGTATTCTTGATCATCAGTAAAGTAATGGAAGGGGGCTTCAACTGTGCTATTAAGCGGCACTTGCTTAGCAATAACCTGCTCACTGATACCCAGTTTGGGTTCTGCCAGGGCCACTCAGATCTTGACCTCATTACAGCCTTGGTTCAAACATGGACTAAAGAGCTGAACTCCCGAGGTGAGGTGAGGGTTACTGCCCTTGATATCAAGACAGCATTTGACTGAATGTGGCATCAAGGAGCCCTAGCAAAACTGGAGTCAATGGGAATCGGGGGAAAACTCTCCGCTGATTGGAGTCATACTGAGCACAAAGGGAAATGGTTGTGGTTGCTGGAGGTCAGTCATCTTAACTCCAGGACATCACTGCATGGTTCCTCAGGGTTGTGTCCTTGGCCCAACCATTTTCAGCTGCTTCATAAATGACCTTCCTTCCATCATAAGGTCAGAAGCAGGCATGTTCGCTGATGATTGCACAATGTTCAGCACCATTCATGACTCCTCAGATACTGAACTAGCCCATGTCCAAATGCAGCAAGACCTGGTCAATATTCAGGCTTGGACTGACAAGTGGCAAGTAACAAGTGCCAGGTAATGACCATCTCCAGCAAGAGAGAATCCAACCATTGATGTTCAATGGCATCACCATCGCTGAATCCTCCGCTATCAACATCCTGGGGGTTCCCATTGACCAGAAACTGAACTGGACTAGCCATATAAATACGGTGATTACAAGAGCAGGTCAGAGGCTAGGAATCCTGCAACAAGTAACTTTTTGGGAGGATAAGGAACATGCACATTCACCTGGACATCCTAGAAAGAAAAGGGTTTGGGTTGGTAGGTCACGGAGAGGAGGTGAAAAGTGATGCCGGGTGGGGGGGTGTCAACAGTGATGGGGGAAAGGACGTGGGTGATTGGGGGAGGGGTAAGGATGGGGGATCTGAAGAGAAATGTTAGAAGCACCGTGTTTGCTAAATCAAAAGTGAAATGAGAGTTGTGTGGGCAAGATCAGGCGCTGAATGGGGGTGTGATCAGTGGGTTGGTGGAGACATTCGCTTGCATTGCAATAGCCTCTGGGGCTATGGGCCAAGTGCTGGAAAATGGGATTAGTGTAGTCAGATCTTTGTTGATTGGTGTGGATACAATGAGCCGAATGGCCTCATAGTGTTGTAAACCTCTCTGGGCTGAATCTTCTGGTTGAGCTGCAGGGGCAGGCCCATCCCGCCAATGTGTAAAATGACATGGGCATCTATCCTGAAGTCATCGCGTGTCATCCGATATTTTGTTCGGCAGGCTCGCACTGGAGGCGGCTGCGCTCCCATCGAACTGTCAACAGCCTATTAAGGCCATTAAAAACGTAATTTAACTTGTTAACAATGCTGCCCGTCCAACCTTAAGGTTGAGGGGCAGGCGAAGAGCCCAGGCGGCCTTTGCATTTTTCAGGAAGCCTCATCCACAGGCAGGATGAGGTTTCCTGAAGGTTTTATAAAATAAATAAATAATTTTTACTAACTTCACAACACATTCCAGCTCCTGTGACACTGTCACATGAGGGTATACGTTTAAATAAATTTTTACTTTATTTATTAAAAGGTTTGTAACCTATTCAAACTCCCTGAGGCAGCTCTGTGCCTCAGGGAGATTTCTGTGCTCTTTCGTGCACATGCACAAAAGAGCGCAGGCTCCTCCTCCTCACACCCGCACAGAGAGCGCTGAGCGCTACCACTCTCATTATGCTGGGTGAGCCTTAATTGACCTGCCTGCGTAAAATGGCAGCATGCAGCCGATTGCAGGTGGCAATGGGCTCTGCACCCGCTCCAGCCCAGCCCGCCCACCATAGGAAAAATTCTCCCCTATGAGTCAATGAGTCCATGTGTCTAAAGTAAGATCAGCAAGAGGACAGAGTGAGAGTTCCAGTGAGAGTCGGGGATTTAAAAAATAACAAGCACAAGGACAGAGTGGGAGTTAATTAAAATTTTTTTGTGTTTACTTGAATTCCAATTTGGGTGCAGTAAATAAATAATTCGAGACATGACGGGGCTGGTCATGCCCACAAAGCACACATCCTGTGCCATTTGGGGTCTCCAGGTTGCTGCCCATGTCCTGGACAACTACGTGTGCAGAAAGTGCCACCAAATGGAAATTTACTTTTAATGAATTTGCACCTAGTTATTCTGGTACACATGCCATGTCAAATTTAAATCTCATATCGGCATGGTTTTGTGGGATGGCGTGATTTACAACTGCCTTTAAGAGGAAAGAAGCTGGCAATCTCAACTTGGAGGGAACGTGGAGGTGACTGCAACTTTATGCAGTGCTCGCGATGATCCCAGCAGCTCCCCAGATTCAGGGAGAAGGGGGCAGAGGTGTGTCTCTGCAGCGGCTTCTTCATGGCTGGCTTGTGGTACCAGGGCAAGGGCGACAGTGCCGGGAGGGGGTCATGGCAGCACCGACTGATGTTTGAGCACAAACACATGCAGGGGCGACGGGGGTGGTGGGGAGAAACTGACATGTCAAAGATGAGCGCTGCACCGCAGCTGAGAGCATTCAGCTTGAGCTCAAGTGTGACATGCTTGGAGTCAGCCGAGTCAAGCAACTGTGCCCACTCGAGCAGCGCTAATTCCTCACAGTGCCAATCATTGCTCCTCTACTGGTCACGCCTCGCGCACACTCTTCAAACTCAAATGAGTGTTCAGGTGCTGCAGAACCATTGGGCAACCGGGCAAGCCTGAGGATCCTGTTGGGAAAGGTGCCCATCGAGCACGGACAGAGGGGTGTGCTCTGAGTCCCTTGCATTTTCAGTTGACGTTGAAAAGCCAACCTCATGGTACAAGAAAACCACGAACCTGGGAGTCCAGGTTAGGAAAATACCTGCACCTGAGATGAGCATTCAGGATGCAGTCGAGTGACTGAAGCTACTGCCACTGGGTCATGTGATTTGGGGCGGTGCTGGGCATGGTGAACCATCATGCACACTAAACACTGGGCATCCAGGTGGCTTGGACTCTCTGACATGCCTTGCCTTGAGAGCCTTGAGAGGCAGCCGCAGACGATGATTTGACCAAGAGTGGACATTAGGAGACAATTGCTGACCCTTGTGTCTCTTTCTTTGCAGTGAGGAGACCATCAGGAACACGGAGCCTGGTGATCTTGCTGTCTGCCTGATTGCTTATAGGCAGGAGAGGGCAAAGAGAAGAATGCAATGGAGGTGCCTGTCTCACCAAAGGGAGGAGCAGAGCCCTTGAAGACCAAGGGGTGGCATACCCCCCCTCCGCATGCACAGGATGAACCCCATAGAGCCATCACTCATAGGCACATCGCTAGACCCAGGGTCTTCAGATGGCGCATGTGCTACCCGCAGATCAGCGAGAACCAGTGTTGCCGATGCCTGCACATGTCAAGGGGATGGGTCGCGCACATATGCCACTTTCTACAGGATTTGGCACCACAGGGACTCAGAGGGAACCTACTGCCAGTGGCAGTTAAAGTTACCGCCGTGCTCACTCTCAATGCCAGTGGCTTCTTCTAGGGCTCAGCTGGGGAGCTGTATGGGATCTCGCAAGTCTCCACCCACAAATGTATGTAGGAGGTCACGGACACTGTTTTTACCAAGACACAAAGCTTTGTCAATTTCAATAGGGATCGAGCGAGCCAGGAAACAAGAGCACTTGGATTTGTGGAGATTTCTGATTCCCACAGGCGCAGGGGTGCCATCGATTGCACCCAAGTGGCCCTTAAATCTCCCTGGCAACAAACTTCCACTCAGTGTTCAGCTGGTCTGTGACCATAACAAACAGATCATGCAGGCGTGTGCAAGATACTCCAGAAGCTTCCACAATCCATACATCCTCAGCAGTTCTCCGATCCCTCACGCCTTCCAGGGACCACACAGGCTGCAAGGTTGGCTTCTTGGGAACAAGGGGTCATGGCTGATGATGCCCGTGCGGTGACCTCAGATTCCTGGTAAGAGAAGGTACAATGAGGCTCACACTGCAACCCAGAGTTTGGTCGCACACACCATCAGCATCCTGACAGATCGGTTGGAGCACCCCAGTACACTCCCCAAAGGATGTCACACAGCATTGTGGCTTGCTGCATGCCACACAACCTGGCAATCCAAAGCGGGGAGGATCTGGATGATGAAGAGATGGAAGAGCTACACGTCTCCTCCGATGAGGAGGAAGTCGAAGGGGATGATGGTGCAGGTGTTGAGGCCATTGCACTGGCCAGATGAGGCGGGCACAGTTGTGAGGCCTCATTGCCACAAGATCACAGGAGGATCATGACGAGATGCAGTGAGGACACTCCTGAGATCTTCACATTGCACCTGGGAATGTCTGACACCTGTCTGGCTGAGGACAGCCCACCTTTACCTGCCAGGAATGGTATCAAGATGGGTTGGTGGGGAAAGCCCCACCTTTAAGATGCTGAGAGCACACACAGAACATCACGGAACCCAGTGACACTTGGGTATCATATTCTTGCAGCCAGCCCAAGCCACATGGAGGTGCACGCATCACTAACCTGGACAGTGACTTTGAATTTGGACAGTCACTGTGCTCAAAGGTTACACTCTGCACAGGGAAGAGGCCCTGGACTGCGACAGAAACCTTCATTTTGTGCAGGAAACAAGGTTTCACATCTGATTGACAAAACACTGCTCAACATAACAAGGAACCATAGACGAGGAGACGCTCTTGGGAGTGTACTTACAATGGTCAATATTACGTACAAGTGATTAACGGCCGTGGCCAGGCTGTGCTACTCACCTTCTTAACCTTCCTAACACAACCTTGGTGTCGTGGTGCTCCCTGGACATCCACAGCGGAGGTGGAGGCAGCCTGCTGACTGCGACTCCCTGACTGTGATGACCTTGGCAGGCATTCTCTGGAAGGCCGAGAGTGGGAGGACCCTGGCCTGCTTTCGGGGTCCTGCTGTGTGGCAATGGCACCCTCCTCGGCCTCTGGAGCCGGAGCTGCTAGGGTCACAGGAAATGGGGATTCGAATGGGCCGGACACACCCGGAGTCACCTGGGTGGATGGCCCTTGGGGTGTGCACCTGCTGATCCACCTCCCTATGGGTGCCTGAGGGCCCCTGGCTGACTCCATGAGTGGAAGGGGAAGCTGGACTGAGCTCGAGATGCCCTGCCCTCCTCTTGCGTTGACACTGATGGATGCCTGCAAGTGCCTCAATGATGGAGTTGAGCCTGCGCAGCAGTGCAGGAGCAATGTCCTGAACCAAGGTCCCCATGGCGGCCGCCATCCTACCAGTGTTGATCTCGGTGCGTTGCAATGCTGGCGCTATCACCTCAGCCTGAAGACGGACGGACTCCTTGAAATCTGAGGAGTGCAGTGGGCATCCCTTCCTGATGTTCCAGAGCTTGTTCCGAGGCTGTTAAAGGAAGCCGGGGAGGAAATAATGGATGCTCTGAGGATCATTTTCCAATCCTCACTAGATACAGGCAAGGTCCTAGAGGATTGGAGGTTTGCAAATGTTGTACCATTATTTAAAAAGGGTGCGAGGGATAGGCCAGAAAATTATAGGCTGGTCAACCTGACGTCGGGGGGTGGGCAAATTATTGGAAACAATTCTGAGAGACAGGATAAACTGTCACTTAGAAAGGCACAGGCTGATCAAGGATCATCAGCATGGTTTTGTTAGGGGAAGGTCGTGTCTTACTAACTTAAATCATTTTTTTTGAGGAAGTAACAAAGAGGCTTGATGAGGGTAGTGCATGGATGTTGTCCACATGGATTTCAGTAAGGCATTTGACAAGGTCCCACATGGTAGACTGGTCAGAAAAGTAAAAGCCCATAGGACACAGGGGAATGTGGTGAGTTGGATTCAAAATTGGCTCAACGACAGGAAACAAAGGGTGTTGGTGGGTGTTTTTGTGAATGGGAAATGGTTTCTAGTGGTGCTCCACAGGGCTCAGTGTTGGGTTTTTTGCTGTTTGTTGCATATGTGAATGATTTGGACTTAAATATGGGTGACATGATTGGGAAATTTGCAGATGCCACAAAAATTGGCCATGTAGTTGATAGTGAAAAGGATAGCTGTTGTCTCCAGAATGATATCAATGGTTTGGTTGAGTGGGCAGAGAAGTGGCAGATGGAATTCAATCCAGAGAAGTGTGAAGTAATGCATTTGGGGAGGATAAACAAAGCTAGGGAATACACAAAAAATGGGAGGATATTGAGAGGGGTAGAGGAAGTGAGAGACCTTGCAGTGCAAGTCCACAGGTCCCTGAAATTGGCAGAACAAGTGGATAAAGTGGTAAAGAAAACATATGGAATGTTTTCCTTTATTGGACACAAAAGCAGGGATGTAATGCTGGAACTGTATAAAATGCTGGTTAGGCCACAGCTGGAAATTTGTGTACAGTTCTGGTCACCTCATTACAGGAAGGACATAATTGCTCTGGAGAGAGTACACAGGAGATTTACAAGAATGTTGCAAGGGCTGGAAAATTGCAGCTATGAGGAAAGATTGGATAGGCTGGGGTTGTTTTCCTGAGAACAGACAAGGCTGAGGGGTGACCTGATTGAGGTGCACAAAATTATGAGGGGCCCAGACAGGGTAGACAGGAAATATCTGTTTCCCCTAGCTGAGGGGTCAGTTACCAGGGGGACATAAATTTAAGGTGATTGATTGAAGGATTAAAGGGGACATGAGGAAAAACTTCTTCACCTAGATGGCGGTGTGTTTGGAATTCGCTGCCTGGTTTGGTGGTTGAGGTTGAAACAGTCAACTCATTTAAAAAGCACCTGGATCTGCACCTGTATCTGTAAGGCTACAGCACAGGGCTGAAAAGTGGGATCAGAATGGAGAGCAAGTTTTTTATTTTTTATTTTTTGGCCGGTGCAGACACGATGGGCTGAATGGCCTCTTTTTGTGCTGTAACTTTTCTCTGGTTCTAGGTTATCTTGAACCTGTATAAAACACTGTTTCAGTCTCAACAGGAGTATTGTGTCCAGTTCTGGATGCTGCACTTTAGGAAGAATATGAAGGCATTAGAGAGGGTGCAGAAAAGATTGACGAGAATAGTTCCAGGGATGAGGGACATCAGTTACATAGATGGATTGGAGAAGTTGAGCCTGCCCTCCTTAGAGAAAAGAAGGCTGAGAGGAGATTTGACAGAGGAATTCAAGAGGGGTCTGGACAGATTAGATATGGAGAAACTGCTCCCATTGGTGGAAGGATCAAGAACAAGAGAGCACAGATTTAAGGTAATTGGCAAAAGGAGTAATGGAGCCATGAGGAAAGCTGTCTTACGCAGTGAGTGGTTAAGATCAGGGATACACTGCCTGAGACCAAGCTCTATTGAGGCGTTCAAAAGAGAATTGGACAATTTCCTGAAGAGAAAAGAAAGAGCTGGGCTTTGAGGAAAGAGAAGGGAGTGGAATTAGCTGAGTTGCACTATAGGTGGCCAGTCTGAACACAGCGGGCAGCCAAGCCTCCTCTGCATTCTGTCATCTGTTTCGGATGAGGAAAGTTCTATTGCTCTCAATAACTCACTGGAACTTGGAAAACTACCCATAAAGGTGCTGGAAGCTGATTCCATTAGAAGTTAAAAAGGATTTGGACAGGCACTTGAGAATGAGGAACTTAACAGGGTTATAACAAAAAGTGGGGATACAGGAACAAGCACAAGAACTGTTTAAGGAAAGTCAGTACACAACGACACATTATGTACTTTTAAGAATTCATTCATGGGATGTGGGCTTCGCTGGCTGGGCCAACATTTATTGCCCATTCCGAATTGCCCTTGAGAAGGTGGTGGTGAGCTGCCTTCTTGAACCTCTGCAGTCCATGTGGTGTAGGTGCACCCACAGTGCTGTTAGGGAGGAAGTTCCAGGATTTTGACCCTGAGACAGTGAAGGAACGGTGATATATTTCCAAGTCAGCATGGTGAGTGACTTGGGGGAGAGCTTCCAGGTGGTGATGTTCCACCTATCTGCTGCCCTTGTCCTTCTGGATGGTAGTGGTCGTGGGTTTGGAAGGTGCTGTCAAAGGAGCCTGAGTGGCTGCAGTGCATCCTCTAGATAGTACATATTGCTGCTACTGTTTGTAGGTGGCAGAGGGAATGAATATTTGAGGTTGTGGTTGGGGTGCTGATCAGACATGCTTTGTCCTGGATGGTGTTGAGCTTCTTAAGTGTTGTGGGAGCTGCACTCATCTAGGCAAGTGAGGAGTATTTCATCATACTCCTGAGCAGTGCCTTGTAGATGGTGGACAGGCTTTGAGGAGTCAGGAAGTGAGTTACTCACCTCAGGATTCCTAGCATCTGACCTGCTCTTGTAGCCACAGTATTTATATGGCTAGTCCAGTTCAGTTTCTGGTTAATGGTAACCCCCAGGATGTTGATAGTGGGGGATTCAGTGATGGTAATGTCATTGAATGTCAAGGAGTGATGGTTAAATCCTTTCTTGGAGATGGTCATTCACTGGCACATGTGTGGCACGAATGCTAGTTGTCACTTATCGGCCCAAGCCTGGATATTGACCAGGTCTTGCTGCATTTGGACATGGGCTGCTTCAGTATCTGAGGAGTTGCGAATGGTGCTGAACATTGTGCAATCATCAGCGAACATCCCCACTTCTGACCTTATATTGAAGCGAAGGTCATTGATGAGGTGGTTGGGCCAAGGACACGACCCTGAGGAACTCTTGCAGTGATGTCTTGGAGCTGAGATGACTGACTTTCAACAACCACAATCATCTTCCTTTGTGCTGGGTGTGACTCCAACCAACAGATTTTCCCCTCTGATTTCCACTGACTTCAGTTTTTCTCGGGCTCCTTGATAACACACTCAGTCAAATACTGCCTTGATATCAAGGGCAGTCACTCTCAACTTATCTCTGGAATGCAGCTCTTTTGTCCATGTTTGAACCAAGGCTGTAATGAGGTCAGGAGCTGAGCAGCCTTGGCGGAACCCAAAGTGGGTTATTGAGATGAAGTGCTGATAGCGCCGTCAATGAAACCTTCCATCACTTTGCTGATGATTGAGAGTAGATTGGATTTGTTTTATTATGTTAAAGATACTATATAAATGCAATCTGTAGTTGTTAGATGAAGGCATTGCTATATTACAAGGGTATGTAATATTCCGCCTGGACGGAATGCTATAATTCTACAACAGCAACGTATATATTTATATAGCACCTTTGACATAAAAAACACCCAAGGCAATTCACAGCAGCATTCTCAATCAAAGTATGACACTGAGCCACATAGGGAGACATTAGGTCAGATGATCAATCACTTGGTGAAGGAGTTGGTTTTTAAGAAGTGTCTTAAAGGAGGAAAGAGAGGTAGAGAGGGGGAGAGGTGTGGGGAGGGAATTCCAGAGCTTGGGGCCCAGAAGGCACAGCCACTACTGGTGGAGCGATTATGTTTAAGAATGCACAAGAGGCCAGAATTAGAGGAGTGCAGATATCTCGGAGGGTTGTGAGGCTGGAGGAGATTCCAGAGATAGGGAGGGCCGAGGCCATGGAGAGAATTGAAAACAAGGATGGGAATTGTAAAATCAGGATGTTATTTGACCAGGAAACAATGTCGGTCAGTGAGCACAGGGGTGACAGGGGAACGGGACTCTCTGTGAGTTAGGACACAGGCAGCAGAGTTTTGGATGACCCCAAGTTTACTGAGGGTAGAATGTGGGAGAGCAGCCAGGAGTGTATTGGAATAGTAGTGTCCAGAGGTAACGAAGGCTTGGGTGAGGGTTTCAGCAGCTGATGAGCTGAGACTGGGGTGAAGTCGAGCAATGTTTTGTAGGTGGAGATAGGCGGTCTTAGTGATGTCATGAATATGAAGTCAGAAGCTCATCTCAGGGTCAGATGTGACCCCAAGGTTGTGAACAGACGAGTTTAATCTCAGACTGTTACTGGGGAGAGGGATGGAGTCAGGAGTTAGAGAACAGAGTTTGAAGTGGGGAATGAAAACAATGGCTTCAGTCTTCCCAATAGTTAATTGGAGGAAATCGATGTTAAATAAGCAGTCTGATAATTTAGCATAAGTAGAAATTTCAAGAAAATGGTCATAAGACAAAGATGGATGTTGTCAGTGTACATGTGAAAACCAATACTGCTTTCAGATGATGTCATTGTGGGTAGGATTAGGTCATAGATCAGCCATAATTTCATTGAATACTGGACCAGGCTCAGAGGCTAAATGGTCCCTCATTATTCCTATGTCCCGATAAGAGTTTGTGCCTCTGGTTTGTTTACCTGTTGCTGGAGAGAGTGCTAAATACAAATTTATGTTTCATTGCAAGGCTACATGCCTCTGCAAGGATTGCTGTAATATAAGTGTGTACATGTGTCCATGAAGTGAACTCAATGACATAAAGGCCTGTGCTCCCGGAGAGGGTGCCATATAAAAATGTATATCTTTGTCTGGAGCGAGTGCTAAAATCCATATGCATGTGTCTCCAGGAGGAGTGCCAATATCCATTACTGAGATGTGGTTGCAGGGTGACAAAGTTTGCGAACTAAATGTTTCAGGGTAACTAACTTTTAGAATCAAGGGCCAAAATGGAAAAGTGGTTGGGGTAGCCCTGATAATAAAAGATGAGATTAAAGCAGTAGTGACAAAAGGTTCTTAGCCCAGAGAATCAGGATGGAAAATCATTATGAGTGTAGTTAAAAACATTAAAAAGGAACAGAAATCAGGGTTTTGGCCATTGTATGAATTAGGAAATTAGAGCAGCATCTAGCTGCGGTAACGCTGTAATTGTGGGAACTTGAATCTTCATATCGACGAGGCAAACTGAATCACCAAAAGTAGCTTGAAGGACAGATTCTTGGAATATACTTGAGATAGCTTTCTGTAATAATATGTCAAGGAAACAACCAGAGAACAGTATATTTTAGATTTAGTATTGTGTCATGAGACAGTTAATTAGTAATCTTATATGAAATATAATATACCAGAAGGATATGGAGGCATTTGAGAGGGTGCAGAGGAGGTTTACCAGGATGCTGCCTGGTCTGGAGGTTATTAGCTATGAGGAGAGGTTGGAGAAACTCGGATTGTTCTCACTAGAGCGACAGAGATTGAGGGGCGACTTGATAGAAGTTTACAAAATTATGAGTGGCATGGACAGAGTAGATAGTCAGAAGCTTTTTCCCAGGGTGGAAGAGTCAATTACTAGGGGACATAGATTTAAGGTGAGAGGAGAAAACTCTAGAGGAGATGTGCGGGGCAAGTTTTTTACACAGAGGGTAGTAAGTGTCTGGAATTCACTGCCAGAGGAGGTGGTGGAAGCAAGTATGATATTGGTGTTTAAGAGGCAGCTTGACAAATACATGAATAGGAGGGAATAGAGGGATACGGACCCCGGAAGTGCAAAACGTTTTAGTTGAAGGGCAATATGATCAGCACAGGCTTGGAGGGCTGAAGGGCCTGTTCCTGTGCTGTACTTTTCTTTGTTCTTTGTTCTTTGTTCTTTGAAATGGTAATCTGGGAAGAGTGATCAATATATTATAAAATTTTATCTTGAGTTTGAGTATGATGTGGTTAATTCTGAAATTAGATTTGCCAGAATATCCTGATATCTTTCAACAAGGAATGTCAAGGGTATATATGAAATGATCAAAAAGGCAACAGGTCCATCAGCAGAGAAAGGGGCTCCACTGAAAGCAAAGACAGGTGAGGTCATCACCGACTGCAATAAACATTTGGAGAACACCACCTTGAGTTGTACTCGAGGAAGAACACTGTCACCGAGGAAGATCTAGACACCACAGAAAGTCTGCTTGGCATGGCAGAGCTAGAATTCAAACTCACAGTGGAAGAGCTTAGCAAAGTTATTGACTCACTTGCCATGGTCAAAGCTCCAGGTGCTGATGCTGTACCACCTGAATTCATCAAGCACAGGAAACCAACACTCCTACAGCACCTACGTAATCTTCTCCATCTCTGTTGGAGGGAGGGCGCAGTGGCCCAGGATATGCGTGATATAAAGATTGTAACCCTGTAACAATTGTAACAAGGGCAAGCACAGTGGTTACAACAACTATCGAGGCATCTCTCTGCTGAGCATTGTGGGAAAAGTATTTGCCTGTGTTGCTCCTGTGAGACTGTAGATCCTGGCTGAACACATTGACCCCGAGTCCCAGTGTGGTTTCAGAACTGGAAGATCTACAATTGACTTGACCTTCTCTGTCCAGAGCTGCAAGAGAAATGCGGTGAACAAAGGAGACTTCTATATCTCGCCTTCATCGACCTCACCAAGACATTCGACCATGTGAGCAGAGATAGTCTATTTACGTCTCTGGAGAAAATTGGCTGCCTGCTGAAGTTGCTCAGTGTGATCGCCTCTTTCCAAAAGGACATGATGGGTAAGGTCAGCTATGATGGGGTAGCATTGGAGCCCTTTAAGATCCTCAGTGTCCTGGCACTTGCACTGTTCGGCACATTCTTCTCATTGCTGTTTTCACATGCCTTCAGGTCACCTACAGAGGGTGTCTACTTATATACCAGAACTGATGGAAAGCTGTTTAACCTCGAACTGATGGAAAGCTGTTCAACCCAGAACTGATGGAAAGCTGTTCACCTGAGATTCAAGACAAAGGTTCACCAAGTTCTCCTCAGAGAGTTGCTCTATGCTGATGATGCTGCACTAGCATTCCATACTGAGGAACACCTTCAGCAGCAAATGGACAGACTCTCGCATTCCTGTAAAGAGTTTAGTTTGACCATCAGCATCAGGAAGACAAATGTCATGGTCCAGGATGATACCAGACCGCTGTCTATCAGCAGTGACAATGTGGTGCTGGACGTTGTTGATAGCTTCAGATATCCAGGCTCCACAATCACCAGCAATCTGTCACTTTACGCAGATGTCAACATGTGCATCACAAAAGCTGTAGCTGTTATGTCCAAGCTGAGTAGGAGAGTGTGGAACAACAGCAAGTTGACTGAGAACACAGAACTGCAAGTCAAACAAGCCTGCATCCTCAGCACACTCCTCTACAGTGCTGAGATATGGACAATGTATGCTAGGCAGGAGAAAGGGCTGAACAATTTCCACCTTCCCTGTCTCAGACATAATCTTGGCATCTCCTGCCAGGATAAGGTCACTAATTCAGAGGTCCTGGAGTGTGCTAATTCCATCAGTATACATACTCATTGTTAAACCCAGGATACGAACATAAGAACAACGAGCAGGAATAGGCCATTCAGCCCTTCAAGTCTGCTCCACCATTTAATAAGATCATGACTGATCTGATAGTAATTCAAATCTGCATTCCTCCTACCCCTGATAACCTACCAACCCCTTGCTTACCAAGAATCTATCAACACAAACAAAAACAAAAATTGCTGGAAAAATTAAGCAGGTCTGACAGCATCTGTGGAGAAAAAGACAGAGTTAACGTTTTGAGTCCGTATGACTCTTCTTCAGGGCAGAATCTATCCACTTCGGCCTTAAAAATATCCAAAGACTGCTTCCACCGCCTTTTCAAGAAAAGAGTTTCGAAGATACTCGACCGTCTGAGTGAAAAAATTTCGCTTCATCTCTGTTTTAAATGAGCAACCCCTTATTTTTCAACAGTGACCCCTAGTTCTAGATTCTCCCATAAGAGGAAACATCCTCTCCATAACCACCCTGTCAAGACCCCTCAGAATCTTACATGTTTCAATCAAGTCACCTATTACTCTTCTAAACTCCAGTGGATACAGGCCTAGTCTGTCCAGCCTTTCCTCATAAGACAATCCACACATTCCAGGTATTAGTCTGATATACCTTCTCTGAACTTCTTCCAAAGCATTTACATCCTTCCTTAAATAAGGTGACCAATACTGTACACAGTAATCCAAATGTGGTCTCACTAGTGCTCTGCATAACTGAAGCATAACCTTTTAAATTCAATTCCCCTCGCAATAAATGGTAACATTCTATTAGCTTTCCTAATTATTTGCTGTACTTGTATATTAATCTTTTGTGATTCACGCACTAAGACACCCTCTGCAGCTCAGAGCTCTGCAATCTTTCACCATTTAGATAATACGCTTCTCTTTTATTATACCTGCCAAAATGGACAATTTCACATTTTCCCATATTATACAGCATTTGCCAGATCTTTGCCCACTCACTTAACCTATCTATATATATTTTTGTAGTTTCTTTATGTCCTCTTCACAACTTACTTTCCTACTTCTCTTTGCGTCATCAGCAAATTTGACAACAATCCCTTCAATTCCTTCATCCACATCATTTATATAAATTGTAAACAGTTGAGGCCCCAGCACTGTGGCACGCAACTCGTTACATCCTACCAACCTGAAAAGACCTGTTTATGCCTACTCTCTGCTTCTTGTTAGGCAGCCAATCTTCTATCCATGCCAATATGTTACCCCCTACACCATGAGCTTTTATTTTCTGCAATAACCTTTGATGTGGCACTTTATCAAATGCCTTCTGGAAATCTAAGTACAGTACATCCACCGGTTCCCCTTTATCCGCAGCACATGTGACTCCTTCGAAGAACTCCAATAAATTGGTTAAACATAATTTCCCTTTTACAAAACCATGTTGACTCTGCCTGATGACTTTGAGCTTATCCAAGTGCCTTGCTATAACTTCTTTAATAATAGCTTCTAACATTTCCCTATAACAAATGTTAAGCTAACTGGCCTGTAGTTTCCCAATTTCTGTCTCCCTCCCTTTTTGAATAATGGAGTTACATTTCTATCTTCCAATCTAATAGAACTTGCCTTGAATCTCGGGAGTTTTGGAAAATTAAAACCAATGCAACAACTATCCTACTGGACACTTTATGACCCTAGGATGAGGTCCATCAGGACTGGGGCTCTGATCAGCTGCAGTTCAAACAGTTTACTCAGTACCACTCATCTAGCAATTGTAATTTTCACTGAGTTCCTCCCTACCTTCGATTTCCTGGTTTATAGCTGCTTCTGGGATGTTACTTGTATCCTCTATAGTGAAAACTGATGCAAAATACCTGTTCAATTCATTTGCCATCTCCTTGTTTTCCATTATCAATTCTCCAGACTCACTTTCTATAGGACAAATGCTCACTTTGTCAACTCTTTTCTTTTTAAAATATTTATAGAAACTCTTACTATCTGTTTTTATATTTCTGGCTCGCTTTCTCTCGTACTCTAATTTTTCCTCCCTTATTAATCTTTTAGTCCTTTTTTGCTGTTCCTTATACTTTGTCCAATCTTCTGACCTTCCACTTCTCTTTGCACAATTATATACTTTTCCTTTAAGTTTGACACTATCTTTAACCTTTCTAGTTCACCACAGATGGTGTATCCGTCCCTTAGACTTTTTAATTACTCTTTGGAAAGTATCTATTCTGTGTATCCTGAAATAGTCCCTTAAATGTCTGCCACTGCATCTCTATTGACTTATCCCTTAATCTCATTTGCCAATTCACTTTAGCTAGCTCTGCTTTTAAACCCTTATAATTGCCCTTATTTAAGTTTAAAAACATTGTCTCAGACCCACTCCTCTCTCCTTCAAGCTGAATGTAAAATTCAATCATATTATGGTCACTGCTACCTAGGGGCATCTTCACTTTGAGATCATTTATTAATCCCATCTTGTTGTTCAATACCAGGCCTAGTATAGCCTGCTGTCTGGTTTGCTCCAAAACATGCTGATCGAAGAAACTATCCTGGAAACGTTCTATGAACTCCTCATCTAGGCTATCTTTACCTATCTGACTTTTCCAGTCTATTTGTAAATTAAAATCTCCCATGATTATCGCTGATAAGCTCCCATTATTTCTTCCTTTATGTTCCATCCTTACCATGTGGTTACTATTAGGGGGTTTGTACATAACTCCCACAAGTGATTTCTTGTCTTTACCATTTAAGAACATAAGAACATAAGAACTGGGAGCAGGAGTAGGCAATTCAGCCCCTCGAGCCTGCCCCGCCATTCATTACGACAATGGCTGATCCAATTTCGGCCTCAACTCCAATTTCCTGCCCTCTCCCCATAACCTTTCAACCCGTTACTAATTAAAAATCTGTCTATCTCCTCCTTAAATTTATTCAGCGTCCCGGCATCTGCTGAACTCTCATTTCTCATCTCTACCCAAACCATTTCCACATTCTGTTTCCCTGAACTTAGGTCATCCCTCTCTATTGTGCTAATACCATCATTAACTAATAGGGCCAACCCTCTGCCTTTTCCTCGCTTCCTGTCTTTCTTACATATCTTGTACCCTTCAATATTCAGGTCCCAATCCATGTCCTCCTGCAGCCATGTCTCTGTAATGGCTATCAAATTGTTAATATCTATTTCTATGTGCGCTCTCACTTCATCTGTTTTGTTTTGAAAGCTACATGCTTTCAGACACAGAGCTTTTAGTTTTATCATTTTTCTATTTTTATAACCTCTTGTCTGTTCTGTTGATTTACTGTTAGATTTGTACTTTCTGTCCCTCCTGTCACGATCTGTTTTTCATTTCCTGTAGTAACACTTTTTTCTTTTGCCTTGTCCCTGCTCTTTGATTTACCACATCTTCCCAAATTTCACCCCAATCCCCCACTACTTAGTTTAAATCCTCTCTACTTCCCTGGTTATGCGGCTCGCAAGAACATCGGTCCCAGCACGATCCGTGTAGACTGTCACAACGGTACAGATCCCACTTTCCCCAGGACTGGTGCCAGTGCCCCACAAACTGGAACCCACTTCACCCACACCAGTCTTTGAGCCACACATTGATTTCTCTAATCTGATTTGTCCTATGCCAAATTGCACATGGCTCAGGTCATAATCCAGAGATTGATGTTCTGCTTCTTAATTTGGTGCCTAGGTTCTCATATTGTCTATGCAGACCCCCCCTTCTTTGACCTGCCTGTGTCGTTGGTACCTGCATGGACCACGATGACTGGATCCTCCCACTCCCACTGCAAGTTCCTCTCCAGCCCCGAGCATATATCATTCACCCTGGCACCAGGTAGGTAATACAGCCATCTGGAATCACGCACCTTGCTGCAGAGAACAGTGTCAATCCTCCTCTCTATACTGTCCCCTACTACCATTACATTCCTTGTAACTCCCCCCACTTGAATGGCTTCCTATCCCATGGTGCCATGGTCAGTTTGCTCATCCACCCTACAGTCCCTGCTCTCATCCAAACAAGCTGAAAAAACCTCAAACCTGTTAGACAATTACAGAGGCTCACACTCCTGTCCTCCGAGTCCCTTTACCTGCCTCACTCTTAGTCACACCCTCCTGTCCCTGATCACTGACTAACTCAGAAGACCGTATCCTAAGGGGTGTGGCCCCCCTGGAATAAAGTCTCCGGGTAACGTTCCCCCTCCCTGATATGCTGCAGAGTCTACTGCTCAGCCTCCAGCTCAATAACTCCAAGCTGAAGTTCCTGCAGCTGCAGACATTTTCTGCAGGTGTGTGTGCCCTGGATCACACTGGTATCCAGAAGCTCCCACATCCTGCAGTCGCAGTGCATCACCTACCCTGTCATCTCCAATGTGTGTTTATTAATTAATAATTGCTAATTATTTATAATTAATAAAGCCTACACCCCCCAGTGGGTTTTGGCACTGCCAATGAACTTTACAATCTGATAAAAGAATACAGTACTTACTAATAACACTAGTTACTGGTTTACCTCTCCTTCTGCTACACCAAAGTGGAAATCAAACACTGGAGGCTGAAAAAGAGTAAAGGGGAAAAGTACCTCCTGCCCACCCTTCACCGAACTCCCCACTTTACTTCTTGCAGTAAACCTTACCTAAAGCACCTCTTGCCCTCTATGCACTGAATTCCCACTTTGAACCAAATTCCCAAACATATGCAATCGGCCTCTGTCTCATTCAGGTCGAAGTCTCCCCTCACTGACTGTGCACCTCTTACTATCTATGCTGGCTCGGCCATGTTCATTGGATGGATGAAGGCCATATACCCAAAGACCCTCTGTACGTTGATATGGCCACTGGGTCACGACCTCCTGCATGTCCATTCCTCCACTACAAGGATACCTGAAAGCGAGATATGAAGGTGGCTGAATTTGACACATTCAGAGGCAGTTGCTGATGGCCGTCACCTCTGAAGACTGACTGTTTGGAAGGGCATTGGAAGAGGAGAGCAGAAGGAAAAAACTCAGCTGGCTGAGAAGAGGACCCAGAGAAAACAGAGACCAGTGAACCCTGCACCTTCTCAGCCCACTGTCTTCTTCTGCAGCAAATACAGCAGAGACTGCCAAGCCTGAGTGGGGCCCCTGAGCCCCACCGGGTGATGCTGAACACAGTTGACCATCACAGTGCAAACCATTGTCTTACCAGAATTACGGCTGCTACATTCAAAAAATATCCTCAAAATTAAAACAAAAACCATTATAAAGCCATGAGGGGTGAGTCGACAAAGGTAGATTGGGAAATTGGACTAAAATATGCAATGCTAAATAAGTAATAGCAAACATTTAAAGAAATAATTCATAATTCTGAACAAATAACATGCCCTTGAGGATTAAAACTCCATTAGAAAAGTAGTACAATCATATCTAACTAGGAATTAAGGATAGTTTAGATTAAAAGAAGAAGCTAACAATGTTGCCATGGAGAGTTCTAGTATAAAGGATTTGAAAGCTTTACAAAATCAGCAAAGGGTAAAGAAGAAATTGATAAAGAGGGAGAGAATAGAATGTGAGAGTAAACGAGTGAGTATAAAAACAGATTGTAAAATCCTTCACAGGCTTGTAAAAAGGAAGAGATTTGTGAATGTGAATGTCAGCCCTTTGAAGGCTGGGGCAAGAGAAATTATAATGCGGAAAAAGGAAATGGCAGAGATGTTGAACAAATATTTTGTGTCAATCCTCACAGTAGAAGACACAAAAACATATCAGAAATAACGGGGAATAATGAGAGTGAGGAATTTAAAGTAATTAATACTAATAAGGGAACAATACTAGACAAATTGATGGAAAGTCATAAGTGTAACCCTACTATTCAAGAAATGAGGGAGAGAATAGGAGGATTGAGTGATTGGACATATAGCTGGAGAATTGGTGTAGGAGGGAGGGCATCAGATTTCTGAGCCATTGGGACCGGTTCTGGGGCAGGTGGGACCTGTACAAGAGGGACAGGGTACACCTTAACTGTACCAGGACTAATATCCTCGCAGTATGATTTGCTAATGCTGTTGGGGAATGTTTAAACTAGTTTGTCAGGGGGATGGGAAGCTGAGGAGTAGCTCAATTTGGAGGGAACTAAAGCTGGTAACAGGAAGTAGAAAAGTGGCAAGTGTAATTAGAAGGCAGGCGAAACAAAGGCAAACATCAAATAGATTCAGAATGTGGAATAATGTCAAAAAGGCAAAGTTAAGGGCACTCAGAATGCACACAGCATTCACAACAAGGTAGATCATATAAAGGCACAAATAGAGGTAAAACAAAAACAGAATTACCTGGAAAAACTCAGCAGGTCTGGCAGCATCGGCGGAGAAGAAAAGAGTTGATGTTTCGAGTCCTCATGACCCTTCGACAGAACTTGATTTCGAGTCCAAGAAAGAGTTGAAATATAAGCTGGTTTAAGGTGTGTGTGTGGGGGGCGGAGAGATAGAGAGAGAGAGAGGTGTTTGTGTAGACAAACAAGCAGTGATAGAAGCAGATCATCAAAAGATGTCAGCGACAATGGTACAAAAGAACACATAGGTGTTAAAGTTAAAGTTGGTGATATTATCTAAACGAATGTGCTAATTAAGAATGGATGGTAGGGCACTCAAGGTACAGCTCTAGTAGGGGTGGTGGGAGCATAAAAGATTTTAAAATATTTAAAAATAATGGAAATAGGTGGGAAAAGAAAAATCTATATAATTTATAGGGAAAAAAAAAGGGGGAAAACAGAAAGGGGGTGGGGATGGAGGAGGGAGCTCATGACCTAAAGTTGTTGAATTCAATATTCAGTCCGGAAGGCTGTAAGGTGCCTAGTCGGAAGATGAGGTGTTGTTCCTCCAGTTTGCGTTGGGCTTCACTGGAACAATGCAGCAAGCCAAGCACAGACATGTGGGCAAGAGAGCAGGGTGGAGTGTTAAAATGGCATGCGACAGGGAGGTTTGGGTCATTCTTGCGGACAGACCGCAGGTGTTCTGCAAAGCGGTCGCCCAGTTTACGTTTGGTCTCTCCAATGTAGAGGAGACCACATTGGGAGCAACGAATGCAGTAGACTAAGTTGGGGGAAATGCAAATGAACTGCTGCTTTTCTTGAAAGGAGTGGGCCCTTGGACGGTGAGGAGAGAGGAAGTGAAGGGGCAGGTGTTACATCTTTTGCGTGGGCATGGTGTGGTGCCATAGGAGGGGGTTGAGGAGTAGGGGGTGATGGAGGAGTGGACCAGGGTGTCCCGGAGGTAGTGATCCCTACGGAATGCCGATAAGGGGGGTGAAGGGAAGATGTGTTTGGTGGTGGCATCATGCTGGAGTTGGCGGAAATGGCGGAGGATGATCCTTTGAATGCGGAGGCTGATGGGGTGATAAGTGAGGACAAGGGGGACCGTATCATGTTTCTGGGAGGGAGGAGAAGGCGTGAGGGTGGATGCGCGGGAGATGGGCCGGACACGGTTGAGGGCCCTGTCAACGGCCGTGGGTGGAAAACCTCGGTTAAGGAAGAAGGAGGACATGTCAGAGGAACCGTTTTTGAAGGTAGCATCATCGGAACAGATGCGACGGAGGCGAAGGAACTGAGATTGGGTTAGAGTCCTTACAGGAAGCGGGGTGTGAGGAGCTGTAGTCTAGGTAGCTGTGGGAGTCGGTGGGTTATGGATATTGGTGGACAGTCTATCACCAGAGATTGAGACAGAGAGGTCAAGGAAGGGAAGGGAAGTGTCAGAGATGGACCACGTGAAAATGATGGAGGGGTGGAGATTGGAAGCAAAATTAATAAATTTTTCCAAGTCCCGACGAGAGCATGAAGCGGCACCGAAGTAATCATCGATGTACCAGAGAAAAAGTTGTGGAAGGGGGCCGGAGTAGGACTGCAACAAGGAATGTTCCACATACCCCATAAAGAGACAGGCATAGCTGGGGCCCATGTGGGTACCCATAGCCACACCTTTTATTTGGAGGAAGTGAGAGGAGTTGAAGGAGAAATTGTTCAACGTGAGAACAAGTTCAGCCAGACGGAGGAGAGTAGTGGTGGATGGGAATTGTTTGGGCCTCTGTTCGAGGAAGAAGCTAAGGGCCCTCAGACCATCCTGGTGGGGGATGGAGGTGTAGAGGGATTGGACGTCCATGGTGAAGAGGAAGCGGTTGGGGCCAGGGAACTGGAAATTGTTGATGTGACGTAAGGTGTCAGAGGAATCACGGATGTAGGTGGGAAGGGACTGGACAAGGGGAGAGAGAAGGGAGTCAAGATAACGAGAAATAAGTTCTGTGGGGCAGGAGCAAGCTGAGACGATCGGTCTACCGGGGCAGTTCTGTTTGTGGATTTTGGGTAGGAGATAGAAGCGGGCCGTCTGAGGTTGGGCGACTATCAGGTTGGAAGCTGTGGGAGGGAGATCCCCAGAGGAGATGAGGTCAGTGACAGTCCTGGAAACAATGGCTTGATGTTCAGTGGTGGGGTCATGGTCCAGGGAGAGGTAGGAGGAAGTGTCTGCGATTGACGCTCAGCCTCCGCGAGGTAGAGGTCAGTGCGCCAGACAACAACAGCACCACCCTTGTCAGCGGGTTTGATGACAATGTCAGGGTTGGACCTGAGAGAATGGAGTGCAGTAAGTTCAGAGAGAGACAGGTTAGAATGGGTGAGAGGAGCAGAGAAATTGAGACGACTAATGTCGCGCCGACAAATAGAGGTAGATGGGTATAATCTAATTACCATTACAGAAACATGGCTGCAGGGTGGCCAAGACTGGGAACTGATAGGATATTCGACATTTAAGAAGGGCAGGGGAAAAGGAAAAGGTGCTGTTAACAAGGAACAAATCAGTACATTAGTGAGAGAGAATCTTAGATCGAAGGATCAAGATGTCGAATCAGCTTGGGTGGAGCTAAGAATTAGCAAGGGGTACCACACAAGGGGAACGGTTTATAGGTCTCCAAACTGTAGTGAAAACATTGAGCACAGAATAAATCAGGAAATTAGAGTTGCATGTAACATGGGAAATACAGTAATAATGGTTGACTTCAATTTACATATAGACTGGGTAAACCTAATCCGCACTAATGTTGTGGAGGATGAAGTCCTGGAGTGTTTATGAGATGGCTTTCTGGAGCAGTATGCTGAAGAACCAACTGGGAATTGATTTTAGTTTTAGTATTATGCAATGAGAAAGAGCTAATTAATAGCCTTTCTGAAAAAGAGCCTTAGGGAAATAGTGACCATAATATGACAGAATTTCACATTAAGTTTGAAAGTGATGTAATTCATTCTGAATCTAGGGTCTTAAATCTGAACAAAGGAAACTATGAAAATATGACAGGAAGTTGGATATGGTGGATTGGGAAAATACACTGAAAGAATTTATGGTGGACAGGCAATGGCTAAAACTTTAAAAAGTATTACATGGTCTACAACAGATCTACATTCCTCTAAGAAACAAAAACTCCAACAGTAAAGGTGAATCAACCATGGCTAACAAAATAAATTAAAGGTTGCATTAGATCGAAGCAAGTGGCTGATAAGATTGCCAGAAAAAGTGGTAAGCCTGAGGATTGAGAGCAATTTAGAATCCAGAAAAAGAGGACTGAGAAACTGATAAAGAAGGTGAAAAGTGATTGTGAATACAAGCTAGCGAGTAACATAAAGGTAGACTGTAAAAACTTCTTTAGGTATGTGAAAAGGAAAAGTTTATCTGGGACAAATGTGGGTCCATTACAGATGGAGATGCGTGAATTTATAATGGAGAACAGAAAAATAGCAGAGAAACTAAACAGTTACTTTGTATCTGTCTTCAAGGAGAAAGGTAAAGAAAATCTCCCAGAAATATAAAGGAACCAAGTGACTAGTGAAAATAAGGAGCTGAAAGAAATTGGTATTAATAAAGAGGTAGTACTTGAAAAATAAATTGGATTGAAAATTTGTGGAGTTGATCTACATTTTAGAGTGTAGAAGGAGGTGATTGTAGAGACAGTGGATACATGGGTGGTTCTCTTTCAAAATTCTATTGATTCTGGAAAGGTTCCTGCGGACTGGAAAGAAGCAGATGTAACCCCCCTATTTATGAAAGGAGGGAGAGAGAAAATGGAGAACTAAAGACCTGTTAGTTTGACCATCAGTAGTAGGGAAAATGTTAGAATCTGTTATAAAGGATGTGATAACTGGACATATAGAAAAAATGGTAAAATTGGACAGAGTCAGCATGGATTTATGAAAGGGAAATCATGTTTGACAAATCTGCTGGAGCTTTTTGAGGATGTTACTTGTAGCATAGATAAGGGAGAACCAGTGGATATTTGGATTTTCAGAAGGTCCCACGTGGGAGGTTAGTAAACAAAATTAGAGCACATGGGATTGGGGGTAATATACAGGTATGGATTGAGGATTGGTTAACAGACAGAAAACAGAGTAGGGATAAATGGGCCATTATCAGGATGGCAGGCTGTGACTAGTGGGGTACCGTAAGGATCAGTGCTGGGGCCGCAGCTGTTCACAATCTATATGAATGATTTGGATGTTGGGATCAGTTGTAATATTCCAAAATCTTCTGATGACACAAAACTAGGTGGAAAAACTCAGCAGGTCTGGTAGCATCGGCGGAGAAGAAAAGAGTTGACGTTTCAAGTCCTCATGACCCTTCAACAGAACTGATTTTTCTTTACAAGGAGTAGGGTGAAATATAAGCTGGTTTAAGGTGTGGGAGTGGGGGTGGGGGGGGTGGGCGTTGGGTGGGGGGAGAGAAGTGGGGGGTGCGGGGTGGTGTGGTTGTAGAGACAGTGATAGGAGCAGATAATCAAAAGATGTCACAGACAAAAGAACAAAAGAACACAGAGGTGTTGAAGTTGGTGATATTATCTAAACAAATGTGCTAATTAAGAATGGATGGTAGGGCATTCAAGGTACAGCTCTATTGGGGGTGGGGTGGAAAGGCTAGCAGGGCATAAAAGGTTTAAAAATAATGGAAATAGGTGGGAAAAGAAAAATCTATGTAAATTATTGGAAAAAAACAAAAGGAAAGGGGAAGAAACAGAAAGGGGGTGGGGATGGAGGAGGGAGTTCAAGATCTAAAGTTGTTGAATTCAATATTCAGACCGGAAGGCTGTAAAGTGCCTAGTCGGAAGATGAGGTGCTGTTCCTCCAGTTTGCGTTGGGCTTCACTGGAACAATGCAGCAAGCCAAGGACAGACATGTGGGCAAGAGAGCAGGGTGGAGTGTTAAAATGGCAAGCGACAGGGAGGTTTGGGTCATTCTTGCGGACAGACCGCAGGTGTTCTGCAAAGCGGTCGCCCAGTTTACGTTTGGTCTCTCCAATGTAGAGGAGACCACATTGGGAGCAACGAATGCAGTAGACTAAGTTGGGGGAAATGCAAGTGAAATGCTGCTTCACTTGAAAGGAGTGTTTGGGCCCTTGGATGGTGAGGAGAGAGGAAGAGAAGGGGCAGGTGTTGCATCTTTTGCGTGGGCATGGCGAGGTGCCATAGGTGAGGGTTGAGGAGTAGGGGGTGATGGAGGAGTGGACCAGGGTGTCCCGGAGGGAATGATCCCTATGGAATCCCACCAGGGTGGGGTGAAGGGAAGATGTGTTTGGTGGTGGCATCATGCTGGATTTGGCGGAAATGGCAGAGGATGATCCTTTGAACGCGGAGGCTGGTGGGATGATAAGTGAGGACAAGGGGGACCCTATCATGTTTCTGGGAGGGAGGAGAAGGCGTGAGGGCGGATGCGCGGGAGATGGGCCGGACATGGTTGTGGGCCCTGTCAACGACCGTGGGTGGAAAAGCTCGGTTAAGGAAAAAGGAAGACATGTCAGAGGAACTGTTTTTGAAGGTAGCATCATCAGAACAGATGTAACGGAGGCGAAGGAACTGAGATTGGGATGGAGTCCTTACAGGAAGCGGGGTGTGAGGAGCTGCGGGAGTCGGTAGACTTGTAATGGATATTGGTGGACAGTCTATCACCAGAGATTGAGACAGAGAGGTCAAGGAAGGGAAGGGAAGTGTCAGAGATGGACCATGTGAAAATGATGGAGGGGTGGAGTTTGGAAGTAAAATTAATACATTTTTCCAAGTCCCGACGAGAGCATGAAGCAGCACCGAAGTAATCATCGATGTACTGGAGAAAGAGTTGTGGAAGGGGGCCGGAGTAGGACTGGAACAAGGAATATTCCACATACCCCATAAAGAGACAGGCATAGCTGGGGCCCATGCGGGTACCCATAGCCACACCTTTTATTTGGAGGAAGTGAGAGGAGTTGAAGGAGAAATTGTTCAGTGTGTGAATAAGTTCAGCCAGACGGAGGAGACTAGTGGTGGATGGGGATTGTTTGGGCCTCTGTTTGAGGAAGAAGCTAAGGGCCCTCAGACCATCCTGGTGGGGGATGGAAGTGTAGAGGGATTGGATGTCCATGGTGAAGAGGAAGCGGTTGGGGCCAGGGAACTGGAAATTGTTGATGTGACGTAAGGTGTCAGAGGAAACACAGATGTAGGTGGGAAGGGACTGGACAAGGGGAGAGAGAAGGGAGTCAAGATAATGAGAAATGAGTTCCGTGGGGCAGGAGCAAGCTGACATGATCGGTCTACCGGGACAGTTCTGTTTGTGGATTTTGGGTAGGAGGTAGAAGCGGGCCATCCAAGGTTGGGCGACTATCAGGTTGGAAGCTGTGGGAGGAAGATCCCAAGAGGGAATGAGGTCAGTGACAGTCCTGGAAACAATGGCTTAATGTTCAGTGGTGGGGTCATGGTCCAGGAAGAGGTAGGAGGAAGTGTCTGCAGGTTGACGCTCAGTCTCCGCGAGGTAGAGGTCAGTGCGCCAGACAATAACAGCACCACCCTTGTTAGCGGGTTTGATGACAACGTTGGGATTGGACCTGAGAGAATGGAGTGCAGTAAGTTCAGAGAGAGACAGATTAGAATGAGTGAGAGGAGCAGAGAAATTGAGACGACTAATGTCGCGCCGACAGTTCTCAATGAAAAGATCAAGAGAAGGTAAGAATCCAGAGGGAGGGGTCCAGGTGGAGGGAGAATATTGGAGATGGGTAAAAGGATCCGTTGAACTGGGAGAGGACTCCTGCCCAAAGAAGTGAGCCCGGAGACGAAGACGGCGGAAGAAGAGTGCAGCATCATGCCGAGCCCGAAATTCATTGAGATGAGGGCATAAGGGTATGAAACTAAGTCCTTTGCTGAGCACTGAACATTCAGCGTCAGAGAGGGTAAGGTCAGGGGGGTATAGTGAATACACGGCTGGGGCTGGGATTGGAAGATGGGGTGGGGACGGAGGGACAGGCAGGGGTGGAGGGTCCTAGATGGGTGTTGGTGTCGATGAGTTGTTGGATCTTGCGTTCCTTAGCACTTGAGAGAAAGAGAAAAAGTTTCTTGTTGAGGCATCGGATGAGACGAAGAATAAAATGAAACTGGGGGCACGCACAGCTTTGAAAAAGAGTGCGGCGGTGCTGCTGGAGGGAGAGGTCGAGTGTGTTCAAATGGCGGCGCATGGCACTGAGTGTGGATCTCAGAATGTGACAGGAACAGCAGTCCGAGAAACGTTTTATGTCTCGGACATACCTGTAATCCTGGGTGGGTTCGAAACAAGAGGGATGGAATTTCAGTTGAAATCCACATGAGGTAGGTCAGAGACGGAGACAGTCACTGAGAAAGGAGATATGGCTGTGAAAGTGGGTTTTAGTAAACACCTTGTCAAACACCAGGAGAGAAATGGAAAGCAATGAAGGTGAACAAGGCAAATGAGAGATACAGAAATCTTGTCACAGAGAGGAACAAAACTTCTTCAAGGTAGGCATTCCTTGAAGAGGAGTGCCAGTCAATTAAACAAAGAGATAAAAACAAAAAACTGCGGATGCTGGAAATCCAAAACAAAAACAGAATTACCTGGAAAAACTCAGCAGGTCTGGCAGCATTGGTGGAGAAGAAAAGAGTTGATGTTTCGAGTCCTCATGACCCTTCAACAGAACTGAGTGAATCTAAGGAGAGGGGTGAAATATAAGCTGGTTTAAGGTGGGGGGTGGGGTGGTTGGGTGGGGGGAGAGAAGTTGGGGGTGGTGGTGTGGTTGTAGGGACAAGCAAGCAGTGATAGGAGAAGATAATCAAAAGATGTCACAGACAAAAGAACATAGAGGTGTTGAAGGTGGTGATATTATCTAAATGAATGTGCTAATTAAGAATGGATGGTAGGGCACTCAAAGTACAGCTCTAGTCGGAGTGGGATGGAAAGGTTAGCAGGGCATAAAAGATTTAAAAATAATGGAAATAGATGGGAAAAGAAAAATCTATATAAATTATTGGAAAAAAACAAAAGGAAGGGGGAAGAAACAGAAAGGGGGTGGGGATAGAGGAGGGAGTTCAAGATCTAAAGTTGTTGAATTCAATATTCCGTCTGGAAGGCTGTAAAGTGCCTAGTCGGAAGATGAGGTGCTGTTCCTCCAGTTTGCGTTGGGCTTCACTGGAACAATGCAGCAAGCCAAGGACAGACATGTGGGCAAGAGAGCAGGGTGGAGTGTTAAAATGGCAAGCGACAGGGAGGTTTGGGTCATTCTTGTGGACCAACCGCAGGTGTTCTGCAAAGTGGTCGCCCAGTTTACGTTTGGTCTCTCCAATGTAGAGGAGACCAATGCTGCTTCACTTGAAAGGAGTGTTTGGGCCCTTGGATGGTAAGGAGAGAGGAAGTGAAGGGGCAGGTGTTGCATCTTTTGCGTGGGCATGGGGAGGTGCCATAGGTGAGGGTTGAGAAGTAGGGGGTGATGGAGGAGTGGACCAGAATGTCACGGAGCGAACGATCCCTAGGTGGGAATGTGAGTTGTGAGGAGGATGCAAGGAGGTTTCAAGCGGATTTGGACAGGCTAAGTGAAAGGGCAAGAATATGGCAAATGAAATATAATGTGAATAAATATGAAGTTATTCACTTTGGTAGGAAAAACGGAATGGCAGAGTATTTCTTAAATGGTAAGAGATTGGGAAGTTTTGATACTCAAAGAGACCTGGCTGTCTTTATTTGTGAGTCACTAAGAGCTAGCGTGCAGCAAGCAATTCGGAAGGCAAATGTACACTGGTCGACAACGCAAGGGGATTTGAGTACAGGAGTAAAGATGTCTTTCTGTAATTGTATAGAGCCTCAGTGAGATCACACCTGGAATATTGTGTACAATTTTGGTCTCTTTATCTAAGGAAGGATATACTTGCCATAGAGGGAGTGCAACGGAGGTTCACCTGACTGAATCCAGGGATGGTGGGATTGTCTTATGAGGAGAGACTGAGGAGACTGTGTCTGTATTCTTTAGAGTTTCGAAGAATGAGAGGTGATCTCATTGCAACTTACAAAATTCTTACAGAGTACGACAGGGTAGATGTGGATAGGATGTTTCCCCTGGCTGTTGGGTCTAGAACCAGGAGAACAGTCTCAGAATAAGGGGCGGGCCATTTAAAACTGAGATGAGGAGGAATTTCTTCACTCAGAGGCTGGTGAAACTTTGGAATTCTCTACCCCAGAGGGCTGTGGATGCTCAGTCATTGAGCGTATTGAAGAAAGAAATCGATAGATTTCTGGAGGCTAAAGACATCAAGGGATACAAAGATAGTGCGGGAAAGTGGTGTTGAGGTAGATGATCAGCCATGATCTAATTGAATGGCAGAGCAGGGGCTGAATGGCTTACTCCTGTTCCTATGTACCTCAGGAGATGCGCAGGTTAAGTGACTGGGCAAGAAGGTGGCAGATTGAGTATAATGTGTCAAAGTGTGAAATTGTTCTTGGGAGGAAGAATGGAAAAGCAGAATATTTTTAGAAATATAATTACCCAGAGGGATTTGGGTGTCCTTGTGCACAACAGTGGCAAATAGCACTTACATAGTGCCTTTCACATGGTCAAGCATCCCAAGGGACTTCACAGGAGCAACATAAAACAAAATCTGACACCATGTCATGGAAGAAAACCTTGAGATAGATGGCCAGAAACTTGGTCAAAGAGATGAGCTTTAAGAAGCAGTTTAAAGAAGACAAGGAAGGTTGGGAGGGATGTTTAGGAAGGGGATTGCAGAGCTTTGGACTGAGATAACTGAGGCCATAGCCACCAATGGTGAAGAGATTAAACCCAGGGGATGTTCACGAGGGCAATAATACAGGTGGACAGATACCTTGGAGTGTTGTGTAGCTGGAGGGGATTACAGGGATAGGAAGGAGTGAGGCCATGGAGGGCTTTGAAAAATAAGGATGAATATTTTAAAATCAGGACGTTGTTTAACTGGGAGCTGGTGCAAGCCAGCTCAGGGGTGATAGGTGAACAGGACTTGGTGCGACTTCTGGCACAGGCAGCAGAGTTTTCGAAAGTAGAATTTGAGAGGTCAGCCAGGGGTGCGCTGCAATAATCAAGCCTGCAAATAACAAAGGGCTGAATGAAGGTTTCAGCAGCAGATAAGCTGAGACAGGAGTGAATTTGGGCAATATTACAGGCCCATGGAAATGGGTGGTCTTTAAGACTTTGGCGAGACCACACCTGGAATACTGTGTATAGATTTGGTCTCTTTACCCAAGGAAGGAGGTGCCTTAGAGATGGTGCAGCCAGGATTCACCAGACTGGTTCCTGGGCTGGGCGCCAGGTGGGGTGGTGGTGTGGTTTGTCCTGTGAGCTCTCATTGAGTACAGGGGATCTATATTTTCAGGAGTTTAGAAGAATGGCCGTTGATCTCATTGAAATATCAGAAATTCTTAGAGGGTTTGGAGGGCGTGTGGATTTGAAGTGGAGGAGATCTGCTCCCTGCAAGACTTCCCCAACGCTGGATGTTTTGACGTGACTTTCAAGCGTGTGGCAGCTTGCGTCAAGTTCCTGAAGGTGTTTGAGGAGAAGAGAGACCAGCCGGAGATGAAGATCCTGGCAGTGGAGCCGCTCTTTGCTCTGCCGTTGCAACGGGACCATGTGGTGACTGTACATCTCTACAACCCCTACGCCCCTGTCACCGACATGTTCACCTTCCTCGCCCGGTACTTCGACAAGGTTGGGAGCTGCACCGAGGTTAGAGATGCCTTCAGGATTTGGACATGCAAACGCCAGGTTAAGGCCACGCTCAAGACCAATGGTAAAGGAGCCAGTTTCCACCCTCCTTCCAGCTTCGCTATCGGGGGAAACCGTGGCTACCTTGTCTATGCTGAGCAGCCCAAACTTTGTTTCTCATGCGGCAAGTCTGGTCATGTGGTGGCCAACTGCAGTGCTGCCCTCTGCAAGAACTGCAAACAGGAAGGGTGCCAGACAAAGGACTGCAGACAGACTAAGTGCTGCAACCTGTGTTGCGAGGCAGGTCACCTCCAGAGGACCTGCCCCAAATGCTGCCTCACTTATGCACAGGCAGCCAAAGCCAATGAGGGGGAAACAGAAGAAATGCTTTGTGTCACTACTACCAAGGACACTTGCAACATTCCAACCACCATGGCCCCCAGTGAGAACAACAGGACAAAGGAGGGTACAGAGAGAGACAAGGTGGAGGAAAAGATTGAGGCAGCAGACAACCAATCATCAGCACTGCCCCCTGAACTCCCACTCCTCAAGAGAGCGAATCAATGGAGGAGGAGGAAGCAGCGGAAAATCAGCAGGGGGCATGGCAGCTGGTGAAGAGAGCCAAAACGAAGAAGGGGCTAAGAAGAGACCAAGCCACTTCCCAGATAAGTGGCAGAGGCATCTCCCATCCAACACGGATGACAAGGGCAGCTGCTCTTCAGACAAAGAAGGGCAAGGGCAGCACCTACAGAAGAAGTGGCAAAGCTCTAGGGAGTTGGAGGACAAGACTCCCGAGCTCCAGAACATTGGAAACAATGAAGAGACCAGCGCATCCCAACTTTGCCCACAACCCGAAGAGGCCAGTGTACCCCAGCCCCAGGAATCTGGGAGCAGTGAGACGCTCAGCACACCCCAGCTCCGGGAAGCCGGGAGCGGCAATGCCCCAGAGGGGGAGAGGACTGGAGAGACTTCTCCAATAGAGAACAATTCAAATTCCTTTCTCTATATAAACCCCCAGATGCCACCTGAGTAGAACATCTCCAATGGGGAGGTTCAGGACAGATTCCTCAGCCCATCCAAAGTGAGGCAATTTGTGAACACTATGGGTATGCAGGAGCAGACCAAAGGTCTGGGACTCTCAGAGACAACAGGTTTGGTAAGAGACTAAATGCTCTAAAATGGTTGTAAAGATTGTATTCATAAAGGTGCGTAGCTTTAAATCTACTACGTGATGTGTTGCGACCTTAGACTACCTTGCCAAGGTCAAAGCTGACCTGCTGTTTCTGCAGGAGTGTGCGATACCGCACCTCAGCTCCTACAGGCAATGGTCACAATGGTGGTCCCATGGGCCATCGATCTGGTCGGGAGGAAACGACTCTCGTTCCTCCGGCCTGGGTATTCTGCTGCAGGGAGGCAGCTTCACCGTCTCCCAGGTTAAGGAGGTGGTGGGCGGGCGCCTCCATGTAGAAGACGTAATGTACAAGAGTGCTCCCCTCCATTTAATTAACGTCTACACCCCGTCACAAGGGGCTGAGCGGCTGTAGGTTTTTCAGCAGCTCCCACTGCTGCTGGTGACCTCCAGGCCGGTCATTCTGGGCGGTGACTTCAACTGCATCATCGATGCGGCTGGACGATCCGGCAGGGCCGACAGCAGATTGGACGCTACGTCCAGATCCCTGATGGAAACAGTAAAGGATGCCAAGCTGCATGATGTCTTCAGAAACCCTGCAGATGGAGCGCAGCGTAGATACACCTGGTCGCGGCCTGATGGGTCCATCCGTTCCAGGATAGACCTCCTGTTTGTGTCCTGTACGTTCGCAGTCAGACCCACCGACGTCAAGCCGGTGTTCTTCTCTGACTACTGCCTCCTACTGGCTGACTGTCACTTAGAGGAAGACCAGAGAGTGGGCAGGGGGGCATGGAAGCTAAACATGCAACTGCTGACCCCAGAGAACATTGAAGAGCTCAAGAGGGATTACAAAGGTTGGAGAACTGTAAAACCCCTCTTTGAGTCCCTGATGGGAAGCGATCAAGGGAAACATCAAGAGGTTTTTCATCCTCAAAGGCACCAAGAAAGCTAGAAAGGAACAGAGGGAAATGTCCCGACTCCAGAAAAACATGCAGAATCTGCTCTGGCTGCAGTCGATGGGGGTCGATGTCAAGGAGGAACTCCAAGAGGTGAAGAGCCAGCAAGCCTCGCTCTTTGCCTCAGAGGCCTCCAAGATCATCTTCCGGTCCAGAGTCCGCTCCGTGGAGCAGGATGAGACGTGCTCACGTTTCTTCTTCCAAACAGTACAGAGAGAGAGCTCTGTGATCAGCAGCCTGAAGGAAGAAGACAGCTCAGTAAATTCATCACAGTCCTTTTATGCCAGATTGTATAATGTGAAGCCCACAGATAGCACGGTCTCCCAGTCCTTCCTGTCCTCTATCACGGAGTCTTAGACGACAGTACACAGGAGAGCCTGGACAAACCGCTAACTCCTGATGAAATGACCAAGGCCCTTCAGTCCTTCAATAAGAGTAAAACTCCTGGAAGCGACAGCTTGCTGGCAGAATTGTATTCGGCTCTGTGGGACTGGATGGGCCCAGACCTGTTAGAAGTGTACGAGAGTATGCTTCTGGCTGGCAGCATGTCAGAATCCATGAGGAAAGGCATTATCACCCTCATCTGCAAGAACAAGGGGGAAATTGGCGACCCATTTCACTGTTGAATGTGAACTATAAGATTCTGTCCAAGGTCATCGCCAATCGGGTCAAGTCCATTTTGGAATTGGTGATCCGCCCTGACCAGACCTGTGCTGTGCCGGGCAGGAAGATCTCTGACAGACTCGCGCTGCTCAGGGATACGATTGCCTATGTGCAGGACAGGGGTTTGGACACCTTCCTCATCAGCCTGGATCAGGAGAAGGCCTTTGACAGAATATCGCACACTTACGTGGTGGATGTGCTCTCCAAAATGGGGTTTAGGGAGGGAATTCGCAATTGGATCCAACTGCTCTACACTAACATCAGTAGCGCACTCTCAATCAATGGGTGGGAATCAGATAGCTTTCCTATTAAATCTGGAGTCAGGCAGGGCTGCCCTCTCTCCCCTGTCCTGTTTGTTTGTTGGCTAGAACCTTTTGCTGAGTCCATCAGGAAGGATCCGAGCAAAAGAGGAGTGACGATCCCAGGCAGTGGAGGCACTCAGATCAAAGCCTACCTGTACATGAACAATGTCGCCATCTTCTGCTCGGATCCGCTGTCGGTGCACAGACCAATCCATATCTGCGACCAGTTCGAACTGGCCTCGGGAGCCAAGGTAAATCATGGGAAGAGCGAGGCCATGTTCTTTGGGAACTGGGCTGACTGATCCTTTGTCCCCTTATTGTCAGAGCTGATGGCCTGAAGGTGCTGGGGATATGGTTCGGAGGGACCAGGGCACACGTTAGAAACTGGAAGGAGCGAGTGTCTATGGTGAAAAGGAAACTGGGCATGTGGGAGCAAAACTCCCTCTCCATTGCAGGTAAGAACCTGGTCATCAGGTGTGAGGCACTCTCACTGTTGCTGTACGTGGCGCAGGTCTGGCCCATTCCACACTCCTGCGCGATGGTGATTTCCCGAGCCACCTTTCGCTTTATCTGGAGGTCGAAAATGGATCGTGTCCGCAGGGATGTGATGTACAAGCCTCTAGATAAAGGGGAAAAACATGCCCAACATTGCCCTCATACTGATGGCCAGCTTTGTGTGTGGCTGCATCAAGCTGGGCGTAGAACCTCGGTACACAAACACCAAGTGTCACTACGTGCTGAGGTTCTACCTGTCCCTGGTTTTGCGAAGGATGGATCTGGCCACGCTGCCGTGGAACGCTCCAAGTAGTTGGACTGTGCCGTACCACCTGTCCCTCGTGGAAAAATTTACGCAGAGAAACACCTTTGACCAAAAGTCCATCAGGCAGTGGTCGGCATGTAATGTCTTAGAGGCCCTGCGGGAAAAGGAGATGGTGGATCCTGTGGGATGGTTCCCCGAGCAGACTGACAAAGTCATTTGGCAGAATGCCTCATCGCCAGAACTTTCCAACAAGCACCAAGATGTAGCTTGGCTGGTGGTGAGAAATGCCCTCCCTGTAAGTTCCTTCCTACACACCAGGAGTCTCACCCCCTCTGCACGTTGCCCTCGAGGTGGCTGTGGTGGGGAAGAGATGTTGTTCACCTCCTTGTGGATTGTGTCTTTGCGAAGAAGGTCTGGAGAGAGGTGCAGTGGTTTCTGTTGAGGTTCATCCCGAGCAGTTCTGTGACACAGGACTCTGTGCTCTACGGGCTGTTCCCAGGGACACACACTGAGACAAACATCAGCTGCAGCTGGAGGATCATCAACTCAGTGAAAGACGCTCTTTGGTCTGCCCGAAACTTGATGGTCTTCCAGCACATAAAGTTGTCCCCGACCGAGTGTTGCAGACTGGCACATTCCAAGGTCCAGGACTATGTGCTGAGGGACACACTAAAGCTTGGGGCAGCCGCCGCAAAGGCGCAATGGGGAAAGGTCACTGTCTAAGACCTTTCTGCCACAGAGCAGCGAGGGACTGGGAATTGTTTAGAACTCCTTGGGCTGTACAGCTCAAAATGAATGTATGCATTGAATACTAATTGTATTATAATTGTATTGAAGCACCTCAGAGTGCAACATGATGTATGTTGATAACTCCAATACCATTGCACTGTCTGTAATGACAATATTGAAATGACTGTAATATTCAGTGATTGTATTGAAGCACCTCGTGATCCATGTGTAAAAGTTGAATATGATTGTACTTATGTGATGGTCATTTTGAAATGGTTTGGAATGTTCTTCCAGATATTTTATGAATAAAGTAAATGTTTCCAAAAAAAATGAAAAGGATACTATGGTACAAAGATATGTGACCCTGCAGAATGTGTCATATTTAAAGTTTATACCTGTCTCTGGAGGGAGTGCAGTAATGCGAGGGTACATGTCTTTGGAAGAAATACTATAATTAAAGTTTATTTGTCTAAGAAGGAATACCTTTATATAGATCTATATGTCTTTGGAGAGAATGTTAAAAGACAAGTTCAAGTTTCTCTGCAGAGGGATTATTACACAACGATATGTATTTCAGGAAGGAGCACTTTAACAGAAGCGGATGGATTCAGAGTTCAGCTGTTTAGCAGCTACTGTTTTGCGCTACGGGTCTCAGATTCACAGAATTGTTACAGTGCAGAAGGAGGCCATGTGGCCCATCATGTCTGCAGCAGCTCTCTGAATGAGCAATGCATTTAGTGCCACGCCCCCACATTTTCCCTGTAACCCTGCACATTCTTCCCAGGATGGAAGAATGGGCGGTGTCAAAGCTCTTGAGTGTTGTTGGAGCTGCACTCAGCCAGGCAGGTGATTGATTCATGGGCATTGATTGAAATATCTCTTTCCATATCTGCTGCTAAACACTCGGTGAAGCGTCTGCCATCTCTTACCAAAGCTTTGCCATTGTTACAGAAAGTATCATCAGTGTAATCATAGGACTCAAAGAATCATAGACATTTACAGCACAAATGAGGTCATTTTGCTACACGGAGAAGGTATCAGGTCTCTGACCAGTGAGACCATCAGGCCACTGTCTGGTCAGACCATCAGGCCACTGTCTGGTCAGACCACCGGGCCACTGTCACATCAGTCCATCAGGCCACTGACCCATCAGACCATCAGGCCACTGTCCGGTCAGACAATCAGGCCACAGTCCAGCCACACCATCAGGCCACTGTCCCATTAGGCCATCAGGCTGCTTTCTGCTCAGATCAACAGGCCATGGTCCAGTCAGACCACCAGGCCACTGTCCGGTGAGACCACCAGGCCTCTGTCCAGTAAGAATGCCCAGGCCACTGTCCCATCAGACATCACACCACTGTCCAGCCACACCATCAGGCCACTGTCCCATTAGGCCATCAGGCTACTTTCTGTTCAGACCAACAGGCCATTGTCCCATCAGACCATCAGGCCACCATCCGGTCAGACCATCAGGCCACTGTCCAGTCAGACCATCAGGCCATTGTCCCATCAGACCATCAGGCCACTGTTCGGTCAGACCATCAGGCCATTGTCCCATCAGACCATCAGGCAACTTTCCGGTCAGACCATCAGGCCACAGTCCCACCTGACCATCAGGCCACTGTGCCATCAGACCATCAGGCCACTGTCCCATCAGATCATTAGGCCACTGTCCAGTCAGACCATCAGGCCACTGTCCCATCAGACCAGCAGGCCACTGTCTGGTCAGATCATCAGGCCACTGTCCCATCAGACCATCAGGCCACCGTCCGGTCAGACCATTAGGCCGCTCTTTGTCAGACCATCAGGCTTTGTCCCGTCAGACCATCAGGCCAATGTCCAGTCAGACCATCCGGCCACTGTCTGGTCAGACCATCAGGCCGCTGTGGCATCAGTCCATCAGGCCACTGTCGCATAAGAACATCAGGCCACTGTCCGGTCAGACCAGCAGGCCACTGTCCCATCAGGCCATCGGGCCAACATCCAGTCAGACCATCAGGCCACTGTCTGGTTAGACCATCAGGCCCCTGTCCCATCAAACCATCAGGCCACTGTCCCATCAGATCATCAGGCCAATGTCCCATCAGACCATCGGGCCAATGTCTGGTCAGATCATATGTCTACTGTCCCATCAGAACATTGACAGTCAGACCATCAGGCCACTGTCCAGTCAGTATATCAGGCCGCTGTGGCATCAGTCCATCAGGCCACTGTCACATAAGAACATCAGGCCACTGTCTGGTCAGACCAGCAGGCCACTGTCTGGTCAGACCGTCAGGCCACTGTCCCATCAGACCATCAGGCCAACATCCAGTCAGACCATCAGGCCACTGTCTGGTCAGACCATATGTCTACTGTCCCATCAGAACATTGACGGTCAGACTATCAGGCCACTGTCCGGTCAGTATATCAGGCCACTGTCCAATCAGACCATCAGGCCACTGTCCAATCAGACAATCAGGCCAATATCCCATTAGTCCATCAGTCCACATTTCGGTCAGGCCATCAGGCCATTGTCCGGTCTCACCATCAGGCTGCTGTCCTTTCAGATCATCAGGCCACTGTCCCGTTAGACCATCAGACCTGGGTCCCATTAGACAATCAGGCCACTGTCCAGCAGGCCATAATAACACTATCCCAACTGACCATCAGGTTACTGTCCCATCAGACCATCAGGCCACTCTTCCATCAGACCATCAGGCCACTGTCTGGTCAGACCATCAGGTCACTGTCCTTTCAGACCATCAGGTGAATGTCCCTTCAGACCATCTTACCAGGGTCCCATCAGACGATCAGGCTAGTGTCCTTTCAGAACATCAGGCCACTGTCAGATCAGACCATAAGACTGCTATCCCAACTGACCATCAGGTCACTGTCCCATTAGACCATCGGGCACTGTGCCATCAGTCCATCAGGCCGCTGTCCGGTAAGACCATCAGGCCACTGTCCCATCAGACCATCAGGCTGCTTTATACTCAGACCAACAGACCACTGTCTCATGAGACCATCAGGCCACTGTCCCATCAGACATCAGGCCACTGTCTGGTTAGACCATCAGTCCACTGTCTGGCCAGATCTTCAGGCCACTGTCCCATCAGTCCATCAGTCCACTGTCTGGTCTGACCATCAGGCCACTGTCCCATCAGATCAACAGGCCACTGTCCTTTAAGACCATCAGACCATGGACCCATCAGAACATCAGGCCACTGTCCGGTCAGACCATCAGGCCACTGTCCGTTCAGACCATCAGTCCACTGTCTGGTCAGGCCATCAGGGCACTGTCACATCAGACCATCAACCACTATCTGGTCAGGCCAGGCCACTGTCCTTTCAACAATCAGGCCACAATCCCATCAGTTCATCAGGCCACATTCTGGTCAGACCATCAGGCCACTGTCCCATCAGACCATCAGGTCACTGACCCAACAGACCATCAGGTCACTCTCCCTTTAGACTATCTGGCCACAGTCCAGTCAGACCATCAAGCCACTGACCCATCAGACCAAAGTCCGTTCAGTCCATCAGGCCACTGTCCCATCAGACCATCAGACCACTTTCTGGTCAGACCATCAGGCCGCTGTCCCTTCAGGCCATCAGGTCATTCTCCCATCACACCATCGGGTGACTGTCCAAACACTCCATCAGGCCACTGTCCCATCAGACCATCAGACCACTGTCCTTTCAGACCATCAGACCAGGGTCCCATCAGAACATCAGGCCACTGTCCAGTCAGACCATCAGGCCACTGTCCGGTCAGACCATCAGGCCACTGTCTGGTCAGACTATCAGGCTGCTGTCCCATCAGATCGTCAAGCCACTGTCTGGTCAGTCCGTCAAGCCACTGTCTGGTCAGTCCGTCAAGTCACTGTCCCATCACACCGTGAGGCCACTGTCTCATCAGACCTTCAGGCCACTGTCTGGTCAGACCATTAGCCCACTGTCCCATCAGACCATGAGGCCACTATCCCATCAGATCATCAGTTCACTCTCCCATCAGACCATCAGGCCACAGTCCGGTCAAACCATCAAACCACAGTCCTATCAGACCAAGGTCCGCTCAGACCATCATGTCGCTGTCCCATCAGAACATCAGGCCATTGTCCGATCGGTCCCTCAGGCTGCTGTCCCATCAGACCATCAGGTCACTCTCCCATCAGACTATCAGGCCATTGTCCTTTCAGACCATCAGGCCACTGTCCAGTCAGACCATAGTAACGCTATCCCATCCGACCATCAGTCCACTGTCCCATCAGACCATCAGGCCACTGTCCAGTCAGACCATCAGGCCACATTCCAGTCAGACCCTCAAGACACTGCCTGGTCAGACAATCAGGCATTGTCCAGTAAGACCATCAGACCACTGTCCTGTCAGACCGCCAGTCCTCTATCCCATCAGAGCCACAGGTCACTCTCCCATCAGACCATCAGGCCATCATCCGGTCAGACCATCAGGCCACTGTCCCTCCAGAACATCAGGCCCCTGTCTGGTCATATGATCAGACCACTGCACCAACAGACCATCAGGCCCCTGCCCCATCAGACCAAAAGCTCACTCTCCCATCATACCATCAGGCTCCTGTCCGGCTTGACCATCCGCCCACTGTCCCATCAGACCAATGTCCGTTCAGACCAACAGGCCGCTGTCCCATCAGATCATTAGAGCAAATTCCTGTCAGACCATCAGGCCGCTGTCCTATCAGGCCATCAGGTCATTCTCCCATCACACCATCAGGTGACTGTCCAAACACTCCATCAGGCCAAAGTCCTTTCAGACCATCAGACTAGGGTCCCATTAGATCATCAGGCCACTGTCCGGTCAGACCATCAGGCCACTGTCCTATCAGACCATCAGGCTATTATCCGGACAGACCAGAAGGCCGCTGACCCCTCAGGCCATCAGGCCATTGTCCCATCAGAACATCAGGTCACTCTCGCATCAGACCATCAAGCCACTGTCACATCAGACCAAAGTCTGGTCAGACCATCAGGCCTCTGTCCCATCAGACCATCAGCCCAAAGTCCGGTCAGACAATCAGGCTGCTGTCCCATCAAAATATCAGCCCAAAGTCCGGTCAGACTATCAGGCCGCTGTCCCATCAAACCATCAGGTCATTCTCCCATCACACCATCAGGCGACTGTCCAATCACACCATCAGCCAACTGTACTTTCAGAACATCAGGCCACTGTTCCATCAGACCATCAGGCTACTGTCTGGTCAGACCATCAGGCCACTGTCCCCTCAGACCATCACACCACAGTACGGTGAGACCATCAGGCCACTGTCCCATCAATCCATCAAGCCACATTCCGGTCAGACCATCGGGCCATTGTCTGGTCTCACTGTCAGGCCACTGTCCCATTAGTCCATCAGACCACAGTCCGGTCAGACCATCAAGCCACTGTCCCATCAGTACATCAGACCACAGTCCAGTCAGACCATCAGGCCACTGTCCCATCAGACCATCAGGCCACTGTACAATGAGACCATCAGGTCACTCTCCCATCAGACCATCAAGCCACTGTCCGGTCAGGCTAGGCCACTGTCTGATCAGACAATCAGGCCACTGTCCCATCAAAACATCAGGCCACATTCTGGTCAGACCATCAGGCAAATGTCTGGACTCACCATCCGGCCATTGTCCCATCAGACCATCAGGCAAATGTCTGGTCAGATCATCAGACCACTGTCCCATCAGACCATCAGGCCACTGTCCACTCAGACCATCAGGCCGCTGTCCCATCAGACCATCAGGCCGCTGGCTGGTGAGGCCAACAGGCCATAGTCTGGTCAGACCATCAGGCCACTGCCCATCAGACCATCAGGCCACTTTCGCATCAGACCATCAGACTCCTGTCCGCCCTGACCATCGGTCCAATGTCCCAGCAGACCATCAGGCCACTGTCCTTTCAGACCATCAGGCCGCTGTCCCATGAGACCTTTAGACCACAGTCCAGTTAGACCATCAGGCCGCTGTCCCATCAGACCATCAGGTCACTCTCCCATCAGACCATCAATCTACTGTTCGGTCAGGCCAGGCCAAATTCCGGTCAGACCATAAGGCCATTGTCCGGTCTCACCATCAGGCCATTGTCCCTTCAGACCATCAGGCCTCTGCCACATCAGAAAATCAGGCCCCTGCCCCATCAGACCATCAGGTCACTGTCCCATGAGACCATCAGGTCACTCTCCCGTCAGACCATCAGTCCTCTGTCCCATCAGACCATCAGGCCACTGTGGGGTCAGATCATCAGAACACTGCCCCATCAGACCATCTGGCCACTGTCTGGTCATATGATCAGACCACTGACCCATCAGACCATCAGGCCCCTGTCCCATCAGACCAACAGGTCAATGTCCCATCAGATCATCAGGTCACTCTACTATCAGATCGTCTGTCCTTTGTCTGGTCAGACCATCAGGCTACTGTCCCTTCAGTCCATCAGGCCACTTTCTGGTCAGACCATCAGGCCAATGTCTCCCATGACCATCCGGCCACTGTCGGGTTACGATCATCGGGCCACTGTCCCCTCAGACCATCAGACCTCAGTCCGGTCAGACCATCAGGCCACTGTCGAGTTACGACCATTAGGCCGCAGTCCCATCAGATCATCAGCTCACTCTCCCATCAGACCATCAGGCCCCTGTCCGGGCTGACCATCCACCCACTGTACGATCAGACCAAAGTCCGGTCAGACAATCAGGCCGCTGTCCCATCAGACCATCAGGCAACTGTCTGGTGAGATCATCAGACCACTGCCACATCAGACCATCAGGCCGCTGTCCCATCAGACCATCAGGCAACTGTCTGGTGAGATCATCAGACCACTGCCACATCAGACCATCAGACCACTGTCCCATCAGACCATCAGGTCACTCTCCCATCAGGCCCCTGTCCAGCCACTGTCCCATCAGACGATCAGGCCACTTCCTGGTCAGACCATCAGACCGCTGTCGCATCAGGGCATCAGGTCATTCTCCCATCACACCATGAGGCTACTGTCTAAACACACCATCAGGCCACCATCCTTTCAGGCCATCAGACCAGGGTCCCATCAGAACATCAGGCCACTGTCCGGTCAGACCATCAGGCCAAGGTCTGTTCTGACCATCAGGCCGCTGTCCCCTCAGACCATCAAGCCACAATCCCATCAGAACATCAGGTCACTCTTGCATCAGCCCATCAGGCCATCATCTGGTCTGACCAAACAGTCACTGTCCCATGAGACCATCAGGTCACTCTCCCATCAGACCATCAGGCCACACTCCTGTCAGACCATCAAGCCACTGTCCCATCAGACCAAAGTCCAGTCAGACCATCAGCCGCTGTCCCATCAGACCATCAAACCAAGGTCCAGTCAGACCATTAGGCCGCTGTCCCATCACACCAACAGGTCATTCTCCCATCACACCACCAGGCCACTGTCCCATCAGACCATCAGGTCACTCTCCCATCAGACCATCAGGCCATCATCCGGTCAGACCATCAGGCCGCTGTCCCCTCAGACCAACAAACCACTGTCCCATCAGAACATCAGGTCACTCTCACATCGGACCATCAGGCCATCGTCCAGTCAGATCACATGGTCACTGTCCCATCAGACCATCAGTTCACTCTCCCATCAGACCATCAGTCCGCTGTCCGGTCAGACCGTCAAGCCACTGTTCCATCAGACCAAACTCCAGTCAGACCATCAGGCCGCTGTCCATCACGCCAACAGGTCATTCTCCCATCACACCATCAGGCGACTATCCAAACACACCATCAGGCCACTCTACATTCAGAACATAAGACCAGGGTCCCATCAGAGCATCAGGCCACTGTCCGGTCAGACAATCAGGTCTCTGTTCGGTCAGATCATCAGGCCACTGTTCAGTCTGACCACCAGGCCACTATCCCATCAGACCATCGGGCCACTATCCAGTCAGACCATCAGGCTGCTGTCCCATGACCATCAGGCTACTGTCGGGTTACGATCATCAGGCCACTGTCCCCTCAGACCATCAGACCTCAGTCCAGTCAGACCATCAGGCCACTGTCGGGTTACGATCATCAGGCCACTGTCCCATCAGATCATTAGGCCGCAGTCCCATGAGACCATCAGCTCACTCTCCCATCAGACTATCAAGCCACTGTCTGGTCAGGCCAGGCCACTGTCCGGTCAGACAATCAGGCCACTGTCCCATCAGTCTATCAGACCACTGTCCCATCAGTCCATCAGGCCACCTTCCGGTCAGACCAACATGCCATTATCCGATCAGACCATCAGGCCACTGTCCTAACAGACGATCAGGCCACTGTCCACTCAGATGATCAGGCCGCTGTCCCATCAGACCATCAGGCCGCTGGCCGGTGAGACCATCAGGCCATAGTCTGGTCAGACCATCAGGCCACTGCCCATCAGACCATCAGGCCATTGTCCAGTCAGACCATCAGGCCACTTTCCCATCAGACCATCAGGCTCCTGTGCGCCCTGACCATTGGTCCAATGTCCCAGCAGACCATCAGGCCACTGTCCTTTCAGACCATCAGGCCGCTGTCCCATTAGACTTTCAGTTCACTCTACCATCAGACCATCAGGCCCCAGTCCGGCCTGCCCATCCGTCCACTGTCCCATCAGACCTTCAAGCCACTGTCCCATCAGAGCTTCAGACCAGAATCCCATCAGACCATCGGTCCACTGTCCTTTCAGACTATCGGGCCACTGTCCAGTCAGACCATAAGACCGCTATCCCAACTGACCATCAGGTCACTGTCCCATTTGACCACCACACCACAGTGCCATCAGACCATCAGACCACTATCCCATTAGAACATCAGGTCACTCTCACATCAGACCATCAGCCCATCGTCCGGTCAGACATAAGGCCACTGTCCCATCAGACCATCAGGTCACTTTCCCATCAGACAATCAGGCCACAGTCCAGTCAGACCATCAAGCCACTGTCCCATCAGACCAAATCCAGTCAGACCATCAAACCACTGTCCCATTAGACCATCAGCCCAAAGTCCAGTCAGACCATCAGGATGCTGTCCCATCAAAACATCAGCCCAAAGTCCGGTTGGACCATCTGTCCACTGTCCCAACAGACCATCAAGCCACTGTCCCGTCAGACCATCAGGCCGCTTTCCCATGCAACCATCAGGTCACTCTCCCATCAGAGAATCAAGCCACTGTCTGGTCAGGCCAGGCCACATTCCGGTCTGACCATAAGGCCATTGTCCAGTCTCACCATCAGACCATTGCCCCATCAGACCATCAGGCCACTATCCCTCCAGAGCATCAGGCCACTGTCTGGTCATATGATCAGACCACTGCCCCATCAGACCATCAGGCCACTGTCCCATCAGACCATCAGATCACTCTCCCATCAGACCATCAGGTCACAGTCCGGTCAGACCTTCAAGCCACTGTCCCATCAGACCATCAGCCCAAAGTCCAGTCAGACCATCAGGATGCTGTCCCATCAAAACATCAGCCCAAAGTCCGGTTGGACCATCTGTCCACTGTCCCAACAGACCATCAAGCCACTGTCCCGTCAGACCATCAGGCCACTTTCCCATGCAACCATCAGGTCACTCTCCCATCAGAGAATCAAGCCACTGTCTGGTCAGGCCAGGCCACATTCTGGTCTGACCATAAGGCCATTGTCCAGTCTCACCATCAGACCACTGCCCCATCAGACCATCAGGCCACAGTCTGGTCAGACCTTCAAGCCACTGTCCCATCAGACCATCAGCCCAAAGTCCAGTCAGACCATCAGGCTGCTGTCCCATCAGACCATCAGGTCATTCTCCCATCAGGCCATTAGGTGACTGTCCAAACATACCATCAGGCCACTGTCCAGCCAGATCATCAGGCCACTGTCCCATCAGATCATCAGATCATCTTCCGGTCAGACCATCAGGCCACTGTCCCCTCAGACTATCAGATCACTATCGGACCATCAGGCCATCGTCCGGTCAGATATAAGGCCACTGTCCCATCAGACCATCAGGTCACTCTCCCATCAGACCATCTGGCCACGGTCCAGTCAGACCATCAAGCCACTGTCCCATCAGCCCAAAGTCCGGTCAGTCCATTAGGCCACTGTCCCATCAGACCATCAGGTCATTCTCCCATCACACCATCAGGTGACTGTCCAAACACACCATAAGGCCACTGTACTTTCAGAACATCAGGCCACTGTTCCATCAGACCATCAGGCTACTGTCCAGTTAGATCATCACACCAGTGTCTGGTCACACCATCAGACCAGGGTCCCATCAGACTATCAGTCCACTGTCCTTTCAGACTATCAGGTCACTGTCCGGTCAGACCATCAGGCTACTGTCCCATTACACCATCAAGTCACTCTCCCATTAGATCATCAAACCACTGTCCGTTCAGACAGTAAGGCCACTGTCCCATCAGTCCATCAGGCCCCTGTCTGGTCAGACCATCAGGACACTATCCCATCAGACCATCAGGCCACAGTCCGGTCAGACCATCAAGCCACTGTCCCATCAAAACTTCAGCCCAAAGTCCGATCAGTCCATCAGGCTGCTGTCCCATCAGACCATCAGGTCATTCTCCCATCACACCATCAGGCGACTGTCCAAACACACCATCAGGCCACTGTACTTTCAGAATATCAGGCCATTGTTCCATCAGACCATCAGGCTACTATCCGGTTAGCTCATCACGCCAGTGTCTGGTCACACCATCAGACCAGTGTCCCATCAGACTATCAGTCCACTGTCCTTTCAGACCATCAGGTCACTGTCCGGTCAGACCATCAGGCTACTGTCCCATCACACCATCAAGTCACTCTCCCATCATATCATCAAGCCACTGTCCAGTCAGACAGTAAGGCCACTGTCCCAGCAGACCATCAGGCTATTGTCCGGTCTCACCATCAGGACACTGTCCAATCAGACCATCAGGCCACTGTCTGGTCAGATCATCAGACCACTGCCCCATCAGACCATCAGGCTACTGTTCTGTCAGACCATCAGGCCGCTTTCCTATGAGACCATCAGGTCACTCTCCCATCAGAGCATCAAACCACTGTCCGGTCAGGCCAGGCCACATTCCAGTCTGACCATAAGGCCATTGTCCGGTCTCACCATTAGGCCACTGCCCCATCAGACCATCAGGCCACTATCCCTCCAGAGCATCAGGCCACTATCTGGTCATATGATCAGACCAATGCCCCATCAGACCATCAGGCCATGTCCCATCAGACCATCAAGTCACTCTCCCATCAGACCATCAGGCTCCTGTCTGCCCTGATCATCCACCCACAGACCAAAGTCTGGTCAGACCATCTGGCCGCTGTCTCATCAGATCATTAGACCAAATTCCGGTCAGTCCATCAGGCCGCTTTCCCATCAGACCATCAGGTCATTCTCCCATCACACCATCAGGCTACTGTCCAAACACTCCATCAGGCCACTGTCCTTTCAGAGCATCAGACCAGGGTCCCATTAGATCATCAGGCCACTGTCCGGTCAGGCCATCAGGCCACTGACTGGTCAGACCATCAGGCCACTGTCTGTTCTGACCACCAGGCCACTGTCCCATTAGTACATCAGGTCATTCTCGCATCAGACAATCAGACCATCATCCAGTCAGACCATAAGGCCACACTGTCCCATCAGACAATCAGGTCACTCTCCAGTCAGACCATCAGGCCAAAGTCCGGTCAGACTATCAATTCACTGTCCCATCAGTCCAAAGTGCGGTCAGACTATCAAGCCACTGTCCCATCAGTCCAAAGTCCGGTCAGACTACCAGGCCACTGTCCCATCAGACTATTAGGCCACTATCTGGTCAGACCATCAGGCCGCTGTACCATGAGACCATTAGGTCATTCTCCCATCAGACCAACAAACCACTGTCTGATCTGGCCAGGCCAATGTCTGGTCAGACAATCAGGCCACAGTCCCATCAGTTCATCAGGCCACATTCTGGTCAAACCATCAGGCCACTGTCCCATCGGACCATCAGGTCATTTTCCCATCTGACCATCAAGCCACAGTCTGGTCATATCATCACACCACTGCCGCATGTGTCCATCAAGCCGCTGTCCCATCAGACCATCAGGCCACTGTCCCCTAAGACCATCAGACCACAGTCTGGTCATATCATCAGACTACTGCCCCATCAGATCATCAGGCTGCTGTCCCATCAGACCACCAGCTCATTCTCCCATCAGAACATCAGGCCCCTGTCCGGGCTGACCATCCGCCCACTGTACCATCAGACCAAAGTCCGGTTAGATGATCAGGCCGCTGTCGCATCAGGCCGTCAGGTCACTGTCCCATCAGAACATCAGGTCACTGTCCCATCAGACCATCTGCCCTCTGGCCCTTCAGTCCATCAGGCCACTGTCTAGTCAGATCATCAGACCACAGCCCAATGAGTCCATCAGGCCGCTGTCCCATCAGACCATCAGGCCACTGTCCCCTAAGACCATTAGACAACAGTCCGGTCATATCATCAGACCACTGCCCGATCATATCATCAGGCCGCTGTCCCATCAGACCACCAGTTCATCCTCCCATCAGACCATCAGGTCACTCTCCAATCAGACCATCTGTCCTCTGTCCAATCAGACCATCAGGCTACTGTCCCTTCAGTCCATCAGGCAACTTTCCGGTCAGATCATCAGGCCACTGTCCCATCAGACTACTCAGCTACTGTCCGGTCCAACCACCAGGCCACTGTCCCATCAGACCATCAGGTCACTCTCCCATCAGACCATCAAGCCAATGTCTGGTCAGGCGAGGCCAGTGTCCGGTCAGACAATCAGGTCACAGTCCCATCAGTTCATCAGGCCACATTCCGGTCAAACCATCAGGCCACCGTCCCATCGGACCATCAGGCCACTGTCCAATCAGACCATCAGATCACTCTCCCATCAGATCATCAGGCCCCTGTCCGGCCTGACCATCCACCCACTGTCACATCAGACCAAAGTCCGGTCAGACAATCAGGCTTCTATCCCATCAATCCATCAGCTCACTCTCCCATCAGACCATCAGCCCCTGTCCGGCCTGACCATCCGCCCACTGTACCATAAGACCAAAGTCTGGTCAGACCTTCAGGCCGCTGTCCCATCAGACCATTAGACAAAAGTCCGGTCAGACCATCAGGCCGCTGTCCCATCAGACCATCAGGCCATTGTCCGGTCTGACCATCAGGCCACTGACATATCAGAACATCAAGCCACTGTTCGGTCAGGCCAGGCCACATTCCGGTCAGACCATAAGGCCATTGTCCAGTCTCACCATCAGGCCACTGTCCCATCAGACCATCAGGTCACTGTCTCATGAGACCATCAGGTCACTCTCCCGTCAGACCATCTGTCCTCTGCCCCATCAGTCCATCAGGCCACTGTCCCACCAGAACATCAGGCCACTGTCTGGTCATATGATAAGACCACTGCCCCATCAGACCATCAGGCCCCTGCCCCATCAGACCATAAGGCCCCTGCCCCATCAGACCAACAGATCAATGTCCCATCAGACCAATAGGTCACTCTACTATCAGATCATCTGTCCTTTGTCTGGTCAGACCATCAAGCTACTGTCCCTTCAGTCCATAAGGCCACTTTCCGGTCAGACCATCAGGCCAATGTCTCCCATGACCATCAGGCCACTGCCAGGTTACGATCATCAGGCCACTGTCACCCCAGACCAGCAGGCTACTGTCCCTTCAGTCCATCAGGCCACTGTCCCATCAGACCATTCGGTCACAGTCCCATGAGTCCATCAGGTCACTCTCCCATCAGACCATCAGGCCCCTGTCCCGGCTGACCATCCACCCACTGTACCATCAGACCAAAGTCCGGTCAGACCATCAGGCCGCTGTCCCATCAGACCATCAGGCAACTGTCTGGTCAGATCATCAGACCACTGCCGCATCAGATCATCAGAGCACTGCCACATCAGACCATCAGGCCACTGCCGCATCAGACCATCAGCCCGCTGTCCCATCAGACCATTAGGCCACCTTCCGGTCAGACCAACATGCCATTATCCGATCAGAACAACAAGCCTCTGTCCCATCAGACGATCAGGCCACTGTCCAGTCAGACCATCAGGCCGCTGGCCAGTGAGGCCCTCAGGCCATAGTCTGGTCAGACCATCAGGCCACTGCCCATCAGACCATCAGGCCACTGTCCAGTCAGACCATCAGGCCACTTTCCCATCAGACCATCAGGCTCCTGTCCGCCCAGTCCATCATTCCAATGTCCCAGCAGACCATCAGGCCACTGTCCTTTCAGACCATCAGGCTGCTGTCCCAAGAGACCTTTAGACCACAGTCCGGTTAGACCATCAAGCCGCTGTCCCATCAGACCATCAGGCAACTGTCTGGTCAGATCATCAGACCACTGCCACATCAGACCATCAGGTCACTGCCGCATCAGACCATCAGCCTGCTGTCCCATCAGACCATCAAGCTGCTGTCCCATCAGACCATCAGGTCACTCTCCCATCAGACTCCTGTCCAGCCCCTGTCCCATCAGACCAAATACCGGTCAGACCATCAGGCCGCTGTCCCATCAGTCGATCAGGCCACTTCCCGGTCAGACCATCAGGCCGCTGTCGCATCAGGGCATCAGGTCATTCTCCCATCACACCATGAAGCTACTGTCTAAACACACCATCAGGCCACCATCCTTTCAGGCCATCAGACCAGAGTCCCATCAGAACATCAGGCCACTGTCCGGTCAGACCATCAGGCCAAGGTCTGTTCCGACCATCAGGCCGCTGTCCCCTCAGACCATCAAGCCACAATCCAATCAGAACATCAGGTCACTCTTGCATCAGACCATCAGGCCATCATCTGATCTGACCAAACAGTCACTGTCCCATCAGACCATCAGGCCCCTGTCCGGGCTGACCATCAACCCACTGTACGATCAGACCAAAGTCCGGTCAGACAATCAGGCCGCTGTCCCATCAGACCATCAGGCCACTGTCCCATCAGACCATCAGGCAACTGTCCCATCAGACCATCAGGCCGCTGTCCCATCAGACCATCAGGCAACTGTCTGGTGAGATCATCAGACCACTGCCACATCAGACCATCAGACCACTGCCCCATCAGACCATCAGGTCACTCTCCCATCAGGCCCCTGTCCAGCCACTGTCCCATCAGACCAAATACTGGTCAGACCATCAGGCCACTGTCCCATCAGACGATCAAGCCACTTCTTGGTCAGACCATCAGACCGCTGTCGCATCAGGGCATCAGGTCATTCTCCCATCACACCATGAGGCTACTGTCTAAACACACCATCAGGCCACCATCCTTTCAGGCCATCAGGCCAAAGTCCCATCAGAACATCAGGCCACTGTCCAGTCAGACCATCAGGCCAAGGTCTGTTCCAACCATCAGGCCGCTGTCCCCTCAGACCATCAAGCCACAATCCCCTCAGAACATCAGGTCACTCTTGCATCAGACCATCAGGCCATCATCTGGTCTGACCATAAAGTCACTGTCCCATCAGACCATCAGGTCACTCTCCCATCAGACCATCAGGCCACACTCCGATCAGACCATCCACCCACTGTCCCATCAGACCAAAGTCCGGTCAGACCATTAGCCACTGTCCCATCAGACCATCAAACCAAGGTCCAGTCAGACCATTAGGCCGCTGTCCCATCACACCAACAGGTCATTCTCCCATCACACCATCAGGCGAATGTCCGGTCAGACCATCAGGCCACTGTCCAGTCAGATCATCAGGTCACTCTCCCATCAGACCATCAGGCCGCTGTCTGGTCAGACCGTCAAGCCACTGTTCCATCGGACCAAACTCCGGTCAGACCATCAGGCCACTGTCCCATCATGCCAACAGATCATTCTCCCATCACACCAAGGTCCAGTCAGACCATTAGGCTGCTGTCCCATCACACCAACAGGTCATTCTCCCATCACACCATCAGGCAAATGTCCGGTCAGACCATCGGGCCACTGTCCAGTCAGATCATCAGTCAACTGTCTGGGCCAACCACCAGACCACTGTCCCATCAGACCATCAGGCCATCATCCGGTCAGACCATCAGGCCGCTGTCCCCTCATACCATCAAAGCACTGTCCCATCAGAACATCAGGTCACTTTCACATCGGACCATCAGGCCATCGTCCAGTCAGACCATAAGATCACTGTCCCATCAGACTATCAGTTCACTCTCCCATCAGACCATGAGGACACTGTCCCGTAAGACCATCAGGCCACCATCCAGTCACACCATCAGGCCACTGCCCCAACAGAAAATCAGGCCCCTGCCCCATCAGACCAACAGGTCACTCTACTATCAGATCATCTGTCCTTTGTCTGGTCACACCATCAGGCTACTGTCCCTTCAGTCCATCAGGCCACTGTCCAGTCAGACCATCAGGCCGCTGGCCGGTGAGGCCATTAAGCCACTTTCCCATCAGACCATCAGGCTCCTGTCCGCCCAGACCATCGGTCCAATGTCCCAGCAGACCATCAGGCCACTGTCCTTTCAGACCATCAGGCCGCTGTCCCATGAGACCTTTAGACCACAGTCCGGTTAGACCATCAGGCCTCTGTCCCATCAGACCATCAGGCAACTGTCTGGTCAGATCATCAGACCACTGCCACATCAGACCATCAGGTCACTGCCGCATCAGACCATCAGCCTGCTGTCCCATCAGACCATCAGGCCGCTGTCCCATCAGACCATCAGGTCACTCTCCCATCAGGCCCCTGTCCAGCCACTGTCCCATCAGACCAAATACCGGTCAGACCATCAGGCCACTGTCCCATCAGATGATCAGGCCACTTCCTGGTCAAACCATCAGGCCGCTGTCGCATCAGGGCATCAGGTCATTCTCCCATCACACCATGAGGCTACTGTCTAAACACACCATCAGGCCACCATCCTTTCAGGCCATCAGACCAGAGTCCCATCAGAACATCAGGCCACTGTCCAGTCAGACCATCAGGCCAAGGTCTGTTCCGACCATTAGGCCGCTGTCCCCTCAGACCATCAAGCCACAATCCCATCATAACATCAGGTCACTCTTGCATCAGACCATCAGGCCATCATCTGGTCTGACCATAAAGTCACTGTCCCATCAGACCATCAGGTCACTCTCCCATCAGACCATCAGGCCACACTCCGATCAGACCATCCACCCACTGTCCCATCAGACCAAAGTCCGGTCAGACCATTAGCCACTGTCCCATCAGACCATCAAACCAAGGTCCAGTCAGACCATTAGGCCGCTGTCCCATCACACCAACAGGTCATTCTCCCATCACACCATCAGGCGAATGTCCGGTCAGACCATCAGGCCACTGTCCAGTCAGATCATCAGGTCACTCTCCCATCAGACCATCAGGCCGCTGTCTGGTCAGACCGTCAAGCCACTGTTCCATCGGACCAAACTCCGGTCAGACCATCAGGCCACTGTCCCATCATGCCAACAGATCATTCTCCCATCACACCAAGGTCCAGTCAGACCATTAGGCTGCTGTCCCATCACACCAACAGGTCATTCTCCCATCACACCATCAGGCAAATGTCCGGTCAGACCATCGGGCCACTGTCCAGTCAGATCATCAGTCAACTGTCTGGGCCAACCACCAGACCACTGTCCCATCAGACCATCAGGCCATCATCCGGTCAGACCATCAGGCCGCTGTCCCCTCATACCATCAAAGCACTGTCCCATCAGAACATCAGGTCACTTTCACATCGGACCATCAGGCCATCGTCCGGTCAGACCATAAGATCACTGTCCCATCAGACTATCAGTTCACTCTCCCATCAGACCATGAGGACACTGTCCCGTAAGACCATCAGGCCACCATCCAGTCACACCATCAGGCCACTGCCCCAACAGAAAATCAGGCCCCTGCCCCATCAGACCAACAGGTCACTCTACTATCAGATCATCTGTCCTTTGTCTGGTCACACCATCAGGCTACTGTCCCTTCAGTCCATCAGGCCACTGTCCAGTCAGACCATCAGGCCGCTGGCCGGTGAGGCCATTAAGCCACTTTCCCATCAGACCATCAGGCTCCTGTCCGCCCAGACCATCGGTCCAATGTCCCAGCAGACCATCAGGCCACTGTCCTTTCAGACCATCAGGCCGCTGTCCCATGAGACCTTTAGACCACAGTCCGGTTAGACCATCAGGCCGCTGTCCCATCAGACCATCAGGCAACTGTCTGGTCAGATCATCAGACCACTGCCACATCAGACCATCAGGTCACTGCCGCATCAGACCATCAGCCTGCTGTCCCATCAGACCATCAGGCCGCTGTCCCATCAGACCATCAGGTCACTCTCCCATCAGGCCCCTGCCAAGCCACTGTCCCATCAGACCAAATACCGGTCAGACCATCAGGCCACTGTCCCATCAGATGATCAGGCCACTTCCTGGTCAAACCATCAGGCCGCTGTCGCATCAGGGCATCAGGTCATTCTCCCATCACACCATGAGGCTACTGTCTAAACACACCATCAGGCCACCATCCTTTCAGGCCATCAGACCAGAGTCCCATCAGAACATCAGGCCACTGTCCAGTCAGACCATCAGGCCAAGGTCTGTTCCGACCATTAGGCCGCTGTCCCCTCAGACCATCAAGCCACAATCCCATCATAACATCAGGTCACTCTTGCATCAGACCATCAGGCCATCATCTGGTCTGACCATAAAGTCACTGTCCCATCAGACCATCAGGTCACTCTCCCATCAGACCATCAGGCCACACTCCGATCAGACCATCCACCCACTGTCCCATCAGACCAAAGTCCGGTCAGACCATTAGCCACTGTCCCATCAGACCATCAAACCAAGGTCCAGTCAGACCATTAGGCCGCTGTCCCATCACACCAACAGGTCATTCTCCCATCACACCATCAGGCGAATGTCCGGTCAGACCATCAGGCCACTGTCCAGTCAGATCATCAGGTCACTCTCCCATCAGACCATCAGGCCGCTGTCTGGTCAGACCGTCAAGCCACTGTTCCATCGGACCAAACTCCGGTCAGACCATCAGGCCACTGTCCCATCATGCCAACAGATCATTCTCCCATCACACCAAGGTCCAGTCAGACCATTAGGCTGCTGTCCCATCACACCAACAGGTCATTCTCCCATCACACCATCAGGCAAATGTCCGGTCAGACCATCGGGCCACTGTCCAGTCAGATCATCAGTCAACTGTCTGGGCCAACCACCAGACCACTGTCCCATCAGACCATCAGGCCATCATCCGGTCAGACCATCAGGCCGCTGTCCCCTCATACCATCAAAGCACTGTCCCATCAGAACATCAGGTCACTTTCACATCGGACCATCAGGCCATCGTCCGGTCAGACCATAAGATCACTGTCCCATCAGACTATCAGTTCACTCTCCCATCAGACCATGAGGACACTGTCCCGTAAGACCATCAGGCCACCATCCAGTCACACCATCAGGCCACTGCCCCAACAGAAAATCAGGCCCCTGCCCCATCAGACCAACAGGTCACTCTACTATCAGATCATCTGTCCTTTGTCTGGTCACACCATCAGGCTACTGTCCCTTCAGTCCATCAGGCCACTGTCCAGTCAGACCATCAGGCCGCTGGCCGGTGAGGCCATTAAGCCACTTTCCCATCAGACCATCAGGCTCCTGTCCGCCCAGACCATCGGTCCAATGTCCCAGCAGACCATCAGGCCACTGTCCTTTCAGACCATCAGGCCGCTGTCCCATGAGACCTTTAGACCACAGTCCGGTTAGACCATCAGGCCGCTGTCCCATCAGACCATCAGGCAACTGTCTGGTCAGATCATCAGACCACTGCCACATCAGACCATCAGGTCACTGCCGCATCAGACCATCAGCCTGCTGTCCCATCAGACCATCAGGCCGCTGTCCCATCAGACCATCAGGTCACTCTCCCATCAGGCCCCTGTCCAGCCACTGTCCCATCAGACCAAATACCGGTCAGACCATCAGGCCACTGTCCCATCAGATGATCAGGCCACTTCCTGGTCAAACCATCAGGCCGCTGTCGCATCAGGGCATCAGGTCATTCTCCCATCACACCATGAGGCTACTGTCTAAACACACCATCAGGCCACCATCCTTTCAGGCCATCAGACCAGAGTCCCATCAGAACATCAGGCCACTGTCCAGTCAGACCATCAGGCCAAGGTCTGTTCCGACCATTAGGCCGCTGTCCCCTCAGACCATCAAGCCACAATCCCATCATAACATCAGGTCACTCTTGCATCAGACCATCAGGCCATCATCTGGTCTGACCATAAAGTCACTGTCCCATCAGACCATCAGGTCACTCTCCCATCAGACCATCAGGCCACACTCCGATCAGACCATCCACCCACTGTCTCATCAGACCAAAGTCCGGTCAGACCATTAGCCACTGTCCCATCAGACCATCAAACCAAGGTCCAGTCAGACCATTAGGCCGCTGTCCCATCACACCAACAGGTCATTCTCCCATCACACCATCAGGCGAATGTCCGGTCAGACCATCAGGCCACTGTCCAGTCAGATCATCAGGTCACTCTCCCATCAGACCATCAGGCCGCTGTCTGGTCAGACCGTCAAGCCACTGTTCCATCGGACCAAACTCCGGTCAGACCATCAGGCCACTGTCCCATCATGCCAACAGATCATTCTCCCATCACACCAAGGTCCAGTCAGACCATTAGGCTGCTGTCCCATCACACCAACAGGTCATTCTCCCATCACACCATCAGGCAAATGTCCGGTCAGACCATCGGGCCACTGTCCAGTCAGATCATCAGTCAACTGTCTGGGCCAACCACCAGACCACTGTCCCATCAGACCATCAGGCCATCATCCGGTCAGACCATCAGGCCGCTGTCCCCTCATACCATCAAAGCACTGTCCCATCAGAACATCAGGTCACTTTCACATCGGACCATCAGGCCATCGTCCGGTCAGACCATAAGATCACTGTCCCATCAGACTATCAGTTCACTCTCCCATCAGACCATGAGGACACTGTCCCGTAAGACCATCAGGCCACCATCCAGTCACACCATCAGGCCACTGCCCCAACAGAAAATCAGGCCCCTGCCCCATCAGACCAACAGGTCACTCTACTATCAGATCATCTGTCCTTTGTCTGGTCAGACCATCAGGCTACTGTCCCTTCAGTCCATCAGGCCACTTTCCGGTCAGACCATCAGGCCAATGTCTCCCATGACCATCAGGCCACTGTCCAGTTACAATCATCAGGCCACTGTCCCCTCAGACCATTAGGCCGCAGTCCCATGAGACCATCAGCTCACTCTCCCATCAGACTATCAAGCCACTGACTGGTTAGGCCAGGCCACTGTCCGGTCAGACAATCAGGCCACTGTCCGGTCTCACCATCAGGCCACTGACCCATCAGACAATCAGGCCACTGTCCCATCAGACCATCTGACCACAGTCCGGTCATATCATCAGCTCATTCTCCCAACAGACCATAAGATCACTCACCCATCAAACCATTAGGCGCCTATCAGGCCTGACCATCCTCCCACTGCTCTATCAGACCATCAGGCCCCTGTCCATCCTGACCATCCACCCACTGCCCCATCAGACCATCAGGCCACTGACCCATCAGACTTTCAGGTCACTCTCCCATCAGACCATCAGGCCCCTGTCGGCCTGATCATCCATCAAGTGTCCCATCAGACCACCAAGCCAATGTATCATCAGAGCATCAGACCAGGGTCCCATCAGACCATGAGTCCACGAACGTTTCAGGCTATCGGGCCACTATCCGGTCAGACCATAAGACCGCTATCGCAACTGACCATCAGGTCACTGACTCATTTGACCACCAGGCCACTGTGCCAACAGACCATCAAGCCGCTATCCCGTCAGACCATCAGGCCAATCTCCGGTCCAACCATCAGGCCACTGTCCAATCAGACCATCAGGCAATTGTCTGAGCAGACTAGCATGTCACGGTCCAGTCAGACCATCAGGCCAATGTTGCATTAGACCATCATGTCACTATCCCATCGGACCATCTGGCCTCTGTCCAGTCAGACCATCAGGCTACTGTCCCTTCAGTCCATCAAAACCCTGTCTGGTCAGTCCATCAGGTCACTGCCCCTCAGATCATCAAGCCACTGTCCCATCAGATCATCAGGCCATCATCCGATCTGACCATCAAGTCCCTCTCCCATCAGACCATCAGGCTGCTGTCCCATCAAAACATCAGCCCACTGTCCGCTCAGACCATCAGCCCACTGTCCCATCAGACCATCAGGATACTATCCTTTCAGACCATCAGGCCACTGACCGGTCTGACCATCAGGCCAATGTCCCATCGGAGCATCAGGTCATTCTGCCATCACACCATCAGGCTACTGTCCAAACACAGCACCAGGCCACTGTACTTTCAGAACATTAGTCCATTGTCCCATCAGACCATCAGGCCACTATCCGTCCAGATCATCAGGCCACTGTCCCATCAGATCATCAGGCCATCATCCGGTCAGACCATCAGGTCACTGTCCGCTCAGACCATCAGGCCACTGTCTCATCAGAACAAGAGGTCACTCTCGCATCAGACCATCAGGCCATTGTCCTGTCAGACCAAAAGGCCACTGTCCCAACAGACCATCAGGTCACACTCCCATCAGACCATCAGGCCACAGTCTGGTCAGACCATCAGGCCACTGTCCCATCAGACCATCAGCCCAAAGTCCAGTCAGACCATCAGGCCACTGTCCCATCAGACCATCAGACCAGGGTCCCATCAGAACATCAGGCCACTGTCCCATCAGACCATCAGGCCACCATCCGGTCACACAATCAGGCCGCTGTCCCATCAGACCATCAAGTCACTGTCCAGTCAGGCCAGGCTAATGTCCACTTAGCTAATCGGGTTACAGTCCCATCAGTTCATCAGATAATATTCCGATTAGTCCATCAGGCCACTGTACCATCAGACCATCAGGCCATTGTCCAGACTGACCATGAGGCCCCTGTCCTTTCAGACCATCAGGCCACCATCCAGTCAGACCATCAGGCCAGATCACGGTCAGACCATAAGGCCACTGCCCCATCAGAGTATCAGGTCACTCTCCCATCAGACCATCTGTCCTCTGTCCGGTCAGACCATCAGGTTACTCTCCCTTCAATCCAGCAGGCCACTTTCCAGTCAGACCATCAGGCCAATGTCCAATAGGACCATCAGACTACTGTCTCATGAGACCAACATGTCACTCTCCCTTCAGACTATCAAGCCACTGTCTGGTCAGATTATCAGACCATTGCCCCATCGGACCATCAGGCCACTGTCCCATCAGACTGTAAGGCCACTGTCCCATCAGACCATCCAGCCACTGTCGGGTCAGACCATCAGCCCACTGTTCTGCAGACTATTTGGCCACTGTCCCAACAGACCATCCGGCCACTGTCCAGTCAGACCATCAGGCTACCGTCTGGTCAGACCATCAGGTCACACTCCCAACAGTCCATCAGACCACTGACTGGTCGGTCCATCAGGCCACTGTCCAAAATGTACATCAGGTCACTGTCTGCTCAGACCATTAGGCCGGTGTCCCATCAGACCATCAGGTCATTCTCCCATCAGAACATCGGGCCTCTGTCCCTTCAGATCATCAGGCCACTGTCCAGTCATACAATCAGGTCTCTGTCCAGTCAGACCTCAGGCCATGGTCTAGTCAGATCATAAGGCCACTGTCCCATCAGACCATCAGGCCACGGGTCGGTCAGACCATCAGGCCACTCTCTCATCAGACCATCAGGCCACAGTCCAGTCAGACAATCAGGCCACTGTCCCATCAGACCATCAGGCCGTGGGTTGGTTAGGCCATCAGGCCACTCTCCAGTCAGACCATCAGGCCATTTTTGCATCAGACCATTAGTCCTCTGCCCGGTCAGATCATCAGGCCACTGACCTGTCAGACCATCAGGACCCTGTCCCATTTGACCATCAGGCCATTGTCCAGTCAGATCATCAGACAGCTGTCCAGTCAGATCAACAGGCCACTGTCCCATCAGACCATCAGGCTACTGTACAATCAAACATCAGGCTACTGTCCCCTCAGAGCATCATACCACAGTCCATTCAAACCATCAGGTCACTGTCCCCTCAGACAATCAGGCCACTGTCCCATCAGATCATAAGGCCACTGTCGCATCAGATCATCAGGCCATCATCTGGTCAGACCATCAGGCCACTGTCCCATCAGACCATCAGCCCAAAGTCCAGTCAGACCATTAGGATGCTGTCCCATCAAAGCATCCTTTCGGACCATCAGACCAGGGTCCCATCAGAACATCAGGCCACTGTCTGGTCAGGCCATCAGGCCACTGTCCGGTCAGACCATAAGACCGCTATCCCAACTGACCATCTGGTCACTGTCCCATTTGACCACCACACCACAGTGCCATTAGACCATCAGGCTGCTGTCCGGTCTGACCATCAGGCCAGTGTCCGGTCAGACCATCAGGCCACTGTCCCATGAGACCATCAGGCCATTGTCTGAGCTGAACATCAGGCCACTGTCCAGTCAGACCATCCGGCCACCGTTCCATTAGACCATCAGGTCACTCTGCCATCAGACCATCAGAACACAGTCAGTTCAGACCATCAGGCCTCTGTCCCATCAGACCATCAGGTCATTCTCCCATCACGCCATCAGGTGACTGTCCAAAAACACCATCAGGACACTGTACTTTCAGAACATCAGTCTACTGTCCCATCAGACCATCAGGCCACTGTCCTTTCAGACCATCAGACAAGGGTCTCATCAGAAAATCAGGTCACTGTCTGTTCAGACTATCAGGCCACTATCTGGTCAGACCATCAGGCCACTGTCCAGTCCACCCAGCTGGCCACTGTCCCATCAGACTATCAGGCTACCATCTGGTCAGACCATCAGGCCGCTGTCCCATCAGACCATCAGCTCACTCTCCCATCAGACCGTCAGGCCGCTGTCCCAACAGACCATCAGCTCACTCTCCCATCAGACCATCAGCTCACTCTCCCATCAGACCAGGAGGCCCCTGTCCCATTAGACCATCAGCTAACTCTCCCATCAGACCAACAGGCCACTGTCCTATCAGACCCCCGGCCACTGTCCGGTCAGACCATCAGCTGACTGTTTGGCTGACCATCTGGCTGCTTTCCCAATAGACCATCCGGCCTCTGTCCGGTCAGACCATCAGGCTACTGTCCGGTCAGACCATCAGGTCACACTCCCAACAGTCCATCAGACCACTGACTGGTCAGTCCATCAGGCCACTGTCACATCAGAACATCCAGCCACTGTCTGGTCAGACCATCAGGCCGGTGTCCCATCAGACCATCAGGCCACTGTCCAAACAGACCTCAGGCCATGGTCCAGTCAGATCATCAGGCCACTGTCCCATCAGACCATCAGTCCCAATCTGGTCAGACCACCTGTCCACTGACCTGTCAGACCATCAGGCCCCTGTCCCATCAGACCAGCAGGCCACTGTCCAGTCAGATCATCAGGCCACTGACCCATCAGACTATCAGGCCATTGACCGGTCAGACCATCAGGCCCCTGTCCCATCAGTCCATCATGCCACTGTCCAGTCAGATCATCAGGCCACTGACACATCAGACCATCAGGCTACTGTCCGGTTAGACCATTAGGTCACTGTCCAGTCAGATCAACAGGCCACTGTCCCATCAGACCATCAGGCTACTGTCTGATCAAACCTCAGGCTACTGTCCCCTCAGAGCATCATACCACAGTCCATTCAGACCATCAGGTCACTGTCCCCTCAGACCATCAGGCCACTGTCCCATCAGATCATAAGGCCATCGTCTGGTCAGACCATAAGGCCACTGTCCCATTAGACCATCAGCCCAAAGTCCAGACAGACCATTACGCTGCTGTCCCATCAAAGCATCCTTTCAGACCATCAGACCAGGCTCTCATCAGAACATCAGGCCACTGTCCTTTCAGAGCATCAGACCAGGGTCCCATCAGAACATCAGGCCACTGTTGGTTCAGGCCATCAGGCCACTGTCCGGTCAGACCATAAGACCGCTATCCCAACTGACCATCTGGTCACTGTCCCATTTGACTACCACACCACAGTGCCATTAGACCATCAGGCCGCTGTCCGGTCTGACCATCAGGCCAGTGTCCGGTCAGACCATCAGGCCACTGTCCCATGAGACCATCAGGCCATTGTCTGGTCTGAACATCAGGCCACTGTCTGGTCAGACCATCCGGCCACTGTCCCATTAGACCATCAGGTCACTCTGCCATCAGACCATCAGGACACAGTCCGTTCAGACCATCAGGCCTCTGTCCCATCAGACACTCAGGTCATTCTTCCATCACGCCATCAGGTGACTGTCCAAAAACACCATCAGGACACTGTACTTTCAGAACATCAGTCCACTGTCCCATCAGACCATCAGACAAGGGTCTCATCAGAACATCAGGTCACTGTTCAGACTATCAGGCCACTGTCTGTTCAGACCATCAGGCCACTGTCCAGTCCACCCAGCTGGCCACTGTCCCATCAGACCATCAGGTCACTCTCCCATCAGACCATCAGGCCGCTGTACGGTGAGGCCAGATAATGTCTGGTCAGACAATCAGGTCACAGTCCCATCAGTTCATCAGGCCATTTTCTGGTCTGACCATGAGGCCCCTGTCCATTCAGACCATCAGGCCACCACCCAGTCAGACCATCAGGCCACATCCCAGTTAGACCATCAGGCCACTGCCCCATCAGACTATCAGATCACTCTCCCATCAGACCATCTGTCCTCAGTCCGGTCAGACCGTCAGGCTACTCTCTCTTCAGTCCATCAGTCCACTTTCTGGTCAGACCTCAGGCCAATGTCCCACAGACCATCAGACCACAGTCTCGTCAGACCATCAGACCATCAGGTCACTATCCGGTCAGACCATCAGGCTGCTGTCCCATGTGACCAACATGTCAATCTCCCTTCAGATTATCAAGTCTCTGTCTGGTCAGGCCAGGCCACTGTCCAGTCAGACAATCAGGCCACTGTCCCATCAGTCCATCAGGCCACATTCTGGCCAGTCCTTCAGGCCATTGTCAGGTCTCACCATCAGGCCACTGTCCCATCAGACCATCAGGCCACTATCTCGTCAGATCATCAGACCACTGCCCCATCAGACCATTAGGCCGCTGTCCCTTCAGACCTTCAGCTCACTCTCCCATCAGACCAAGAGGCCACTGTCCCATCAGACCATCAGCTCACTCTCCCATCAGACCAAGAGGCCACTGTCCCATCAGACCATCAGCTCACTCTCCCATCAGACCAACAGGCCACTGTCCCATCAGACCATCAGCTCACTCTCCCATCAGACCAACAGGCCACTGACCCATCAGACCCTCCAGCCACTGTCCGATCAGACCATCAGCCCACTGTTTGGCAGACCATCTGGCCGCTGTCCCAACAGACCATCCGTCCACTGCCCGGTCAGATCATCAGGCTACTGTCCGGTCAGACCATCAGGTCACACTCCCAACAGTCCATCAGACCACTGACCGGTCAGTCCATCAGGCCACTGTCAGATCAGAAAATCCAGCCACTGAACCATGATGTCATTCTCCGATCAGACGATCAGGCCATTATCCTGTCAGGCCATCAGGCCACTGTCCAGTCATACAATTAGGCCTCTGTCCAGTCAGACCTCAGGCCATGGACCAGTCAGACCATCAGCTCCCTGTCCCATCAGACCATCAGGCCACATTCCCGTCAGACCATCAGGCCACAGTCCAGTCAGACCATCAGACCACTGACACATCAGACCATCAGGCTGCTGGCTGGAAAGGCCATCAGGCCACTCACCGGTCAGACCATCAGGCCATTGTCGCATCAGACCACCAGGCCACTGTCTGGTCAGATCATCAGAACACTGCCCCATGAGACCATCAGGCCTCTCTCTGGTCAGCCAATCAGGCCACTGAGCTGTCAGACCAACAGGCCGCTGTCTCATCAGATCAACAGCTCACTTTCCCATCAGACCATCAGGCCACTGACCTGACAGACCATCAGGATACTGTCCAATCAGACCATCAGGCCATTGATCGGTCAGACCATCATGCCCCTTTCCCATCTGACCATTAGTCCAATGTCCAGTCAGATCATCAGGCCACTATCCCCTCAGCCCATCAGGCTACTGTCCAGCCAGATCATTAGGCCACTGTCCCATCAGTTCATCAGGCCACATTCGGGCCCAACCTTCAGGCCATTTTCCGGTCTCACCATCAGGCCAGTGTCCCATCAGACCATCAGGCCACTGTCTGGTCAGATCATCAGCTCACTCTCCCATCTGACCATCAGGCCCCTGTCTGGCCTGAACATCCGTCCCATCAGACCACCAAGCCACTGTCCCATCAGAGCATCAGACCAGGGTCCCATCAGACCATCAGTCCACAGTCCGGTCAAACCATAAGACCGCTATCCCAACTGACCATCTCCTCTGTCCAGTCAGAGCTCAGGCCATGGCCCAGTCAGACCATCAGCCCCCTGTCCCATCAGACCACCAAGCCACTGTCCCATCAGACCATCAGGCCACTGTCCCCTCAGACCATCAGACCACAGTCCGGTCAGACCATCAGGCTGCTGTCCCATCAGACCATCAGTCCACAGTCCGGTCAAACCATAAAACCGCTATCCCAACTGACCATCTGGTCACTGTCCATTTGACCACCTGGCCACTGTGCCATCAGACCATCAGGCCCCTGTCCAGTCTGATCATCAGGCCAGTGTCCGGTCAGACTATCAGTCCACTGTCCCATGAGCCCATCAGGCCATTGTCTGAGCTGAACATCAGGCCACTGTCCGGTCAGACCATCCGGCCACTGTCCCATTAGACCATCAGGTCACTCTGCCATCAGACCATCAGGCCATCGTCTTGTCAGACCATAAGGCCAATGTCCCATCAGACCATCAGGTCACTCTCCCAACATAACATCAGGCCATTGTCCATTCAGACCATCAAGCCACTATCCCATCAGACCAAATTCCGCTCAGAGCATCAGGCCTCTGTCCCATCAGACCATCAGGTCATTCTCCCATCACGCCATCAGGTGACTATCCAAACACTCCATCAGGAAACTGTACTTTCAGAACATCAGTCAACTGTCCCATCAGACCATCAGGACACCGTCCTTTCAGACCATTAGACCAGGGTTCAATCAGAACATCAGGCCACTGTCTGGTCAATCAGGCCACAGTCCCATCAGTTCATCTGGCAATATTCCGGTCAGACCATCAGGCCACTGTCCTATAAGACCATCAGGCCACTATCCAGTCTGACCATCAGGCCACTGTCCCATCAGACCATCAGATCACTGTCTGGTCAGATCATCAGGCCACTATCCGGTCAGACCATCAGTTCACTATCCTATGAGACCAACATGTCACTCTCCCTTCAGACCATCAGACCACTGCTCCATCAGACCATCAGGCCGCTGTCCCATCAGACCATCAGCTCACTCTCCCATCAGACCAACAGGCCACTGTCCCATCAGATCCTCCGGCCACCGTCCGGTCAGACCATCAGCCCACTGTTCGGCAGACCATCTGTCCACTGTCCCAAAAGACCATCCATCCACTGTCCGCTCAGACAGTCAGATCTCACCCCCAACAGTCCATCAGACCACTGACTGGTCAGTCCATCAGGCCACTGTCCCATCAGATCCTCCGGCCACAGTCCGGTCAGACCATCAGCCCACTGTTCGGCAGACCATCTGTCCACTGTCCCAAAAGACCATCCATCCACTGTCCGCTCAGACAGTCAGGTCTCACCCCCAACAGTCCATCAGACCACTGACTGGTCAGTCCATCAGGCCGCTTTCCCATCAGAACATCCGGTCACATTCTGGTCAGACCATCAGGCTGGTATACCATCTGACCATCAGGTCATTCTCCCATCAGACGATCAGGCCACTGTCCTGTCAGACCATCAGGCCACTGTCCAGTCAGACATCAGGCCATGGTCCAGTCAGACCATCAGCCCCCTGTCCCATCAGACAATCAGGCCACAGTCTGGTCAGACCATCAGGCCACTGCCCAGTCTGACCATCACACCACTGACCCATCAGACCATCAGGCCACTGACCCATCAGACCATCAGGCCACAGTCCAGTCAGACCATCAGGCCACTGTCCAGTCAGACCATCATGCCACTGACCCAGCAGAACATCAGGCCGCTGGCCGATAAGGCCATCAGGCCACTCTCCGGTCAGACCATCAGGCCATTGTCCCATCAGACCATCAGGCCTCTGTCCGTTCAGACCTTCAGGCCACTGATCTATCAGACCATCAGGACACTGTCCAATCAGACCATCAGGCCATTGACCGGTCAGACTATCAGCCCACTGTTCGGCAGACCATAAGGTCACAAACCCAACAGTCCATGAGACCACTGTCAGTTCAGGCCATCAGGCCACTGTCCGGTCAGACCATAAGACCGCTATCCCAACTGACCATCCGGTCACTGTCCCATTTGACAACCACACCACAGTGCCATTAGACCATCAGGCCACTGTCCGGTCTGACCATCAGGCCAGTGACCGGTCAGACCATCAGGCCATTGTCCCATCAGACCATCAGGCCTCTGTCTGGTCAGACCATCAGGCCACTGACCTATCAGGCCATCAGGACACTGTCCAATCAGACCATCAGGCCATTGACCAGTCAGACTATCAGCCCACTGTTCGGCAGACCATAAGGTCACAAACCCAACAGTCCATGAGACCACTGGCTTGTCAGTCCATCAGGCCACTGTCCAGTCAGATCAACAGGCCACTGTCCCATCAGAACATCCGGCCACTGTCCGGTCAGACCATCAGGCCACTGTCCCATTAGACAATCAGGCCGCTGTCCCATCAGACCATCAGGCCACTGTCCCATCAGACCATCTGTCCTCAGTCCGTTCAGACCATCAGTCTTCTCACCTTCAGTCCATCAGGACACTTTCTGGTCAGACCATCAGGCCAATGTCCCACATACCATCAGGCCACTGTCCCCTCAGACCATCAGACCACAGTCCGGTCAGACCATCAGGACCCTGTCCCATCAGACAATCAGATCACAGTCCGGTCAGACCATCAGGCCACTATCCGGTCAGTCCATCAGTTCGCTGTCCCATGAGACCAAAATATCACTCTCCCTTCAGACTATCATGCCTCTTTCCGGTCAGGCCACGCCACTGTCCAGTCAGACAATCAGGCCACTGTCCCATCAGTCCATCAGGGCACATTCCAGCCAGACCATCAGGCCACTGTCTGGTCAGATCATCATCTCACTTTCCCATCAGACCAACAGGCCACTGTCCCATCAGACCCTCTGGCCACGGTCCGGTCAGACTATCAGCCCACTGTTCAGCAGACCATAAGGTCACAATCCCGACAGTCCATGAGACCACTGACCGGTCAGTCCATCAGGCCATTGTCCCATCAGAAAATCCAGCCACTGTCCAGTCATACCAACAGGCCACTGTCCAGTCAGATCAACAGGCCACTGTCACATCAGACCATCAGGCTACTGTCCGGTCAGAACATCAGGCCACTGTCCTATCAGACCATCAGGCCACTGACCTGTCAGACCATCAGGCCTGTGTCCCATCAGACCATCAGTCCACTGACCATTCAGAACATCAGGCCACTGCCCCATGAGACTAACAGGTCACTCTCCCATCAGACCATCAGGCTGCTGTCCCATCAGAGCCTCTGGCCACTGTCTGGTCAGACCATCAGGTCACAATCCCAACAGTCCATCAGGCCACTGTCCCATCAGAACATCCGGCCACTGTCTGGTCAGACCATCAGGCCGGTGTCCCATCAGACCATCATGTCATTCTCCCATCAGAACACCAGGCCTCTGTCCCAAAGGACAATCAGGCCACTGTCCTGTCAGACCATCAGGCCACTGTCCAGTCATACAATCAGGCCTCTGTCCAGTCTGACCTCAGGCCATGGTCCAGTCAGACCATCAGCTCCCTGTCCCATCAGACCAACAGGCCACAGTCTGGTCAGACCATCAGGCCACTGTCCAGTCAGACCATCAGGCCATTGTCGCATCAGACCATCAGGCCTCTATCAGGTCAGACCATCAGGCCACTGACCTGACAGACCATCAGGATACTGTCCAATCAGAACATCAGGCCATTGATCGGTCAGACCATCATGCCCCTTTCCCATCTGACCATTAGTCCAATGTCCAGTCAGATCATCAGGTCACTATCCCCTCAGCCCATCAGGCTACTGTCCGGCCAGATCATTAGGCCACTGTCCCATCAGTTCATCAGGCCACATTCGGGCCCGACCTTCAGGCCATTTTCCGGTCTCACCATCAGGCCAGTGTCCCATCAGACCATCAGGCCACTGTCTGGTCAGATCATCAGCTCACTCTCCCATCTGGCCATCAGGCCCCTGCCTGGCCTGAACATCCATCCCATCAGACAACCAAGCCACTGTCTCATCAGAGCATCAGACCAGGGTCCCATCAGACCATCAGTCCACAGTCCGGTCAAACTATAAGACCGCTATCTCAACTGACCATCTCCTCTGTCCAGTCAGAGCTCAGGCCATGGCCCAGTCTGACCATCAGCCCCCTGTCCCATCAGACCATCAGGCCACAGTCCGGTCAGACCATCAGGCCACTGTCCCCTCAGACCATCAGACCACAGTCCGGTCAGACCATCAGGCTGCTGTCCCATCAGACCATCAAGCAACTGTCCGGCCAGATCAGCAGGCCACTGTCCCATCAGTTCATCAGGCCACATTCGATCCAGACTTTCAGGCCGTTATCCGGTCTCACCATCAGGCCACTGTCCCATCAGACCATCAGGCCACTGTCTGGTCAAATCATTGAAACACTGTCCCATTAGACCATCAGGTCACTCTGCCATCAGACCATCAGGCCATCGTCCTGTCAGACTATAAGGCTACTGTCCCATCAGACCATCAGGTCACTCTCCCAACATAACATCAGGCCATTGTCCGTTCAGACCATCAAGCCACTATCCCATCAGACCAAATTCCGGTCAGAGCATCAGGCCTCTGTCCCATCAGACCATCAGGACACCGTCATTTCAGACCATTAGACCAGGGTTCAATCAGAACATCAGGCTACTGTCTGGTCAGACAATCAGTCCACAGTCCCATCAGTTCATCAGGCAATATTTCGGTCAGACCATCAGGCCACTGTCCTATTAGACCATCAGGCCATTGTCCGGTCTGACCATGAGGCATCTGTCCGGTCAGATCATCAGGCCATCAACCAGTCAGACCATCAGCCCACTGCCCCATCAGACTATGATGTCACTCTCCCATCAGACCATCTGTCCTCTGTCTGTTCAGACCATCAGGCTAATCACCCTCCAGTCCATCAGGCCACTTTCCGGTCAGATCATCAGGCCAATGTGCCACAGGACCATAAGGCCACTGTCCCCTCAGACCATCAGGCCATTATCCGGTCAGACCATCAGGCCACTGTCCCCTCAGACCATCAGACCACAGTCCGGTCAGACCATCAGGCCACTGTCCCCTCAGACCATCAGGCCACTATCCGATCAGACCATCAGGCCTCTGTCCCATGAGACCAACATGTCACACTCCCTTCAGACTATCAAGCCTCTTTCCGGTCAGGCCAGGCCACTGTCCTTTCAGACCATTAGACCACGGTTCCATCAGAACATCAGGCCACTGTCCGGTCAGACCATCAGGCCACTGTCCCATATGACCATCAGACCACTATCTGGTCAGCTGTCCCATGAGACCAACATATCGCTCTCACTTCAGACTATCAAGCCTCTTTCTGGTGAGGCCAGGCCACTGTCCAGTCAGACAATCAGGCCACTGTCCCATCAGTCCATCAGGCCACATTCTGGCCAGTCCATCAGGCCACTGTCTGGTCAGATCATCAGACCACTGCTCCATCAGACCATCAGGCCACTGTCCCACCAGACCCTCCAGCCACTGTCCGGTCATACCATCAGGCTACTGTCCGCTCAGACCATCAGGTCATTCTCCTATCAGAACATCAGGCCACTGTCCCATCAGACAATCAGGCCACTGTCCTGTCAGACCATCAGGCCACTGTCCAGTCATACAATCAGGCCTCTATCCAGTCAGACCTCAGGCCATGGTCCAGTCAGACCATCAGCCCCCTGTCCCATCAGACCATCAGGCCACAGTCCGGTCAGACCATCAGGCCAGTGTCCAGTCAGACCATCAGGCCACTGACCCATCAGACCATCGGGCCACTGTCCGGTCAGACCATCCGGCCACTATCCCATTAGACCATCAGGTCACTCTGCCATCAGACCATCAGGCCATCGTCTTGTCAGACCTTAAGGCCACTGTCCTATCAGACCATCAGGCCACTGTCCTTTCAGACCATTAGACCTCGGTTCCATCAGAACATCAGGCCACTGTCTGGTCAGACCATCAGGCCACTGTCCTATAAGAACATCAGGCCATTGTCTGGTCTCACCATGAGGCTCCTGTCCTGTCAGACCATCAGGCCGGCATCCAGTCAGACCATCAGGCCATATTCCGGTCAGACCATCAGGCCACTGCCCCATCAGAGTATCATGTCACTCTCCAATCAGACCATCTGACCTCTGTCTGGTCAGACCATCAGGCTACTCTCCCTTCAGTCCATCAGGCCACTTTCTGGTCAGACTATCAGTCCAATGTCCCACAGGACCATCAGGCCACTGTCCCCTCAGACAATCAGAACACAGTCTGGTCAGACCATCAGGCCACTGTCCCATCAGACCATCTGGCCACTACCTGGTCAAACCATCAGACCACTATCCGGTCAGACCATCAGGCCGCAGTCCCATGAGACCAACATATCACTCTCACTTCAAACTATCATGCCTCTTTCCGGTCAGTGGTCCAGTCAGACAATCAGGCCACTGACCCATCAGTCCATCAGGCCACATTCCAGCCAGACCATCAGGCAACTGTCTGGACAGATCATCAGACCACTGCTCCTTCAGACCATCAGGCTGCTGTCCCATCAGACCATCAGCTCACTATCCCATCAGACCAACAGGTCACTGTCCCATCAGACCCTCCAGCCACTCTATGGTCAAACTATCAGCCCACTGTTTGGCAGACCATCTGGCTACTGTCCCAACTGATTATCCATCCACTGTCCGGTCAGATCATCAGACTACTGTCCGCTCAGACCATCAGGTCACACCCCCAACAGTCCATCAGACCACTGACCAGTCAGTACATCAGGCCACTGTCCCATCAGAATATCTGGCCACTGTCTGTTCAGACCATCAGGCCGGTTTCCCATCAGATCATCATGTCATTCTCCCAACAGAACATCAGGCCACTGTCACATCAGACCATCAGGCCACTGTCCAATCAGACCTCACGCCATGGTCCAGTCAGACCATCAGCCCCCTGTCCCATCAGACCATCAGGCCACAGTCCGGTCAGACCATCAGGCCACTGTCGAGTCAGACCATCAGGCCACTGTCCCATCAAACCATCAGGCTGCTGGCAGGTAAGTCCATCCGAACATTCTCCGGTCAGACCATCAGGCCATTGTCGCATCAGATCATCAGGCCTCTGTCCGGTCAGACCATCAGACCACTGACCTGTCAAACCATCAGCACACTGTCCAATCAGACCATCAGGCCATTGTCCGGTCGGACCATCAGGCCCATTTCCCATCAAACCATCAGTCCACTGTCCAGTCAGATCAACAGGCCACTGTTCCATCAGACCATCAGACTACTGTCCATTCAGACCATCAGGCTACTCACCCTTCAGTCCATCAGGCCTCTTTCCGGTCAGACCATCAGACCAATGTCCCACAGGACCATCAGGCCACTGTCCCATGAGACCAACATATCACACTCCCGTCAGATTATCATGACTCTTTCCGGTCAGGCCAGGCCACTGTCCAGTCAGAAAATCAGGCCACTGTCTGGTCAGATCATCAGCTCACTCTCCCATCAGACCAACAGGCCACTGTCCCAGCAGACCCTCCAGCCACTTTCCGGTCAGACGATCAGCCCACTGTTCGGCAGACCATCTGGCCACTGTCCCAACAGACAATCCATTCACTGTCCGGTCAGATCATCAGGCTACTGTCCGCTCAGAGCATCAGATCACACCCCCAACAGTCCATCAGACCACTGACCAGTCAGTCCATCAAGCCACTGTCCCATCAGACGATCAGGCCACTGTCCTGTCAGACCATCAGGCCACTGTCCAGTCATAAAATCAGGTTTCTGTCCAGTCAGACCTCAGGCCATGGTCCCGTCAGACCATCAGGCCACTGTCCAGTCATAAAATCAGGTCTCTGTCCAGTCAGACCTCAGGCCATGGTCCCGTCAGACCATCAGGCCACTCTCTAGTCAGATTTTCACACTACTGACCCATCAGAACATCAGGCCGCTGGCTGGTAAGGCCATCAGGCCACTCTCCGGTCAGACCATCAGACCATTGTCACATTAGACCATCAGGTCTCTGTCCGGTCAGACCATCAGGCCACTGACCTGTCAGACCATCAGGTCACTGTCCAATCAGACCATCAGGCCATTGATCGGTCAGACCATCAGGCCCGTGTCCCATCAGACCATCAGTCCACTATCCAGTCAGACCATCAGGCCACTGCCCCATCAGAATATCAGGTCACTCTCTCATCAGACCATCTGTCCTCAGCCTGTTCAGACCATCTGGCTACTTTCTGGTCAGTCCATCAGGCCACTTTCAGGTCAGATCATCAGACCACAGTCCGGTCAGACCATCAGGCCACTGTCCCATACGACCATCAGACCACTATCTGGTCAGCTGTCCCATTAGACCAACATATCTCTCTCACTTCAGACTATCAAGCCTCTTTCTGGTGAGGCCAGGCCACTGTCTAGTCAGACAATCAGGCCACTGTCCCATCAGTCCATCAGGCCACAAGCCGGCCAGACCAACAGGCCACTGTCTGGTCAGATCATCAGACCACTGCTCCATCAGACCATCAGGCCACTGTCCCATCAGACCATCAGCTCACTCTCCCATCAGACCAACAGGCCACTGTCCCATCAGACCCTCCGGCCATTGTCCGGTCAGACCATCAGCCGACTGTTCGGCAGAACATCTGGCCACTGTCCCAACAGACCATCTGTCCACTGTCCAGTCAGACCATCAGGCTACTGTCCACTCAGACCATCAGGTCACACTCCCAACAGTCCATCAGACCACTGACCAGTCAGTCCATCAGGCCACTGTCCCATTAGAACATCCGGCCACGGTCTGGTCAGACCATCAGTCTGGTGTCCCATCAGACCATCATGTCATTCTCCAATCAGAACATCAGGCCGCTGTCCCATCAGATGATCAGGCCACTGTCCTGTCAGAGCATCAGGCCACTGTCCAGTCATAAAATCAGGCCTCTGTCCAGTCAGACCTCAGGTCATGGTCCAGTCAGACCATCAGCCCCCGTCCCTTCAGACCATCAGGCCACAGTCTGGTCAGACCATCAGGCCACTGTCTAGTGAGGCTATCATGCCACTGACCCATCAGAAAATCAGGCCGATGGCCAGTAAGGCCATCAGGGCACTCTCCGGTCAGACCATCAGGCCATTGTCACATCAGACCATCAGGCCTCTGTCCGGTCAGACCATCAGACCACTGACCTGTCAGACCATCAGGTCACTGTCTGGTCAGACCATCTGCCCACTGTTTGGCAGACCATGTGGCCACTGTCCCAACAGACCATCTGTCTACTGTCTGGTCAGACCATCAGGCTACTGTCCGCTCAGACCATCAGGTCACAATCCCAACAGTCCATCAGACCACTGACCGGTCAGTCCAACAGGCCACTGTCCCATCTGGCCACTGTCTGGTCAGACCATCAGGCCGGTTTCCCATCAGACCATCATGTCATTCTCCCATCAGAACATCAGGCCACTGTCCCATCAGACGATTAGACCACTGTCCTGTCAGGCCATCAGGCCTCTGTCCAGTCATACAATCAGGCCTCTGTCCAGTCAGACCTCAGGCCATGTTCCAGTCAGACCATCAGCCCCCTGTCCCATAAGACCATCAGGCCACAGTCCAGTCAGACCATCAGGCCACTGTCCAGTCAGACGATTAGACCACTGTCCTGTCAGGCCATCAGACCACTGTCCAGTCAGACCATCAGGCCACTGACCCATCAGACCATCAGGCCGCTGGCCGGTAAAGCCATCAGGCCACGCTCCGGTCAGACCATCAGGCCGTTTTTGCATCAGACCGTCAGGCCTCTGTCTGGTCAGACCATCAGACCACTGACCTGTCAGACCATCAGGAAACTGTCCAATCAGACATTCAGGGCATTGACCGGTCAGAGCATCAGGCCCGTGTCCCATCAGACCATCAGTCCACTATCCAGTCAGATCATCAGGCCACTGTCCTATCAGACCATCAGGCCACTGACCTGTCAGACCATCAGGACACTGTTCAATAAGACCATCAGGCCATTGACTGGTCAGACCAACAGGCCCGTGTCCCATCAGACCATCTGACCTCTGTCCATTCAGACCATCAGGCTACTCACCCTTCAGTCCATCGTGCCACTTTCTGGTCAGACCATCAGGCCAATGTTCCACAGAACCATCAGGCCACTGTCCCCTCAGACCATCAGGCCACTATCCTATCAGACCATTCAGCCATTATCCGGTCAAACCATCAGGCCACTATCCGGTCAGACAATCAGGCCACTGTCCCATGAGACCAACATTTCACACTCAATTCAGACTATCATGCCTCTTTCCAGTCAGGCCAGGCCACTGTCCCATCAATCCATCAGGCCACGTGCCGGCCAGACCATCAGACCACTGCTCCATCAGACCATCAGGCTGCTGTCCCATCAGCCCACTGTTCGACAGACCATCTGGCCACTGTCCCAACAAACCATCCGTCCACTGTCCAGTCAGAACATCAGGCTACTATCCGCTCAGACCATCAGGTCCCACACACTACAGTCCATCAGTCCACTGTCCAGTCAGACAATCAGGCCAATGTCCCATCAGTCCTTAAGGCCACATTCCGGTCAGACCATCAGGCCACTGTCTGGTTAGATCATCAGACCACTGCTCCATCAGACCATCACTCCGCTATCCCATCAGACCAACAGGCCGCTGTCCCATCAGACCCACCGGCCACTGTCCGGTCAGGCCATCAGCCCACTGTTCGGCAGACCAACTGGCCACTGTCCCAACAGACTATCCGTTCACTGTCCAGTCAGAACATCAGGCTACTGTCCGCTCAGACCATCAGGTCACACCCACAACAGTCCATCAGACCACTGACTGGTCAATCCATCAGGCCACTGTCCCATCAGATGATAAGGCCACTGTCCTGTCAGACCATCTGTCCTCTGTCCTTTCAGACCATCAGGCCACTCACCCTTCAGTCCATCAGGCCACTTTCTGGTCAGATCATCAGACCAATGTCCCACAGGACCATCAGGCCACTGTCCCCTCAGATCATCAGACCACAGTCAGGTCAGACCATCAGGCCACTATCCGGTCAGACCATCAGGCCACAATCCGGTCAGACCATCAGGCCGCTGTCCCATGAGACCAACATATCACACTCCCTTCAGACTATCATGCCTCTTTCCGGTCAGGCCAGGCCAATGTCCCAACAGACAATCAGACCACTGTCCCATCAGTCCATCAGGCCACTGTCTGGTCAGGTCATCAGACCACTGCTCCATTAGACCTTCAGGCTGCTGTACCATCAGACCATCAAGCCACTGTCCCATGAGACCCTCCTTCCACTGTCCGATTAGACCATCAGCCCACTGTTCAGCACACCATCTGGCCACTGTCCCAACAGACCATCCATCCACTCTACAGTCGGACCATCAGTCTACTGTCTGCTGAGACCATCAGGTCAAACCCCCAACAGTCCATCAGACCACTGACCAGTCAGTCCCTCAGGCCACTGTCCCATCAGACCAACAGGCCACTGTCCCATCAGACTCTCCGGGTACTGTCCGGTCAGACAATCAGCCCACTGTTCGGCAGACCATCTGGCCACTGTCCCAACAGATCATTCGTCCCCTGTCTGCTCAGACCATCAGGCTACTGTCCGCTCAGACCATCAGGTCACAATCTCAACAGTCCATCAGACCACTGACCGGTCAGTCCATCAGGCCACTGTCCCATCAGAACATCTGACCACTGTCTGGTCAGACCATCTGGCCATTGTCCCATCAGACCATCATGTCATTCTCCCATCAGAACATCAGGCCACTGTCCCATCAGATGATCAGGCCACTGTCCTGTCAGACCATTAGGCCACGGTCCAGTCATATAATCAGGCCTCTGTCCAGTCAGACCTCAGGCCATGTTCCAGTCAGACCAACAGCCCCCTGTCCCGTCAGGCCATCAGGCCACTCTCCGGTCAGACCATCAGACCACTGACCTGTCAGACCATAAGGACACTGTCCCATCAGACCATCAGTCCACTGTCCAGTCAGATCATCAGGCCACTGTCCCATCAGACCATCAGGCTACTGTACATTCAGACCATCAAGCCACTGTCCAGTCAGATCAACAGGCCACTATATCATCAGACCATCATGCCACTGTCCTATCAGACCATCAGTCCACTGTCCAGTCAGAGGATCAGGCCACTGTCCCATCAGACTATCAGGTCACTCTCCCATCAGACCATCTGTCCTCTGTCCGTTCAGACCATCAGGCTACTCACCCTTCTGTCCATCAGGCCACTATCCGGTCAGACCTTCAGGCCAATGTCCCACAGAGCCATCAGGCCACTGTCCGATCAGACCATCAGGCCACTATCCTATCAGACCATCAGGCCACTATCCAGTCAAACCTTCAGGCCAAAATCTTTTCAGACCATCAGGCCGCTGTCCCATGAGAGCAACATATCACACTCCCTTCAGACATCGTCCTTTCAGACCATCAGACCAGGGTACCATCAGAACATCAGGCCACTGTCCGGTCAGATGATCAGGTCACTGTCCTGTTTGACCATCAGGCCACTGTCCAGTCATACAATCAGGCCTCTTTCCAGTCAGACCTCAGGCCATAGTACAGTCAGACCAGGAGACGCCTGTCCCATCAGACCATCGGGCCACAGTCCGGTCAGATCATCAGGCCACTGTCCAGTCAGACCATCATGCCACTGACCCATCAGAACATCAGGCCGATGGCCGGTAAGGCCATCAGGCCTCTCTCCGGTCAGACCATCAGACCACTGACCTGTCAGGCCATCAGGACACTGTCCAATCAGTCCATCAGGATAAAAACAAAGAAAACTGCGGATGCTGGAAATCCAAAACAAAAACAGAATTACCTGGAAAAACTCAGCAGGTCTGGCAACATCGGAGGAGAAGAAAAGAGTTGACGTTTCGAGTCCTCATGACCCTTCGACAGAACTAGTTCTGTCGAAGGGTCATGAGGACTCGAAACGTCAACTCTTTTCTTCTCCTCCGATGCTGCCAGACCTGCTGAGTTTTTCCAGTCCATCAGGACACTGTCCAATCAATCCATCAGGCCATTGTCGCATCAGACCATCAGGCCTCTGTCCGGTCAGACCATCAGACCACTGACCTGTCAGACCATCAGGACACTGTCCAATCAGTCCATCAGGCCATTGACTGGTCAGACCATCAGGCCCCTGGCCCATCAGACCATCAGTCCTCTGTCCAGTTAGATCATCAGGCCACTGTCCCATCAGACCATCAGGCTACTGTCCGGTCAGACCATAAGGCACCTGTCCCATCAGACCATCAGGTTACTGTCCAGTCAGACCATCAGGTCACTGTCCAAACAGATCAACAGGCCACTGTCCCATCAGACCATCAGGCTACTCACCCTCCAGTCCATCAGGTCACTTTCTGGTCAGACCATCATGCCAATGTCCCACAGGACCATCAGGCCACTGTCCCCACAGACCATCAGACCACTGTCCGGTCAGACCATCAGGCCACTGTCCAGTCAGGCCATCAGGCTACTGTCTGCTCAGACCATCAGGTCACAATCCCAACAGTCCATCAGACCACTGTCCCATCAGAACATCTGGCCACTGTCTGGTCAGACCATCAGGCCGGTGTCCCATCAGACCATCAGGTCATTCTCCCATTAGAACATCGGGCCACTGTCCCATCAGACGATCAGGCCTCTGTCCTGTCAGACAATCAGGCCACTGTCCAGTCATACAATCAGGCCTCTGTCCAGTCAGACCTCAGGCCATGGTCCAGTCAGACCATCAGACACCTGCCCAAACAGACCATCAGGCCACAGTCCGGTCAGACCATCAGGCCACTGACCCATCAGACCATCAGTCCACTGGCTGGTAAGGCCATCAGGCTATTCTCTGGTCAGACCATCAGGCCACTGTTGCATCAGGTCATCAGGCCTCTGTCCAGTCAGACCATCAGGCCACTGACCTGTCAGACTATCAGGAAACTGTTCAATCAGACCATCAGGTCATTGACCAGTCAGACCATCATGCCCTTGTCCCATCAAACCATCAGTCCACTGTCTAGTCAGATCATCAGTCCACTGTCCCATCAGACCATCAGGCTACTGTCTGGTCAGACCATCAGGCCAATGTCCCATCAGAACATTAGGTCACTCTCCCATCAGACCATCAGGTCACAGTTCATTCAAACCATCAAGCCACTGTCCCATCAGACCAAATTCTGGTCAGACCATCAGGCCGCTGTCCCATCAGACCATCAGCTCAAAGTCCTGTCAGACCATCAGGCCACTGTCCGGTCAGACCATCAGGTCATTCACCCAATACGCCATCAGGTGACTGTCCAAACACACCATCAGGACACTGTACTTTCAGAACATCAGGCCACTCTCCGGTCAGATGATCAGGCCACAGTCATGTTCGACCATCAGGCCACTGTCCAGTCATACAAGCAGGCCTCGTTCCAGTCAGATCTCAGGCCATAGTCCAGTGAGACCAGGAGACCCCTGTCCCATCAGACCATTGGGCCACAGTCCGGTCAGACCATCATGCCACTGACCCATCAGAACATCAGGCCGATGGCCGGTAAGGCCATCAGGCCACTCTCCGGTCAGACCATCAGGCCATTGTCGCATCAGACCATCAGGCCTCTGTCCGGTCAGACCATCAGACCACTGACCTGTCAGACCATCAGGACACTGTCCAATCAGTCCATCAGGATATTGACTGGTCAGACCATCAGGCCCCTGGCCCATCAGACCATCAGTCCACTGTCCAGTTAGATCATCAGGCCACTGCTCCAGCAGACCATCAGGCAACTGTCCTATCAGACCATCAGGCCACTGTCTGCTCAGACCATCAGGCTACTGTCCGCTCAGACCATCAGGTCACCATCCCAACAGTCCATCAGACCACTGACCAGTCAGTCCATCAGGTCACTGTCCCATCAGAACATCCGGCCACTGTCTGGTCAGACCATCAGGACGGTGTCCCATCAGACCATCGGGTCATTCTCCCATCAGAACATCGGGCCACTGTCCCATCAGAGGATCAGGCCACTGTCCTGTCAGACCATCACGCCACTGTCCAGTCATACAATCAGGCCTCTGTCCAGTCAGACCTCAGGCCATGGTCCAGTCAGACCATCAGACCCCTGTCCCATCAGACCATCAGGCCACAGTCCGGTCAGACTATCAGGCCTCTGTCCTGTCAGACCATCAGGCTACTCTCCCTTCAGTCCATCAAGCCATTATCCGGTCAGACCATCAGGCCAATGTCCCATAGGACCATCAGGCCACTGTCCAGTCAGATCATCAGGCCACTGTCCCCTCAGACCATCAGACCACTATCCAGTCAGACTATCTGGCCGCTGTCCCATGAGACCAACATGTCACACTCACTTCAGACTATCAAGCCTCTTTCCGGTCAGGCCAGGCCACTGTCCGGTCAGACAATCAGGCCACTGTCCCATTAGTCCATCAGGCCACATTCGGGCCAGACCTTCAGGCCATTGTCCAGTCTCACTATCAGGCCACTGCCCCATCAGACCATCAGGCTGCTGTCCCATCAGACCATCAGGCCGCTGTCCCATCAGACCATCAGCTCACTCTCCCATCAGACCAGCAGGCCAATGTCCCATCAGACCCTCCAGCCACTGTCTGGTCAGACCATCAGCCCAATGTTCAGCAGACCATCTGGCCAATCTCCCAACAGACCATCCAGTCACTGTCCAGTAAGACCATCAGGTCACACTTCCCACAGTCCATCAGACCACTAATCAGTCAGTCCATCAGGCCATTGTCCCATCAGGCCAACAGGTCATTCTCCCATCAGACCATCTGTCCTCTGTCCATCAGACCATCAGGCTAATCTCCCTTCAGTCCATCAGGCCACTTTCCGGTCAGACGATCAGGCCAATGTCCCACAGGACCATCAGGCCACTATCCGGTCAGACAATCAGGCTGCTATCCCATGAGACCAACATGTCACTCTCCCTTCAGACTATCAAGCCTCTGTCTGGTCAGGCCAGGCCACTGTCCGGTCAGACAATCAGGCCACAGTCCCATCAGTCCATCGGGCCAGATTCCGGCCTGACCTTCAGGCCATTGTCCGGTCTCACCATCAGGCCACTGTCCCATCAGACTATCAGGCCACTGTCTGGTCAGATCATCAGAACACTGCCCCATCAGACCATTAGGCCACTGTCCAGTCAGATCATCAGGCCACTGCCCCATCAGACCATCAGGCTACTGTCTGATCAGACCATCAGGCCACCATCCGGTCAGAGCTTCAGGCCACTGTCCCATCAGTCCATCAGGCCACTGGCGAGTAAGGCTGTCAGGCCACTGTCTGGTCTGACCATCAGGCCACTTTCCGGTCAGACCATCAGGCCAATGTCCCACAGGACCATCAGACCACAGTCCAGTCAGTCCATCAGGCCATCAGATCACAGTCCGGTCAGACCATCAGGCTGCTGTCCCATGAGACCAACATGTCACTCTCCCTTCAGACTATCAAGCCTCTGTCTGGTCAGGCCAGGCCACTGTCTGGTCAGACAATCAGGCCACAGTCCCATCAGTCCATCGGGCCAGATTCCGGCCTGACCTTCAGGCCATTGTCCGGTCTCACCATCAGGCCACTGTCCCATCAGACTATCAGGCCACTGTCTGGTCAGATCATCAGAACACTGCCCCATCAGACCATTAGGCCACTGTCCAGTCAGATCATCAGGCCACTGCCCCATCAGACCATCAGGCTACTGTCTGATCAGACCATCAGGCCACCATCCGGTCAGAGCTTCAGGCCACTGTCCCATCAGTCCATCAGGCCACTGGCGAGTAAGGCTGTCAGGCCACTGTCTGGTCTGACCATCAGGCCACTTTCCGGTCAGTCCATCAGGCCAATGTCCCACAGGACCATCAGACCACAGTCCAGTCAGTCCATCAGGCCATCAGACCACAGTCCGGTCAGACCATCAGGCTGCTGTCCCATGAGACCAACATGTCACTCTCCCTTCAGACTATCAAGCCTCTGTCTGGTCAGGCCAGGCCACTGTCCGGTCAGACCATCAGGCCACTGTCCCATCAGACCATCAGGCCACTGTCCGGTCAGACCATCAGGACACTGTCCAATCAGACCATCAGGCCACTGTCCAGTTAGATCATCAGGCCACTGCCCCATCAGACCATGAGGCTACTGTCTGGTCAGACCATCAGGCCATTGACGGGTCAGACCATCAGGCCCCTGTCACATTAGACCACCAGGCCACTGTCCAGTCAGATCATCAGGCCACTGCCCCATCAGACCATCAGGCTACTGTCCGGTCAGACCATCAGGCACTGTCCCCTCAGAGCATCATACCACAGTCCGGTCTGACCGTCAGGCCACTGTCCCATAAGACCATCAGGTGATTCTCTCATCAGACCATCAAGCCACTGTCTGGTCAGGCCAGGCCACTGTCCGGTCAGATAATCAGGCCATTGTCTGGTCAGACAATCAGGCCACTGTCCCATCAGTCCATCATGCCACTGTCTGGTCAGCTCATGAGACGACTGCCCCATCAGACCATCAGGCCACTGCCCCATCAGACCATCAGGTCACTCTCCCATCAGATCATCAGGCCCCTGTCCGGGTTGACCATCCGCCCATTGTCCCATCAGACCAAAGTGCAGTCAGACCATCATGTCACTGACCCATCAGACAATCAAGCCATTGTCCGGGCAGACAATTGGGGCACTGTCTGGCCAGACCATCAGGCCCCTGACCCATCAGTCCATCAGGCCACTGTCTGGTCAGATCATCAGGCTACAGTCGCATCAGACCATCTGGCCACTGTTCCTTCAGATCATCAGACCACAGTCCGGTCAGCCCAACAGGCTGCTGTCCCATCAGACCATCAGGCCTCTGTCCCACCAGAACACCAGGCCACTGTCTGGTCATATTATCAGACCACTGCCCTATCAGACCATCAGGCCGCTGTCCCATCAGACAATCAGGTCACTGTCCCATCAGACAATCAGGTCACTCTCCCAATAGGCCCTGCCGGCCTGACCATCTGGTCACACTCCCAACAGCTCATCAGACCTGTGACTGGTCAGACCATCAGGTCATTTTCCCATTAGAACATCAGGTCACTGTCCCATCAGACCATCAGGCCACCTTCCGGTCAGACCATCATGCCATTGTCCGATTAGAACATCAGGTCACTGTCCAGTAATACAATCAGGCCTCTGTCTAGTCAGACCTCAGGCCATGGTCCAGTCAGACCACCAGGCCACTGTCCCATCAGACCATCAGGCCACCATCTGGTCAGAGCTTCAGGCCACTGTCCAGTCAGACCATCAGGCCACTGTCCCATCAGTCCATCAGGCCACTGGCGAATAAGGCTATCAGGCCACTGTCTGGTCTGACCATCAGGCCACTTTCTGGTCAGACCATCAGGCCGCTGTCCCATGAGACCAACATGACACTCTCTCTTCAGACTATCAAGCCTCTGTCTGGTCAGGCCAGGCCACTGTCCAGTCAGACAATCAGGTCACTGTTCCATCAGACCATCTGGCCAATGTCTGGTCAGTTCATCAGACCGCTGTCCCATCAGACCATCAGCTCTCTCTCCCTTCAGACCATTGGGCCCCGGTCCGGCTTGTCCATTCATCCCGTCAGACCATCAAGCCAGTGTCCCATCAGAGTAGCAGACCAGGGTCCCATCAGACCATCAGTCCACCGTCCTTTCAGACCATCAGGCCACTGTCCCATCAGACCATCAGGCTGCTTTCCGCTCAGACCAACAGGCCACTGTCCCATCAGACCCCCTGGCCGCTGTCCGGTCAGAACATCAGCCCACCGGTCGGTCAGACCATCAGGCTGCTGTCGCAACAGACCATCAGGCCACTGTCTGGTCTGACCATCAGGCCGCTGTCCCATCAGACCATCAGGTCGCTCTCCCATCAGAACATCAGGCCATTGTCCCATCAGAACATCAGGCCACTGTCCGGTCTGAACATTAGGCCACTGTCCAGCCATACAATCAGGCCTCTGTCTAGTCAGACCTCAGGCCATGGTCCGGTCAGACCATCAGGCCACTGTCCCATCAGAGCATCAGGCCACTGTCCAGTCAGACCATCAAGCCGCTGTCCCATCAGTCCATCAGGCCACTGTCCGATCTGATTATCAGGCCACTTTCCCATCAGACCAACAAGCTCCTGTCTGGCCTGAATATCAGTCCAGTGTCCCTACAGACCATCAGGCCACTGTACTTTCAGACCAATCAGGCCGCTGTCCAGTCAGGCCATCAGGCCACTGTCCGTTCAGACGATCAGGCCATTGTCCCATCAGACCATCAGGCCTCAGACCGGTCAGACTTTCAGGCCACTGACCTGTCAAACCATCAGGCCACTGTCCAGTCAGATCATCAAGCAACTGTCCCCTCAGAGTATCATACCAAAGTCCGGACTGATTGTCAGGCCACTGTCCCATATGACCATCAGGTGACCCTCTCATCAGACCATCAAGCCACTGTCTGGTCAGAGCAGGCCACTGTCCGGTCAGACAATCAGGACTCTGTCCCATCAGTCCATCAGGCCACTGTCTGGTCAGATCATGAGACGACTGCTCCATCAGGCCATCAGGCCACTGTCCCAACAGATCAACAGGCCACTATCTGGTCATATCATCAGACCACTGCCCCATCAGACCATCAGGCCCCTGTCCCATCAGTCCATCAGGCCACTGTCTGGTCAGATCATCAGGCTACGGTCGCATCAGACCATCAGGCCACTGTCCCCTCAGACCATCACACCACTGTCCGGTCAGCCCAACAGGCTGCTGTCCCATCAGACCATCAGGCAGCTGTCCCACCAGAACACCAGGCCACTGTCTGGTCATATCATCAGACCACAGTCGCATCAGACCATCAGGCCGCTGTCCCATCAGACAATCAGGTCACTCTCCCATTAGACCATCAGGTCACTCTCCCAATAGGCCCTGTCGGCCTGATCATCTGGTCACACTCCCAACAGCTCATCAGACCTCTGACTGGTCAGACCATCAGGTCATTCTCCCATTAGACCATCAGGTCACTGTCCCATCAGACCATCAGGCCACCTTCCGGTCAGACCATCATCCCATTGTCCGATCAGAACATCAGGCCACTGTCCGGTCCGGCCATCAGGCCACTGTCCAGTAATACAATCAGGTCTCTGTCTAGTCAGACCTCAGGCCATGGTCCGGTCAGACCATCAGGCCACTGTCCCATCAGAGCATCAGGCCACCGTCCAGTCAGAGCATCAGGGCACTGTCCAGTCAGACCATCAGGCCACTGTCCCATCAGAGCATCAGGCCGCTGGCCCATCAGTCCATCAGGCCATGGGTGAGTAAGGCCTTCAGGCCACTGCCCATCAGACCATCAGGCCACTGTCCAGTCAGACAATCAGGCCACCTTCCCATCAGACCAACAGGCTCCTGTCCGGCCTGACTATCAGTCCAATGTCACTACAGACCATCAGGCCACTGACCCATCAGTCCATCAGGCCACATTCTGGTCAGACAATCAGCCCATTGTCCGGTCTCACCATCAGGCACTGTCCCATCAGACCATCAGCCACATGTCTGGTCATATCAAAAGGCCACTCTCCCATCAGAACATCAGGCCCCTGCTGGTTTGACCATCAGGTCACACTCCCAACATTCCTTCAGACGTCTGACCGGTCAGTCCATCAGGCCACTGTCCCATCAGACCAATGTCTGGTCAGTCCATCAGGCTACTTTCCAGTCAGATGATCAGGCTACACTCCCAACAGTCCATCAGACCACTGACTGGTCAGTCCATCAGGCCACTGTCCCATCAGAACATCAGGCCTCTGTGTGGTCATACCATCAGGCTGGTGTCCCATCAGCCCATCAGATCATTCTCCCATCAGGCGATCAGGCAACTGTCCGATCAGACCATCAGTCCGCTGCCTAGTCAGATCTCAGGCCATGGTTCGGTCAGACCATCAGGCCACTGACCAACAGACCTTCTGGCCACAGTTCGGTCAGACCATCAGGCCGCTGTCCCATCAGACCATCAGGCCACAGTCCAGTCAGACTATCAGGCTGCTGTCCAGTCAGAGAATCAAGCCGCTGTTCCATCAGACCATCTGGCCACTGACCGGTAAGTCCATCAGGCCAATGTCCGGTCAGACCATCAGGCCACTGTCCCATCAGACCATTAGGTCACTCTCCCATTAGACCATCAGGCCCCTATCAGCCTGACCATCTGGTCACACTCCCAACAGCTCATCAGAGCTCTAACCAGTCAGACCATCAGGTCATTTTCCCATTAGAACATCAAGTCACTGTCCCATCAGACCATCAGGCCATCTTCTGGTCAGACCATCATCCCATTGTCGGATCAGAACATCAGGCCACTGTCCCATCAGACCATCAGGCCACAGTCCAGTCAGACCATCAGCCCACTTTCCCATCAGAACAACAGGCTCCTGTCCAGCCTGAATATCAGTCCAATGTCCCTACAGACCATCAGGCCACTGTCCTTTCAGACCAATCAGGCCACTGTCCAGTCAGACCATCAGGCCATTGTCCCATCAGACCATCAGGCCTCAGTCCAGTCAGACCATCAGGTCACTGACCTGTCAGACCATCAGGCCCATGTCCCATCAGACCATCAGGCCACTGTCCAGTCAGATCATCAGCCCACTTTCCCATCAGAACAATAGGCTCCTGTCCAGCCTGCATATCAGTCCAATGTCCCTACAGACCATCAGGCCACTGTCCTTTCAGACCAATCAGGCCATTGTCCCATCAGACCATCAGGCCTCAGTCCAGTCAGACCATCAGGTCACTGACCTGTCAGACCATCAGGCCCATGTCCCATCAGACCATCAGGCCACTGTCCAGTCAGATCATCATGCCACTGTTCCCTCAGAGCATCATACCAAAGTCCGGTCAGACCATCAGGCCACTGTACCCTAAGACCATCATACCACAGTCCGGTCTGACAGTCAGGATGCTGTCCCATATGACCATCAGGTGACTCTCTCATCAGACCATCAAGCCACTGTCTGGTCAGACCAGGCCACTGTCCGGTCAGACAATCAGGCCATTTACCGGTCAGACAATCAGGCCAGTGTCCCAAAAGTCCATCAGGCCACTGTCTGGTCAGATCATGAGACGACTGCCCCATCAGACCATCAGACCACTGCCCCATCAGACCATCAGCTCACTCTCCCATCAGACTATCAAGTCACTACCCCATCAATCCATCAGGCCGCTGTCCGGGTTGACCATTCGTCCACTGTCTCATCAGACCAAAGTGCATTCAGACCATCTTGTCACTGACCCATCAGACAATCAGGCCATTGTCCAGGCAGACAATCGGGACACTGTCTGGCCAGACCATGATGCTACGGACGCATCAGACGATCAGGCCACTGTCCCCTCAGACCATCAGACCACAGTCCGGTCAGCCCAACAGGCTGCTGTCCATCAGTCCATCAGGCCACTGTCCGGTCTCACCATCAGGCCACTGGCGAGTAAGGCCTTCAGGCCACTGTCTGGTCTGACCATCAGGCCACTGCCCATCAGACCATCAGGCCATTGTCCAGTCAGACCATCAGCTCACTCTCCAATCCGACCATCAGGTCACTCTCCCATCAGACCATCAGGCCCCTGCCGGTTTGACCATCAGGTCACACTCCGAACATTCCTTCAGACCGCTGACTGGTCAGTCCATCAGATCACTGTCCCATGAGAAAATCAGGCGACCGTCCGGACAGACCATCAAGTCCCTGTCCCATCATACCATCAGGTCATTCTCCCAGCAGACCATCAGATCACTCTCCCATCAGACCATCAGGCCACAGTCCAGTCAGACCATCAGGCTACTGTTATGTCAGAGAATCAAGCCGCTGTCCCATCAGACCATCTGGCCGCTGGCCAGAAGTCCATCAGGCCAATGTCCAGTCAGACCATCAGGCCACTGTCCCATCAGATCATCAGGCCACTGTCCCATCAGACCCTCAGTCCACTCTCCCATCAGATCATCAAGCCACTGTCCAATCAGACCATCAGGCCGCTGTCTAGTCAGATCTCAGGCCATGGTTCGGTCAGACCATCAGGCCACTGATCTATCAGACCATCTGGCCACAGTTCGGTCAGACGATCAAGCCACTGTCCCATCAGACCATCAGGCCACAGTCCAGTCAGACCATCAGGCTACTGTCCAGTCAGAGAATTAAGCCACTGTCCCATCAGACCATCTGTCCGCTGGCCGGTAAGTCCTTCAGGCCAATGGCCGGTCAGACCATCAGGCCACTGTCCCATCAGACCATCAGGCCACTGTCACGTCAGACCATCAGGCCAAAGTCCCATCAGACCATCAGGTCACTCTCCCATTAGACCATCAGGCCCCTACCAGCCTGACCATTTGGTCACACTCCCGACAGCTCATCAGACGTCTAACCAGTCAGACCATCAGGTCATTTTCCCATTAGAACATCAGGCCACTGTCCCATCAGACCATCAGGCCACCTTCCGGTCAGACCATCATCCCATTGTTGGATCAGAACAACCGGCCACTGTCCCATCAGACAGTCAGGCCACAGTCTGGTCAGACCATCAGACCACTGTCCAATCAGACAATCAGGCCGCTGTCTAGTCAGACCTCACGCCATGGTTTGCACAGACTATAAGGCCACTGTCCCATCAGACCATCAGGACGCTTTCCGCTCAGACCAACAGGCCACTGACCCATCAGACCATCAGGACGCTTTCCGCTCAGACCAACAGGCCACTGACCCATCAGACCATCAGGACGCTTTCCGCTCAGACCAACATGCCACTGACCCATCAGACCATCAGGACACTTTCTGCTCAGACCAACAGGCCACTGTCCCATCAGACCCTCCAGCCACTGTCTGGTCAGAGCACCAGGCCATTGTCCGGTCAGACCATCAGCCCACTGTCCGGTCAGACCATTAGGCTGCTGTTCCAACAGACCATCCGGTGTCGGTCCAGTCAGATCATCAGGCCACTGTCCAGTCAGAACATTAGGCCACTGTCCCATCAGTCCATCAGGCCACTGTCTGGTCAGATCATCAGGCTACGGTCGCATCAGACCATCAGGCCACTGTCCCCTCAGACCATCAGGCCACTGTCTGGTCAGATCAACAGGCTACGGTCGCATCAGACAATCAGGCCACTGTCCCATCAGACCATCAGGCCACTGTCCCACTAGATTACCAGGCCACTGTCTGGTCATATCTTCAGACCACTGCCCCATCAGACCATCAGGCCGCTGTCCCATCAGACAATCAGGTCACTCTCCCATTAGACAATCCGGTCACTCTCCCAATAGGCCCTGCCGGCCTGACCATCTGGTCACACTCCCAACAGCTCATCAGACCTGAGACCGGTCAGACCATCAGGTCATTCTCCCTTTAGAACCTCAGGTCACTGTCCCATCTGAACGTCAGGCCACCTTCGGGTCAGACCATAATCCCATTGTCCGATCAGAACATCAGGCCACTGTCTGGTCTGGCAATCAAGCCACTGTCCAGTAGTACAATTAGGCATCTGTCTAGTCAGACCACAGGACATGGTCCGGTCAGACCATCAGGCCACTGTCCCATCAGACCATCAAGCCACCATCCGGTCAGAGCATCAGGCCACTGTCCAGTCAGACCATCAGGCCGCTGTCCCATCAATCCTTCAGGCCACTGGCGAGTAAAGCGTTCAGGCCACTGTCTGCTTTGACCATCAGGCCACTGCCCATCAGACCATCAGGCCACTGTCTAGTCAGACCATCAGGCCACTTTCCCATCAGACCAACAGGCTCCTGTCCGGCCTGACTATCAGTCCAATGTCACTACAGACCATCAGGTCAGTGACCCATCAGTCCATTAGGCCACATTCTGGTCAGACAATCAGGCCATTGTCCGGTCTCACCATCAGGCCACTGTTCCATCAGACCATCAGGCCGCTGTCCCATCAGACCATCAGCTCACACTCCCATCAGACAATCAGGTCACTCTCCCATCAGACCATCAGGCTCCTGCCAGTTTGACCATCAGGTCACATTCACAACATTCCTTCAGACCTCTGACCGGTCAGTCCATCAGGTCATTTTCCCATTAGAACATCAGTCCACTGTCCGATCAGACCATCAGGCCACCTTCCGGTCAGACCATCATCCCATTGTTGGATCAGAACAGCAGGCCACTGTCCCATCAGACAGTCAGGCCACAGTCTGGTCAGGCCATCAGGCCGCTGTCTAGTCAGACCTCACGCCATGGTTTGCACAGAATATCAGGCCACTGTCCCATCAGACCATCAGGACACTTTCTGCTCAGACCAACAAGCCACTGTCCCATCAGACCCTCCAGCCACTGTCTGTTCAGAGCATCAGCCCATTGTCTGGTCAGACCATCAGCCCACTGTTCGGTCAGACCATTAGGCAGCTGTTCCAACAGACCATCCGGTGTCAGTCCAGTCAGACCATCAGGCCACTGTCCAGTCAGAACATCAGGCCACTGTCCCATCAGACCCTCAGTCCACTCTCCCATCAGATCATCAAGCTACTGTCCCATCAGACCATCAGGCTACTGTCCAGTCAGACCATCATGCCATTGTCCAATCAGAACGGCAGTCTAATGTCCCATCAGAAGATCAGGCCACTGTCCGGTCTGACCATCAAGCCGCTGTCCAGTCATACAATCAGGCCTCTGTCTAGTCAGAACTCAGGCCATGGTCTGGTCAGACCATCAGGCTACTGTCCCATCAGACTATCAGGCCACCGTCCGGTCAGAGCATCAGGCCACTGTCCAGTCAGACCATCAGGCTACTGTCCGATCAGTCCATCAGGCCACTGGCCGGTAAGGCCTTCAGGCCACTGTCTGGTCAGACCATCAGCCCACTCTCCCATCAGACCATCAGGCTACTGTCCGGTCAGACTATCAGGCCACTGTCCCCTCAGAACAACATACCAAAGTCTGGTCAGACCATCAGGCCACTGTACCCTCAGCGCATCATACCACAGTCCAGTCTGACTGTCAGGCCGCTGTCCCATATGACCATCAGGTGACTCTCTCATCAGACCATCAAGCCACTGTCTGGTCAGGCCAGGCCACTATCCGGTCAGACAATCAGGCCACTGTACCATCAGTCCATCAGGCCACTGTCTGGTCAGATCATGAGACGACTGCTCGATCAGACCATCAGGCCACTGTCCCAACAATCATCAGGCTACTATCTGGTCGTGCCATCGGACCACTGCCCCATCAGACCATCAGACCACTGCACCATCAGACCATCAGGTAACTGTCCCCTCAGACCATCAGACCACAGTCCGGTCAGCCCAACAGACTGCTGTCCCATCAAACCATCAGTCCTCTGTCCAGGTTGACCATCCGCCCATTGTCCCATCAGACCAAAGTGCAGTCAGACCATCATGTCACTGACCCATCAGACAATCAGGCCATTGTCCGGGCAGACAATCGGGGCACTGTCTGGCCAGACCATCAGGCCCCTGTCCCATCAGTCCATCAGGCCACTGTCTGGTCAGATCATTAGGCTACGGTCGCATCAGACCATCAGGCCACCTTCCGGTCAGACCATCATCCCATTGTTGGATCAGAACATCACACCACTGTCCCACCAGAGAGTCAGGCCACATTCTGTCAGACCATCAGGCCACTGTCCATTCAGACAATCAGGCCGCTGTCTAGTCAGACCACACGCCATGGTTTGCACAGACTATCAGGCCACTGTCCCATCAGACCATCAGGCCGCAGTCCCGTCAGACCATCAGTCTACTGTCCAGTCAGAGAATCAGGCCACTGTCCCATCAGACCATCAGGACACTTTCTGCTCAGACCAACAGGCCACTGTCCCATCAGACCCTCCAGCCAATGTCTGGTCTGAGCATCAGCCCACTGTCCGGTCAGACCATCAGCCCACTGTCCGGTCAGACCATCAGCCCACTGTTCGTTCAGACCATTAGGCTTCTGTTCCAACAGACCATCCGGTGTCGGTCCAGTCAGACCATCAGGCCACTGTCCAGTCAGAACATCAGGCCACTGTCCCATCAGACCCTCAGTCCACTCTCCCATCAGAACATCAAGCCACTATCCCATCAGACCATCAGGCTGCTGTCCAGTCAGACCATCATGCCATTGTCCGATCAGAACATCAGGCCAATGTCCCATCAGAAGATCTGGCCACTGTCCGGTCTGACCATCAAGCCGCTGTCCAGTCATACAATCAGGCCTCTGTCTAGTCAGACCTCAGGCCATGGTCCGGTCAGACCATCAGGCTACTGTCCCATCAGACTATCAGGCCACTGTCTGGTCAGACCATCAGCCCACTGCTCATCAGACCATCAGGCCACTGACCCATCAGTACATCAGGCCATTGTCCGGACAGACAATCAAGCCACTGACCATCAGACCATCAGGCTTCTGTCACATCAGACCATCAGGTCACTCTACCATTGGAACATCAGGCCACTGACCCATCAGACCATCAGGCCATTATCCGGGCAGACCATCAGCCCACTGTCCAGTCAGACCATCAGGCCACTGTCCCATCAGACCCTCAGTCCACTCTCCCATCAGAACATCAAGCCACTGTCCCATCAGACCATCAGGCTACTGTCCAGTCAGACCATCATGCCATTGTCCGATCAGAACATCAGGCCATTGTCCCATCAGAAGATCAGGCCACTGTCTGGTCTGACCATCAGGCCACTGTCCAGTCATACAATCAGGCCTCTGTCTAGTCAGACCTCAGGCCATGGTCCGGTCAGACCATCAGGCCACTGTCCCATCAGATCATCAGGCCACCGTCCGGTCATAACATCAGGCCACTGTCCAGTCAGACCATCCGGCCGCTATCCGATCAGTCCATCAGGCCGCTGGCCGGTAAGGCCTTCAGGCCACTGTCTGGTCCGACCATCAGCCCACTGCCCATCAGACCATCAGGCTACTGTCCGGTCAGTTTATCAGGCCACTCTCCCCTCAGAACAACATACCAAAGTCTGGTCAGACCATCAGGCCACTGTACCCTCAGCACATCATACCACAGTCCAGTCTGATCGTCAGGCCGCTGTCCCATATGACCATCAGGTGACTCTCTCATCAGACCATCAAGCCACTGTCTGGTCAGACCAGGCCACTGTCTGGTCAGACAATCAGGCCACTTTCCCATCAGTCCATCAGTCCACTGTATGGTCAGATCATGAGACGACTGCTCGATCAGACCATCAGGCCACTGTCCCAACAGATCATCAGGATACCAGCTGGTTGTACCATCAGACCACTGCCCCATCAGACCATCAGACCACTGCCCCATCAGACCATCAGGCCACTGTCCCCTCAGACCATCAGACAATGGTCCGGTCAGCCCAACAGGCTGCTGTCCCATCAGACCATCAGTCCTCTGTCCAGGTTGACCATCCGCCCACTGTCTCATCAGACCAAAGTGCAGTCAGACCATCATGTCACTGACCCATCAGACAATCAGGCCATTGTCCGGGCAGACAATCGGGGCACTGTCTGGCCAGACCATCAGGCCCCTGTCCCATCAGTCCATCAGGCCACTGTCTGGTCAGATCATCAGGCTACGGTCGCATCAGACCATCAGGCCACCTTCCGGTCAGACCATCATCCCATTGTTGGATCAGAACATCACACCACTGTCCCATCAGAGAGTCAGGCCACATTCTGTCAGACCATCAGGCCACTGTCCATTCAGACAATCAGGCCGCTGTCTAGTCAGACCACACGCCATGGTTTGCACAGACTATCAGGCCACTGTCCCATCAGACCATCAGGCCGCAGTCCCGTCAGACCATCAGTCTACTGTCCAGTCAGAGAATCAGGCCACCGTCCGGTCAGAGCATCAGGCCACTGTCCAGTCAGACCATCAGGCTACTGTCCGATCAGTCCATCAGGCCACTGGCCGGTAAGGCCTTCAGGCCACTGTCTGGTCAGACCATCAGCTCACTCTCCCATCAGACCATCAGGCTACTGTCCGGTCAGACTATCAGGCCACTGTCCCCTCAGAACAACATACCAAAGTCTGGTCAGACCATCAGGCCACTGTACCCTCAGCGCATCATACCACAGTCCAGTCTGACTGTCAGGCCGCTGTCCCATATGACCATCAGGTGACTCTCTCATCAGACCATCAAGCCACTGTCTGGTCAGGCCAGGCCACTATCCGGTCAGACAATCAGGCCACTGTACCATCAGTCCATCAGGCCACTGTCTGGTCAGATCATGAGACGACTGCTCGATCAGACCATCAGGCCACTGTCCCAACAATCATCAGGCTACTATCTGGTCGTGCCATCGGACCACTGCCCCATCAGACCATCAGACCACTGCACCATCAGACCATCAGGTAACTGTCCCCTCAGACCATCAGACCACAGTCCGGTCAGCCCAACAGACTGCTGTCCCATCAAACCATCAGTCCTCTGTCCAGGTTGACCATCCGCCCATTGTCCCATCAGACCAAAGTGCAGTCAGACCATCATGTCACTGACCCATCAGACAATCAGGCCATTGTCCGGGCAGACAATCGGGGCACTGTCTGGCCAGACCATCAGGCCCCTGTCCCATCAGTCCATCAGGCCACTGTCTGGTCAGATCATTAGGCTACGGTCGCATCAGACCATCAGGCCACCTTCCGGTCAGACCATCATCCCATTGTTGGATCAGAACATCACACCACTGTCCCATCAGAGAGTCAGGCCACATTCTGTCAGACCATCAGGCCACTGTCCATTCAGACAATCAGGCCGCTGTCTAGTCAGACCACACGCCATGGTTTGCACAGACTATCAGGCCACTGTCCCATCAGACCATCAGGCCGCAGTCCCGTCAGACCATCAGTCTACTGTCCAGTCAGAGAATCAGGCCACTGTCCCATCAGACCATCAGGACACTTTCTGCTCAGACCAACAGGCCACTGTCCCATCAGACCCTCCAGCCAATGTCTGGTCTGAGCATCAGCCCACTGTCCGGTCAGACCATCAGCCCACTGTCCGGTCAGACCATCAGCCCACTGTTCGTTCAGACCATTAGGCTTCTGTTCCAACAGACCATCCGGTGTCGGTCCAGTCAGACCATCAGGCCACTGTCCAGTCAGAACATCAGGCCACTGTCCCATCAGACCCTCAGTCCACTCTCCCATCAGAACATCAAGCCACTATCCCATCAGACCATCAGGCTGCTGTCCAGTCAGACCATCATGCCATTGTCCGATCAGAACATCAGGCCAATGTCCCATCAGAAGATCTGGCCACTGTCCGGTCTGACCATCAAGCCGCTGTCCAGTCATACAATCAGGCCTCTGTCTAGTCAGACCTCAGGCCATGGTCCGGTCAGACCATCAGGCTACTGTCCCATCAGACTATCAGGCCACTGTCTGGTCAGACCATCAGCCCACTGCTCATCAGACCATCAGGCCACTGACCCATCAGTACATCAGGCCATTGTCCGGACAGACAATCAAGCCACTGACCATCAGACCATCAGGCTTCTGTCACATCAGACCATCAGGTCACTCTACCATTGGAACATCAGGCCACTGACCCATCAGACCATCAGGCCATTATCCGGGCAGACCATCAGCCCACTGTCCAGTCAGACCATCAGGCCACTGTCCCATCAGACCCTCAGTCCACTCTCCCATCAGAACATCAAGCCACTGTCCCATCAGACCATCAGGCTACTGTCCAGTCAGACCATCATGCCATTGTCCGATCAGAACATCAGGCCATTGTCCCATCAGAAGATCAGGCCACTGTCTGGTCTGACCATCAGGCCACTGTCCAGTCATACAATCAGGCCTCTGTCTAGTCAGACCTCAGGCCATGGTCCGGTCAGACCATCAGGCCACTGTCCCATCAGATCATCAGGCCACCGTCCGGTCATAACATCAGGCCACTGTCCAGTCAGACCATCCGGCCGCTATCCGATCAGTCCATCAGGCCGCTGGCCGGTAAGGCCTTCAGGCCACTGTCTGGTCCGACCATCAGCCCACTGCCCATCAGACCATCAGGCTACTGTCCGGTCAGTTTATCAGGCCACTCTCCCCTCAGAACAACATACCAAAGTCTGGTCAGACCATCAGGCCACTGTACCCTCAGCACATCATACCACAGTCCAGTCTGATCGTCAGGCCGCTGTCCCATATGACCATCAGGTGACTCTCTCATCAGACCATCAAGCCACTGTCTGGTCAGACCAGGCCACTGTCTGGTCAGACAATCAGGCCACTTTCCCATCAGTCCATCAGTCCACTGTATGGTCAGATCATGAGACGACTGCTCGATCAGACCATCAGGCCACTGTCCCAACAGATCATCAGGATACCAGCTGGTTGTACCATCAGACCACTGCCCCATCAGACCATCAGACCACTGCCCCATCAGACCATCAGGCCACTGTCCCCTCAGACCATCAGACAATGGTCCGGTCAGCCCAACAGGCTGCTGTCCCATCAGACCATCAGTCCTCTGTCCAGGTTGACCATCCGCCCACTGTCTCATCAGACCAAAGTGCAGTCAGACCATCATGTCACTGACCCATCAGACAATCAGGCCATTGTCCGGGCAGACAATCGGGGCACTGTCTGGCCAGACCATCAGGCCCCTGTCCCATCAGTCCATCAGGCCACTGTCTGGTCAGATCATCAGGCTACGGTCGCATCAGACCATCAGGCCACCTTCCGGTCAGACCATCATCCCATTGTTGGATCAGAACATCACACCACTGTCCCATCAGAGAGTCAGGCCACATTCTGTCAGACCATCAGGCCACTGTCCATTCAGACAATCAGGCCGCTGTCTAGTCAGACCACACGCCATGGTTTGCACAGACTATCAGGCCACTGTCCCATCAGACCATCAGGCCGCAGTCCCGTCAGACCATCAGTCTACTGTCCAGTCAGAGAATCAGGCCACTGTCCCATCAGACCATCAGGACACTTTCTGCTCAGACCAACAGGCCACTGTCCCATCAGACCCTCCAGCCAATGTCTGGACTGAGCATCAGCCCACTGTCCGGTCAGACCATCAGCCCACTGTCCGGTCAGACCATCAGCCCACTGTTCGTTCAGACCATTAGGCTTCTGTTCCAACAGACCATCCGGTGTCGGTCCAGTCAGACCATCAGGCCACTGTCCAGTCAGAACATCAGGCCACTGTCCCATCAGACCCTCAGTCCACTCTCCCATCAGAACATCAAGCCACTATCCCATCAGACCATCAGGCTGCTGTCCAGTCAGACCATCATGCCATTGTCCGATCAGAACATCAGGCCAATGTCCCATCAGAAGATCTGGCCACTGTCCGGTCTGACCATCAAGCCGCTGTCCAGTCATACAATCAGGCCTCTGTCTAGTCAGACCTCAGGCCATGGTCCGGTCAGACCATCAGGCTACTGTCCCATCAGACTATCAGGCCACTGTCTGGTCAGACCATCAGCCCACTGCCCATCAGACCATCAGGCCACTGACCCATCAGAACATCAGGCCATTGTCCGGACAGACAATCAAGCCACTGACCATCAGACCATCAGGCTTCTGTCACATCAGACCATCAGGTCACTCTACCATTGGAACATCAGGCCACTGACCCATCAGACCATCAGGCCATTATCCGGGCAGACCATCAGCCCACTGTCCAGTCAGACCATCAGGCCACTGTCCCATCAGACCCTCAGTCCACTCTCCCATCAGAACATCAAGCCACTGTCCCATCAGACCATCAGGCTACTGTCCAGTCAGACCATCATGCCATTGTCCGATCAGAACATCAGGCCATTGTCCCATCAGAAGATCAGGCCACTGTCTGGTCTGACCATCAGGCCACTGTCCAGTCATACAATCAGGCCTCTGTCTAGTCAGACCTCAGGCCATGGTCCGGTCAGACCATCAGGCCACTGTCCCATCAGATCATCAGGCCACCGTCCGGTCATAACATCAGGCCACTGTCCAGTCAGACCATCAGGCCGCTATCCGATCAGTCCATCAGGCCGCTGGCCGGTAAGGCCTTCAGGCCACTGTCTGGTCCGACCATCAGCCCACTGCCCATCAGACCATCAGGCTACTGTCCGGTCAGTTTATCAGGCCACTCTCCCCTCAGAACAACATACCAAAGTCTGGTCAGACCATCAGGCCACTGTACCCTCAGCGCATCATACCACAGTCCAGTCTGACCGTCAGGCCGCTGTCCCATATGACCATCAGGTGACTCTCTCATCAGACCATCAAGCCACTGTCTGGTCAGACCAGGCCACTGTCTGGTCAGACAATCAGGCCACTTTCCCATCAGTCCATCAGTCCACTGTATGGTCAGATCATGAGACGACTGCTCGATCAGACCATCAGGCCACTGTCCCAACAGATCATCAGGATACCAGCTGGTTGTACCATCAGACCACTGCCCCATCAGACCATCAGACCACTGCCCCATCAGACCATCAGGCCACTGTCCCCTCAGACCATCAGACAATGGTCCGGTCAGCCCAACAGGCTGCTGTCCCATCAGACCATCAGGCCTCTGTCCAGGTTGACCATCCGCCCACTGTCTCATCAGACCAAAGTGCAGTCAGACCATCATGTCACTGACCCATCAGACAATCAGGCCATTGTCCGGGCAGACAATCGGGGCACTGTCTGGCCAGACCATCAGGCCCCTGTCCCATCAGTCCATCAGGCCACTGTCTGGTCAGATCATTAGGCTACGGTCGCATCAGACCATCAGGCCACTATCCCCTCAGACCATCAGACCACAGTCCGGTCAGCCCAACAGGCTGCTGTCCCATCAGACCATCAGGCTGCTGTCCCACCAGAACACCAGGCCACTGTCTGGTCATATCATCAGACCACTGCCCCAACAGACCATCAGGCCGCTGTCCCATCAGACAATCAGGTCACTCTCCCATTAGACAATCCGGTCACTCTCTCAATAGGCCCTGTCAGCCTGACCATCTGGTCAAACTCCCAACAGCTCATCAGACCTGAGACCCGTCAGACCATCAGGTCATTCTCCCATTAGAACCTCAGGTTACTGCCCCATCAGAACATCAGACCACATTCGGGTCAGACCATAATCCCATTGTCCGATCAGAATATCAGGCCACTGTCTGGTTTGGAAATCAGGCCACTGTCCAGTAATACAATCAGGCCTCTGTCTAGTCAGACCTCAGGCCATGGTCCGGTCAGACCATCAGGCCACGATCCCATCAGAGCATCAGGCCACTGTCCAGTCAGTCCATCAGCCCACTGTTCGGTCAGACCATTAGGCTGCTATTCCAACAGACCATCCGGCCGCTGTCCAGTCAGAGCATCAGGCCACTGTCCCATCAGACCCTCAGTTCACTCTCCCATTAGATCATCAAGTCACTGTCCCATCAGACCCTCAGACTACTATCCAGTCAGACCATCATGCCATTGTCCAAACAGAACATCAGGCCACTGTCCCATCAGAAGATCAGGCCACTGTCCGGTCAGACCATCAGGCCTTTGTCCCATCAGACCATCAGGCCTCAGTCCAGTCAGACCATCAGACCACTGACCGGTCAGCCCAACAGGCTGCTGTCCCATCAGACCATCAGGCTGCTGTCCCACCAGAACACCAGGCCGCTGTCCGGTCTGACCATCAGGCCACTGCCCATCAGACCTTCAGCCACTGTCCCATCAGACCCTCAGTCCACTCTCCCATTAGATCATCAAGTCACTGTCCCATCAGACCCTCAGGCTACTGTCAAGTCAGACCATCATACCATTGTCCAGACAGAACATCAGGCCACTGTCCCATCAGAAGATCAGGCCACTGTCCGGTCAGACCATCAGGCCTTTCTCCCATCAGACCATCAGGCCTCAGTCCAGTCAGACCATCAGGCCACTGACCTGTCAGACCATCAGGCCGCTGTCCCATCAGTCCATCAGGCTGCTGGCCGGTAAGGCCTTCAGGCCGCTGTCCGGTCTGACCATCAGGCCACTGCCCATCAGACCTTCAGGCCACTGTCCAGTCAGACAATCAGGCTACTGTCCAGTCAGACAATCAGGCCACTTTCCCATCAGACCCACAGGCTCCTGACCGGCCTGAATATCAGTCCAATGTCCCTACAGATCATCAGGTCAATGTCCTTTCAGGCCAGTCAGGCCACTGTCTAGTCAGGCCATCAAGTCTTTGTCCCATCAGTCCATCAGGCCGCTGTCCAGGTTGACCATCCGTCCACTGTCTCATCAGACCAAAGTGCATTCAGACCATCATGTCACTGACCCATCAGGCAATCAGGCCATTGTCCAGTCAGACAATCGGAGCACTGTCTGGCCAGACCATGAGGCTACGGTCGCATCAGACCATCAGGCCACTGTCCCCTCAGACCATCAGACCGCAGTCCGGTCAGCCCAACAGGCTGCTGTCCCATCAGACCATCAGGCCGCTGTCCCACCAGAACACCAGGCCACTGTCTGGTCATATCATCAGACCACTGCCCCATCAGACCATCAGGCCGCTGTCCCATTAGACCATCAGGCCTCTGTCCAGGTTGACCATCCGCCCACTGTCTCATCAGACCAAAGTGCAGTCAGACCATCATGTCACTGACCCATCAGACAATCAGGCCATTGTCCGGGCAGACAATCGGGGCACTGTCTGGCCAGACCATCAGGCCCCTGTCCCATCAGTCCATCAGGCCACTGTCTGGTCAGATCATTAGGCTACGGTCGCATCAGACCATCAGGCCACTATCCCCTCAGACCATCAGACCACAGTCCGGTCAGCCCAACAGGCTGCTGTCCCATCAGACCATCAGGCTGCTGTCCCACCAGAACACCAGGCCACTGTCTGGTCATATCATCAGACCACTGCCCCAACAGACCATCAGGCCGCTGTCCCATCAGACAATCAGGTCACTCTCCCATTAGACAATCCGGTCACTCTCTCAATAGGCCCTGTCAGCCTGACCATCTGGTCAAACTCCCAACAGCTCATCAGACCTGAGACCGGTCAGACCATCAGGTCATTCTCCCATTAGAACCTCAGGTTACTGCCCCATCAGAACATCAGACCACATTCGGGTCAGACCATAATCCCATTGTCCGATCAGAATATCAGGCCACTGTCTGGTTTGGAAATCAGGCCACTGTCCAGTAATACAATCAGGCCTCTGTCTAGTCAGACCTCAGGCCATGGTCCGGTCAGACCATCAGGCCACGATCCCATCAGAGCATCAGGCCACTGTCCAGTCAGTCCATCAGCCCACTGTTCGGTCAGACCATTAGGCTGCTATTCCAACAGACCATCCGGCCGCTGTCCAGTCAGAGCATCAGGCCACTGTCCCATCAGACCCTCAGTTCACTCTCCCATTAGATCATCAAGTCACTGTCCCATCAGACCCTCAGACTACTATCCAGTCAGACCATCATGCCATTGTCCAAACAGAACATCAGGCCACTGTCCCATCAGAAGATCAGGCCACTGTCCGGTCAGACCATCAGGCCTTTGTCCCATCAGACCATCAGGCCTCAGTCCAGTCAGACCATCAGACCACTGACCGGTCAGCCCAACAGGCTGCTGTCCCATCAGACCATCAGGCTGCTGTCCCACCAGAACACCAGGCCGCTGTCCGGTCTGACCATCAGGCCACTGCCCATCAGACCTTCAGCCACTGTCCCATCAGACCCTCAGTCCACTCTCCCATTAGATCATCAAGTCACTGTCCCATCAGACCCTCAGGCTACTGTCAAGTCAGACCATCATACCATTGTCCAGACAGAACATCAGGCCACTGTCCCATCAGAAGATCAGGCCACTGTCCGGTCAGACCATCAGGCCTTTCTCCCATCAGACCATCAGGCCTCAGTCCAGTCAGACCATCAGGCCACTGACCTGTCAGACCATCAGGCCGCTGTCCCATCAGTCCATCAGGCTGCTGGCCGGTAAGGCCTTCAGGCCGCTGTCCGGTCTGACCATCAGGCCACTGCCCATCAGACCTTCAGGCCACTGTCCAGTCAGACAATCAGGCTACTGTCCAGTCAGACAATCAGGCCACTTTCCCATCAGACCCACAGGCTCCTGACCGGCCTGAATATCAGTCCAATGTCCCTACAGATCATCAGGTCAATGTCCTTTCAGGCCAGTCAGGCCACTGTCTAGTCAGGCCATCAAGTCTTTGTCCCATCAGTCCATCAGGCCGCTGTCCAGGTTGACCATCCGTCCACTGTCTCATCAGACCAAAGTGCATTCAGACCATCATGTCACTGACCCATCAGGCAATCAGGCCATTGTCCAGTCAGACAATCGGAGCACTGTCTGGCCAGACCATGAGGCTACGGTCGCATCAGACCATCAGGCCACTGTCCCCTCAGACCATCAGACCGCAGTCCGGTCAGCCCAACAGGCTGCTGTCCCATCAGACCATTAGGCCGCTGTCCCACCAGAACACCAGGCCACTGTCTGGTCATATCATCAGACCACTGCCCCATCAGACCATCAGGCCGCTGTCCCATCAGACAATCAGGTCACTCTCCCATTAGACCATAAGGTCACTCTCCCATCAGACCATCAGGCCCCTGCCAGTTTGACCATCAGGTCACATTCCCAACATTCCTTCAGACCTCTGACCGGTCAGTCCATCAGGCTACTGTCCCATCAGACCAATTTCCGGTCAGTCCATCAGGCTACTTTCCAGTCAGACGATCAGGTTACACTCCCAACAGTCCTTCAGACCACTAACTGGTCAGTCCATCAGGCCACTGTCCCATCAGAACATCAGGCCTCTGTGTGGTCAGACCATCAGGCTGGTGTCCCATCAGCCCATCAGGTCATTATCCCATCAGACAATCAGGCGACTGTCCGATCAGACCGTCAAGCCGCTGGCTAGTCAGATCTCAGGCCATGGTTCGGTCAGACCATCAGGCCACTGACCTATTTGACCATCTGGCCACAGTTCAGTCAGACCATCAGGCCACTGTCCCATCAGACCATCAGGCCACAGTCCAGTCAGACCATCAGCCGACTGTTCGGTCAGACCATTAGGCTGCGGTTCCAACAGACCATCCGGCCGCTGTCCAGTCAGAGCATCAAGACACTGTCCCATCAGACCCTCAGTCCACCCTCCCATTAGATCATCAAGTCACTGTCCCATCAGACCCTCAGGCTACTGTCGAGTCAGACCATCATGCCATTGTCCAAACAGAACATCAGGCCACTGTCCCATCAGAAGATCAGGCCACTGTCCGGTCAGACCATCAGGCCATTGTCCCATCAGACCATCAGGCCTCAGTCCAGTCAGACCATCAGGCCACTGACCTGTCATACCATCAGACCGCTGTCCCATCAGTCCATCAGGCTGCTGGCCGGTAAGGCCTTCAGGCCGCTATCCGGTCTGACCATCAGGCCACTGCCCATCAGACCTTGATGCCACTCTCCAGTCAGACCATCAGGCCACTTTCCCATCAGACCAACAGGCTCCTGACCGGCCTGAATATCAGTCCAATGTCCCTACAGATCATCAGGTCAATGTCCTTTCAGACCATGCAGGCCACTGTCCAGTCCGGCCATCAAGTCTTTGTCCCATCAGTCCATCAGGCCGCTGTCCGGGTTGACCATCCGTCCACTGTCTCATCAGACCAAAGTGCATTCAGACCATCATGTCACTGATCCATCAGACAATCAGGCCATTGTCGAGGCAGACAATCGGGGCACTGTCTGGCCAGACCATGAGGCTACGGTCGCATCAGACTATCAGGCCACTGTCCGCTCAGCCCAACAGGCTGCTGTCCAATCAGACCATCAGGCCACTGTCCCACCAGAACACCAGGCCACTGTCTGGTCATATCATCAGACCACTGCCCCATCAGAACATCAGGCCGCTGTCCCATCAGACAATCAGGTCACTCTCCCATTAGACAATCAGGTCACTCTGCCAATAGGCTCTGCCGGCCTGACCATCTGGTCACACTCCCAACAGCTCATCAGACCTGAGACCGGTCAGACTATCAGGTCATTCTCCCATTAGAACCTCAGGTCACTGCCCCATCAGAACATCAGGCCACCTTCCGGTCAGACCATCATCCCATTGTCCCATCAGATGATCAGGCCACTGTCCGATCCAGCCATCAGGCCATTGTCCAGTCATACAATCAGGCCTCTGTCTAGTCAGACCTCAGGCCATGGTCCGGTCAGACCATCAGGCCACTGTCCCATCAGAGCATCAGGCCACCGTCCGGTCAGAGCATCAGGCCACTGGCCAGTCAGGCCATCATTCCGCTGTCCCATCAGTACATCAGGCCACTGTCCGGTCTGACCATCAGGCCACTAGCGAGTAAGGCCTTCAGGCCACTGTCTGGTCTGACCATCAGCCACTGCCCATCAGACCATCAGGTCACTGTCCAGTCAGACCATCAGCTCACTCTCCCATCAGACCATCCGGTCACTATTCCATCAGACCATCAGATCACTCTCCCATCAGACCATCAGGCCACAGTCCAGTCAGACCATCAGGCTACTGTTATGTCAGAGAATCAAGCCGCTGTCCCATCAGACCATCTGGCCGCTGGCCGGTAAGTCCATCAGGCCAATGTCCAGTCAGACCATCAGGCCACTGTCCCATCAGACCCTCAGTCCACTCTCCCATCAGACCATCAGGCCACTGACCTATCAGACCATCTGGCCACAGTTTGGTCAGACCATCAGGCCACTGTCCCATCAGACCATCAGGCCACAGTCCAGTCAGACCATCAGGCTACTGTCCAGTCAGAGAATTAAGCCGCTGTCCCATCAGACCATCTGTCTGCTGGCCGGTAAGTCTTTTAGGCAAATGTCCGGTCAGACCATCAGGCCAAAGTCCCATCAGACCATCAGGTCACTCTCCCATTAGACCATCAGGCCCCTACCAGCCTAACCATCTGGTCACACTGCCAACAGCTCATCAGACCTCTAACCAGTCAGACCATCAGGTCATTTTCCCATTAGAACATCAGTCCATTGTCCCATCAGACCATCAGGCCACCTTCTGGTCAGACCATCATCCCATTGTTGGATCAGAACAGCAGGCCACTGTCCCATCAGACAGTCAGGCCACAGTCTGGTCAGACCATCAGGCCGCTGTCTAGTCAGACCTCACGCCATGGTTTGCACAGATTATCAGGCCACTGTCCCATCAGCCCATCAGGACAATTTCTGCTCAGATCAACAGGCCACTGTCCCATCAGACCCTCCAGCCACTGCCTGGTCAGAGCATCAGCCCATTGTCCGGTCAGACCATCAGCCCACTGTTCGGTCAGACCATTAGGCTGCTGTTCCCACAGACCATCCGGTGTCGGTCCAGTCAGACCATCAGGCCACTGTCCAGTCAGAACATCAGGCCAATGTCCCATCAGACCCTCAGTCCACTCTCCCATCAGATCATCAAGCCACTGTCCCATCAGACCATCAGGCTACTGTCCAGTCAGACCATCATGCCATTGTCCGATCAGAACGTCAGGCCAATGTCCCATCAGAAGATCAGGCCACTGTCCGGTCTGACCATCAAGCCGCTGTCCAGTCTTACAATCAGGCCTCTGTCTAGTCAGACCTCAGGCCATGGTCCGGTCAGACCATCAGGCTACTGTCCCATCAGACTATCAGGCCACCGTCCGGTCAGAGCATCAGGCCACTGTCTGGTCCGACCATCAGCCCACTGCCCATCAGACCATCAGGCTACTGTCCGGTCAGATTATCAGGCCACTCTCCCCTCAGAACAACATACCAAAGTCTGGTCAGACCATCAGGCCACTGTACCCTCAGCGCATCATACCACAGTCCAGTCTGACCGTCAGGCCACTGTCCCATATGACCATCAGGTGACTCTCTCATCAGACCATCAAGCCACTGTTTGGTCAGGCCAGGCCACTATCCGGTCAGACAAACAGGCGACTGTCCCATCAGTCCATCAGTCCATTATCTGGTCAGATCATGAGACGACTGCTCGATCAGACCATCAGGCCACTGTCCCAACAGATCATCAGGATACTAGCTGTTTGTACCATCAGACCACTGCCCCATCAGACCATCAGACCACTGCCCCATCAGACCATCAGGCCACTGTCCCCTCAGACCGTCAGACAACGTTCCGGTCAGCCCAACAGGCTGCTGTCCCATCAGACCATCAGGCCTCTGTCCAGGTTGACCATCCGCCCACTGTCTCATCAGACCAAAGTGCAGTCAGACCATCATGTCACTGACCCATCAGACAATCAGGCCATTGTCCGGGCAGACAATCGGGGCACTGTCTGGCCAGACCATCAGGCTCCTGCCCCATCAGTCCATCAGGCCACTGACTGGTCAGATCATCAGGCTACGGTCGCATCAGACCATCAGGCCACTATCCCCTCGGACCATCAGACCACAGTCCGGTCAGCCCAACAGGCTGCTGTCCCACCAGATCATCAGGCTGCTATCCCACCAGAACACCAGGCCACTGTCTGGTCATATCATCAGACCACTGCCCCAACAGACCATCAAGCCACTGTCCCATCAGACCCTCAGGCTACTGTCCAGTCAGACCATCATGCCATTGTCCAAACAGAACATCAGGCCACTGTCCCATCAGAAGATCAGGCCACTGTCCGGTCAGACCATCAGGCCTTTGTCCCATCAGACCATCAGGCCTCTGTCCAGTCAGGCCGTCAGGCCACTGACCTGTCAGACCATCAGGCCGCTGGCCCATCAGTCCATCAGGCTTCTGGCCGGTAAGGCCTTCAGGCCGCTCTCCGGTCTGACCATCAGGCCACTGCCCATCAGACCTTCAGGCCACTGTCCAGTAAGACAATCAGGCTACTGTCCAGTCAGACCATCAGGCCACTTTCCCATCAGACCAACAGGCTCCTGACCGGCCTGAATATCAGTCCAATGTCCCTACAGATCATCAGGTCAATGTCCTTTCAGACCAATCAGGCCACTGTCCAGTCCAGCCATCAAGTCTTTGTCCCATCAGACCTTCAGGCCGCTGTCCGGGTTGACCATCCGTCCACTGTCTCATCAGACCAAAGTGCATTCAGACCATCATGTCACTGATCCATCAGACAATCAGGCCACCGACCAGGCAGACAATCGGGGCACTGTCTGGCCAGACCATGAGGCTACCGTCGCATCAGACCATCAGGCCACTGTCCCCTCAGACCATCAGACCTCAGTCCGGTCAGCCCAACAGGCTGCTGTCCCATCAGACCATCAGGCCACTGTCCCATCAGACAATCAGGTCACTCTCCCATCAGACAATCCGGTCACTCTCCAATAGGCCCTGCCGGCCTGACCATCTGGTCACACTCCCAACAGCTCAACAGACCTGAGACCAGTCAGACCATCAGGTCATTCTCCCATTAGAACCTCAGGTCACTGCCCCATCAGACCATCAGGCCACCTTCCGGTAAGACCATCATCCCATTGTCTGATCAGATGATCAGACCACTGTCCGGTCCGGCCATCAGGCCATTGTCCAGTCATACAATCAGGCCTCTGTCTAGTCAGACCTCAGGCCATGGTCCGGTCAGACCATCAGGCCACTGTCCCATCAGAGCATCAGGCCACCGTCCGGTCAGAGCGTCAGGCCACTGTCCAGTCAGACCATCATTCCGGTGTCCCATCAGTCCATCAGGCCACTGTCCGGTCTGACCATCAGGACACTGGCGAGTAAGGCCTTCAGGCCACTGTCTGGTCTGACCATCAGGCCACTGCCCATCAGACCATCAGGCCACTGTCCAGTCAGACCATCAGGCCACTGTCCAGTCAGACCATCAGCTCACTCACCCATCAGACCATCAGGTCACTCTCCCATCAGACCATCAGGCATCTGCTGGTTTGACCATCAGGTCACAGTCCGAACATTCCTTCAGACCGCTGACTGGTCGGTCCATCAGGCCACTGTCCCATCAGAACATCAGTCCACTGTTCGGTCAGACCATCAAGACCCTGTCCCATCATACCATCAGGTCACTCTCCCAGCAGGCCATCAGGCTACTGTTATGTCAGAGAATCAAGCCGCTGTCCCATCAGACCATCTGGGCGCTGGCCAGTAAGTCCATCAGGCCAATGTCCAGTCAGACAATCAGGCCACTGTCCCATCAGACCATCAGGCCACTGTCCCATCAGACCCTCAGTCCATTCTCCCATCAGATCATCATACCACTGTCCAATCAGACCATCAGGCCGCTGTCTAGTCAGATCTCAGGCCATGGTTCGGTCAGACCATCAGGCCACTGACCTATCAGACCATCTGGCCACAGCTCGGTCAGACCATCAGGCCACTGTCCCATCAGACCATCAGGCCACTGTCCAGTCAGACCATCAGCCCACTGTTCGGTCAGACCATTAGGCTGCTTTTCCAACAGACCATCCGGCCGCTGTACAGTCAGAGCATCAGGCCACTGTCCCATCAGACCCTCAGTCCACTCTCCCATTAGATCATCAAGTCACTGTCCCATCAGACCCTCAGGGTACTGTCCAGTCAGGCCATCAGGCCACTGTCCCATCAGAAGATCAGGCTACTGTCAAGTCAGACCAATCAGGCCACTGTCCAGTCAGGCCATCAAGCCTTTGTCCCATCAGACCATCAGGCCTCAGTCCGGTCAGACAATCAGGCCATTGTCCGGTCAGACAATCAGACCACTGTCCCATCCTTCCATCATGCCACTGTCTGGTCAGATCAATGGACGACTGCCCCATTAGACCATCAGACCACTGCCCCAACAGACCATCAGACCACTGCCCCATCAGACCATCAGCTCACTCTCCCATCAGACCATCAAGTCACTACCCCATCAGTCCATCAGGCCGCTGTCCGTGTTGACCATCTGTCCACTGTCTCATCAGACCAAAGTGCATTCAAACCATCATGTCACTGACCCATCAGACAATCAGGCCATTGTCCAGGCAGACAATCGGGGCACTGTCTGGTCAGACCATGAGGCTACGGTCGCATCAGACCATCAGGCCACTGTCTCCTCAGACCATTAGACCACAGTCCGGTCAGCCCAACAGGCTGCCGTCCCATCAGACCATCAGGCCGCTGTCCCACCAGAACACCAGGCCACTGTCTGGTCATATCATCAGACCACTGCCCCATCAGACCATCAGGCCGCTGTCCCATCAGACAATCAGGTCACTCTCCCATTAGACGATCAGGTCACTCTCCCAATAGGCCCTGTCAGCCTGACCATCTGGTCACACTCCCAACAGCTCCTCAGACCTCTGACCGGTCAGACCATCTGTTCATTCTCCCATTAGAACCTCAGGTCACTGCCCCATCAGAACATCAGGCCACCTTCCGGTCAGACCATCATCCCATTGTCCAATCAGATGATCAGGCCACTGTCCGGTCTGGCCATCAGGCCATTGTCCTGTCATACAATCAGGCCTCTGTCTAGTCAGATCTCAGGCCATGGTCCGGTCGGACCATTAGGCCACTGTGCCATCAGTCCATCAGGCCACTGTCCGGTCTGACCATCAGGACACTGGCGAGTAAGGCCTTCAGGCCACTGTCTGGTCTGACCATCAGGCCACTGCCCATCAGACCATCAGGCCACTGTCCAGTCAGACCATCAGGTCACTCTCCCATCAGACCATCAGGTCACTCTCCCATCAGACCATCAGGCCCCTGCCGGTTTGACCATCAGGTCACAGTCCGAACATTCCTACAGACCGTTGACTGGTCAGTCCATCAGACCACTGTCCCATCAGAACATCAGGCCACTGTCCAGCCAGACCATCAGCTCACTCTCCCATCAGACCATCAGGTCACTCTCCCAGCAGACCATCAGATCACTCTCCCATCAGGCCACAGTCCAGTCAGACCATCAGGCTGCTGTTATGTCAGAGAATCAAGCCGCTGTCCCATCAGACCATCTGACCGCTGGCCAGTAAGTCCATCAGGCCAATGTCCGGTCAGACCATCAGGCCACTATCCCATCAGACCATCAGGCCACAGTCCCATCAGACTCTCAGTCCACTCTCCCATCAGATCATCAAGCCACTGTCCAATCAGACCATCAGGCCGCTGTCTAGTCAGATCTCAGGCCATGGTTCGGTCAGACCATCAGGCCACCTTCCGGTCAGACCATCTGGCCACAGTTCGATCAGTCCATCAGGCCACTGTCCAATCAGAGAATTAAGCCGCTGTCCCATCAGACCATCTGTCCGCTGGCTGGTAAGCCCTTCAGGCCAATGTCCGGTCAGACCATCAGGCCACAGTCCCATCAGACCATCAGGCCACTGTCACATCAAACCATCAATCACTCTCCCATTAGACCATCAAGCCCCTACCAGCCTGACCATCTGGTCACACTCCCAACAGCTCATCAGACCTCTAACCAGTCAGACCATCAGGTCATTTTCCCATTAGAACATCAGTCCAAAGTCCCATCAGACCATCAGGCCACCTTTAGTCAGACCATCATCCCATTGTTGGTTCAGAACATCAGGCCACTGTCCCATCAGACAGTCAGGCCACAGTGTGGTCAGACCATCAGGCCGCTGTCCCGTCAGACCTCACGCCATGGTTTGCACAGACTATCAGGCCACTGTCCCATCAGACCATCAGGACGCTTTCCGCTCAGACCAAGAGGCCATTGTCCCACAGACCATCAGGACACTTTCTGCTCAGATCAACAGGCCACTGTCCCATCAGACCCTCCAGCCACTGTCTGGTCAGAGCATCAGCCCACTGTCCAGTCAGACCATCAGCCCACTGTTCGGTCAGACCATTAGGCTGCTGTTCCCACAGACCATCCGGTGTCGGACCAGTCAGACCATCAGGCCACTGTCCAGTCAGAACATCAGGCCACTGTCCCATCAGACCCTCAGTCCACTCTCCCATCAGATCATCAAGCCACTGTCCCATCAGACCATCAGGCTACTGTCCAGTCAGACCATCATGCCATTGTCCGATCAGAACGGCAGGCCAATGTCCCATCAGAAGATCAGGCCACTGTCCGGTCTGACCATCAAGCCGCTGTCCAGTCATACAATCAGGCCTCTGTCTAGTCAGACCTCAGGCCATGGTCCGGTCAGACAATCAGGCTACTGTCCCATCAGACTATCAGGCCACTGTCCGGTCAGAGCATCAGGCCACTGTCCAGTCAGATCATCAGGCTACTGTCCGATCAGTCCATCAGGCCGCTGGCCGGTAAGACCTTCAAGCCACTGTCCGGTCAGACCATCAGCCCACTGCCCATCAGACCATCGGACTACTGTCCGATCAGACCATCAGGCCACTGTCCCCTCCGAACAACATACCAAAGTCTGGTCAGACCATTAGGCCACTGGACCCTCAGCGCATCATACCACAGTCCAGTCTGACCGTCAGGCTGCTGTCCCATATGACCATCAAGTGACTCTCTCATCAGACCATCAAGCCACTGTCTGGTCAGGCCAGGCCACTGTCCGGTCGTACCATCAGACCACTGCCCCATCAGACCATCAGGCCACTGTCCCCTCAGACCATCAGACCACAGTCTGGTCAGCCCAACAGGCTGCTGTCCCATCAGACCATCAGGCCTCTGTCCAGGTTGACCATCCGCCCACTGTCTCATCAGACCAAAGTGCAGTCAGACCATCATGTCACTGACCCATCAGACAATCAGGCCATTGTCCGGGCAGACAATCAGGGCACTGTCTGGCCAGACCATCAGGCCCCTGTCCCATCAGTCCATCAGGCCACTCTCTGGTCAGATCATCAGGCTACGGTCGCATCAGACCATCTGGCCACTGTCTGGTCAGATGAACAGGCTATGGTCGCATCATACCATCAGGCCACTGTCCCCTCAGACCATCAGACCACAGTCCGGTCAGCCCAACAGGCTGCTTTCCCATCAGACCATCAGGCCGCTGTCCCACCAGAACACCAGGCCACTGTTTGGTCTTATCATCAGACCACTGCCCCATCAGACCATCAGGCCACTGTCCCATCAGACAATCAGGTCACTCTCCCATTAGAAAATTCGGTCACTCTCCCAATAGGCCCTGTCAGCCTGACCATCTGGTCAAACTCCCAACAGCTCATCAGACCTGAGACCGGTCAGACCATCAGGTCATTCTCCCATTAGAACCTCAGATCACTGCCCCATCAGAACATCAGGCCACCTTCGGGTCAGACCATAATCCCATTGTCCGATCAGAATATCAGGCCACTGTCTGGTCTGGCAATCAGGCCACTGTCCAGTTATACAATCAGGCCTCTGTCTAGTCAGACCTCAGGCCATGGTGCAGTCAGACTATCAGGCCACTGTCCCATCAGAACATTAGGCCACTGTCCAGTCAGATCAACAGGCTACGGTCGCATCAGACCATCAGGCCACTTTCCCCTCAGACCATCAGACCATAGTCCAGTCAGCCCAACAGGCTGCTGTCCCATCAGACCATCAGGCCGCTGTCCCACAAGAACACCAAGCCACTGTCTGGTCATCTCATCAGACCACTGCCCCTATCAGGCCGCTGTCCCATCAGACAATCAGGTCACTCTCCCATTAGACAATCCGGTCACTCTCCCAATAGGCCCTGCCAGCCTGACCATCAGGTCACACTCCCAACAGCTCATCAGACCTGAGACCGGTCAGACCATCAGGTCATTCTCCCATTAGAACCTCAGGTCACTGCCCCATCAGACCATCAGGCCACCTTCCGGTAAGACCATCATCCCATTGTCCGATCAGATGATCAGATCACTGTCCGGTCCGGCCATCAGGCCATTGTCCAGTCATACAATCAGGCCTCTGTCTAGTCAGACCTCAGGCCATGGTCCGGTCAGACCATCAGGCCACTGCCCATCAGACCATCAGGCCACTGTCCAGTCAGACAATCAGCTCACTCTCCCATCAGACCATCAGGCCCGTGCCGGTTTGACCATCAGGTCACGCTCCGAACATTCCTTCAGACCGCTGACTGGTCAGTCCATCAGACCACTGTCCCATCAGAACATCATGCCACTGTCCGGTCAGAGCATCAAGACCCTGTCCCATCATACCATCAGTTTACTCTCCCAGCAGACCATCAGATCAATCTCCCATCAGACCATCAGGCCACAGTCCAGTCAGACCATCAGGCTACTGTTATGTCAGAGAATCAAGCTACTGTCCCATCAGACCATCTGGCCGCTGGCCGGTAAGTCCATCAGGCCAATGTCCGGTCAGACCATCAGGCCACTGTCCCATCAGACCATCAGGCCACTGTCCAATCAGACCATCAGGCCGCAGTCCAGTCAGATCTCAGGCCATGGTTCGGTCAGACCATCAGGCCACTGTCCCATCAGGCCACAGACCAGTCAGACCAGCAAGCTACTGTCCAGTCAGAGAATTAAGCTGCTGTCCCATCAGACCATCTGTCCGCTGGCTGGTAAGTCCTTCATGCCAATGTCCGGTCAGACCATCAGGCCACTGTCCCATCAGACCATCAGGCCACTGTCCCGTCAGACCATCAGGCCACTGTCCCATCAGACCATCAGGTCACTCTCCCATTAGACCATCAGGCCCCTACCAGCCTGACCATCTGGTCACACTCCCAACAGCTCATCAGACCTCTAACCAGTCAGACCATCAGGTCATTTTCCCATTAGAACATCAGGCCACTGTCCCATCAGACTATCAGGCCACTGTCCGGTCAGACCATAAAGCCCCTGTCCCATCATACCATCAGGTCACTCTCCCAGCAGACCATCAGATCAATCTCCCATCAGACCATCAGGCCACAGTCCAGTCAGACCATCAGGCTACTGTTATGTCAGAGAATCAAGCCGCTGTCCCATCAGACCATCTGGCCGCTGGCCAGTAAGTCCATCAGGCCAATGTCCGGTCAGACCATCAGGCCACTGTCCCATCAGACCATCAAGCCCACTGTCCAATCAGACCATCAGGCCGCTGTCTAGTCAGATCTCAGGCCATGGTTCGGTCAGACCATCAGGCCACTGACCTATCAGACCATCTGGCCACAGTTCGGTCAGACCATCAGGCCACTGTCCCATCAGGCCACAGACCAGTCAGACCATCAGGCTACTGTCCAGTCAGAGAATTAAGCCGCTGTCCCATCAGACCATCTGTCCGCTGGCCGGTAAGTCCTTCATGCCAATGTCCGGTCAGACCATCAGGCCACTGTCCTATCAGACCATCTGGCCACTGTCCCATCAGACCATTAGGCCAAAGTCCCATCAGACCATCAGGTCACTCTCCCATTAGACCATCAGGCCCCTACCAGCCAGACCATCTGGTCACACTCCCAACTCATCAGACCTCTAACCAGTCAGACCATCAGGTCATTTTCCCATTAGAACATCCGGCCACTGTCCCATCAGACATTCAGGCCACAGTCTGGTCAGACCATCAGGCCACTGTCCAGTCAGACAATCAGGCCGCTGTCTAGTCAGACCTCACGCCAAGGTTTGCACAGACTATCAGGCCACTGTCCCATCAGACCATCAGGACGCTTTCCGCTCAGACCAACAGGCCACTGTCCCATCAGACCCTCCAGCCACTGTCTGGTCAGAGCATCAGCCCACTGTCCGGTCAGACCATCAGCCCACTGTTCGGTCAGACCATTAGGCTGCTGTTCCAACAGACCATCCGGTGTCGGTCCAGTCAGACCATCGGGCCACTGTCCAGTCAGAACATCAGGCCACTGTCCCATCAGACCCTCAGTCCACTATCCCATCAGATCATCAAGCCACTGTCCCATCAGACCATCAGGCTACTGTCCAGTCAGACCATCATGCCATTGTCCGATCAGAACATCAGGCCAATGTCCCATCAGAAGATCAGGCCACTGTCCGGGCTGACCATCAAGCCGCTGTCCAGTCATACAATCAGGCCTCTGTCTAGTCAGAACTCAGGCCATGGTTCGGTCAGACCATCAGGCTACTGTCCCATCAGACTATCAGGCCACCGTCCGGTCAGAGCATCAGGCCACTGTCCAGTCAGACCATCCGGCCTCTGTCCGATCAGTCCATCAGGCCACTGGCCGGTAACGCCGTCAGGCCACTGTCCGGTCAGACCCTCAGTGCACTCTCCCATCAGATCATCAAGCCACTGTCCAATCAGACCATCAGGCCGCTGTCTAGTCAGATCTCAGGCCATGGTTTGGTCAGACCATCAGGCCACTGACCTATCAGACCATCTGGCCACAGTTCAGTCAGACCATCAGGCCGCTGTCCCATCAGACCATCAGGCCACGGTCCAGTCAGACCATCAGGCAACTGTCCAGTCAGAGAATTAAGCCGCTGTCCCATCAGACCATCTGTCCGCTGGCCGGTAAGTCCTTCAGGCCAATGTCCGGTCAGACCATCAGGCCACTGTCCCATCAGACCATCAGGCCACTGTCCGGTCAGACTATCAGGCCACTGTCCCCTCAGAACAACATACCAAAGTCTGGTCAGACCATCAGGCCACTGTACCCACAGCGCATCATACCACAGTCCAGTCTGACCGTCAGGCCGCTGTCCCATATGACCATCAGGTGACTCTCTCATCAGACCATCAAGCCACTGTCTGGTCAGACCAGGCCACTGTCCGGTCAGACAATCAGGCTACTGTCCCATCAGAGCATCAGGCCACCATCCGGTCAGAGCGTCAGGCCACTGTCCATTCAGACCATCTTTCCGCTGTCCCGTCAGTCCATCAGGCCACTGTCCGGTCTGACCATCAGGACACTGGCAAGTAAGGCCTTCAGGCCACTGTCTTGTCTGACCATTAGGCCACTGCCCATCAGACCATCAGGCCACTGCCCATCAGACCATCAGGCCACTGTCCAGTCAGACCATCAGCTCACTCTCCCATCAGACCATCAGGTCACTCTCCCATCAGACCATCAGGCCCCTGCCGGTTTGACCATCAGGTCACAGTCCGAACATTCCTTCAGACCCTGACTGGTCAGTCCATCAGGCCACTGTCCCATCAGAATATCAGGCCACTGTCCGGTCAGACCATCAAGCTACTGTTATGTCAGAGAATCAAGCCACTGTCCCATCAGACCATCTGGCCGCTGGCCGGTAAGTCCATCAGGCCAATGTCTGGTCAGACCATCAGGCTCCTGTCCCATCAAACCATCAGGCCACTGTCCCATCAGACCCTCAGTGCACTCTCCCATCAGATCATCAAGCCACGGTCCAATCAGACCATCAGGCCGCTGTCTAGTCAGATCTCAGGCCAAGGTTCGGTCAGACCATCAGGCCACTGACCTATCAGACCATCTGGCCACAGTTTGGTCAGACCATCAGGCCACTGTCCCATCAGACCATCAGGCCACAGTCCAGTCAGACCATCAGGCTACTGTCCAGTCAGAGAATTAAGCCGCTGTCCCATCAGACCATCTGTCCGCTGGCCGGTAAGTCCTTCAGGCCAATGTCCGGTCAGACCATCAGGCCACTGTCCCATCAGACCATCAGGCCACTGTCCCGTCAGACCATCAGGTCACTCTCCCATTAGACCATCAGGTCCCTACCAGCCTGACCATCTGGTCACACTGCCAACTGCTCATCAGACCTCTAACCAGTCAGACCATCAGGTCATTTTCCCATTAGAACATCAGTCCACTTTCCCATCAGACAGTCAGGCCACAGTCTGGTCAGACAATCAGGCCACTGTCCAGTCAGACAATCAGGCCGCTGTCTAGTCAGACCTCACGCCATGGTTTGCAAAGACTATCAGGCCACTGTCCCATCAGACCATCTGGCCACAGTCCAGTCAGACCATCAGTCTACTGACCAGTCAGAGAATCAGGCCACTGTCCCATCAGACCATCAGGACGCTTTCCGCTCAGACCAACAGGCCACTGTCCCATCAGACCATCAGGACACTTTCTGCTCAGACCAACAGACCACTGTCCCATCAGACCCTCCAGCCACTGTCTGGTCAGAGCATCAGCCCACTGTCCGGTCAGACCATCAGCCCACTGTTCGGTCAGACCATTAGGCTTCTGTTCCCACAGACCATCCGGTGTCGGTCCAGTCAGACCATCAGGCCACTGTCCAGTCAGAACATCAGGCCACTGTCCCATCAGACCCTCAGTCCACTCTCCCATCAGACCATCAAGCCACTGTCCCATCAGTCCATCAGGCTACTGTCCAGTCAGACCATCATGCCATTGTCCAAACAGAAGATCAGGCCACTGTCCCATCAGAAGATCAGGCCACTGTCCGGTCAGACCATCAGGCCGTTGTCCCATCAGACCATCAGGCCTCAGTCCAGTCAGACGATCAGACCACAGTCCGGTCAGCCCAACAGGCTGCTGTCCCATCAGACCATCAGGCTGCTGTCCCACCAGAACACCAGGCCACTGTCCGGTCTAACCATCAGGCCACTGCCCATCAGACCTTCAGCCACTGTCCCATCAGACCCTCAGTCCACTCTCCCATTAGATCATCAAGTCACTGTCCCATCAGACCCTCAGGCTACTGTCCAGTCAGACCATCATGCCATTGTCCAAACTTAACATCAGAACATCAGGCCAATGTCCCATCAGAAGATCTGGCCACTGTCCGGTCTGACCATCAAGCCGCTGTCCAGTCATACAATCAGGCCTCTGTCTTGTCAGACCTCAGGCCATAGTCCGGTCAGACCATCAGGCTACTGTCACATCAGACTATCAGGCCACCGTCCGGTCAGAGCATCAGGCCATTGTCCAGTCAGACCATCCGGCCGCTGTCCGATCAGTCCATCAGGCTGCTGGCCGGTAAGGCCTTCAGGCCACTGTCCGGTCAGACCATCAGCCCACTGCCCATCAGACCATCAGGCCACTGACCCATCAGACCATCAGGCCATTGTCCGGACAGACAATCAAGCCACTGTCCGATCAGACCATCAGGCTTCTGTCACATCAGACCATCAGGTCACTCTACCATTGGATCATCAAGCCACTGTCCCATCAGTCCATCAGGCTACTGTCCAGTCAGACCATCATGCCATTTTCCGATCAGAACATCAGGCCAATGTCCCATCAGAAGATCAGGCCACTGTCCGGTCTGACCATCAAGCCGCTGTCCAGTCATACAATCAGGCCTCTGTCTTGTCAGACCTCAGGCCATTGTCCGGTCAGACCATCAGGCTACTGTCACATCAGACTATCAGGCCACTGTCTGGTCTGACCATCAGGCCACTGTCCAGTCATACAATCAGGCCTCTGTCTAGTCAGACCTCAGGCCATGGTCCGGTCAGACCATCAGGCCACTGTCCGGTCATAACATCAGGCCTCTGTCCAGTCAGACGATCAGGCCGCTATCCCATCAGTCCATCAGGCCGCTGGACGGTAAGGACTACAGGCCACTGTCAGGTCTGACCATCAGTCCACTGCCCATCAGACCTTCAGGCCACTGTCCAGTCAGACCATCAGGCCACTTTCCCATCAGAACAACAGGCTCCTGTCCAGCCTGAATATCAGTCCAATGTCCCATCAGACCATCAGGCCTCAGTCCGCTCAGACCATCAGGCCACTGACCTGTCAGACCATCAGGACACTGTCCCCTCAGAGCATCATACCAAAGTCCGGTCAGACCATCAGGCCACTGTACCCTCAGACCATCATACCACAGTCCGGTCTGACCGTCAGGCCGCTGTCCCATATGACCATCAGGTGACTCTCTCATCAGAACATCAAGCCACTGTCTGGTCAGGCCAGGCCACTGTCCGGTCAGACAATCAGGCCATTGTCCCATCAGTCCATCAGGCCACTGCCTGGTCAGATCATGAGACGACTGCTCGATCAGACCATCAGGCCACTGTCCCAACAGATCATCAGGCCACTATCTGGTCGTACCATCAGACCACTGCCCCATCAGACCATCAGACCACTGCCCCTTCAGACCATCAGGCTTCTGTCCTATCAGACCATCAGCTCACTCTCCCATCAGACCATCAGGTCACTACCCCATCAGACCATCAGGCCACTGTCCGGTCCGGCCATCAGGCCAATGTCCAGTCATACAATCAGGCCTTTGTCTAGTCAGACCTCAGGCCATGGTCTGGTCAGACCATCAGGCCACTGTCCCATCAGACCATCAGGCCACCGTCCGGTCAGAGCATCAGGCCACTGTCCAGTCAGACCATCAGGCTGCTGTCCCATCAGGCCACTGGCGAGTAAGGCCTTCAGACGACTGTCTGGTCTGACCATCAGGCCACTGCCCATCAGACCATCAGGCCACTGTCCAGTCAGACCATCAGGCCACTTTCTCATCAGACCAACAGACTCCTGTCCGGCCTGACTATCAGTCCAATGTCCCTACAGACCATCAGGCCACTGTCCCATCAGACCATCAGGCCACTGTCTGGTCATATCATCAGGCCACTGTTCCATCAGACCATCAGTCCACTGCGCCATCAGACCATCAGGCTGCTGTCCCATCAGACCATCAGGTCACTCTCCCAGCAGACCATCAGATCACTCTCCCATCAGACCATCAGGCCACAGTCTAGTCAGACCATCAGGCTACTGTTAAGTCAGAGAATCAAGCCGCTGTCCCATCAGACCATCTGGCTGCTGGCCGGTAAGTCCATCAGGCCAATGTCCGGTCAGACCATCAGGCCACTGTCCCATCAGACCATCAGGCCACTGTCCCATCAGACCATCAGGTCACTCTCCTATTAGACCATCAGGCCCCTACCAGCCTAACCATCTGGTCACACTCCCAACAGCTCATCAGACCTCTAACCAGTCAGACCATCAGGTCATTTTCCCATTAGAACATCAGTCCACTGTCCGATCAGACCATCAGGCCACCTTCCGGTCAGACCATCATCCCATTGTCGGATCAGAACATCCGGCCACTGTCCCATCAGACAGTCAGGCCACAGTCTAGTCAGACCATCAGGCCACTGTCCCGTCAGACAATCAGTTCGCTGTCTAGTCAGACCTCACGCCATGGTTTGCACAGACTATCAGGCCACTGTCCCATCAGACCATCAGGACGCTTTCCGCTCAGACCAACAGGCCACTGTCCCATCAGACCCTCCGGCCACTCTCTGGTCAGACCATCAGCCCACTGTTCGGTCAGACCATCAGGCTGCTGTTCCAACAGACCATCTGGCTGCTGTCCAGTCAGACCATCAGGCCTCTCTCCAGTCAGTCTATCAGGCCACTCTCCCATCAGACCCTCAGTCCACTCTCCAATCAGATCATCAAGCCACTGTTCCATCAGACCATCAGGCTACTGTCCTGTCAGACCATCAGGCCACTGTCCCCTCAGACCATCAGAACACAATCCAGTCAGACCATCAGGCTACTGTCCCATTAGACCATCGGTTCACTCTCCTATCAGACCATTAAGCCACTTTCCGGTCAGGCCAGGCCACTGACCAGTCAGACAATCAGACCACTGAACCATCAGTCCATTAGGCCACATTCCGGTCAGACCATCAGGCCATTGACTGGTCTCACCATCAGGCCACTGTCCGATCAGACCATCAGGCCACTGTCTGGTCATATCAACAGGCCACTGCCCCATTAGACCATCAGCTCACTCTCCCATCAGACCATCAGGTCACTCTCTCATCAGACCATCAGGCCCCTGCCGGTTGACCATCAGGTCACACTCCAAACATACCTTCAGACCTCTGACCGGTCAGTCCATCAGGCTACTGACCCATCAGAACATCAGGCCACTGTGTGTTCAGACCATCAGTCTGGTGTCCCATCAGATCATCAGGTCATTCTCCCATTAGTCGATCAGGCCACTGTCCGATCAGACCATCAAGCCACTGTCTAGACAGACCTCAGTCCATGGTTTGGTCAGACTCTCAGGCCACTGACCTATCAGACCATCAGGCCACAGTTCGGTCATACCATCAGGCCACTGTCCAGGCAGACCATCAGTACACTGTCCAGTCAGACCATCAGGCCACTGTCCAGGCAGTCCATCAGGACACTGTCCGATCAGACCATCAGGCCACTGACCGGTCAGGCCATCAGGCCACTGACCCATCAGACCAACAGGCCATTGTCCAGGCAGACAATCAGGCCACTGTCCAGTCAGACCATCAGGCTCCTGTCCCATCAGACCATCAGGTCACTCTACTTTTGGAACATCAGGCCACTGTCCCATCAGACCATCAGACCACCATTCGCTCAGACATTCAGGCCACTATCCCAAAAGACCATCATTCCACTGTCCCATCAGACCATCAGGCCACAGTCCTGTCAGACCATCAGGCTACGTCCAGTCAGATCATCAAGCCGCTGTCCCATCAGACCATCAGGCCGCTGGCTGGAAAGGCCAACAAGCCACTGTTCGGTCAGACCATCATGCTACTGTCCCATCAGACCATCAGGCCACTGTCCCATCAGACCATCAGGTCACTCTCACATAAGACAATCAGGCCCCTGCCGGCCTGACCATCTGGTTGCACTCCCAAAATCTCATCGGACCTCTGACCGGTCAGACCATCAGGTTATTCTCCCATTAGAACATCAGGCCACTGTCCCATCAGACCATCAGGTCACCTTCCGGTCAGACCATCATCCATTGTCCGATCAGAACATAAGGCCACTGTCCCATCAGACAATCAGGCCACTGTCCAGTCAGACAATCAGGCCGCTGTCTAGTCAGACCTCATGCAATGGTTTGCACAGACCATCAGGCCACTGACCGGTCAGACCATCAGGCCATTGTCCCATCAGACCATCAGGCCACTTTCCACTCAGACCATCAGGCCACTGTCCCATCAGACCCTCCAGCCACTGTCCGGCCAGACCATCAGGCCACTGTCTGGTCAGACCATCAGGCCACTGTCCCCTCAGACCATCAGACCACAGTCCTGTCAGACCATCAGGCTGCTGTCCCATAAGACCGTCAGTTCACTCTTCCATCAGACCATCAAGCCACTGTCCGGTCAGACCATCAGGCCTCTCTCCCATCAGACTATCAAGTCGCTGTCCCATCAGATCATTAGTTCGCTGTCCCATCAGACCATCAGGCCACTGTCCAGTCAGACCATCAGGATACTGTCCGATCAGAACATCAGCCCACTGACCCATCAGACCATCAGGCCATTGCTGGGCAGACAATCAGGCCACTGTCTGCTCAGACCATCAGTCCCCTGTCCCATCAGACCATCAGGTCGCTCACCCATCAGACCACCAGATCATTCTCCCATCAGACCATCAGGCCACTATCCTTTCAGACCATCAAGCCACAGTCCAGTCAAACCATCTGGCCACTGTCCAATCAGACCATCAGGCCACTGTCCAGTCAGACCATCAGGCCACTGTCCCATCAGACCATCAGGTCACTCTCACATTAGACAATCAGACCCCTGCTGGCCTGACCATCTGGTCACACTCCCAACAGCTCATCGGACCTCTGACCGGTCAGACCATCAGATCATTCTCCCATTAGAACACCAGGCCACTGTCCCATCAGACCATCAGGCCACCTTCCGGTCAGACCATCATCCCATTGTCTGATCATCAGGCCTCTCTCCCATCAGACAATCAGGCCACTGCCCCATCAGACCATCAGGCTGCTGTCCCATTAGACCATCAGCTCACACTCCCAGCAGACAATCAGGTCAGTCTCCCATGAGACCATCAGGGCCCTGCCGGTTTGACCATCAGGTCACACTCCCAACAGTCCATCAGACCACTAACTGGTCAGTCCATCAGGCCACTGTCCCATCAGAACATCAGGCCACTGTGTGGTCAGACCATCAGGCTGGTGTCCCATCAGATCATCAGGTCATTCTCCCATCAGACAATCAGGCCACTGCCCCATCAGACCATCAGGCTGCTGTCCCATTAGACCATCAGTTCACTCTCCCATCAGACCTTCAGGTCACATTCCCATCAGACCATCAGCTCACACTCCTAGCAGACAATCAGGTCACTCTCGCATTAGACAATGAGGCCCCTGCTGGCCTGACCATCTGGTCACACTCCCAACAGCTCATCAGACCTCTGACCGGTCAGACCGTCAGGTCATTCTCCCATTAGAACACCAGGCCACTGTCCCATCAGACCATCAGGCCACCTTCCGGTCAGACCATCATCCCATTGTCCAATCATCAGGCCTCTCTCCCATCAGACAATCAGGCCACTGCCCCATCAGACCATCAGGCTGCTGTCCCATTAGACCATCAGTTCATTCTCCCATCAGACTTTCAGGTCACTCTCCCATCAGACCATCAGCTCACACTCCCAGCAGACAATCAGGTCACTGTCCCATGAGACCATCAGGCCCCTGCCGGTTTGACCATCAGGTCACACTCCCAACATTCCTTCAGATCTCTGACCAGTCAGTCCATCAGGCCACTGTCCCATCAGACCAATGTCCGGTCAGTCCATCAGGCTACTTTCCGGTCAGACGATCAGGTTACACTCCCAACAGTCCTTCAGACCACTAACTGGTCAGTCCATCAGGCCACTGTCCCATCAGAACATCAGGCCTCTGTGTGGTCAGACCATCAGGCTGGTGTCCCATCAGATCATCAGGTCACTCTCCCATCAGATGATCAGGCCATTGTCCGATCAGACCATCAAGCCACTGTCCAGTCAGACCCCAGGTCATGGTTCGGTCGGACCATCAGGCCACTGACCTATCAGACCATCAGGCCACAGTTCGGTCAGACCATCAGGACACTATCCAATCAGACCATCAGGACACTGACCGGTCAGGCCATCAGGCCACTGACCCATCAGACCATCAGGCCATTGTCTGGGCAGACAATCAGGCCACTGTCCGGTCAGACCATCAGGCTCCTGTCCCATCAGACCATCAGGTCACTCTACCATTGGAACATCAGGCCACTGACCCAACAGACCATCAGGCCATTGTCTGGGCAGACCATCAGCTTACTGGCCAGTCAGACCATCAGGCTGCTGTCGCATCAGACCATCATTCCACTGTCTGGTCAGACATTCAGGCCGCTATCCCAAAAGACCATCATTCCACTGTCCCATCAGACCATTAGGCCACAGTCCCGTCAGACCATCAGGCCATGTCCAATCAGATCATCAAGCCGCTGTCCCATCAGACCATCAGGCCACTGGCTGGTAAGGCCATCAGGCCACTGTCCAGTCAAACCTCAGTCCACTGTCCCATCAGACCATCAGGCCACTGTCCAGTCAGACCATCAGGACACTGTCCAGGCAGAAACTCAGGCCACTTTCTGGTCAGACCATCAGCCCCCTGTCCCATCAGACCATCAGGTCACTCACCGATCAGACCATCAGATCATTCGCCCATCAAACCATCAGGCCACTATACACTCAGACATTCAGGCCGCTGTCCCAAAAGACCATCAAGCCACAGTCCACTCAGACCATCAGGCCACGGTCCAGTCAGACCATCAGGCTACTGTCCCATCAGACCATCAGGCCGCTGGCCGGAAAGGCCATCAGGCCACTGTCCAATCAGACCATCAGGCCACTGTCCCATCAGACCATCAGGTCACTCTCGTATTAGGCAATCAGGCCCCTGCTGGCCTGACCACCTGGTCACACTCCCAAAATCTCATCGGACCTCTGACCGGTCAGACCATCAGGTCATTCTCCCATTAGAACATCAGGCCACTCTCCCATCAGACCATCAGGCCACCTTCCGGTCAGACCATCATCCCATTGTCCGATCAGAATATAAGGCCACTGTCCCATCAGACAATCAGGCCACTGTCCGGTTAGAACATCAGGCCACTGTCCAGTCAGACAATCAGGCCGCTGTCTAGTCAGACCTCATGCCATGGTTTGCTCAGACCATCAGGCCACTGTCCCATCAGACCATCGGGCCACTGACCGGTCAGACCATCAGGCCAATGTCCCATCAGACCATCAGGCTGCTTTCTGCTCAGAACAACAGGCCACTGACCAATCAGACCATCAGGCCACAGTTCGGTCATACCATCAGGCCACTGTCCAGGCACACCATCAGGACACTGTCCGATCAGACCATCAGGCCACTGACCGGTCAGGCCATCAGGCCACTGACCGATCAGACCATGAGACCATTGTCCGGTCAGACAATCAGGCCACTGTCCGGTCAGACCATCAGGCTCCTGTCACATCAGACCGTGAGGTCACTCTACCATTGGAACATCAGGTCACTGACCTATCAGACCATCAGGCCATTGTCCGGGCACACCTTCAGGCCACTGTCCAATCAGACCATCGGGCCACAGTCCGGTCAGACCATCAGACCATGATCCGGTCAGACCTTCAGGCCACTGTCCAGTCAGACCATCGGACTACTGTCCCATCAGACCATCAGGCCCCTGGCTGGTAAGGCTATCAGGCCACTCTCCGTTCAGGCCATCAGTCCACTGTCTGGTCAGAAAATCAGGCCTCTGTCCCATCAGTCCATCAGGTCCCTGTCGTATCAGACCATCAGGCTCCTGTCCAGCCTGACCGTCAGTCCAATGTCCCAACAGACCATGAGGCCATTGTCCCTTCAGACCAGTCAGGCCGCTGTCTGGTCAGACCAATCAGCCCACTGACCAGTCAGCCCATCAGGCCACTGACCCATCAGACCATCAGGCCATTTTCCGGGTAGACAATCAGGCCACTGTCCAGTCAGACCACCAGGCCATTGTCCCATCAGAGCATCAGGTCACTATCCAGTCAGACAATCAGGCCAAAGTCCCATCAGTTCATCAGGCCACATTCGGGTCAGACCATCCAGCCATGGTCCCATCAAACCATCAGGCCATTGTCCGGTCTGACCATCAGGCCACTGTCTGGTCTGACCATCAGGCCACTGTCCAGACAGACCATCAGGACCCTGTACCATCACACCATCAGGCAACTGTCCGGCCAGACCAACAGGCCCCAGACCCATCAGACCATCAAGCCACTTTCCAGTCAGACCATCAGGCCAATATCCCATCAGACCATCAGGCCGCCTTCGGATCCGACCTGAATGCCATTGTCTGATCAGAACATCAGGCCACTGTCCCATCAGACAATCAGGCCACAGTCTGGTCAGACCATCAGGCCACTGTCCAGTCTGACCATCAGGCCACTGTCCCAAAAGACCATCAGGCCACTGTCCTTTCAGACCATCAGGCTACAGTCCAGTCAGACCATCAAACCACTGTCCCATCAGACCATCAGGTCACTGTCCTTTCAGACCATCAGGCTCCTCTTTGTCTGACCATCATGCCATTGTCTGATCAGAACATCAGGCCACTGTCCCATCAGATGATCAGGTTGCTGTCCCATTAGACCATTAGGCTCCTGTCCGGCCTGACCATCATGCCATTGTCCGGTCAGACCATTGGGCCTCTGCCCCATTAGACCAGTAGTTTGCTTTCCGAACAGACCATCAGGCTTCTGTCTGGCCTGACCATCATGCCATTGTCCAATCAGAACATCAGGCCACTGTCCAGTCAGACAATCAGGCCTCTGCCCCAACAGACCATCAGACCACTTTCCTTTTAGACCATCAGGCCGCTCTCTAGTCAGACCTCAGGCCATGGTTGGGTCAGACTATCAGGCCACTGTCCCATCATATCATCAGGCCACAGTCCGGTCAGACCAACAAACCATGATCCGGTCAGACCTTCAAGCCACTGTCCAGTCAGACCATCTGGCCACTATCCGGTCAGACCCATCAGTCCACTGTCCCATCAGGTCATCAGTCCGCTGTCTGGTAAGACAATCAGCGCTTTGTCCCATCACACCCTCAGGTCCCTGTCCCATCAGACCATCAGGCTCCTGTTCAGCCTGACCGTCAGTCCAACGTCCCAACAGACCATCAGGGAATTGTCCCTTCAGACCAATCAGGCCACTGGCCCATCAGACCTTCAGGCCATTTTCCGTGTAGACAATAAGGTCACTCTCCAGTCTGACCATCAGGCCACTGTCCCATCAGAGTATCAGGTCACTGTCCAGTCAGACAATCAGGCCAAAGTCCCATCAGATCATCAGGCCAACTTCGGGTCAGACCATACGGCCACGGTACCATCAGACCATCTGGCCATTGTCTGGTCTGACCATTAGGCCACTGTCCGGTCTGACCATCAGGCCACTGTCCCATCAGACCATCAGGTCACTGTCCCATCAGAACATCAGGCCACTTACCGTTCAGACCATCAGGCCAATGTCCCATCAGACCATCAGGCCACTCTCCCCTCACACCATCAGACCACTGCCTAGTCAGACCATCAGGAAACTCTCCCATCAGGCCATCAGGTCACTATCTGGTCAGACCATCTGGCTAATGTTCCTTCAGTCCATCATGCCCCTATCTGGTCAGACCATCAGGACACTGTCCCATCAGACCATTTAGGCCACTTTCCTTTTAGACCATTTGGCCGCTCTCTAGTCAGACATCAGGCCATGGTTGGGTCAGACCACTGTCCCAGTGGACCATCAGGCCACATTCCGGTCAGACCATCAAGCCACTGTCCCATCAGACCATCTGGCCACTGTACGGACAGACCATCAAACCACTGTCCAGTCAGACCATCAGGCCGCTTTCCTATCAGACCATCAGTCCGCTGTCCTATCAGACCATCAGGCCACTGTCCGGTCAGACCATCAGGCCAATGACCCATCAGACCATCAGGCCACTGTCCGGTCAGTCCATCAGGCCGCTGTCCTATCAGACCATCAGGCAACTCTCCCACCAGATCATATGGCCAGTGCCCCATTCAGACCATGATTCCAATGTTGTTCAATCATGTCATTCTCCCAACGGACCATCAGGCCACGGTCCCATCTCTCTATCAGGCCATTGTCCCATCAGACCATCGGGCCATTGTCCCATCAGACCATCAGGTCCCTCTCCTATCAGACCATCAGGCCTCTTTCCGGTCAGACCATCAGGCCAATATCCCGTCAGACCATGAGGCCGCCTTCCGGTCTGACCAGCATGCCATTGTCCGATCAGAACATCAGGCCACTGTCCCATCAGACAATCAGGCCACAGTCTAGTCAGACCATCAGGCCACTGTCCAGTCAGACCATCAGGCCACTGTCCCAAAAGACCATCAGGCCACTGTCCTTTCAGACCATCAGGCCACATTCTGGTCAGACCATCAGGCCACTGTCCATTCAGACCATCAAGTCGCTGTCCCATCAGACCATCAGGTCACTGTCCCATCAGACCATTAGGCTCCTCTTTGTCTGACCATCATGCCATTGTCCAATCAGAACATCAGGCCACTGTCACATCAGATGATCAGGTTGCTGTCCCATTAGACCATTAGGCTCCTGTCCGGCCTGACCATCATGCCATTGTCCGGTCAGACCATCGCGCCACTGTCCCATCAGATGATCAGGCCTCTGCCCCAACAGACCATCAGGCCACTTTCCTTTTAGACCATCAGGCCGCTCTCTAGTCAAACCTCAGGCCATGGTTGGGTCAGACTATCAGGCCACTGTCCCATCAGACTATCAGGCCACAGTCTGGTCAGACCATCAGACCATGATCCGGTCAGACCTTTAAGCCACTGTTCAGTCAGACCATCAGGCCTCTATCCCATCACACCATCAGGTCCCTGTCCCATCAGACCATCAGGCTCCTGTCCAGCCTGACCGTCAGTCCAATGTCCCAACAGACCATCAGGCCATTGTCCCTTCAGACCAATCAAGCTGCTGTCTGGTCGGACCAATCAGGCCACTGACCATTCAGACCATCAGGCCACTGACACATCAGACCATCAGGCCATTTTCCGGGTTGACAATCAGGGCAAAGTCCCATCAGATCATCAGGCCACATTCGGGTCGGACCATCGGCCACTGTCCCATCAGACCATCAGGCCATTGTCTGGTCTGACCATTAGACCACTGTCCAGTCTGACCATCAGGCCACTGTCCCATTAGACCATCAGGTCACTGTCCCATCAGACCATCAGGCCACGGTCTAGTCAGACCATCAGGCCCCTGTCCCATCAGACCATCAGGCCACTTTCCGGTCAGACCATCAGGCCAATGTCCCATCAGACCATCAGGCCACTGTCCCCTCACACCATCAGACCACTGTGTAATCAGACCATCAGGAGACTCGCCCATCAGGCCATCAGGTCACTATCTGGTCAGAACATCAGGACACTGTCCCATCAGACCATCAGGCCATTGTCTGGTCTGACCATTAGACCACTGTCCAGTCTGACCATCAGGCCACTGTCCCATCAGACCATCAGGTCACTGTCCCATCAGACCATCAGGCCATGGTCTAGTCAGACCATCAGGCCCCTGTCCCATCAGACCATCAGGCCACTTTCCGGTCAGACCATCAGGCCAATGTCCCATCAGACCATCAGGCCACTGTCCCCTCACACCATCAGACCACTGTGTAATCAGACCATCAGGAGACTCGCCCATCAGGCCATCAGGTCACTATCTGGTCAGAACATCAGGACACTGTCCCATCAGACCATCAGGCCACTTTCTGGTCAGACCATCAGGCCACTGTCCCATCAGACCATCTGGCCTCTGTACGGACTGACCATCAGACCACTGTCCGGTCACACCATCAGGCCGCTGTCCCATCTGACCATCAGGTCCCTCTCCCATCAGACCATCAGTCCACTGTCCAGTCAGTCCATCAGGCCGCTTTCCTATCAGACCATCAGGCCACTCTCCCACCAGATCGTATGGCCAGTGTCCCATCCAGACCATGATTCCAATGCTGTTCAACCATCCCATTCTCCCAACAGACCATCAGGCCACGGTTCCATCTCTCTATCAGGCCATTGTCCCATCAGACCATCAGGCCATTGTCCCATCAGACCATCAGGCCGCTGTCCGGTAAGGCCATCAGGCCATGGTCCAGTCAGACCATCAGTCACTCTCCCATCAGATCATCCAGCCAGTGTGCGGTCAAACCATCAGGCCACAGTCCAGTCACAATAATAACACTATCCCATTAGAACTTCAGGCCTCTGTCCGTTCAGGCCATCAGGCCAATGTCCAGTCTGACCATCCAGCCGTTGTCCTAGCAGGCCATCAAGCCACTGTCCGGTCAGACCTTCAGTCCGCTGTCCCATCAGACCAGCAGTTCACTCTCCCATCAGACCATTAATCCACTGTCCAGTCAGACCATAATAACGCAATGCCATTAGTCCATCAGGCCGCTTTCCAATTAGATGATCAGGTCACCATCCGGTCAGACCATCAGGCCACTGTCCCAGCAGACCATCAGGCCACTGTCTGGTCAGACCCTCAAGCTGCTGGCCCATCAAGCTATCAGGCCACTGTCTGGTCAGACCATCAGGCCACTGTCTGGTCACATAATCAGGCCGCTGTCTGTTCAGACCATCAGGCCACTGTCTGGTCAGTCCATCAGGCCACTGTCCTATCAGACCATCAGGCCACTGTCCCATCAGAACATAAGGCCATTGTCTTGTCAGTCCGTCAGGCCGGTGTCCCATCAGCCCATCAGGTCACTCTCCCATCAGACCATTAATACACCGTCCAGTCAGACAATCAGTCCACTGTCCCATCAGCCCATCAGGCCACATTCCAGTCAGATCCTCAGGCCACTGTCCAGTCAGATCATCAGACCACTGTCCCATCGGACTTTCAGGCCACTGTCCCATTAGACCATCAGGCCACTGTCTGGTCAGACCCTCAGGCCACTGTCCTATCAGACCATATGGCCATTGTCCCATCCAGACCATGAGTCCACTGCCAGACAGACGAGGCCTCTATCCCACCAGACCATCAGATAACGATTCCATCAGTCCATCAGTCCGCTGTCCCATCAGACCATCCGGCCATTGTCCGGTCAGACCATCAGGCTTCTGTCTGTCCAGACCATCAGGCCTCTGTCCGTTCAGGCCATCAGGCCAATGTCCAGTCTGACCATCTGGCCATTGTCCTAACAGGCCATCAAGCCACTGTCCGGTCAGACCATCAGGCCACTGTCCCAGCAGACCATCAGGCCGCTGTCCTATCAGACCATCAAGCCACTGTCCCATCAGACCATCAGGCCATTGTTTTGTCAGATCATCAGGCCATTGTCCCATCAGACCAGCAGGTCACTCTCCCATCAAACCATTAATACACTGTCCAGTCAGACCATCAGTCGGTTGTCCGGTCGGACCATCAGGACACTATCCCATCAGACCATCAGGCCACTGTCGGGTCAGACCATCAGGCTCCTGTCCCATCAGACCATCAGGTCACTCTCCCATCAGACCATCGGGCCCCTGTCCGGCCTGACCATTTGTCCACTGTCCAAGCAGACTATCAGGCCACTGTCCTTTCAGACCATCTGGCCACTGTCCCATCCGACCATCATTCCACTGTCCTTTCAGACCATCAGGTCTCTGTCCATTCAGGCCATTAGGCCAATGTCCGGTCTGTCCAACAGGCCGTTGTCCAACAGGCCATCAGGCCACTGTCTGGCCTGATCATCCGTCCACTGTCCCAGCAGTCCTCCAGGCCACTGTCCTTTCAGACCATCAGTTCACAGTGCAATCAGACCATCAGGCCACTGTCCCATCAGACGATCAGACTACTAACCGGTCAGACAGTCAGGCCCCTGTCTGGTCAGATCATCAGGCTACTTTCCCAGCAGACCATCAGGCCAGTATCCGTTCATACCATCTGGGCACTGTCCGGTTAGACCCACAGGCCACTGACCATTAAGATCATCAGGCCACTGTGCCATCAGACCATCAGGCCGCTGTCAGATCACACCATCAGGCCTGTGCACAGTCATACCTTCAGGCCCCTGTCCAGTCAGTCCATCAGGCCGCAGTCCCATCAGTCCATCAAGCCACTGTCTAGTCAGTCCATCAGGCCAATGTCCCACAGACCTTCAGTCAACCTTCCCATCAGACCACTAACCAATCAGACAGTCAGGCCCCTGTCTGGTCAGATCATCAGGCCACTTTCCCAGCAGACCTTCAGGCCACTGTCCCATCAGGCCATCAGGCCACTGTCCTGTCAGACCATCTGGCCACTCTCTGGTCAGACCATCAGTTCAAAGTCTGGTCAGACCATCAGGACACTGTCTTGTCACACCATCAGGCCACTGTTAAATGAGACCAGCCGGCCAATGTCCGGGCAGACATTCAGGCTACTGTCCCATCAGACCATCAGACCACTGTCTGGTCAAACCATCCGGCCAGTGTCCGGTCTGACCCTCAATCCGCTGGTCCATCAGACCATCAGGCCACTGCCCCATCAAGCCATCAGGCCACTGTTCAGTCAGACCATCAGGCCACTGTCCGGTCAGTCCATTAGGCCACTGTCCGGTCAGACCATCAGGCCACGGTCAGGTTAGTCCATCATGCTGCTTTCCTATTAGACAATCAGGCCACTGTCCCACCAGATGATATGGCCAGAGTCCCATCCAGACCATGAGTCCAATGCTGTTCAGTCCATGCTACTGTCCCAACAGTCCATCAGGCTATTGTCCCATCAGACCATCAGGCCATTGTCCGGTCAGACCACCGACCACTGTCCGGTCAGATCATCAGGCAACTGTCATAGCAGACCATCAGTCCAGTGTCCAATCAGACAATAAGGCCACTGTCCCATCAGACCATCAGGCCATTGTCCGGTCAGATCATCAGGCCGCTGTCCCATCAGTACATCAGGCCATAATCCAGTCAAGCCATCAGCTCACTCTCCCATCAGACCATCCGGCCAATGTGCGGTCAAATCATCACGCCGCTGGCACATCAGACCATCAGGTCCCTCTCCCATCAGACCATCAAGCCACTATCTGGTCAGACCATCAGGCCACTGTCCCATTAGACCAGCAGATCACTCGCATCAGACCATCAAGCCACTGTACAGTCACATCAGGCCACTGTCTGGTCAGACAATCAGGCCACTGTCCGGTCAGACCATCAAGCACCTTCCGTTCAGACCATCAGGCCACTGTCCGTTCAACCCATCAGGTCACTGTCCAGTCAGACACTCAGTCCGCTGGCCCATCAGGCTATCAGGCCACTGTCCAGACAGACCATTAGGTCACCCTTCTGTCATACCATCAGGTCATTGTCCGTTCAGACCATCAGGCCACGGATTGGTCAGACCATCAGGCCCTTGTCC